>OX453090.1:14354223-14983632 GCA_949708635.1 Hirtodrosophila cameraria
GAAGAGAGTGCTTGACTAGCAGATATCCTGTATCCAATTAAGTTTCCAGTCTTTATAGTATATATAGTTTATAGTCTTTTGTATAGTCTTCGAGAATCGTAGATATAAAAAAAACTACATAAGCTAATTTTTCAACCTGGTTTTCCTAAAGGAGCCATAAGATATAGTATGATACGCTTTTGCTCAACGCAACACCCAATTTCTTAGCATTTAAAAATCTTTGAACGCAATTTCTTTTATTTTGAATATTTTTTAATTTTTTGAAAAAAAAGGAGTGTATCTGGCTAGAAATCACAAATCACTTGTAATTCTCAAACGGTTTAAGCAAACACTGGGTGTACTGTCCGACAGAAACCTATGTTTAAAACATCATCTTATTTCTTGCATTTTGTTTTATATCTGATAAGCAAGAAGTGCGAACACGATACTGACGCAATGAAGCCAAACGACTGAAATCCGTTATTAAAACATCTTATTTCTTGCATTTTATTTTATATCTGACAAGCATCATTCTTATTATTGTATCTACTGACCTGGTTAGAACTGCGAACACTCTAATGATGCATAATATTAATGTAGCCCTGATTTGCCACCGCTTTTAGCACAAGTCTAAGAAAAACATAAAGAGTTCAAATTGTTGTACTTGATATCAAAGCTCAACGAACTTAGGTGGAAATTGAAAAAAAATATGAAACGCAATAAAAACCATGAATAAATGATGTATGAAAGCTTTGAAAATAAGTTTGGAGCTGATCAGGTGCAAAACAGAAAAGTTGCATGCAACAGTTTTCCAACCATTTTCCAACATATCCGCCAAATTTTCTAAAGTTGTAAAATTAGATTGCTTTTATTTTGTTTGTGAAGCTTTGAAAATCAGTTTGAAACTAAACTTTCGCCCATACAACCCATTTCCTACACAGGGGCGGTGAACTTTCCAGAAGATTGAATGTTTCGGATCATAGATAATGATTGAAATTCTAACAACTAATCAAAGTAAAGCATACCCTTTGAAACTATTTGAAATATATACAGGGTATATTATGGCAAAGCGGCAAATAGTTTTGAAGTTTTCATAATGAAATTTCAGTGCAACCTCTCTAAACTGTCTGTCTAGCTGTCTCTCTCTTTTTCTGTCTGTCCGTCTGTCTGTCCACCTGTCTGTCTGTTCGTCTGTCCATCTGTCAGTCTTGTCCGTGGTGTCATCAATCTGCGGTGGCGGGTGCTGTTAACGTTGCTGCAAGTTTGTCAAACACTCTGTGTGAAGTAGAGCAGGGAATAGGGGGAAGGACGGAATGAGTAGGGGAGGACGCATGTGGGACTTGTGTATTTGCATAAAAATCGCCAAGATGCATCTGCAACGTGTTTGTTGTTGTTATTGCCGCTGACCAAGCGACCAAGATCAACTCAAATTGAGCCAGTGGCATACGCTGTAAATGTTTTTGGGGGAATTGTTAATTGAAATATATTATTTTTATTAATAAAATTAATATTCATATTTTTTCTTATACTGAGCCAACGTTGATTTGAAAGAATTATCGAAAAAGTCAAGGAATTAGAGTTATTATACTCTGTTTTCCAAAATGGAAAAAAGAGTATATTGGGTTTGTGAAATGTCCGTCCGTCCGTCTGTCTGTCTGTCCGTCTGTCCGTCTGTATGAACGCAGGTTTTTTCCACAGTTTTGAAGCTAGAGCAACCAAACTTGGTATACATGTTGCTATATACTATATGCTATATACACTACCGCCCCCGCAAATGAGCTAAACCTGTATCTCCTACACCCTTATAGCTAGAAACCCCAAATTTAGTTTGTAGCATATATATATAAGTAGTCTTTAAAAGAATTTAATTTAATATACGTACAGAAAACAGAGTATATCGCAGTTGGGTGAGCCCGACTGCAACGTTCTTACTTGTTTTTGATTGTTATTATAGATCTCAAGCTTTAACTTTAATTTCAAATTTATTTAATAATAGCTAAGAAAGGTTTATATAAAAATTACAAGTTTTCAAAAACTTAGAGATTTGACCAATTTCTTTGTGTACTCCAATAAATTTTTAGTAAATTTTCTTCATGATTTTTTTGTTTTAAAATAATGAAATAACTCTTATTTACGGTCTCCGTTTGGCCGTTTGTCTGGCTGTCCGTCAGTTTTGCAGATGTTTTGATATAAGTAGACAAAGTGTTAAGATCTAGATTTCAAAATTTGTGTAACTAAAATAAGCATTGAGTAAATATTAATCAAAATTAATTCATATAATAATTATTCATCAAATCTATTAATCTATTGGAGCTCTTTTCACTTTGTTATGCCCTTGCAGGGGGAATTATATTTAGGACTCTCTGACCCTGTAAAGCATATAGATTCATTATCAGTATCAATATCCGTCTGTCTATGTGTCCGTCTGTTTCTATGCAAGCAAGTCTCTAGCGCCTGAGAAAACTCTTCAGAAAAAAGACCCTTCGGGGACGCCACTGCGCTAACTGCGAGCGAGCAACTTGGCTGCCCCAAAGGGGTCAAAATGGGCGGACAGAGCTGAACTGATCGATCGATTGTTGTTGTTGCCACAGTTTGGGTGCCTGGCTGTTTTGGTTGTTTGGTTCCTTGGATATCTTTTGGCATTGCCTGTTGGATGGTGGATGGCCATAAATCATGTGCTGTAATTACCCGTTGGCGCAGGATGCAACGCATAGGCCACTCGCAGGAGTTCAAGAGTTGAGCGCAGCAATTGCGACAACAATTTGGCGCTTTGTAGTCCTTTCTGCTGCATAGAAAGGATTGCGTTAAAGGATTGCAATGACCAAACAGATTTCTGAGTGTTTTTCCTTTGAAGTGGCAAGAATCGAACCGAAACGAACCTATGTCCATATTTGTTTTGATATGCATGCAACATGCAACTCCATACAATTGTTGTGTAGGCGTCCTTTTTGACAGCTTCATTGTGTGCACACACGCATACTTATATGCTTTGATAAGCGCAATCCTTGAGCAATCCTTTCATCACCTAACAGGCACACACACTTTAGAAGAGCCTGCGCCTTGTGGCGTCGCAAATATTTTGAAATGCAACCTCATAGATACATGTTTACATAAGGCCAAGACAATATCAATATAGATATGAGGATACATTTGACAGTTCCAGGAATACGTCTATTGAACTCTAACAGTTACTTAAGTGCCTCGAATTGGTATTGCTCTCTCTCTCTCTTTATATAACTCTGTCTCTTTCTCTCTCTCTCTCTCTCTCTCTCTCTGGCTAGGCAATCAGCGCAAAGCAACCGCAAAACCTCAGCGATAAACTGTCAAATGAAATCAAGTCATGATGCTCTGCCCAAGTTAAAAGGTTTATTTAACTTTTTTAACTGGTTTGCAATTGACGCTTACATTGTTGTTGATCGAAATAACATACATCTCGCTTCACCGGTAAACCTCTTAATTGATTCGACGTCAATAGACCAAGCGCTTCTTTAAAAACCAAGTTTAAGAATTATTGGGATTTTGCATAACTCAATACGATAAATAAAATTCACCGCAAATATAAGAAATAATTTATATATTTTTAGAAATTATTTCAGAACAGCATTTTGTCTTAAAATCCTACTTTAGAAAATGTACTTATTTTTTTAAAGTATTAAATTTTTACTATTTGATCACGATTTTCTTAACTGGGTATCGAACCCAAGGTTTTGCGTGTTAGAGCCGAATGGCTTCTTCTTTAGAAAAATATATATCTGAATTGGCCAATCAAACTTAATTCCCGTTCAGCCGTTAGATCTAAAGAACTTTAATATTTTGTTAATTTTTTTTTGAATATTTTGTGAATTAATAGAAGTAACGCTTTTAAAGTTTCCCTTATTATTATAGGCTAGAATAACCATATATTTATTTAATTGCTGGTTTTCAATGATCAACGATTCTAAATGTTAAAGTGTATACAAACTTTGTTTTCATTTTGTGTATTATTTCTGTTGCGTTTATTTTGAAAGCATCTCTGCCTTGCCCACTTCCTTCACTACGGGTTTCGCCAAAATAAAAAAGAAGTATTAAAAAATAAAAAAGATATAAGTATAAAAAATAAAAAACAAAAAGATGCCCAAGTGCTGTCAGGTTTTGTCAATTATCAGGTGCAGTGCGTCGTTGTGGCAGCGTCTCCGTCGCGCAGTCGCTTGGATGCTCGTCTTGCGAGTTTAACTGTACCCCCTCTGCCACATAGCCCCTGTTGCAACGCTGCTGTCTGTTTGAGTTTGCAGCTTGAAGCGTGTTTTAAGCGTGCGAAATTTTCATTCATAAAAGTTGCATTGAACTTGCTGCAACTTGTTGGAGCAGAAGGCAGGCACAGGGGCAGGAAGGCGGGAGAGACGCTTACATAATGCGAGTGTCGTCAGTGTGAGTGCGAGTGTGAGTGCATTCAAATGAGTTTCGTATGAGCATTGTATGAGTATTGAATACTCTGGCGCCATGCAGCGCAACTGATGCTGTTGTTGCAACTTTGCAACTGTTTGCAAGTGCCGCACAATGTTGTCATTGTTGTCCCTGTTGCACACTGTAGTCAAATTAATTTCACATTTCACATTTCGTATTGTGTCAATATTTAGACAAGCCATGAAATTCACGGCCAGCTCTTTTGGCCAGTTGGTCAGTTGAACAGTTAGTTCTGGTTGCAAGGTCAAGTTGTACGGTTGACATCTGTTTGCATTTGGTAATATTTTTTTTTTGGCTAGTTTTCGTTGACCAGCTGTACGTCTCACATTCGTTGCACAGTAGCCAAACCACGTGGTGCTACTGCTTCTGAACCTGAGTCCTCAGTCCCGATTCTGACCCTGGATCCTATTACCATGGCCTGTTGCCGTGCCTAATTTGCAGAATAATCAATGCCAGAAACGAAGTTAAATCGAGTCTAATTTAAATTGGCATGTGCCTCAAGGACAGTGCTGCATAGCCAGCTTTTTTATCCCGCCAAATCTGACCTTTTTTTAAGGTGTAATCTTTTGTAAACATCGGTTACTTGATTGTGTTCCGTAAAGAAAATTCGATCAAGATAAGATCGGTATACACTAAAGCCAAGATCGGTATAGAAAATGCGATCGAGATCGGTATAGACTAGAGATAACATCGGTATATAGAAGTTGATCAAGATCGGTATACACCAGAGATAAGATCGGTATATAGAACTCGATCAATATCGGTGAAGACTAGAGATAAGATCGGTATATAGAACTCGAATTCGATCGGTAAAGAAAACTCGATCACGATCGGCATAGACTTGAGATAAGATAGGTATAGAAAAGGCGATTGGGACCGGTATAGAAAACTCGATTGCGATAGGTATAGAAAACTCGATTGCGATCGGTATAAGAAACTCGATTGCGATCGGTATAAGAAAATCGATCACGATCGGTATAGACTACAAATAAGATCAGTATAGAATAGGCGAGTGCGATCGAAAAAAGACTTAATATCTAAAACATAATTATGATTTTACCGTTTAAACTAGATTGTCTCACTTCTCAAAAGTGGACAACACTGCTTCAGCAGAGTTTCAGCTTACAAAACAGACACTTTTTCACTTGCCTGGGCGCTATATTGAATTTCGACACGAATCTTTCGTATTATTTACATTTAATTTTTTGCAATTTTTATTGTTGCATAATGGCTATGATCAAGAAAGATCAGAGCAGCGAGGTAATTGAAAATGATCTGATCAGGCCACCCAAAAAACAAAATTGCCTGGATATAATTTTGATTTGAATTTAATGACTTTATTACGAGAGCCAGAGTCAGGATACATATTTAGAGCTGGAGTCAGCTGAAGAGTCTTCTCAATCTGAGGGCAGCTGTGCCAGGAGCTGTGTGTATGTTGTCTTTTTTTTTTAAATTTTTTTGTGCGTGTCATGTCGTGTCGTGTCTTGTCTTGGCAATCAATTGAAATTTTCTCATCGTAAATTGCATTTTAATCAAGTCTAATTAAAATGAGTTTAGCGCATTTCCTGTGAGGTCTTCCTTCACAGATCTCTCTTAATAACATTTTAACTAGCCAGTTTTCGCAGTTTCGCCAAACTGAAATAAAGTTATCAACACGTTGCCAGAATTGACCCACTCTTATTTCCCTTCACGACTCTCCTCACTCCTCTCTCCCCCTTTCCTCGACTCACTCGTCACGCGTGTCCCGTCAATCAACGATCGCGCCTTCACATTCAAAATAGCTGCCCTGCACGCAAATAGGCGGCACAGTAAACAACACGAAGACGGGGACGAGGACGAAGACGAAGATCGTTCAAGAGCCAAGCTGGCGTGTCTCCGATTCAAGCAGTGAAAGTTAACACGCGTCAAGCAGTATATCTGGCAGGGAGAGTGGTGAGGGGAGAGATATGCCTTCAAGTTTGGAGAAACAAAAGCATAAAGAGATCTTTCATAGTTTCTAAAGTTTGTCAGGCTTCCGGATTTGCAGTATTCAACTACTAACTCAACTAAGTAGATTATTACCTTCCTTAAGTTCCTTTTCAATTTTAAAAATACACATTGTTTTATTCCTTTCTTTCCCAAGTTTCCCAATCGCCATCGCCAGTGAGGACAAACTCTTTTATATATATAGATATATAGTACATTGTAGATAAAGTTATCTTTTTAAACTTTTTCAGCTGTTTTTGTGGCTAGACTTATGTTACTCTCAAGCCTGTAGACATTGCTCATTAGATCACTTAAATGGGCAATTAAAGGCAGCGACACGTTCCAGCACTTTATGGGCATATGATCAGGATCAGAGTCAGCATCAACAAGGACACGACCCAAGGGGCAGTCAGGGAGGAGCTATCGTGGCCATAAAGATCCTAGTTGCGATAGTCGGTGTAAATTTCCACAAACTGCGATGACCAAACACAAAACCCAAGAGTCAGAATTAAATATGAAATTATTAAAACTACACCGCAGGATAACGCGTCCTTTTTCGACGTAGATAAAGAAAATGAAGAGAAATAATAATAATAAAGTGAGGAAAAACGAAGCAACAGCAAATACAAAACTCATTTTCAGATATATATTTTCTTTTTGGGAAATTAATGTGGTATTAACGACCGCAGGATCTTTGGAACCCTCAGAGACACACACATACACACGCATACGCATACAAAATGCATTGTCATGGCTAGAATAGAAGAAGCAGAAGTAGTCGCTTGTTGGCCAGGTCGCGTTAAATAAGTCATAAATTTCATTGACTTTATCCTTGCTGGCCATCAATTTTTCATATTTAAGGCCATTGTTCGCGCGTGGGCGCTGTCTTTAATCCTTTCGTAGTCGACTTGACTCGAAATTCCAATACGAATAATTATGCGGGGCATATTACTTACAATGCCCCTCTCTCTTCGCCATGCTCCCCGCTCACTTTGCAATTGTCAGTTTCAAGGGAATCAAGGGAATCACATAAATCGTATTGACTTAGACCCAAAAAAAAAAATAAAATAACAAAACTTCAACTCAATTCGATACTTATCACTGGAGTAGCCCATGAAGTGTTCAAGATTGAAATACTTAGGATCTAATATGATATGGTATATACTTATTTGGTTGTGTGGTCTTATGTGTGTTAAGGGGGGGGGGGGGGGGGGGGGGGGCAATCGGCTTATAGTTAAGATGCAATTGGGGCTAAGTTTGTCCTTAACAACAGCTGAGATTTCGCTTTGATCCTAAGTTTTTTGACAGCTGAAATTTCATGTTCGGCAGATTCAATCCTTGAAACTCAAGTTCATTAGCTTTTTTTGTTAGACAGCTTCTTTAAAAAACTGTTCGAGGAATTTCATTGCCTAGGTCTAAGCTTAAGCTGTAAAATTAAGCTAGTTAAGTTCTCCATAATATCTCAGTTTTAAAGTAAAGTTGGTTAGTTGGCCCATAGAATCTAATATTTCATAATTTCATTGCTTCCTGCTTCTTGCTTCAATCTTTACTCCTTTTCAACTTCTACTGTTGCTTCCAAGAAATATCTGTTGAAAGACATTATTCGCATTCGAACTATTCGATTTTCACATAATATCTGTTAAAAGAAGCATATTGCCGAAAGTCTTTACTTAGTATTTAATCAAATATTGCATAATTTATTAGATATTTTTGACTATTTTTCCTTTCTATCTTTCAACAACAGACTCAACTCTACTCAGTTTTAGTATATTCTACAATAAAGTGAAGCTTATCCTTTTTCCTATAGTATCTATCATAATCAAAAAGAATCTTTTGATTTTCTCATTTTGGCGCTACTTGCTTCAATTTCTTTCATCATAGGAGCCAACTCGACTCAGTTTCAGTTTCAGTTTCAGTTTGCTGCAAAGCTGTTTCTTAAGCTCTACTCTTCCGGTTCATGACTGGAGGGTGCAATGGCAATACCAACACCATTACGAATCCATGAGTAGCGATGCCCCAAGGGTGCGGGCGAGAAATAGAGGCAATGGTTGGGTTCAGAGTCAGGGGGTAATATGGTTCAACACCAATTTAGACACTTCATGCATCTTGTTAGCTGCAGCAGAGAGAAAGATTGTAGCCTGGTCCAAGGAGTCCAAGTAATGTGATATGGCTGCCTGGAGGCAACAAAATGGTGTGGGGGGAGGGGTGGCAAGACTGTGCAGGAGGAAGTGGCACAGGACTGAGGCAGCAGCAAAACAAAAGGCTGTTAAGCGTATTGATTTCAATATTAATCGGCTGCACATTGGCGTATATCACCAGATACAGATACAGATTCAGATACAAATGCATCGATACAGATACATATGAACATGGACGGAGTTCGAACCGTGGTCTTTGTGTAATGGTGCTTAACCGCTTTGTCTTATAATTGGATTTAGATTAATTGCATCTGCTTTGGAATCGAAAACGCGCATGAAAAATTACAGCAAAAAAAGGGCAAAAACAAAAAAAAAACACGCAGAGAACAAAATATATATGTGTGTGTGTGTGTGTATTTTTTTTCAACAGAAATTGAAATTGTAACATTAGAGATTGGCAGTACAACAGGATGAAACAGCTTGATAGAGCGAGAAAGATAGCTTAAGGATTTCTGCGTATTGCCGGCGTGTGCTACTTCATTTCTTCTTCTTTTTTTGTATATCCTGCTGCGATCACATATCAATATATGTACCGCAAATTCATTAGCATTGTTTGTTTAGCTACCAAGCAACAAAAATAATGATATCATAGCAATCTACAAAATAAAAGACAAGAGAAACAAACAAACTCCCTAGAGCTATAGAACATCTCTGACTTCTCTATATTTGTTTTGCATAATTTTGCGGCTGAGCAGAGGCAACAAAAGCCACAGGAGCTCAGTTTCTCAGATCTTAAACATTTAATCATTAATTAGGCCTAAGATCAATCTTAACATTTTTAGCTCTCATTGGTTGTAAGTCCACCCAACCTTATACTCCACAGTCTTAGCCACTTTCCAGTGCCTTTCTGCGGCAGTCATGTTACTTTTAATGATTATTGCTGAGCCACAACTCATTTTTAACAGTGATAAATACGCTTCGCGCTTCAACGATCACCAACAAGATCACCATCATGATTCTCATACCAAGATCACACGATCTCCATCTCCATCTCCATCTCCATCTTGATCTCCATCTCGCGTTGACATCAATGTCGACCGACTCGTTGCGACTCTTTAATTTGTTGTTTGCACTGAAAAACTGTCATCAGTTTAAGCTTTAAGCATATTAAGGACCCTAACACACCTTATATAAGACTTCTCATATCATTAAAATATATACGGAACATCAACTACATAGATATCACACTGAATTATGCATTAAACTGAGCCTTGGCTAACAAATTTGAAGTTGAAATTTTGATCAGAATACAAATAATATCATAATTCCATAGTAAAATAAATAAAATGTAATAAATAAATCATGCATAAGAGTACATAAGCGAAGAGAAGCTATGCATAATAAATACAAAACGCGCATAAGTTATGATTAAGCTTATTTGCACAAAAGACAAATTGATTATAGAAATAATTCCTTGAAATAGAAAATATGTAATTTGGAAAACTTGTCAAATGTCAAAGACATTTTAAAAATAATCTTAATATTAATAATAAAATTTCTTTTTTTTTAAATTCCATGAAAACCAATTAAATTCAGAATTAGAAAACTCTCTCATGCCTTGCCTAAAAATAGTATAAGCTTTTATTAAATAATATGAAATAAATTGAATTAAATTAAAACTTAATAATTTGGTTACTTCCAATGGTTCCAATTGTTTTAATTTTAGGAAAAATTTATTCGCTTAGTGGATGCAAATTTCGTTATTTTAGTACTGACCTGTCCACTAAAAAATCGTCACGTTTGTAAGCACCCAAAACTCTTTCGGCCCAATGCCGTTTTATGGCCGAGCACAGGGCACAATCCGAAGAAGAAGCTGAAGGAAGAGGCAGAAAATGAGAAGCTACCACAATTTGTCTTTATGGTAAAGGTCCAAAGCGCTTTCAAGGCGATCTCTGCCTCTGCCACTGCCTCTCTCTCTCTCTCTCTCTCTCTTTCCAAGTCTCGCTCTATCTATCTATCTCTTTTTTTCTAAAGTGACTTGAGCTGGCTTGGCTTTGGGTTGGAGTAGCCCATAAACCATTTAAACATTTTCGACTTGTTAGCAATTAATTAAATAGATCGGCCCGTGGCTACGGCTTGAGCTTGTGAGCTCTGAGGATACCGAGAGGAGTCTTCTGCCTCGTCTGTCATTATTCTTGCGGCCACTTGGTGGAGCCACACAAAATGTCCCCATCGATGTGTTATTTCGCCCTTCATCACTCTTCACACTCTCTTCTCTGTCGCTCTTCTCTAGTTGTTGCGTTAATTACCACAACAGCATTCAATTTTAATGGAGGACACACGCCCCATTCAGGCATTTTGCATGCCTGTGAACGATCTGGCAACGCTTTCAGAAAGCGCTTCTTCAAACGTAACCGCATTGAACCAAAAGCAGTTATAAGGGGTGGGGGGGGAACAATCTCTCAAGGGAGCTATCGGGTCTGCCGGGTTCGAAAATTTATTTCGCTGTTTTTGCAATTTAAGGTAATTATTATGTACCTTTGGGGTAATTTTAACACCTCGAACACCATCGACAAATATCATCTGCAGCAAGAGACAGAGAGAGAGAGAGAGAGAGACAGAGAAAGATAAGAGGACCGTACCGGTATGGTCATCGTACACCGAAAAAAATAGAAACAATAAACATATGAAATTATTTGATATATTTCAAAAATCATTTCATTTTCTTTATAAATACAAAAAAAAAAAGTTTGAAATGACACATGAATATTGACATTTATGTCATCATAATCAAATATTAATAAGATCTTTATTTAAATTTAAAAACACAATAATTTGTAAAAAAAAAGTGTCCATAAAGTAAGCTTGAACATATATTTATTTTTAAAGACTGCACTTAAGTTTTCAAACACAAATTTTAGCAAACCTAATGTTAAAACTTAAACTAAAATTAAATAAAAATAGTGTCTATTCTCTAAAAATAATACTTTGATATTATTCAAATTGAATTAAGTAATATCTGTTTTTGACCTGAAAAAAAAATACATTTGTTTTATTGGAATTAAATAAATATTTTATGTATTACGATTTTTATTACTTTAATAATATTTAAAAATATATTATTGAATTAATATTATTTCACTTTTTGATATTTATTGATTTGATATTAAATAACATATTACATTTTATATAACTCTGTTTTTCTGTGTATGATCTGTTGCATGGTCGTACTTCAGAAGTAGCCTTTTTTCATATCAACCATTCAAAATCACAACAACCACAAACGTTTCTTAGAAGCGCAAAGCTTTCAACACTTTCGATGCGTGCCCAAGGAACAGGCTTCGCTTTGGACGCCCCCTCCCCCTGCTGAGCCATGGAGTGTGGGTCTACCTGGCCAGTTATTTTTCACACCTCGACAACATTTTTGTTGCTTTTTTTTTCACACTTGGCAACGTATTCGGTTACTGCAACAGCAACAACAACAACAACAGCAACAACAAGAAGCAGTTACAAACATTGCCGCGTTTTTAATAACCGCTGCTGAGATACAACTGAGCAGAGGCGGGCGTGTGGGGAGCGAGGAGGGGCTGGAGGGGAGTTCTGCCTGTTATCTCACTCAGTTCATCGAAGCTGTGCGGTGCGGTGGCTTTTTGGGGCCAAAGCAGAAGAAGCAGCAGCAAAAGAATCGCATATCCTGCCGCGCTGTCAGCACATTTGGCCAATTCTCGCAATTATCGAGGAACGAGTGTGGTGGAGTGCGTGTAAATTACCGTTATTAGGTGTGAATCGTGCGAGATTTGAAATGCTCCCCACTTAACTCAAAAACAAAAACACAAAATATCGGAAACCCAATCCAAGGCAGAGCTCGCGCCGTTCTCACTTCGCTTTCATTTCAAGTCGAAAGTGACAATTTCCGCTCGAGAACCACCCATAAAAAGTCAAATTAATGTGATGACAACCACAAAAAAAAATAACATGCAATGATAGTCGATACCGATAACGATAACATATAGAAAGACAGATTTCACGCTTATGATATAAAGAAAACAAATGCTGTACAAATTTGTGACCTACTTCATCACGTTTTACTTTTACACCTTGTACAAAACCAAGTACGTGAGCAGGTTCAGAGTTAAGAGTTTGGATTTAAGTATATATCAGTTTTTGATTTCTTCAGTAGCTGTGCTCTTTGGAATTTCAATTAGTCTTAATGAACAGCAACTGGTCACATAAAATACGTAATTAATTGTCATATTGATATAGATTAGAAATTGTTGACACGCGGAGTGTGCTTCCGTTCTGGTTTAAGGTTGACTGTGAGTTGGAGTTGGAGTTTTGCACGTTGTCAAAGGACTCTCTTTTAGAGACGTAAGAAGAGTTGTTATAAGTTCTTGGAAAACCCAACGATTCAGTTTGCGGGCCATAAGAAGACAAGTTGGAATTAGAAGTTTAGTTTGATACGAATTCAAATAATTTTCTTCTTTCTGCAGGTAATTCCTATGTTTGAATTGGACAGATCGAACCACAATAACATATGGCTGCCATAGGACCGATCGGCTCAAAAACAGGTTTTTGTATGAAAAGCTTTTTTCTTTTCAAAATAATCCAACCAAACTGACTGAATCTAAGTTAAAGCATATTTTATGCACCCTGACGAAATTTCATCACAATCGGACTACTATATCTTATAGCTGCCATAGGAACGATCGGTTGAAAAATAAGTTTTTATGTGAAAAACTTTTTTGTTTCTTCAGATAACTCAACCAAACTCACTAAACCTAAGTTTAAAGACAGTTTATACATGCTGGCCAAATTTCAACAAAATCCGTCGTCCGTATATGAAAAACTTTTTTGTTTTTAAAGATAGCTCAACCAAACTCCCTAGTACTTAGTTTTATTATTATCCACCCATGTAAACTAAATTTTATCAATATTGGTCGTTTTTGTATTCTAATACAAAACTTTTCTGCAAAGGTATATACAGTCGGCACGCCGAAAATAACTTTTTTTCTTGTTCTAAATATATAGATTTACGTTAAACATATTTAATAGATACAATAAATGTATATAGTGAACCAATTTTAATCAAATTTGACGAAACAGTATTCAGTAAACTAGATTTAAGAATTACAAATATAAATTTAGAAGGATACTGTGAGAGAAATAAGGCAAACTGTTCGTGGTGCCAAAAACAAATACAATTTTCTCATATTAAGGTTCCCATGTTCAAAAACAAACGCTATAAGCAATAAAGTACTAAATTTTAAATATAAGATATCACACAACATCATTCGTTTGAGTTTTTACAGCTGTACCTAATACTACCAGTTGGATTCAGAAAGTTCCAATTACAATTCCATTAGCTAAGCAAAGTGAACTCTAGATGGCGCTGCACACATGCCAATAAGATAATATTACATCCAATTAGAATAAAAATGTGGCATAGATGACGCCAGCTAACAAATAGAAAACAATCAATCTGGCAACCCTGTTTTGCTGATCCTGATCCTGTAGCGGCTACCTGTTTTCCCCTGCTCCTTTGCAACCCCTAGCATTACATGCACTTTAATTAATCAAAATGAAATTTCTGAGCTAATTAAAATGCTACCAAAACATGCTCTTGCGCACTTTTTAATGGGTGTGTGTGTGGAAAATGAAAAGAGTTGAAAAAAACAATTTTTCTTTTGGGTTTGGAAATTTTTGTAATCAATGGGCGTGTAGGCGATGACGCAAAAGGATTTGCCTCAGGATATTAGAAATGCATTAAAACCGAAAGTCGGTGGCAGCTTTTAAAAAACGATTAAATGATTATAATCCGTAGGTTCTCAAATTCAACGCAAATCGAATCCAAATCCAAGCCCAACCCAAATTCAAACACGCATTCGCAGCTGCTTAATGTTAATCAAGGTTTTTTTATGCATTTATGAGGCGCAATCCTCGTTACCCCAGACTACAGACTAACTGTAACGGTATTTATGGTTCGAATCGGTTGGGCTCGCTTTGTGAGTCTTACAACATTGTTGCCAACCATAACATATTTATGATGCTTCATATATGAGCCACGACTTCACTTCACTTCACTTGTTGCGGGCGAGTCACGTGGACAGAGTTGCCTAGCGCCAAGAAAACAGAAACAGAGACAGACTAAGAACCAGAACCAGACTACAGACTACAAACCCCAACACCTCCTCCATTCACCCCCTATCTTGAACTCAAGACCCCAATCAGTGCTGACAAATTTAATGAAACAAAAATATCTGCTTTTTGTCGGCAAAAGTAGCAAAAAAAAGCTGAATTTTTCGCATTTTTTTACTCTTGAGACATCTCCGACCTTTTAAAATAGGTAAATAGTGTATAGTCTTGATCAGCATCAATGGCCGAGTCGAACTTTTGATGAATCCTGGCAAAAAAAAAGCTTCTTTTTGGTATAGGAATCGACCAAATCGAACCTCTGTAATATATAGATGTCATTGAATCGACTAGTCGAAAATTTTGGGTTTCAAGATAACTCGATCGAACTTAATTATTCTGAGTTTTAGTATAATCTTGTTATAAAAACGAAATTTTATCAAAATTATGCTATTATATCTTATATTATATTTTATATAAATTTTTGGACTACTTTATGTAGCGTACAATAATTATTTATATTGAGCTAATAATATAAGTAGAATAACTGAAAGACCTGGATTTGGATTTTTTGTGCTTAAGTAAACATAATTCCCTACGGATCTTGAATTTCTTTCACTACTTACTGAAGACTCTAAAGAATCTTGAAATTTTTTGATATATGCTCTTATATTTTGATCAATTCTGCAAAAGAGTTTACATAAATTATCACAGCTTTTTTTTTTTAAATTATTGCTCCCTCAAACTCTAAACTAAAGAGGTTCAAGCAATTTGAAAATTGACATAGTTCTTAATGCCATATTTCTTAACAAATTTTAGTTTTTATTTGTAATGCATTAAGTGAAGCCATTTAAAACGGACTTTCGCTTTAAAGGAAAGAATTTCAAAATTACGAGTTTCATTTCTTCATTTAAAGCAAACTAAGATTAATATAACTAGACAATGATCTTAAATTTTTTAAATATACTTAGTATGCTAAAAATATATCAAAGCGAACTTTTGCCGAAACTCTTGACATGAGAAGTAAGTATATGTAAATATGTTATTTTCTCTGCTTAAAAAAGTCAGAAATCACTTTAAAAATGTGCTAATTTGCAGCTAAAATGGCTGTTTTCAACAACACTGGTCCCTTAGTCACAGTCCCTGTCTCAGTCAAAGTCCCAATCTCAGTCTCAGTTCCAGAGACACTCAGCTTCAGGCCCCGATCCTCGCCTGGGGGGCTGTCAAGATCGTCAGAAGTTGCAGCTTCGTGACAAAGCTCTGGTCTGAGACTCTCGCTTTATATGCATGAGGTGGCACACACTTGTGGGATTTGTTGTTGTTGTTCTTGTTCTGGTTGTTGTTGTTATTGTTGTTGCTGCTTATGCTTATGTTAATCACCCTGATCGGAAGCACGTGTCAAATGCGGCAATGCGGCAATGCTTAATGCAAAAGAACAGTTGAATTCTTTGCGCCAAGGCCAGAGATTCAATGCAAAGACCCAAGAAACCAAACCTTGAGCGGTGTCATACTCTGTATACGGTTGTATGAGTGTGGGGGGTGGGGGGAAGGGGGATCTCTGTGGCGCAGTTGCAGTGAAAGTGCCAAAGGCAGTGCAGAGAATGATGGATCATTTTTGATATACAAGTTTACACGAGAGTGCGCAGTTTTTCTTTTTATTTTTATAATATATATTTTTTGTCTTGACAAAAGTGGAAGTGCATTGAAAAGCGAGTTCTTCATCTTGTTGTTGTTCTTCTTTTGATATAGTATTCTGTGACAAGGATCAGCAGTTAGGTTTATTGTGCATAGATTTAAGATTCGATTTCGACAACACAAAAATGCAAAAGAAAACTGAAATGAAATGAAAGAAAACAGGCAGAGAATGAAACAAGAAGCAGGCACAGACAAAAGGAGCTGTGACACAAAAAGGACTCCGGCACAAGTTGAATAAGTTGGAGTGAGCGAGAGGTAGCTATATAGAGACAGAGAGGTAGTTATAGCACCCACATGAGTGCAACCCCTAAACTCATACAAATTTTAACCCCTAGTCTGCGCTCTCTCTTGAGAGAGCGTGCAACAAGCGAGAGAGAGAGCTGCGCGATCACTTGTGCCGCAGGCTGTGGCTGTGGCAGAGGCAGAGGCAGGTAGCAACAGCCGCATCAGCAGCGCTGCCAACGCAGGCAGCAGCACCGCCAGCAACTACTTAAGGGCGAGCGCGCAGGACGAAGTATATCATTCGGAATTTGATTCCACACAGTCAACAGCAACAGCAGAAACAGCAAGGATTAAAGATGACTAGCATTTGCAGCAGCTATCAGCAACACTTTCAGCTGACCAACGGCAACATCAGCATGTTGCTGCAGCATCAACAACAGCAGCAGCAACAACAGCTGATTGCACCCAAGTTGCCGCTGGGCAACAGCCAGTTGCAGAACATGCAACAGCAGCAATCTGGAGGAGTTGGTGCAATAACCAGCAAGAAATACAACTATGCGAACATGCCATATGGTGAAGCTATTCCATCTGTAGCCAGGCGCAATGCTCGGGAGCGCAATCGTGTCAAGCAAGTGAACAATGGATTTGTCAATCTTCGTCAGCATCTGCCCCAAACTGTCATCAACAATCTATCCAGTGGTGGACGTGGTGCCAGCAAGAAGCTATCAAAGGTGGACACACTACGCATTGCCGTAGAGTACATCAGGGGACTACAGGACATGCTCGGTGATGGCGCAGAACGGCTTCCACTTTTTGGCAGCTCGGATGACAGCAGCAACGATGGCAGCTACAATGACTACAATAGTCTGGATAGTCCGCCACGTGCTCAGTTCCTGGCACATTCCTCGTTTCACTCAGTCTCGCCTACGCCTTCGTATGCGGATTCAGATCTATCTGCCAGCTATGTGAAGCAGGAGCTGCCCGAGCAGGATCAACAGCAGCAGCAGCAGCAGCAGCAGCAGCACCAACATCAGCAGCAGAAACATCTTCAGTCACATCAGCAACATCAGTTTAAATTCGAGTCCTTCGATAGCTTCAGCGATGAGCAGCCTGATGATGAGGAACTGCTCGACTATATCTCATCGTGGCAGGAACAATAAAAAAGTTCAATTGCAGTGATCCCAGCGATCCCATAAGCCAAAAAGTTAATACTGTACAAATTGTATATAGATACAAAAAACAAAAAACAAAATTGTTGCCTTAGTGAAAAAAAAAAACAAAACAAACAAAAATCAAGTCCCAGATTCTATAAGTTTCCTAGCTCTTAAGACACACCATTTTTTTTACTAGTTTAAGCATGGAAGACAATGATTTAAAACTTAACTTTAACCAATTTTTTTATAGCATTAAGTTTTGTTATAAGCATGGAAGACACTAAACTATTATTATTATTATTATTATTATTATTATTATTATTATTATTATTATTATTGAAATGCAATAATAAAAATTAAAAACAAACAATTTAAAACATAATTCACAACGCTTTCTTTTTACTGCAACAAAAACATTTCTAATACATTTTCAGCAAAAATTAAAGAAACTTTCGTAAAATCGTTAATTTCTAAACATTTTCAGCAAAGTTCCAGAATTTTTCTAAAGTTAACACAAGTTTCTTAAATGTTCACCAAAAGGTTAAAAAAGTTGAACTTTAGAAACTTTAGAGAAAAAACAAATTTCGAGAATCATTAAGAAATTTGTAAGCTTCTAAATACTCATCAAAGTGTTCCATGGCTTTGATTTGCAAACATTTCCATAAAGTTGAAGAGCATTTCTGAAATCATCAACTGGATATAGTTTTTTACCAAACTTGAAAAACCTTTCGAAAATCTTTTATGCAAACCACATTTTTTTTTTTAATTTTCAGACATGTTCAAGAATATTGTTAAAGTCTTAAATGCTTTCGACAATCTTCAATGGTAACAAGAAATGAACAATAAATTTCAAGTTTAAAAAATGAACAAAAAAAAATAATTATAAATTCTGACTAAGCTTCTACAATAGCTATATTCTTAAGGATCACCAGCTGGAATATCTTTCAGAAGAACACATACTACAACTCCAGCTGATGCTTAAGATCCTTCAATTCAAGTATACACCTTTTTTTATATGTAAACAGTTGTCTTATCTGAATGTCTTGAAATGATTTATAGCACACTTTTACACATAAGTGGATTCAAGTATGAGCATATTGAATTTGAAACTATTTCTTTTAAATTAATTTTTTGAAATACAGTTGGAAATAGTTAGATAAGAATTGTGCTTGGCGCAAGGCAATGACTATTATAATAGATAATAATTAAAAAGTAATGTCATAAATTATTTATATTTAGATTCCAAAATATCACAAAAATATGTAGAATATTTAAATTCAATGTAATCCTATTAAACATACATATATCTTAACTTTCTTCAAATATATAGTAAAGAATGAAAAAACATAAGAAGTTTGAAAGGATAATAAACATATATATATCAACATGTATACCAAGTTTGTTTGCTCTAGCTTCAAAACTGTGGAAAAAACTGAGCTATTACAGACGGACAGATAGACAGACGGACGGACTGATTTCCAGCTTTAGAAAATTTGCCTGAAAGTTTGAAAATGGTTGGAAAACTTGATTGGATGCAACTTTTCTGCTTTGCGCCCGATCAGCTCCAAACTTATTGTCATACATTTATTCATAGTTTTTATTTCGTTTCATTTTTTTCTCATTTTCCACTTAAGTTCGTTGAGCTTTGATTTCAAGTACAACAATATGAACTCCTTATGTTTTCCTCAAAAATATACTCTTATCTTTTTTTTTAAATAATTAAAAAAAAGAGGATAAAAACAGCATTTTGAAATATTGATATCTGATTCAGTGATATTTGTAAGTTAGGGTGCTCCTGCATGAGTCACCAGGACCAAAGCCCAGCCCAAGGTGATGCCTTATGAAAGCCCTCAGTCATTTCCTGGACAAAAAAGGACCTGGGCTAAGGTTTGGGTTTGGGTTTGGGTTTGGTTGCTGAGTAAAGCACATGGCAACCCACTCAAAATAATCAACACACACTCAATATTATATTCTACCGGAAATAAGCAGCAAATATTTGTTGGAATATATTTTTTAACGAGTTTCGAAAATTTAGTTAGGGATTGTTAATAGCGCATAAATTGCCCGTCAGCGGAAATAGGCAGTCACGCCTGAGAGGCTGAAGCGGACCAAGCTATAGAGTGAGAGAGACAGAGAGAGTGGGAAAGAGAGAGAGAGAGTGGAAAAGAGTAGGGTAGTGTTAGAAGGAACTCGCGATCCACGTGGCTGGCGCACCCCAAAATGAAAACAATAACAAAAACAAAACCCAAGAAAAAAGCTGGACGTAATCATGAGGCATAAAATGCACTTCCGGCTTTGGATGGGTAGAAAGTTGCGCCTCGTCCTCGCGCCTTGAAAGACACAACCCTATAAAACTATAAAACTGGGTGCAACCCCCAAAAAAAAAAAAAAAAAAAATGTAGAAACCCCTAGCTTAATGAGCTTGTACGTGTGCCAAGACGGAAGCAAGGATGCAAAAGGATCGAAAATTATAATGGATTGTGGGCTTATTACAATTATGGAAATAAAGGAATGCGCAGGATCGAGAAGTAAGAAATGCAAATGTGCCACGCCCAATGCAAATTTGGCAAGCTGGACACGTGCAGTAAACTAGTTTGCTTGGAGAGCTAGGGAGGATGGAGTATATATGTGTACATATAGAGGAATATATATGGGTGTAGCTCGCAGCTGACCCGCCTCGGTAAGCGACAGGAAATATAAAAATGAAAGAAATAAAAAGGAAGATAAAATTCGACAAGAATTTGCCTCAAAAGGAAGCAGGAGCAGAGTTGCACATAGGTAGCCTGGGCCAAAGGACAATGCGAAATGTGATTGTATGTCAGCTTAAGATGCGAGCGTGCAGGATAAAACCAGGAAGCAAGCGAGCGAGAGCGAGACATATAGTTAGATAGATAGAGAGTAAAATCCTGTGCATTGTTACCGGATATCAAAAGAAGCTTAGCTCTGGATACGTATCCTTGCGCTGAAAAACTGAAACTGAAAACTGGACTTAAGGCTGCGCGTAGGTGTCAAAATACGAGGCTAAGCCAATGTCCTTTAATAGGCTCGGCTCTATCCTTCGAGCCATATATCCAGCGCAAGAGTATTTTATGCAATTTTAGCTAAGATTTCAAATGTCGTGAATGTCCTGCGACGCTACTCAAATAACTGAGCATGCAATAAATACATTTTCGGGCACTTGGTCCTCTTCGTTTTTTTTTTTTTGTTTGGTCCTTGATGCCAGGAAGTAACTTCTTTTGTGCGACGCCACTTTAGCGAGACATGTCCGCTCTCGGTCTGCAGGAAGTGCGTATTTGTTTTGCATCTTTAGCTTGTACGTAGACAGTCCTTAGCTCCCATTCAGTGTCCTGCCAACTAAAGTGCTCCTCGTTCGCTCTCTTGAATTATATTTCATTTCATTTGCATCGTTTATTTATTTTTGTACGCTCTTTGGAAATATGAACCTCATGTTATTTTATCATGTCGCAATTCAAAGGAATTTTCATGTATTTTTTGGGCGCATACCCAAAGGACACTTGTACTCGTGTCCTTAAGTTTTCAACTATTTGAGTTATGTGACTTTATGACGGCGTCGCATAGCATCGCGCATCGCTGGACAAGATTTATGAGCCATGTGTCAAAATACGAGCGCTCTTGTTGCGCCTTTGAGAATCCTTGTTGTCTTCTGCTCGGTAGTCCAGTATCCTTCATCGATCATTCTCAAACTGGGTTGTCACATTTCGCACTTAACCAGGCGTCAAGTGGTACAGGCCCAAGTAAAAAAAAAAGTAGTTCCTTAATGAGGCGACGCCAAGTGCTACCAGACAAGAATCCATGTCCTTGTTTAGGCTATAGTCTTAGCAAGTTCCTTCAATTAAGTTGTCCTTTTTGAACTGATGGCCACTATTTCGCCGAATTTAGACCGATAATTTGTTTAAGTGTTAACTCAAAAGTAGTTACTAAGAAAGCCTATTAAACTAAAACAGCAAAGAATATTTTTTCAAAAATTGAAAGATCACTGAATTCTGTTTAAAGAAACTGTGTCATTATCATTTGCCAATTTTTGTTCTTAAGAATCAATATTCATTGCAGATTGCTGGCTGATCATCATGCTCGGTTGTATAAGTGTCATGCAAGTTGGTCAAGTTTTTTCTAAGATATCAATTGATAAAAGAGTTGATTTCATTACGTGAAAGATCAGTAGATCAGTAGTGGATCTCTAGAACTCTAGATCGCTGAATCTCACGAACTCTAGATCTATGATCTTTAATACGAAATATATAACATACTTAAACTAAGGTATTGTGAGTTTGTTTGAGTTATTTTGAACATAAACTTTTTATTTAACCGATCGTTCCTATGGCAGCTATTTGATATAATAGTTCGATTTTAATGAAATTTCATCAGCGTGTGTAAAAAATGCTTAAACTGAGATATATTCAGTTTATTTGGGTTATTTTGAAAATAAGAAAAGTTTTTCATACAAAAACTTATTTTTCAACCGATCGTTCCTATGGCAGTTATATGTTATTGTGGTTCGATCTGGCCGATTTAAACATAGCAATTATCTGCAGAAAGAAGAAGCATCTGTTCCAAGTTTCATTTGATAGCTTTAGAGAAAAGTCCTGAAAAACGCATTTAAACAAACGGACAGACGGACATGACGCGGCTATTGATACTGATCACGAATGTATAACCCTTTTTTTCTGAGACGTCTCCTTCAATGCGTTCAATGCGTTCAAATCAAGAGTTCAAATTGAAAATAAAATTAAGTATGAAAAATAAATATCATGATCAGTTGTTTACCATGCATATCGTTGATCTTTATTTTAAAGGCAAAAAACAGATCAGTAATTTTCCAAAGCTTAATCGAATCGTTCATTGATTGTGTCACGATCACTTGCTACTTATTTTTATTAAAAATCTTGTCTATCTAAAGTACTTTTAACAATGTTGTCAATTGCCAAAAACAAGTCCTGCTAACGCTAAAAAAAAAAAAACTTGGCAAGTAATCGTTTAACAGCATGCTACGATCGGCAGGTATTAGATTATTAGAATTGTTTTCTTAACCTGCACAGCAAGGACAAAGTAGCGCAGTCATGCTCATATCTCTTTTGACTATCTGTCTCAAGTTGGTTAATCTCCGATATTGCATTTCACTTTGGTATCACGTGCATTTTATTGATCCTCAACACACGCTACATTTAGCACAGTGTGAACTGTCGGTAGTTAAATGACTTTACTGAGAGAGAGAGAAAAAGGACACAACCCTTCATAAAAGGTAGATAGGGTATTCAGTTTGGGTTCGAGTTTGAGTTTGAGTTCGATTTTGACTTGATTGTTGACATGATGAAAACTAACCGCAGTTATCACAAAAGCGCCCATATACAATAAGAGATCAACAACAAGGAATACGCAGTTGCATTCACACACACACACACACACACACACACACACACACACACACACACACACACACACACACACACACACACACACACACACACACACACACACACACACACACACACACACACACGCGTGTCTAATACACTAAAGGACTATGCAGGTTCTCAAATTCACGATGGTCCAATAAACTATCGCAGGCAATCAATGTCAGAGCGTTATTTAGAGCAAAAGCAAAAGCCATATCGAGCATCATTCCAGGACTAGACAGGACAATGGCAAAAATCCACACATCCAAAAATCCATTCAAAAGATTTCACTGGAATATCCTGATGCCATTGTTAGAGCTCAGAGGCTTCTGTGCTTCTAACGCTTCAATCGCATGAAAAGTGATTTTTTTTCTTTTTCTATACATACGAGTATATAGTTCTTTTTCTTTTTTTTTTTTTTGATTTCATGACATTCCCGTAGCGCGAGTTTCTTTTTACACAAATTTCTATATACTTACTTACATTGAAATTGTTCATTGATGCGACTATAAAACTCCCCCGCTTCCAAGCGACACGCATTGTATTAATTTTCATATTCAGACAACAACAGTCTCCTCGACAAGTTCTGCGCCATTCAAAAGGTCAGCGCAAAGGTCAATTTATATTATAGTTTAACTCATACACAGAGAACAAATGATTCATATGAAAAAGTCATCAATCTATGATATCAAAGTGATATAATCAAAACTACCTTTTTGACATTTGCAATCGTGTCGTTCTTTTTTAAGATCAACATGAAACTGCGCAGAGTGCATATCAAATATTTAATATACAAAGTATGGTTTAATTCTGAACTTATTGGAATAATATATCCATTGCTTTACTTTTTTTTAATATGTTTAAATATTCTACGAACTGATTTTATAGCAGCCATAGGAACAATCGGCTGAAAGACAACTTTTTGTATGATTTATTTGTTTAATTTATTTTGTTTATAAATTTTCTTGTGCTACAATTACACAGAACCTAAAATTATCGCATCAGTCAAAATGGCTTGAAAGTATGATCACAGTATTACTTATATTTATTCATACCATATAACAAGTATATTTTAATTTAATTGCGCAATTTTTAGTGTTTTTTTATTTATTTTTGGTTTTTTATGATTTTTTGTTTAAGTTTAATAGTTTTTTTATATATTTTTTAAATCTAATTTTAATAATATTATTATTCAATTTGATATTTAATTTTTTAAGTTTTTAGGAAATTTAAGTTTTTAAATTTATTCAACCTCACTTTTTCTAAGTTTAACTATGTTCTTGACATGTTTATTAAAATTAATCAAAATACGATGACTATATCCTCTAGTTTTTTAAATATTTTTATATATTTTCTAATGTATTTGTTATTTGTATCCATTCTTTTTCCTTGCAGTTATTTGAGTAAAGTGAAAGGATCTTAAACTTTATGATGCACCCAGTTGAGCCAAAGCGAATTGCGCAGCGATTGAACAAATCTAAGATTCTAGAGTTCAATAGCTCTGAGGACTCGAAATGCTATATAGTTTTGTAGGACCGCGGGCGGTTCACTCAGTGTCCAGCCATTAGCATTACAAAGGACGTGCTGTCAAGGAACCCGGAACGACATTCGTCACAAAATGAGCGTGTCAAATGTTAAGGTGTTGGAATCGCTGTTTTCGCTGATTTCTACCTGTTTGAAGCAAATGTTAAAGCAAATCCTTGGGTTTTTCTTCCAACAGTTGTGGATATTTTGCAAAATTTATATATTGGCAAGTGTAACCGGAACCAGAAACAGAGATAGAAACCAGAACCAGTCAAGAACATACACACATGTGTTTGCTATTAAAAGGCGCGACAATGTCACGGGCCATGGTCAAAACTGATCAGAGAGAGAGAGAGAGAGAGATAGAGATATATATATATATATATATATATAGAGAGAGAGAGAGCGAGCATTTAGCCTTATGATACACTCCCAAAAATCAAACAAAGCAATATTTTTAAACTGAATGAATCTTGGCACATTATGAGGCGGAACTAAGTATCCATAGTACAAATTTGAATGTAAATTCTTAGTTTGAGTAATTATAACTTTATGCAATTGAATTGAGCTGTAAAAATGTATGATATCAAATAAAAAACCTCTAAAAAAGGGAAAAGTTTAGTGACAAGCATATTTAATACATAAAAATTTCTGATGACTTATATGCAATTTAATTTAGAAACTATACCAAACAATAAAATTAAAATTCTTATATTCTAAGTTAAATAGCTAATAATGCTGAGGCTCCTGCTAATGTTACATCTTCATATTATATCCTTTATATGAAAGGTATATCGACTTTTGTGAAAATAGGGAGTATCATCAATCCAATCACTTTTTACTCCCTGTTCCCATTAAAAATGGGAAAAAGGGCGCTATAAAGTACTGCAAATGTATGCAACAGGCATTTCCGACAGCATCAACAGCCGAGACGAACTAGCCATGCCCGTCCGTCTGTCCGTCTGTATGAACGCGTCGATCTCAGTGACTAGAAAAGCTAGACACACCAAACTTGGCATTCAGGTTCCTGTATACCATACGCAGATCAAGTTTACTTCAAATTTCGGATGCACGCCCCCGCACCCCAAATTGGTTCAAATATATGTTTAATCAATGTTGCTCAGTTGCGTAAATTTCAACTTGAGCGGATAAATATCACAAAAGTTATGGAAGAATCTATTTCCACCGTCTTAGCAGGCAGAAACAACAGTTTGACATGCACTGGGGAAGTTAAGAGTGCTGCTTGCTTGCGTTGCCGCTGAACTGCATGAAATGCAAGTTGGGAGCAGGGAGTCTCGTAGTCGGGCACACTCGACTAGAGCATTCTTACTTGTATTCTATAGAGATTTCTTTTCACAACACATTATTGTTATTGTAATTTTTTTTGCATTATGGAAAATAGTGAAAGCTTGCTATATTATTTATGCATAAAAAGCCTTATTAATTAAATTTAATATATTTTTAAATCAACGAGTTGTAAATACTTAAACAGTCACTTAATACACTCTTTTGACGGAGATTGCTAGAGATATCAACTTATTTGCCGTGTCCTTTCTGTCCGAACTTAATCTGCATTGTTTTTCACATAGCTGGGCATAAAATCAAATTTGACAAAAACAGATTTACTGCAAATCGTATCGAAAAATCAAATTCAGAGCAGCCAAACTAGACAAAACAGAAAAACGAAAGCAAAACAAAGCGGTCAGAGCATAAAATAAGCCCTCGTCGGGGTCACAGAGTTTAAGAAATTGGGAACTAGATCGGGATCGGGGTCGGAGTCGGGGTAGGGCTAGGGGTATGCCCCATGTCGGCATCAAAGGAAAAGTCACCGACCATAACAACAACGACAACAAAATGTCAACCACAAAACCACGAAAGACACCGATCGATGGATGGATCTGCATTCAGCGACCACAAAGACCAAAAAATAAAAAAAAAATGATGATGAGGATAATGATAATGGTGATGACGATGCCGATGCCGATGAGGTTGAAAATAGTAGAATGAAAGATGAAATAGCGATGCCCATTCTGATTGCATTGTGGCTTAACCTTTTGGAGCTCTTTTCTATTCTAGTTTTTCGCATTGTTTTTGTGACTGCCTCCTACGATGCGATAATCGATTTATCAAAAAGCAAAATACGCTTTGCCAAAAAACTGAAAGACCAAAAAAAAAACTCAAAATCGACAAAATGAAAGAAAAACCACCGCCGCCGCTTTGGTCAAAGAAGACGGCAAATTTTTAACGCGCATTGATGTGCATTAAGATGTGAAATTGTCACCATTGTCCCAACCATTGTGCCACATGCAACGGCCCACATTCTGCTGCAGCAACAGCATAGCAGAGCAAAAAAAAAAAAGAGCAGTAGAAGTTGCAACAACAGTCGGCGGTCTGCGGCGTTGACAGCATTAAAAGTCATTCTGAATAGACTACTTTGAGATACTTTGAGCTACAGATACATTCGCTTGAGATACATTTATTCTTTTCAATGGCATATCCCGACTCTATGTGTGTACTTTTTGGCCTGCTTGCCACACCCACTTGTGGTTGTGAATAGCAAAAAGCAAAGAAAATGTAGGCGTCTACGTAACGCTGCTGGATTTTTACATCAAATGATCTAAGCGCTGCACACGTGCATGGGTAAACCATTAGATACTTTTGTATCTTTCAAGTCATATGGGCAAATAACCAACTTAATGCTGGCAAATAGCCCAAAAACTTAGCTATGCCTTAAAACCATTCAAGTTTTATACTGACAGTATATCAGAAATCATTACGTCCTAAAAATTCATCGGTATTTTCGGAATTTAAACAAAGTTCACGAAATTCCGGCTAATACACTCTATTTTTATACTCTCACCGTCATGTCCGTCTGTCTGTCTGTTCATATGCGTTTTTCAGGACTTTGCTCTAGAGCTATCTTGATGTAACTTGGCACAGATGCTTCTTCTTTCTGCTGGTAGTTAATATATTTATATCGGCCAGTTCGGACCAACATAACAGATAGCTCCCATAGGAACGATCGGTTGCAAAATAAGTTTTTGTGTGAAAAACTTTCTTTCTTTTCAAAATAGCTCGACCACACTTTCTGAATCTAAGTTTGAGAATATTTTATATATGGTGACAAAATTTCATCAAAATCGGGCCAGTATATCCTATAGTTGCCATAGGAACAATCGGTTGAAAAATAAAATTTTGTGTGAAAAACTTTTTTGTTTTATAAGATTACTTAACCAAACTCATCTTACCTAAGTTTAGGCATATTTTACATATGCTCATTATATTTTATCAAAATCGGACCATGAAGTTAGTCAGCCATATACAGCTCTCTTTTTTATTTTGGTTCCGAAAACTTTGATCGGAATCGGTTTGTATAACAGGCCTGAATATTTTCTACAGTTTCCCAGCATGTTTGAGCTATGTTGTGTTTGGAAGCAGCCATCGCATCTAGTTTTTAGCGCCGTCTTTTAGTTCTGGCCGGGTTTTGGCCTGGCCTCGCCTCGCCTCTTATAGGCCCAAGTTGGGCTCTGAATGAAACCGCCTTGGCACTTGTTGTTCCACAAAACGAAATGTGTGCCTCAATTAAAAGACAACCTGCTGCGTTGGCGCCGTTTGCTCTGAATTTTCACTAAATTGGCGGAAGCAAAAGGCAAAAAGAAGCATTTCGGAATTCAGAATTGAGAATGAATATGTAGTCTAAATGGGGTGTAGCCGTTGTTTTGAGCCATAATTGTTCACGCCTTGGTCGCGTAATAGATGCTTTGAACTGAAGCCGTCTTGAGCGTAGACTAGAAAGTCTTGCGCCTACATTTAATTACCAAAACGATCCTGCACACATCCTGCCCAGCCTCTACTCTCTATCTCTGCTTCTCACTCTATGCAAAGCGCCGCTAAACGCTGAAGCGTGTGCCGTTCCTGTTCCCGTATCCGTATTTCTACTCCTATTCGTATTTCAGTTAATCAATTCTGCAATCAAAAATCGGTAATCGTACCTGTGCCTGGATTTCCCAGGAAAATTTTAAACAGCGCCTGCTGCGAGTCGGGTCGTTTAGGGGTTCAGGGTCGAGGTCGATGTCGAGGCTATCCCGCTGCTTGAGCATAATTGCAGCTACAAAAGACAATACATTATAGCTGTATCTATTTTTTTGTATCTATTGGACATGTAGTTTTTTGGCGAAAAAACAGCGGCAACTCCGATTGGAATTGTGATTAGTTAGATTAGTTTGATTAGTTTGTCACCAGCGTGCAACTAAGAGTGATAAGATAGACCCGCATACATCTAAAAGATACAAATGTATCTTATGGATTGCACGTGATAGGAAAATTGTTATGGTGTTACAAATTGTTTAAGAAACATTTTCAAAATAGACGTCATTTGCCTATTTTGATGTTCACAATCGACAGAAAGAAGGGTTTCAAAATTTGAATTATTAACTGACATAGAAACAATCTGTTTAAAACGATTTTTATAATCTTTTTTTTAACTTCTTTTAAAAAACAAGTAAGAACGTTGCAGTCAGGCTCACCCGACTGCGATATACTCTGTTTTCTGTTTACTGGGGCGGGGGTGGGCGTGTCAAAATTTTTCTCTCCATACTATCGATGAGATCAAAAATATTCATACTGCAAAATTTGGTGTTTCTAGCTATAAGGGTGTAGGAGATACAGATTTTGCTCATTTGCAGGGGCGGTAGTGGGCGTGGCATTTTTTTTTTTTTACAGATCGGTCGAGAATGTCATCAGTAGTCTTCATGCCAAATTTGGTGACTCTAGCTGCAAAACTGCAGAAGATATAGATTTTTGCGGTTTGTGAGGGAAGGGGTGGGGGTGGGGGGGAAATCTTGACACTTTGTCTGCCTATGGTATATACCAACATGTATACCAAGTTTGGTTGCTCTAGCTTCAAAACTGTGGAAAAAAACTGCGTTCATACGGACAGACGGACAGACGGACAGACGGACATTTCACAAACCCAATATACTCTTTTTTTCCATTTTGGAAAACAGAGTATAAAAATAATAATAAAAAGAGTATGTGTGTCTGTCCGTCTGTTTGGACGCAGTTTATTCCACAGTCTAGTAGCTAGAGCAACCAAACTTAGAAGACAGCTTGATATATACCATAGGCAGACAAAGTGACAATTTAACATAACAGAAATCACAAAAATATAACGTTTTTTTCAGATTTTCACTTATAATTCTCAAACGGTTCAAACAAACACTGGGAGTAGTGTCCGTCTGAAATCCGTTATTAAAACATCTTATTTCTTGCATCTTCTTTTATATCTGACAGGCATCATTCATGTTATTGTATATACTGACCTAGCTAGAACTGCAAACACTCTAATGATGCAGTTTTTTCCACAGTTTTGAAGCTAGAGCAACCAAACTTGGTATACATGTTGATATATGTATACTATAGGCAGACAAAGTGTCAAGAACTACCCTCCGCAAAGAGGCTAAAAAAGAGTATATCGAGTATATGCAACATTCTTACTTGTTATTAAAAAAAAACTGTTTTCATACAACACATGTTTCAATCAAACTGTGCCAGAACAAATTTACAAGTTAATTATACTTAATATAGCTGTACTATATCTGATAGTTAAAATATCTTCCCGAATTCACCAATTTTTGTTCTCTAAAAATATTGTTTCAGTTTGGATTAAGATTCAACTGTTAACTAACAAATCATTCGATTCAAGAGTAAGTGAAATGGCTTATAATATCTAAGTCCACGTAAATAAAGTAATAGAGTAATTGAAGAAAAATATATTTTCAAATTTAACTACTCAATTTTAGTTCTTAAAAGTAGCTGTCTAATATATTAGGATTATATCTTCAAATTAGACTGTCATTCTGCAAGAGATGTCCATAAAAATAATTTCAGACCGATGTGCTCTAAGCCTAAGCTGCCACGCCCATTTAACGACGCCTGGCGCGCGTGCTGTCCAAGGTCTTAGAGCTCATTACGTCAGACTAATCCAAGCGTCAGGCATGTTGAAGTCCAGGCAAGGATAGTGGCCAGGATGAGGATCAGCTCAGGCAGGAGAAGGAGAAGGAGGAGTAGAGAGCGGGCAAAGCTGTTAAGCACATTCGACGCGCATGCCGCCCACGTAATTTCCTTTACTTTTCTCTACTTAACATTACTTTGCTTTCCATTTCATTTTTACAATTTCACATTTTCACATTTGCCGACTCGACAATCGCTGGAAAATTAATTAGTTGGGAAAACGGCGACGAAAAAGGTGTTGGAAATCTCTGATTACGCTGTGGTAATTTTAGACTGCGTGGAATTGTAATGCGAGATAAATTTCTAAATGGGGGTCGAAACCAAATTCAGGGTTCGGTTTTGGTTTTGGATTTGACACATTTTTACTGAGCAGTCAGCAAAATTTACCATTTTCAATTATCTCAACTCAATTTCTTATCATAATCATATTTGCCACGCCAGCGAAGTGAGTGTGCAATTTAAATCCACAGGAAGCAACTCAATTTGTACGTATATCCTGCGGCAAGGTGTTTATCCTGTTCTACCTCACTTTGTCTTATTTTTTTTATATTTTTCTTGTTCGGTTTTTTTTTTGTGGTTTTTCTCATCTTTTTGTTAGCATTTTCTCAGCGCAGAGGCGTTTTTCTATATTTTATTTCATAAAATATATTTCCTTCCGCTTTGCTTGAAATTTCAAACACCAATTGTCAAGAACAGGATCCGTAAATAATCGATAAGAGCAATCATCTACGCGCAAGATTGATTTGTATTTATGGATTATATAGTATTGAAAATAATCAAAAAGAAGTAATTTTTATTATAAAACTCACAATAATAACGCTTCTTAATCTAAAAAATCTTTCAAACGGCAGTTTTTGCCATAATTCCGACAACTTTCAAATGGTTGAAAAGAAAACAGTGGCTGATCCACTTCAAAGTGAGTGCTTCTGCTACGTGAAACAGGCACAACTCTCTCGTAAAAAAAAAAACCCAAGAACCATGTAACATGTGCCTGTCAATGTCCATAGGAGATATCTAAATTTGTTTGCTCTCGAGGCGATGACAGGCGCGTTTCAGATTTAAACGCGTGTTGCCTGTCAATTACACGTCACGATATGCAACCTCAACTCAAACTCAAAAACTCTTTTTACAACCCAAGACCAGACCAGACACGCGTCAGGTTCAGAGTCAAAAAGAGAGTCAGAGTCAGAGTCATGAGCAACTACCTCAGCTTGTTGTAGATATACTTAGTTTGTGGATGAGCGAGCCCATCTACAACAAGTGTTTCTTGCTTTTCTGTCTTTATTATGTGCCTGCTTTAAGATTCGAGTATTAACAACAATGTCATACAGTTTGAAATGCATAAATAAAAGTCTTAAATGAACTTGCTTAACTAGTTTTGCATAAATTGAGAAAGAGCCGTTCACGTTGGTGACGAAAGTGAAATCATATTTAGATCTAAAATTTTAGTAAAGTCATACAGAAGATAGAGTGCTATGATAAATATTATAGTAAAACAATCCATTCTTGTAAAAAACGGTTCTACAAATCTCAAAAAAAAACCCTGAGAATCAGAAAGTGCAGCTCACGCTAGTGACGAGTGTGAAATCATATTTCAATTTGAAATATCAGTAAATTCATACACAATACAACGAACTATGTTATATATTACCAAAGTGGAGAACAGTAATCCATGCTTAGTTGAAAAAATTAAAAAAAAATCTCAAATTTAGTGACGAAAGTGAAATCATTTTTCAACTGAAAATCTCTAAAAATGCATACACAAGACAACGTGCTATATTAAATATTACCCAAAAGGAGAAGAAAAATCCATGCTTAGTTCAAAAAGTAGCAAAGAATGTCAAAATCTCTGAAAAACAGAAAATTTAGTTCACGCTAGTGACGAAAGCCACTTTATATTAAGATCAGAAACTCTTGATTAAGAAATCGTTACATATGTAGAACAACTGGCTAGGGTAAGCTCTGCCCTCTAAAAAGCAATTCACGCTAGTGACGAAAATTACACAAAGATCATTTAAGCTAGTGATGTAAGTAATGGAATAGGGATAGATATTATATTGCTTGAATTGAAGTGCTGCCTTATTTATTATTTTTCATCTATCGAAGATACCAGCGTTTGTTTTTCAGCGTAGATCTCAAAGAGTAGTCTAAGAATATTGTTGTTTGCTTATTTTGGACTAGGAATGTATTGCTTTTAAGACCATTAAAATTTTCGCCGGAAAAACACGAATCACTCCTTAGGGATAAGTGCGAAAAACAATTGCAATTGAGAACAATAAGAGAAAATGAATTTGCGGTCGGTTAGGTTATAGGGAATTGAAGTAAAATCAGCTACAGCACACAACGCCAACTCCTCAACTCAACTCAAATCACAATCACGCCTCAATTGTCTATGGGCCAAGTTAAGACAATTTGCGGTAGCAGATGCCTTTTACAAGCAACAAACAAAAAAAAAAGAAAACTAAATGATAAATTGTGAATCTTATCGCTGTCTCGAATCGGCGAATAACCGAACAATGACAATGAAAATAAAAATTCAATTCAATAACAATTGAAACGGGCAAAAGCCTACGATTTTGATACAGATCCTATATACGCTATAGCTATAGCTAGACCTGACCATAATAGAGATACAACGAGCTCAAAACAAATAAGATGTCACGCATATAAAAACGCGCCTCTTTTTCGTGTGACAATTGACAAAAGAGAATGAGAATGGAATGAGTATTGAATTGGTATTGGTATTGAGAATTGTGATTTGGGACCACCACAGCGTATAGCTGGTATGAGCCGGCATTACCCGGCTTGAATATTTCAACTTGCCCACCATATTTTGCGGATATATATTTCTAGCCCGGCGATCAACAAATTTAAAGATATTTTTTTGATGAATCACCTGAAAATGATTCTGTACCGCAGTTTCTATAATTTTCCGTCAGTGGAGTTTGAGAACAAAAGTCAAAAACGTAAAAATAGTTAAAAAAGCTTTCCGCCATTAAAAGAGATTTTCGAAATCACTTCGTTTCAAATTATTTACAATTAAAGGATTTAAAAATGAGTTTTAAGCCTGAATGGTTTAAGGTTAGACTTTTGACCATACAATTTTATCCGCAACGTTTTACACCCAGGGTGATAGATTTTTATTTTTTCTTAAAATTTGTGTTGTATATGTTGATTTTTCGATAAAAAAAACAGCGTCAATTTTCTACTACTCTTGAGTGGAATCTAATCTAAGATCGTTTGACAGTCAATCAAACGTCGTTGATCGTTTGACAGTCAGTCAATGAGGACATATTCTCCTAGTGTGAGGGAGTACGCTTTATGAGCTAGATTTTTCAGTTCTTTTGTTTAATATCTTTCTTCTTTTTTTTTGCGCAGTCGGGGGCTGTTTATACACATATTTTGGTTTTGGCAATGCGGTCAAAACATTGTCTATGAGAACAATGCTGGTTAAAGGAACTCCCAGGGACCGCACAACACGCACATAGTACTCATACCTTGAAAATCGAAAAACGAAAAACCGAAAAGAGCAAAAATGAAAATTCCTGAGGTTCTTAACTGTTATTAGCATGCTGCGTTGAGCACTAAAGTATCTCTGGCTGACCTGAGGTCACATGCCGTGTGTCAAACAAAGCTAAGCAGTATCTAATTGTCACAGCATTTGTACAGAGTAAACATATCTATTAGAATAGTGTTTTGTATATAGGGTTTTAGCCTCATTTGCCTGGCCTTGTTTTGATTTTTTCGAGTTACCCGTCGACTTTGGGCCAAAATATTTATACACAATTAGCGAAAAAAAAAAAGAGCACCATGTTGCTTGTGGCACGAGGAAGAGACAGCTGCCTGGACATATATGAACACACCTGGTGAATATTTAATTTCTCTATTGGGACTTGTTGCGGTTGCTTCGGTTGTGGGTCCTACCAGCATCTTCAGGACTTAAGAACAGAACACGCGTCGGACACAAGCCCCTATCTATTAATATAGAATTTCACTTCTTTGACTTGGTTCCTAGTAATTTTCTAGACACTTCCTGCCCAGCATCAAAAGTCAGCACTACTCAGAACTCACACAACTCTTCCGTTTTCATGCGAAATATTTTGAAATATATTGATATTTGTTGTGGTCAGCTACTGTTCCGCCCTCAAAACTCAGTCTCTCTCTCTTTTCTAACAAAAACATAAACAATAATAGTCATAACCCTTCTGCTTAGGCCCTATATTATCCTTTCTGTTGAACTGCTTGTTTTTTGGGCTGTTACCACTTAAGTGGCTTAGCATTGTATTTCAACCAAAACATTCACAACTCAAATTCCAATCCCAATCCCAATCCCAATGCTTATTTAAGCCCAGCTCTCAACTCGCGTCCAACTGTCGCCAATAAAAATTTACGCCTAATTTTCTTTGACTGCTTCCGCGCATGCGCAGACACTCCCTAAAGCTGCCCTCTCCCTCCCTGCTCCACTCGTTACCCTCCTTCTACTCCTCTTCCCTACTCCATAGTAGCCACATGCGTTTCCAAGTTGCCTCGTTAGCATTTGCATTGGCGATTTTATTTTTGATTTGTGTCGGCATATTTTGCATACATCTCTGCGAATGGGTGCAGCAAGTGGCTAATGCGAGGGCCGCTCCAAAAGTTTCAGTTTCAAACAAAGTTCTTTGAAATTGGCAACAATTTTCAACTTTATATTAAGCAATTCTTCATTATTGATTTCACATTTCGAACAAAACAGCCACGTTCTGATCACTTTAAAGTTGTTTTTTTTTTATATATATATATTTATTGATTAATGGATATGTATATAATGAATGGTGTTGTTCAATTTAAATCACTAGTTTTTCTTGACTAGGAATCGAACACGAGGCTTTGATTTCATATTAAATTGTAAAATTAAATTTTAAAATGTTGGCTACTTTTCCTAAAGATGTTCGCGTAAAGTATTTGGGATGGAAAAACTTTTAAGAATGGAACTTTGAGCCCATCTCGAGCCCATCTCATAGAGTTCAACTGCTAAATTTTGAACAAAGTATCGAAAATCTATCAAAGAAAGGTCGATATAAATCTTGAAAAATAAAAGCATTGAAACTATTCTTAGCGCGTCTTAATATAATAAATCTAAGTTCAATTCAAGGAATCGAACAAAACTTGAAAATTTGAATACCATCTCTTAGTCTAAACGAAATTGTAATTATTAAATATGGAAATGAAAGCCATGAGACAATTAATAACTGATATGAGCTTACTCAATTTTAATAAGTTAGCTCTCAGTGCAATCAAAATAAAAACTGTTTTCTTAAAAGCAAATACAGTTTTGCCTCTGTATCTTTCTGCTTTGTAAATATATAACTTACTTTTGCTAAACTACTCGCAGGCCTCTCGTCTCTCATTCTAAGGATTGTCTTAAGTCACCGACAAGGTCTCCAAGACCAAGTTCAAGTTCCCAATCAGCATCGCAAAGGTGGCACAAGAAAATTATTTAACAATCAATTTCTTTGCAGCGGCATTTTGCCATCTAATTATAATTGAAACTCGGACAGTGATCAAAAAACCAAAAAAAAAAAAAAAACAATCAAAAGAAAAACGCCGACAAACTAACTAAAAAATAAAAATTAAAATAAATATGTATAAATGGGGAAAATAGAAAATGTAAAACAATTTTCCTAAATACTATATAAATTCCAAGCTATGCTCTAATTAAAATTGAAATGAAGTGTGCGGCATGCGAAGACAGCAAAAGAAGGTCCTTTCACAGGCTCTCACTGTCAGTGTTCCTAACCCTGCCCAAAAGGTCTCCCCGCGGCCAGCAATAAATTTAAGTATCTGTGTCCTCTCGGATTCTTTAGGGTGGTCTGTGTGGTTCTGATCTCATCTTTGCTTGGCACGTTCGTTAGCTCTCGACTTCTATAGTTCTAGAATGTAGAGCGTTATTACAATAAAAAACGCATTTTTTTCTTCTTTCATATACCCTCGCCGCAGAGAGTATTATTATTTTGTCACGAACTATGTAAGGTTGAAAATTTTATATACTCTTGATTAGCATCAGCAGAGTTCAGTTTATCCAGCCATGTTCTTATGCTCATCGGAAGAAGGATCTTAGTCTCGGAACTGGTCGAATTAAATGATTAGATATAAAAGTTTTCATAGAAACAATCGGTGGAAAACTTTTGATTATAAAGATAAGTCTACCAAAGTCATCAATTCTAGCATAAAATACATGTTGATAAAATTTGATCAAAATCAGACTACTATATACTCACGATCGGTGGAAAAAAAAGTTGCATAGATATCTCATTCACACTAAACAATCAAAAGTTTAATCTTTTTTTTAAATTTAACAATAATTGATCAAATTGCAACTACTATATATGAGTTACTACTATAATAAGTTGTTCTATAAAAACTCTGTTTTTTACATCTATCTCAACTAAACTCAACAACTGATAGTTTCATAAAACTTTAAGATTGAAACATTTGGATGAAAACTGAGTTTTTGTATGAAAATCTATTTTATTTGAACAAATATCCTTACCAAACTCAAAGTCCTTTTCAAATTTCATAGAAAGGGTATTATAACTTCGGCAGCCTTAAAATACAATTTTTGGTTTTTTTTTTGATGCAGTTCTTCTTTAACATGATCATCATGCTCATTATGATGTTCCTCTTGATGCACTCATTTCATGCCAAAATGCATCACGCACTAATCCCGCACTGGCGCAGCCCACACACGTCTTCCCTTCAAAGGATTAGCATGCGATGCACATTCAACTTGTACCATATACTACTATATGCTATAAGAAGAAGACAAAAATTCTGGGATTGAGAATTTGTTGTATTATTATTGCCATGTCGAATCGCCACACAAAGGCGACACAATGGCCAAGTGTGAGGGCCTGAACCAGATCCGAGGGTTAGACCTTGGTCCAAGGCCGGGCAAAACAATCAAAAACAATCGTTGCAATGCGCCACATTTGCCATTCAAATGCAATTGCGCGTGATAATCGATAAAGAAATATATAAAAAGTAAAAAATAAAAAAGAAGAAAACTAATTTCATGGCTGTTTATAAAACGGAGAGGAGCTCTTAAAGACCTCGTTCATATTATTATTACAGCTGCGATTAATTAAGCAAACAAATCGGGGCAGCCATATCGATCGTTGAAAGAGACCTACTATTAAAATACGGTAGCTGTAAAAACAAATAACCCCAAGGCAAGAAACCAAACAGAGTTGAACTCAAACTGAGTATCGATACAATACACAATCGTTTCGAATACACTCGCGAATCGTATTCGTATTCGTGCTTTTGGCCTAATTAATTGCCAATCATAAAGGCGAGTGCAATGCGCTCGTAAAACGAATCAGTTTTAAATGCCCAACTGCAAGACCAATTATTCAAGTTTGCGCCTTAAGTGAAGATCGAACTGGAAATGGGGAATAAGACTGAATATGGCACTGTAAATGGGACTGGGACTGGGCCTGGGTCTCTGCTTTTTATGGCAAATGTGTGTGTTTGGCAATTAATTAAATTAAGTTTTCAGCGAAATGCCAAAGGCGTGAAGCAACAACAGCGACAAGGCAAATATCAACACAACAAACAATCGATACTCTTCTATGAAAGAAGGTGTCTATGTGCCTGTTCTTAAAGTGGTACCGAGCTCAGAGTCAGGATCTTCTTGAGTTAATCAATTGAAATGTAGGCTTAGCTATAGTCAAAGTTTCAGTATTTAAGCTCAATTTAATTATCAAGTTCTAACTCAGCACCTATATGAGTTATTCGGTTGAAATTTTGTAAGTTGGTTAGACTATAGTTAAGGTTTTTAAAAAGTTGCAATCAAGTTTTTAGGCAACAAACTTTTAAAAAAAACATTCTTATAAACAAACAATCAACCATATCAACTTACTTAAACAAACCTTCAGATATTGTCAAACAATCCCTAATTGGGTAAGTGTATTACTTGGGAGCACACAGGAAGTCTCTTCTCGCTTGCTGCTGGCTCGTCAACATTAACAACAAACAGCGATAACATTTTAATTGCGCTGATCTGTGCTGATCAGTACGATCTTGCCGATCTGTTGATCAGCCGATCTACCGATTCTACCGATCAACCGATCTGCCGGCCAGTTTGTTAATGTCTTTTGGCAGCAGCTTCAGCAAAAAGGGCCATCAATTGCCATCGTGTTAAGAGGCTCTAATAAAGTTGCTCTTCTCTCACACACACTTGATGTGTCTCACAGTCAACGATCATCGATCTGTTTTGCAATGTTATTTATCTCTTAATATATCTTACATTCAACTTATGCCCACTGCTCTTTCTCTCTCACTCACTCTCTCTGTCTAGATATGTATATATCTGTCTGATAATGAAATCAGCTTTTGCCACTTGGCTAATCTTAAAATTTGCTGCGTTTTACTGTCAACTGTCGCCCATCGATAAGCGCGGCAACATAAGAAATCGATTTAAGCCCAATCACAATCACAATCCCAATCCCACAGACGCTACCAACATACCTACCTATATCATTTGCCCCCATCTGCCAGTTACATGGAAGCTTATCAATTTCCAATGCCTTCCCTGCCAGCTTACATTTGAGCTTGTGCTTAACTTATTCAGATAGCAGATGCTGACTTTGATTATGCTCAATGAGAAGATCGGAATGGGGGGTTCTCTAAAGATGTTGTCTAGATATGGAATTTTAGTGCGATTCTCTACGGTACTGAGAAAAACTCTACGGTGCACAATGGTCCAAAAGTCGTTCGGCCAATTAATGTTTTTTTTTTAGAAAATAAACATGCGTCCCCTGTGTTTCATGGAAGACAACAAACATATTGACACCTATTGACAAAAACTAATTACGCCACTTTTTACCTAGAAATATCGTTCTTCATTACAAAGTAACCCGTTTTGGCCCCTTTTCCATAAGAAACAGATATGTTGCCGCTGCATTTTTCATTGAAAAACTTTATTTCCGATCAATGTTTCCTATGACAACTATTTACCAAACTTTATAAACTCTTATAAAACTTACAATTGAGTTTGGTTGTGATATAATATATAAGTGATATATATTTATATATTTAAGCAAAGAAGTTTTTCATACAAAAACATATTTTTCACGCAAAAACTCATTTCTCAAATGATTGTTCCTATGACAGCTATTAGATACAGTAGCTCGATTTTACTGAAATTTTGTGAGTATGCTTAGATAATGCTAAAACTTGGAATTATTTAGTTTCGACCGATCGTTCCTATGGCAGCTTTATGTTATAGTAGTCCACATTTTCATTTTGCCCTAACTAAGTAATAAGGATTCAGGAAATAATACCGGAACTATAGAGATAAGAAAACTTTGTTTAAAGCCAGCAAAGAACAGTACTGAGTTTTCTATTTCAATGCCACTTCTTATACAGATATGTTAAGATCTTTCTACATATGAGTTAATAATCTGAGCTATGTTAGATTCTTGATATTTCAACTGAATGCCATTTGTTACCTGCTGAGTTAGGACAATTTTCAGTTCTACAGCAGCACGTGCATAACTCCCCAGGGAGAAAGAGAGAGAGGGTGAGTGAGGGAGAAAGAGATCTAAAGGAGATCTTTGTGATAGATTTGACCGTTGACCGTTGTCGAATTTTGCATAAGCATTAAGGCACATTAGACATCGAACCGTGCTCAGAGGCACTTCATTAAAAACTATTTTGGCTACCTAAAGGCAAAACAAAGACCTGACTAGACAATAGAGATATTCTATACTATATGATGGATAGATGGATAGATCATAGCTCATGATGATTCAATCATTGTGCAACACGGCGCAGGACGTGCGATTGCGATTGCGATTATGATAGATTTGCATAGAAAGAAAACTGGACACATGTGCAGAAAGAAAGATCATCAAAGATCCGAGAGAGACATTACACACGTGTGCTAATTACCAAGAAGATCAACAGAAAGATCTCAGCTAAAAGATCAAACATAAGACATTTTTATATGTATATACAAAACAGTAGTAGTAACGGTAACTCAGTATTCAGATTGAACAATCCTTAATACATTCAATATATAATATGCATGCATAAAGGCAAAGCGCGCAATCAAAAATCAATTCATAATCATTTGCAAGGTGCAGACATGGCCGGCAGTCCAAGGAGTAGAAAAGAGACTGAGAGGATCCCCCTACCTAAATGGCAATTCAATCAAATTTGTTATAAAACTGTGAAAGTCTGCGACAGCGATCGGAAACAGGACTCAAAGTCAGTCAGACAAAACAAAAAACAAAAAAAAAGAAGCCTTGGACAAGCAGCAGCCTAGAGAGAGAGAAATATTTGCATGCCCAGGCAGCAGAAGAAACATTATGCAAAAAAAAAATAAAAAAAAGTCAGCGATGATCGTTTTGCATACAAACTTAAGCCAAGAAACGAACGAATGATCCTCAATACGAATGATCCTCAATACGAATGATCCTCTAGTCAATATCAATGTCTGGCGATCAGAGGACCGACCAACCGATCGACTGTCTGTCTGGCCAACTCACGCACTGATCGACAGCAAGACACAATTCAATCATTTTCAGTACGTAGGACGCTCCTGACTGACTGATCTTTAGCGCTAGATTAAACGATCAGCGGAGACAGGCGACGTATACAGCTTCAGATTCAAGTTGTTGTACTTGTTTTTTTATTATTTTTTGTTTTTGTTTTTATGTCTGGTTGTCGCTACTGCAAATGTGTGTAGGTCGATCGCCTTCTGCTTCGATCCTCAATCGATGTTGCTGCGATCGTGTATCGAGGCAGGGAACAGAAAATTATTTCACTTGCGCCAGGGCTCTTCTGGTGGTCTCAATGTACAACTTGATTTCTGTTTCCTTTGGCTGCAATGGCAGTTTGATTTGTTTAAATTTAATTATGCATCAATATCAACGATTGTTGATCCTCACTCGATCCTCGCTCGATCCACTCGATCTCATTGCGTAGGTAGCAACCACCGAAAAACACACGCAGTTAAGAGTTGCAAGTTGCAAGTTATGATGGTTGTGGTTGCACGAGTGTACAATCACAATGTTTTTGATCTGGCTCTGTGTTCTCATGAGATTTCCAAAACCTTTGATTTGATTTGATTATCAACATTTCGTTGACGTCGCGACGAGATGCTGATCGTCAAACTAAAAAAAACGAAAAAGCCGCCAAATGATGATCGATGCCAAATGTCTCGTTTCTTTTTGTATTTTTGTATATATATATATATATATTGTATTTTATTTTGTTTGTGGTTTCCAGCAGCATTTACATTTTGTACTCTCATTCTTTGTGCGACATATAAAGCGATCAATCAAAAATGCAAACAGCTCACAGAGAAACAAATCTCTCGCAAAAACTCAAAGCAACAATTCAGGGAAGTTCACTTTTTGAACGCGCTGCATATATGTGACAGCAGACAAAATAGTTTATGATCGTTTGTCTGATATACAGGATATATGCGTATGTATATGATATAGTACACACGATATATGCATGATTATCCACGCTTGCTGAACCCAGTGATCCTTCCACCCAAAACTGTCACTTAGATGATGTACAGTTTGTTAGAATTTGAATTGTGCGGGGCGCATCGTAAATTTTGGCTGCATTTTTTTTTTGGGTTCAGTGCACAGAAGATCGTCAGTGGTCGTGACTTTAAGATGGAGGAAACTTTTCGATACTTTTCGATTCTTAAATTTAATATTTATATGTTTTGTATATATAGATCGTAGTGCTTTGATTGCAAGTGATCGTGACAAATAGGTTTTGAAAATGAACAAAATTCTTAAAATGTAGATCGTATTTAGTGATCGCCAGAAACTCTAACTTTCAGATACAAATATTTATTGATCAATAGGGATTTTAACTTTTAGCTAGGTGAGTAGCGATTGCTAGATTGTAAGAAGTGATCTTATTCAGATAATATGTAGCTAACGGTGGGAATTCTGACTTTTAGATACGATTTAAATGTGTTGTGATCGTAAGCTAGTCTATCTTCTAGATGAGATACGATCGTACATATGTATATATAACATGATCGCTACTTATACTGATTTTTAGATAGAAACATACGTTGTAATGACCGTAGTAGTAACGATCGTATGTAGTGATCGCTAGGGATCAATGAATTTTTCTATAATAAACTCATTAGGCTCATCAATTACCCTCTTGCACTGACACAGTTTGCGATCGTGTTTGTCATTTCCGTATGCTAAATCCCACAGCAATGTAAATCACTTGGTTATGCAAATAGTTAGACAGAGATATAGATAGAGTGCCATGGAGATAACTGAGATATGATAAATATATATATACACATGTATGTTTATAAATGCCAATAGATACTCGTGCCCCACACACGCTTTATAGATAATCACACCTAAACATGGCACAAAACACAAGAAAAATTCACTTGAACAAGCCAACAACAAGTTAGAAAGAGAGAGAGAGAGAGCTGGAGTAAGAGAAGGAAGATTTTGGCGCGAGTTGGTTTATTTTTTATGGTTCTCAACTGATATCGCCAAATGACCCGATCGCAGTTGATTTCAATGGAATTGTTGACACACAATTTTTGTCGATCGGTCGTCGGTTGGTTCTTTTCTTATGTAAATATCAAATAACGCATCGAGTCAGTTAAATGTGAACTGCTTCAACTGACTGCGATCACTGCGTGGGTGTTGTCTGTGAACTTGCATAACTGTGTCGCGTGCTGTGACAACAAACTGTAATCAAGCAATCAATCCAATCAACCAGGTAGCCCAACCGACCAAGTCAACATTTGCCGAGTGTGTCAAACGCGCGTCGATCAACATAAGCAAACGGCATATTTAAATCAATAATTCGAAAGAAACAAAATAAAGAACAAAATAATAATAATAAAAGTCATATGCAGAGAGATAAGCTACGCTGAGCGTTGAGCTGCTCAGCTCCTACTCCTCCTTTTGGCGTCCTCGGCACGTCATTATCATTAGGACATTGCAGTCATATATCACAGAGCAGGCCAGAACCAAAACCAGAGCTCTGCCCATCAAGCATCCAGAGTCTTGATATATGGCTCGCCCGCGCCTAAATTATGGCTCGAAAAAAAAAACCCTCGGAACTGTGCAAATAGCCGCCAGCAGCTTCAGGCTATAGACAAGACAATTGCGTTGCGGGGGAGATGTTCCAAGTTGAGACCGGGCCAGGCACCTTCCAAGAAGGTGTTTAGATGCAAACGCTTCCAGTGTTCTGAAGATCGATGAACGACCAATTGAGCGATCGTTTGCCAGCGTTCATCTGTGTCCATCCGCAACGATATCGCAATAATAACGCACCAACATCTAATGCAGGTTAGTCCCAAAAACAAAATTTGCAGCTTGCCTTCTTGCAAGTGATCATAATTGAAATGATGATCGGCTTATAGAGATCGGTCAAATTGATCATTGTTGCACAGTGGAGTCATTTGAAGAACACTGCTCTCTGGCGATCAGTTCTTAGAGCAAATTTGTTAAGCATCATATATGAGGATCACTTTTCTCTGACGATCAGCTTATAGATCCGTCAATCGGTCAAAATATGTACAATTCAACGATCAGTGGAGCTTTGAAGATGATCAATATAGGTTAATTAATTCGCAATGGAGTTTTGTAATTAATGAGGATCCCTTCTTTCAAACGATCAGTTCTTAGTACAATTGATTAGTGAATCTTTCGAAGAAATAGCTAAGGTCTGCAAATTGATCTCTGTATTTGTAAGAAATGAAATTTGTAATTAGTTTGACAAGTTAAACTGTTGATCGATAAAACTAAAGATCAGAAATTTTCATAAGACAACAAGATGACCTATATTAAAGTAATTTGCTGTATTTTCTATGTAAATACTTCAAGTGAGAAGTACTATTAAAGCTTTTTTTCATTAATTATTATTCATTATTCATATGCTTTTAAGAACTCTTTTCTAATAGGTATTGCTTATTGTTTATTCTTTTGCGTAGCGTTAATGTACCTAAAGCTTTAATGTGCTTTAAAAAGCTTGTTAATAAATGGTAGTGTATGCAGACTTGAATTTTAGTGTTTTACAATGAATTGTTCAAGCATTGAGTGTGCTTAATTAAATTTTAATGTGCTTTTTTGATCGTGTGTATTCAAAAAGGATTTTGAGTGTTTAACGATGCCATCGTGAATCCTATTGCATTACTGGGAAAAACTAAAGATAGTGGGATATGGTTTCTTAAAGCTCTTTTTCGTTATTTGTGAATCAAAATCATCTAAAACTTAAAGCTTTCATGTGCTTTTAACAACTCTTTTCTAAAAGTTATTTCATGAATACTTCAACTTAGTGTTTATTTCGAGGTCTGTTTAATTACATATGCATAATGCAATTAAAGCTTTAATGTGCTTTCAAATGCTTTTTATTAAATGGTAGTGTATGCAGACCTGAATTTTAGTGTTTTAGAATGAATTGTTGAAGCATTGAGTGTGCTTAATTACATTTTAATGTGCTTAATTGATCGTGTGTATTCAAAAATGAATTTGAGTGTTTAATGATGCCATTTTCAATCCACACTGACATGCATAATAATTGCATTATTGGTTTATGCGCCGACTGTGCACTTTGTACGCCCACTGTGCCGCCCTTCAGTCATATACATATGTATATGTATGCTATATATATATATTTGTAGTAGCAAATATGTGGACACAGTAAGGTAGGAGACAGAAAGATAGTGAGACTGACAGACACAGCGTGTCGTCGCCTGAAGCTAGTACAAGAGCCATTCATTTGACGTCCGGTCATTCTGTGCTCTGTCCTATGCTGTGCTGTCCTGATCTGATCATGGCTGTGGCTCCACATCCAGAGATCAGTCTATCATCAGGGGCATATGGGGCATGCTGAGCGATTGGCGTTCAGCGGCGACATCAACCGTAGAACGGAGGAGCCAAACAGCAGTCAAAACTCTGTCAGACAGTTTGTAAACAGTTTTCAAAGTCGAGCAACACATCAGCGGCTACATCGCGATAAAGATGCAGGCTCTTCTCCTTTTTTTTATTATTATTGTTGTTTTTCTTTATTTCTTAAGCCTAAAACGCGTCGAGACTTAGATGGACTGAAGATCATTGAAGATCTCTTAAGAGAGAGAGAGAGAGAAGAGTGTAGAAGCTGTGGCTCCATTTCAAAAACTGTGTCCGACATTTGCGCCATTATAACTTTATCGCTTTTGGACAGATTGTTCGGATGGAGGGGGGCATGATGAACAGGGGGGAGGCAGGGTGGTCATGTCTGAAATGAAGTGAGTGATGTACCTGCTCCTGAGATGATCATGAAGGCTTAATAGCATTAGCTGTTCTTGCAGTTCCGACCATGTCAATAAAAAGGTTTTGTTTTTTTTTGTTTTACTTGTGTATCTTTTTTTTCATCTACAATTTTTCAATCTGTGGCTAAAGCTACTTGTAATTGCTGAGTGCTGCTGCTGCTGCTGTTGTTGTTGTTGTAGCTGTAGCTGCTGCTGTGCAGATTATTAACTTGGCTTTATTCTCAAGAGCGGCAGCTCTTTAAAAACCCATTTGAGCTTACAAGCTTGTTAAGCTTTGCCCCAAATCCATGGGGCATCCACACACAAACACGGTGGGGCATTTGCCCCGTTTAATGCAATTTCACGTTCAGTTTTATCGCTGGCTAAGTAGCCACTAAACGGCAGCTCTTTAATCTCAACGACTTCCAGCTTCCAGTCTCCCAACTTCCAACTTCCAACTTCCAACTTCAAACTACAAACTCCCAATCCCAATCCCAGTCTCTTAAAGAAAGCCCCCTTGTTTTTGTGGGCGCTGTGCACTTTCTTTAAAGGGGGGATTTTCGAGGGTAGGGGCGGGTTGAGCATGTTCCATTTGCGTCGCGCCTACCTTGTTAAGCGTTAAGGACAAACTGGTCCAGTTAAGTGTTGCCACTTAAGCTTTTTCCAGTCAAAAATCGCCGTTTTCTGCTTTCATCGCTCTTTTTGCGGTAAATTTTATTAAAATTCACTTGACTTTTATTTTTATTGATTATTCTTTAAAAATCAGTTGTCAAAACATTGATGGCACTATCAATAACACCGTTAGTTTTAAATTCTAACTATTTTTCTATATATCGATATTTTCATTTTAATCGAAATACATACATACACCATAAACTTTGATTGTTAATAATGTTATCGACAGATTTGCAGTTTTCAATAACTATCAATAGATAACTTTAGAGATAGATAAGTTATTCGCAAGCAATTTTAGAATAAAGTGCTTAAAAAGCGTAGCTGTTTTCTGTAATATAATGTAGCTGTTTTTACATCTTCTGCCGCTAAAACTAGATGGTTTTGCTTCTCAACGGCTGGCAACACTGTAGCACATTCAAGTAGTTGATGATGGTTGATGCTGCAAATGGGTGCAACGGTGCGTGCCGTCAATCTTTCAAGCCGCAAGAAGCTGCAACACTTGTTGAGCTTTATTTTTAGGTTTAACGCTAAATTAAACCATAGCCTCGTAGCACGTAACTGGCAATCAGTTTGGTTCGTGGTACGCGTCTGCTTAATAATTGCGGATTAAATGCATCAACGAATATCGCTGGCTACGAAAAAACAAAAACAAAAACGAAAATCTGATTAAGAATATTTCAATTAGCAGCGTTGCCTTTGGCTCTGGATCTGCAAATCTGCTGCTCAACCCAATACAAAATCGAAAAAAAAAAACTTTCATTATGTATGGTAGGAAGAAAGTTTTGGCTTCAATGAAAATTGCACATACTCAACTTTTGTTGTGCCTCTTTTTTACTTTGGACATTTTTGATTGATTCCCAATGCATTTTTGGCATGCTAATTAAGTCACTTAAGATTCCAGAGCCTGCATAAGAAGAAGAAGAAAAAAAAAAGATGAGGACGAGATGGGCTTTAAGATGGAATCTGTAACTTGCTCAGTCCATAAATGAGATTATTTGATAAAGCGATAATTTATGTCAGACTTAAATGCTTTGCTCTTAATTTTATGAATTGATATGGTCTTTGATCTTTACAAAATAATTTTTAAATATTATCTGTTTTTTATCTGATAAGTATTATAGTTGGAGGTAGTATTTATGCCTACACTACTGATAAAAATCTATTATATTCGTAAATTGAAAAATGGAATTTGATGATGTTATCTGCAGGTTTGAAATGTAATCTTCATTTTTGAGTTGTTCAGTAATTTGAATGAATATCATTTTTTGTGTCATAAAAATATATAAAAAGTTGAATTTAAAATACCTATTACTGGATATGATTGAGAAGCTAGCTAAACAGACTGAATGAAAACAAGTAAGAATACTCTAGTCGAGTGTGCCCGACTACGAGACTACCTGCTCCCAGCTTGCATTTCAAGCAGTTCAGCGGCAACACAAGCAAGCAGTGCACTTAACTTGTCCAGTGCATGTCCAACTGTTGTTTCTGCCTGCTGAGACGGAGGTAATAGATTTTTCCATAACTTTGGAATTATTTATCCGATCGTGATGAAATTTACACAGCTAATCAACATTGATACAACATATATGTGTACCAAAAATCAAAGCTTTATCTTTCAAATTGTGGGTGTGGGAGTTTTTACGATTTTCGGGGGTGCGGGGGGTGCAAGTTGGTGTCTCTAGCTCTTATAATTTCCGAGATCTGTGTGTTCATACAGACAGACGGACTTGGCTAGTTCGTCTCGGCTGTTGATCCTGATCAAGAATATATATAGTTTATATATGTAGTCGGAAATGCCTCCTTCTGTCTGTTACACACATTTGCACTACTTTAAAACTCCCTTTTTCCCATTTTTAATGGGAACAGGGAGTAAAAAGTTTGACAATTATTTTGTTTTTTTTTTTTTCAATGCTAATGAAAAAATAATGATTGAGCTTATTGACACAACACTGCTATGCATCGCTCTATCAACAGATCAGCATAATCAGCATGATCAGCTTTGCTCTAATTAATATCATTTAAGAATTATTAAGTACATACGCATTTGCAATGCTCAACTTTCCCTAACTGAAATTTCTTTATGCTGACGATCCTTGAGAGCCTTGAGGCTGCCATGAATGGGCTTCTGAGTGAGCTACTGGTTGCCAAAACTGATGATTATTATGAGTTGAGATCGCGTCCAAATGATCCGATCAAATTATGCCATAAATGCCAAGGCGAAATAAAAGTGCCAGACAACAAATTTAAATTAAGAGAAGAAAAATAATAAAAAATAAAAAAATCTGAACGTTGTCCATGAGTTTGCAACGCTTTCATCAACGCTTTCAACGCGCTTTCGAGGCTAAATTCATAATATAATTGTAATCGTAATTGTAATCGTAATGGTAATCTTCATCGTCATTTTAATCGACGGCTGATCTCAACTATACTATCATAATAATCCTCAACTGTTGGCAATCAAGCCATCAAAAAATGTTAACCCAACTCTCAGGCTCTCAGAAAAACACATTCATTAAACTAAATTTTTATTGTGGCACCAAAAACTGGATGAAACTGAAAGGGGAGATTCAAAATTTGTGAAGTTTTGAAGTTTCAGTTATATATATTTATGGCGGTCAACTATAAAAGTTTGACCCAGTTTCATTGTCGTAATACATTTTGTTGCTGCCGCCAAAATTGCTACAAATTACACATTTTCGGGGCGCAAAAGTGTGCCGCATGGGCGTGTGACGGCAGGGGTTCAAAGAGGGGGGGTTTGTCCAAAACTTTTACTCATTGCAATTAAGTTGCAGCGCGATGTAGCAGATTAAAGTAAATAATATCAATAATAATAATAACCAACAGCAGCAGCAGCAGCAACAACAACAATAATAACTCATAAACTGTAATCACTTACACGAACGACCCCAAAAAACTTGTTATCGGTTATCGAAAACAGTGCAACACAGTGTGTGTGTGTATATGTGTGTTTGTGCTTCTGCAGCCAATCCAATTCGAGTCGCTCCTTATCTCAGTTATCCCTTTGATTTATCTCTCACTCACACGCCGCACTTTTCTGTTCAACTTATACCATACTAATTGCGTTTATAATAAACAATTTCACAGCAAGTCTCATGTGCTCTCTTTTTAGTTGAATGAGCATGACTAGAAGATACCCTGTTATAAATTGTCATTCATATTCTCAGATAAAAACATGGATTCGAGCTGAAAAACAAGGAAAGACCCTAGAGATAGTTCAATTTTCATTATGGATATGCTTACATGCACTATCAGTGCTATCGATAGTATTTATAGCTTTTTAAAGCCGTTATCGATAACCACTGTCGATAGTATTGATTGTTTCTTGGCACATTCGAAATGTACAAATGCGTCGATAGCACTATCGATAGTATAAATGGTTTTTCAGGGCACTATCGATATTTTTGACTTTTGGTTCTTTGATACAATATCAAAATTCTGTTATGGAAACATTTGTTGCGTTAGTATCAATGATTTCTTAAGACAATATCGATGTTTTACTATTAATGCTATCGAAATAATTTTTGTCTATATCTTTTTGTGCAATTGATTTAATTTTTTACAATTTTCCCAGCTTTTTAGACAAAAATCGATGTTTTTACTAACAACACTGTCAAAATAGTTTTCAACTTGGTACTTCAATGATTTTACTATTGAGTTTATTAAATTGCATGGAAAATGTACCTAGCTTATGTTCTTAACTTTCTAATCGATAGGGTCGATAGGTCAAATTTTTACTACTAAATTTATCGAGATTCCAGTTACTATCGTTTTACAATTTAATAATACATGAGAAAATATGGTTTTATTTCACAATTTTCACTTGACGAAACACAGGTGGTATCTGAGAAATGACATAGAGCAAGCTACATAATAGATTGAGAAGAAAAGTACATTATAGAATCAAACATGCTTACTTTATGATTGTAACATAGATTTGCACAGCTTTATGCTACCCATTAAAGCTATTTTATGGTTACAGGTAATAATTATAGCAACAATGAGACAAGCTGGCAGCTCTGGCAGTTCAAGCAGACAGGGCAGCTTAACAAATTTATCGATTGCCTGCCGTCGATTCTACGCCCTATCAGATGTGACGTGCTTCTTATTAGCTTTTGGCTTTGTTTTTGTTTCTGGCTTTGCTTTTGTTATTGCTTTTGCTTTTGCTTTCTTTTCGTAGGCCAAATGAAAATTGTTGTGTCGATTCTTGCGACGCTTATCTGCGCACTGAGAACTGCTAAATTTTACAAGCACAGAGCAGAGAAGCACTTGGTTAATCTTTATCAGTGAATTAGCATCTGGCAAAGGCAGGCGAAGACGAGGATGAGGACGAGGACGAGGACGAGGACTACGACGAAGACGAAGACTAAGACGAAGATGTATAGGAGATCTCTTTGGTCTTCTTGTATGGGGTTATGCAGAAAGCAGTTTGCCGAATAGTTGCAAACTTATTTACATTTAATTTGCATATTTTGAAATACAACAACCGCAAACGGAGTGGACTCTTCTCGAATTGGGATTGGTATCGGTTTCAGTTTGGTTTCGTGGTTGGGACTCGGTTTTTAAGATCAGCATATTTAGCTGCCAATAAGCGAATATATTTAAGACGAGGCAGCCGTCATCAACAAAGCGACAAAGATGTTTGGCCAAGTCCAATAAACTGTACGCTATGTCGAAAATGTTAGCTTCAAGTGGAATAAAATCAAAATCGTATAATAAATTAAGTAAAATAAAAATACAATTAAATGAGAGAAATTAATAAATTGGGGATAAAAATTAAGCTCCAATAAAAACAAGAAAGAAATGTTATCTTCGGCGTACCTATAATATATATATAATATATAGAGGTCCGATTTCGATGAAATTTTGTCAACATGTGTGAAAAGTGCTAAAACTTAGACATAGTGAGTTTGGTTGAGGTATTTTGAAAAACAAAAAAGTTTTTCATACAAAAACTTACTTTTCAACCGATCGTTCCTATGAGCTAAATGATATAAAGTGGTCGGATCTAGCCGATTCTTACATATGTACTGCTTGCAGAAAGAATAAGCATCTGTGCCAAGTTCCATCATGATAGCTCTCATCAACTAAAGTTGATGCTGATCACGAATATAAAATTTTTTTTTCCGAGACGTTTCCTTCAATGCGTTACACATTTCGTGACACAATTATAATACCCTCTGCACGGGTATACAAATTAAATAAACTATTCAACTATTTGCACTAACAGCCTAATTGATATAAAGAAAAATTTGTTTAAATCGTTTAATTTCAATATATCCGCTTATAAACATAAGAAGTTGATATATGATATTTACATTCGGACCATCGATATTTATATTGAAACGATGAACCCAAAATAATGCTTGACTTTAATTTCATTTTTAAAGATATCGATACTTTTCAGACTAATATTCCAACTTAATAAAAAGATCTACTAACATTTTTGCTGGTGTGTATATTTGTCGCATCGAGCGACTATGCAAAAAACAGACGCACAATTTGCAGATGATGCAAGCGACAAATCCGTTATCAAAGATGTATTTTTTTTTCATTTGTTGCATGCGGCATTTTGTGGTCTGTGGCAAGAAGTTGTTGTTATTATTGTTGTTGTTGTTTTGCCTTATCGGCAATGTCGTTGTCGTTGTTGTTGCTGTTTAAACACACATTGATAATCATTAGTTAAGTTGTTGGCTGATTTCGTTTAGAGATTTGTCAAGCCAGAAAAAAAAAGCCAAAGCCAGAACAGAACGGAAGAGAAAAACACCAATGTCTTTAAGGCCGGCAAATATTTTAATGTGATTTATCGAGAAGAACAACAGGTTCTACAATAAATCAAGTGCTTTGCCAACTAATGAGACAGATTGCTGCGACCGAAAATAAAGATCGATATCGAGAATTGAGATTCTGAGACTGAAGCTGAGACTGCAGCTAAGAACTGAGATCTGAGATCTGAGCCTGAACCTGGACTAAGGTCAAGCAAAAGCCAAAGGCTCTGGTGGTCCCAAAACTCAATTACAACAAATGATATTTTATTGGTATTTGATGAGCGTCGAAATGTGCAATTGCTTCGCCAATAAATTTCAACATTTCCCCCACTCTCAACTTACCCCAATCTCAACCAACTTCCACTCAATTGCACTTATTAAGCCCTACGCTCATTAGAGATCGTTCCTTCGATCGATTGATCGTTGCATCTTTCAAGAGCCCACCAACAAAGACTCCTTTTTATTTATTTTTATTTTATTTTTTTTTTTTGTAGTGTGGGCGCCTGTTGTACTCGTACTCCATACTCTGCGTATAATTCCTAATCCCTGCACAAGCACAAAAAATAACAACACATAAATAATGCGTGTGCATTGGAGTGCTCACAAACTGAGTTTAAAAGATCTCGTCTTCAGTCTGCTTCTTATACTTTTTTACAATAAATCACGCGAATTGTTGCCAGAACGGCGGCCCAATTAAGCACGGACCTCAACCTGAAAGAATCATAATTTCTTAAGGTTTCTTATATGATTTTTTTTTGCAACGGTTTTTTCTTCCAGATGCAACTCAATCCGCTGTGTTGAAGAGCAGCTCTTAACTGTTATTCTAATTGATATTGCAATCAAATGTGTTATATTCACTTTTAAAACTTCTTTAGGCAAGTTTTTGTTTCGGCTGACTTACTTACTGAAGAAAGTCAGAGCTATTTATAAACCCAATTACTTTAGATAAGTATAATACTACTTAAGCCAAATTTACAGATATGCATAAGCTTTTCTATTACAGTAATTGTCTGTAACTGTCTAGAGTCTAGACCCAATTCGAGTTATGCCTACATTGGAAACTAGTTTGTTGTTGTCATTTGTTCAACGCACTTTTATACTCAACAGATCTAATCAGCATTTCAAATCCCTTAAGATCTGCTATAGATAAGATTGTATGTATATAGAACTTCGAAAGACACTGATGGCTAATAAAACCCCCCGCACAAAAGTAATTGAAAGAGGCAGTCATCGATGAATCGATTTGAAATAGAATAGTTGAATCTTATGTTATTATAATTGCATATTTGGCCATATCTTTAACATATTTTCCACATATTGAGCTTAAGACTTTTCATAAAACTCCTGAAGAAAAATCTTCCACTTAAAATTAAAGAATCGACAGAATCACAATTCCCTTTTATACAAATCTTTTTCTTCAAGCTTGTTTAATCATCAATTTGTTTTCCAAATAAATCTTAAATCAAATCCAACAAATAATAATTTGTTGGCTCTTAATTACCATAACATGAACATTTATTTGCGATTGTTATGCTGCAAACTAACTTCAGCACAGAGATTTGTGATATTTTAAACAAATTTAAAAAAAAATCTTATTATTATTCACTTATATACCTCCCAGTTTTTCTTACAGTCTGGATGCTCCTGAAGTATACGATAATCCACCAACTGAAGCAAAACCAATGCGATTCTGCCCCAAATCGAACTCCGTATAATACTGTCCAATAAAAACATCGCCCAATATCCAGAAATCTGTGGCCAAGGTCGAAATACCCAAAATGCATTCACCTTCCGCTTGAATAATATACGCCGATGGGGGTATTCCAAAAACGGCGCCACCAATTGACAGCTTCAACACAGGCAATGAGTCGATTCTGGAGCAGTCGATAGAACCATCATAGTTCAGATTGAATTCCTCAACAATTATATTATAGACTTTCGTGGGTGCCATAATCAAGGAGGTGCCCGTATCGGCAACAGCCTGACAGTAATTACACAAGTTGATGCCATCCAAGGACATGCTATCCACGGTGAATTGCCAGTATCCCTGTTGAGAAACAGGCACATAGACCATGTTACCCAAGAAAAGCGAATGATCGGATCCACCAAAGATAAGTTCACCGCCCTGGTCGGAGGTGCCATCACGTGCCAAATAGAAGGAGAAGACGGGATTGCTAACCAAGCCTTGTATGACCATATTGTAAAAAGGTGGCACAACATTATCCGTAGATATGGATTGATAGGCCATGCCCATTATGCCATCAAAGCTCATATTATTGAACTGATTGTCCAGCTCCTCGGTGGCCTCTGCAAATGTTTGATGCTGTATCATCATTCCATTCACAATCACCCTATCCGTATCCAGGATGCCCGTAAATCCACCACTGCCATAATTAATGGTTATATCCGATCCATTAGCCACATACGTTGACGATACAGTGGAATCATATCCATTGTGGGTAGCCAAATTACAGGTCGTACATTGGCTCGAGGGCACCCACAAATTTGCAGAGCCCGTATCGAACACTACCCTGAAGCTCTGTTGGGGTGTACCAATGGTTATAATACCATAATACTCCAAGTTCATCGAGTTGGTTAAGGTCTCCTCATTGAGTTTGCTGGCCACCGTAGTTGCTGTATCTAAAACCGTATCCCTGACTTGATACTTGGTACGCAAATGAACAACTTCGGCGATCACATTTTGGTGGGTTTTTACAAAGTTCTTTTGTCTGTAGACCGGCACACGATGGAGCTCAGCACGGGTTAGGGCCAGAAATAGACCGAGTACGAGTAATGCCTTCAGCATGTTGTATATCTTTTAGTGTACTAAAGTTTTGGCGTTTGTTCAACGCACTTTTATACGAAAAGAACGAACAATTATTTATCAGCGTAGGGAAATCAATCACATCGCTGAATATCTGACATAGATAAGATTGTTAATATCTAGAACTTGGTAAGACACTGATGGCATTTAAAGCCCTTCCCCTGCCCTAAGTGAATGTGTGAAAGATATTAGATAGTAGCAGGTGGATAATGGTCAAGGATTTGTCATCGATGACGCGACATTAGACACTCTGTTTACCTGTTAAAAAGTTTTACTTCTTAGTCGATAGTAACTTTTCTAGATACTTTTCAGACACATTTTAAACATGTTTTAAGCAAATATTATAAAATGTATGTATTAGTTTAGGGTTTTCAAATTAATAACTTTTTTAAGCTCAAACTTACATATTCTCTTATCTATCCTTTCCCTCCTTCAAATTCCTAAAGTCAGCAGGTGCCATTAGTTAGAGAATTTGAATGTATTCTTATTAATTTCTGAATTAGCTTTCTATATTCCTATGCCAGCTATAAGATATAGTTGTCCGATTTCTATCAAATTCAGTCAGCATAGTTAAAATATGCTTACACATGGGTAAAATGAGTTTGGTTGAGTTTTCTTAAGAAACAAAAAAGTTTTTCACGCAAAATTGTATTTTTTAACCGATCGTTCCTATGGCAGCTATAAGATATAGTCGTCCGATTTTGACGAAATTTGGTCAGCATGTATAAAATATTCTTTAATTTGAAAAGAAAAAACTTTTTTGTGCAAAAACTTATTTTTCAACCCATCGTTCCTATGGGAGCTATATGTTAATGTGGTCCGATCTTGCCGATTCAAACATAGGAACAACCTTCAGCAAAATTAAAAATCTTTGCCAAGTTTCATCAAGATATCTTCAAACATATAGCAAATAAACAGACAGACAGACGGACATGGCTAGCTTGACTCGGCTGTTGATACTGATCAAGAATAAATACAATATACTTTATAAATCGAAGACACATGTTACACATTTCGTGACAAAACTGTAGCACCCTCTGCAAGAGTATAATAATTATCTATAATATCTTTCATACAGCAATCGAATACTAATAAAATATTAATAAGTTCCACTTAAAAAACTCCGACTGTTCCATTTATTTCGGATTATTCATTATCTTCAGCAAAGAGATTTATGACAAAAGTTAAAACAAATTTCATGAGAATTGGTAGCTTTCCAACTTCCTTTTTACAGTCTGGATGCTCCTGAAGTATACGATAATCCACCAACTGAAGCAAAACCAATGCGATTCTGTCCCAAATCGAACTCCGTATAATACTGTCCAATGAATACATCGCCTAATACCCAGAAATCTGTGGCCAAGGTCGAAATACCCAAAATGCATTCACCTTCCGCTTGAATAATATACGCCGATGGGGGTATTCCAAAACTGGCACCACCAATAGACAGCTTTAATAATGGCAACAAATCGATTGTGGAGCAATCGATAATCAAATCGAATTCATCTACGATTATATTATAGGCTTCAGGGGGTGCCATAATCAGGGAGGTGCCAGTGTCAACAACAGCCTGACAATAATTACACAAGTTTATGCCATCCAAGGACATGCTATCCACGGTGAATTGCCAGTATCCCTGTTGAGAAACAGGCACATAGACCATTTTACCCAAGAAGAGCGAATGATCAGAACCACCAAAAATAAGTTCACCGCCCTGGTCGGAGGTGCCATCACGTGCCAAATAGAAGGAGAAGACCGGATTGCTAACCAAGCCTTGTGTGATCATATTATTGAAAGGTGGCACAACATTATCCGTAGATATACTTTGAAAAGCCATGCCCATGATACCATCGAACACCATATTATCGAAATAATTTCCCAGCTCATCGGTAGCCTCTGCAAATGTTTGCTGCTGTATGATCAGACCATTCACAATCACCGTATCCGTGTCCAGGATGCCCGTCATGCCACCAGTACCATATTGAATGGTTATATACGATCCATTGGCCACATAGGTTGAGGAGAGACTAGAATTATATCCATTTTGGGTGGCAAAATTACAGGACGTACATTGGCTCGAGGGCACCCACAAAGTTGCAGAGCCCGTGTCAAACACTACAGTAAAGTTTTGTGGCGGTGTGCCAATGCTTATGATACCATAATACATAATACTCCAAGTTCAGCTGATTGGTTAATGTCTCCTCAGTGAGGTTGCTGGCCACCGTAGTCGCTGTGTCTAAAACCGTATCTCTGACTTGATACTTAGTACGCAGATGAGCCACCTCGGCGATCACATTTTGGTGGGTTTTTACAAAGTTCTTTTGTCTGTAGACCGGCACACGATGGAGCTCGGCATGGGACAGGGCCAGAAATAGACCGAGTACGAGTAATGCCTTCAGCATGTTGGATATCATGTGGTTTACTAAAGTTTTTGCATTTTTACAACGCACTTTTATACAAAAAATAAACGAAAAAATTTCGTTATCAGCGCAGTAAAATCAATCACATGAAACATCAGAACTTTAAAAAACATTGATGACATTTAAAGCTCCCCCCCTGCCCAGAGTGAATATATGAAAGATATTAAGTAGGGGCAGGTGGTCAAGGGTTCGTCAGCAATGACGCCACATGAACATAAGTGGATTAGTCAGACGAAGAAAATAACTGTTAATTAAAAGACACAGATTGTCAAAAAAAAAAAGTTTAAAAAAATTATATTACGTATCTATATCAGTGGTGCCCACACTCATACTATCAAACATTGTGCTTGTATGCGTAGCAGCGTACACGAAGCTAACATTTTGTTAACACTTCAGCAAATAGCCGAACGTTCAAGTCGTACAACTAACGAATTAAGAAACATGAAATAAGATGATGTTTTAACGGATTCCAGTCGAACAGTACACCCAGTGTTTGCTTAAACTGTTTGAGAATTACAAGTGTCAATCTAAAAAAACCTTTACTCTTCGTGATTTCTATTATGTTAGATTGTCACTTTGTCTGCGTATGGTATATAGCAACAAGTGTACCAAGTTTGGTTACTCTAGGTTCAAAGCTGTGGAAAAAACTTCGATTATACAGACGGACAGACAGACGAACTGACGGCCATGACGGATTTTTGATGAAGCTATAGCAGTTGAAAATTTAAAGAGAGCTTCACTTTGTTGACATCCTTCTGTCATTTTGGTATTATTTTTGTCCTATTTTTTAACTACCTGACAAAAAGTAGAAAATTCTATGCAGTTTTGCAAGCCACGAATTGAATACCTCAGAAAAGTTATTAGCTACTTTTTAATACATTTTTATTTTTCGATAGACTTGAATGTGAAAATGTTTAGCTCAATCATAATAATAATATGTCGAAAATGTTGTTTAAATGAAATAATTTATTAATTGAAATTTCACAATTGAAAAATTAACTGGAAAGCCCGGGCCATTCAGGATGATTTTAGACTTAAAGAAAAACCACCATCTGAGTAAGTTTTGTAAATCAAAGCATAGCCCAAATCATAAAAGATGGGAGGCTAAGACAACCTTTAACTTGAACTGGAAAATTTGTTTGAATAATGTTTCATGAGTGGAAAAAAAACTTACAACTTTCTGTATATTTTAGAACTTAACAAGAAATAATTATGTTTTTGGATCATGAAATTACATAAAATAAATACACGACCACGAGCGAAGAATTGGTGAATAACTGTAAAACTTTTCTGTTGCCTTTTAATTGGTTTCAAACTTTGTTTCAAAGCTCTGTGTATAAAATTGTTACACTTTTCAGGCTTAGACAAATCTTCACCCAAAGGCAGTAAATGGTGATACTTAGCCGGGCAATGCCGGGTCATATCGGTAACTATATTATAAATAAAGACTATCAATCACGCTAAAATAAAAATAAAAATAAAAAGTAATTGATCGATTAACGTACGCAATCTATTGTAAAAATATTTTTGATTGTGGCAGTTTTCAGCTAAACCATGCCCAATTAACTTTATATTACAAGACTTTATTTTAAAAGTAATGTTTAATTGGTTGCTCTATGAAAGTACTTTATTTGTTATGATCACTGTTTAAGCAACTGGAGCGAAGCCAACACGATTGTTGCCCAAATCGAACTCAGTATAGTACTGTCCAATAAAGACATCACCCAAGATCCAGAAGTCGGTGCCCATGTACTGGAAGCTGGACTGGCACTGACCACCCGATTGAATGATATAGGCAGAGGGAGAAAGATCAAAGTTGGTGCCACCAATGTTAAAGGTGATCGTGGGCATTGAATCAACAGTTGAGCAATCAACCATACCCTCGTCATCGACATTGAGGATCTCGTTGAGGAGCTCGTAGGCATTGACGGGTGCCACAATCAGAGAGGTGCCAGTATCAGCAATAGCCTGGCAACCATCGCAGAGAGAATTACCGGACACAGAGGCGCTGCTCATGGTGAATTGCCAGTAGCCCTGCTCGGAGACAGGCACATAGGTCAAGGAACCGCTGTAGAGAGAAGCATCAGAGCCACCAAAGATCAGTTCTCCACCCTGGCTGGAGCTACCATCACGTGCCAGATAGAAGGAGAAGACGGAGTCATCAACCAAATCCTGTGAGACCATGTTGTAGAAAGGTGGCACAACATTGTCCTGTGCAATCGACTGGTAGCCCATGCCCAAGATACCATCAAAGTTAGCATTGTTGAAATTGGTGCCTGGCTCATTGGTGGCCTCGGCAAAGGTCTGGCTCTGAATAGTCAAGCCATTGACATCGACAGTATCGGTGGACAGGATGCCGGTCAAGCTGCCAGTGCCATACTGAATGGAGAAGCTTTCACCATTGGACACATAGCTGGACGAGGCACTCGCATCGTATTGATTATGCACCTGGCAAGCATAGCTGGGGCAGCTGTTGGATGGCACCCACAAATTGGAGGAACCCGAATCGAACAGTACCTTGAAACTCTGGGCGGGTGTTCCAATCGTAATAGCGCCATAATAAGCCATGTTCATCGAGTTGTTCAGATCCTCCTCGTTGACAGCCCTGGCCGTCGGCAGGTTGTACTTGGAGCGGAGATGTGAGATCTCCGCCAGGACATTCTGGCGTGTCTTAACAAAGTTCTTCTCCTTCAGAACAGGCACACGATGCAGCTCAGCACTGGCCACGGCCAGAACAACGGCAAGTACTGTGATTGCTTTCAGCATATTGAATTGATGTCTACTTAAAATTCGACTAATTTGAAAAGCTAGCCAAGTCTCGTATTTATAGCAACTGGCCTTATCAAAATTATATAGAAAATCTGCGCAGCTTGATAAGATTGTTTATATCTATAAGTTGAAAATCGTCAATAGCCCTATTATCTTTCAGGTGTTTAGCCTGGGATAACATTTCAACAAAATGGTGCTTAGTTGACGTATCGATCGGTATTTTGAAGAGCTGTCTGTAACACTTGGGATGGTCAAATTTTAAATCATTTAAGTACTTGTATATACCTTTTTTTGTAATCAGCATTACGTTTTACGTTTGGCCAAGCTTTATGCTATCTAGTGTTACAGCTTACATAGCCAAAAGTCAGCTTTATCAGATCACCATAACTAATCGTTTGATTCAGAAATTTTATATAAGTTATGAACTGTTCTTTCAGTTAAATGTCAACTCATTCTCTAGTTAGTATAGTCAATGAATATATAGCGTTTTGAAAAGTCAGAAGGAAAAGGTCTCTACGATTAGATAAAACCCCTTGAAGGCCATTTAAGCAATATCTCTTTAATCTTAATAGAAAAACAACAAAAATTATTTGTGATGGACAGAATCAAATTCAAATTTGGCTCGATTTGAAAACTGCTGGATTATTTTGAATGGTTTTTTTTCGAGAGATCAGGTTCTTTCCCCACCGATTCTATCTTAAGCATAATACAAACATGTAAACTGTAGAAACAGAAACATATTTTTTTGCATTTGCTGCTTAGCTTTCTGCTAGAGAGTCAAGACAATAATGAACCAATCCTTATGTATGACTATATTGATATATTGATAATTGATGTATCAATTTTCAAACAGAGCTATTTAAAAATATTCTTTCATTTAAGAATATAATAATAAAACAAGTAAGAACGTTGCAGTCGGATGCACCCGACTGCGATATACTCTTTTTTTCGCCTCTTTGCGGAGTCAGTGGGCGTGGCAATTGAATTTCTGCTCAAATCTTTAAAGTTTTGCCATCAATTAAAATTTGGTTGGGCCTGTTCTACAGGTTTGGGAGAAACAAACATTGCTTGATTGCAAGGGCGGGGGTGGGCGTGGCAAAAATATTTTTATCCAATCTATTAAATAGGGCAACAGAATTCAACCTGCAAAATTTGGTGATTCTAGCTAAAGGGGTGGGGGAGATACAGACTTTGCCTATTTGTGGGGGCGGGGGTGGGCGTGGCCAAATTTTTTTTTGCCAGATCAATGAAGGATGTGATAAGTAGCCCTTGTGCCAAATTTGGTTACTCTAGCTATAAAACTGTGGAAGATATAGGTTTTTGCGGTTTGTGGGGGAAGGGGTGGGGGTGGGGGTGGGGGGGAGATCTTGACACTTTGTCTGCCTATGGTATATACCAACATGTATACCAAGTTTGGTTGCTCTAGCTTCAAAATTGTGGAAAAAACCTGCGTTCATACAGACAGACGGACAGACAGACGGACAGACGGACAGACGGACATTTCACAAACCCAAAATACTCTTTTTTCCTTTTTTTTCAAAAAAGTTAAAAAAAGAGTATAAACATATTGATACTTAAATAAGAGTTACCCAACAAAAGCACTTCAAATGTTTACAACCTTGCCCAAAGTTAGCAGACTGATTAAAATATTGTAATGCTTACAAGCAAAATCACAGATAGGTTCATCAAGTGCTATTATAATGATAAGAATGTAAAATATCTTGAATGTTTTCCTTGAAAATTTTCAACTAGACTTGAACTTCAAACCATTAATTGAAAAAATATCAAAATATTACTATAAATAATGAATTCTTTACAGTAGAGTACTCAGAGGGGAATACTCTTAATGTAGACCTAAGAGTTGCTTTACCTCTTTCAATAATGAGCACTGTCTTTACGATCGAGGATCTGCTTAGTTATATTACTAAATCATAATGCTTAGAAAATGCCCGAGAAAGACTTGATGTCATTCTACCCCTGAAGGGATCGATAAGCTCGTTTTTTCTGTCTATTATTGCTGAAACACATATATATATAAATAGAGATATAATTTACATTTTTATTAGCGAAATCCCAAGAGTTCCTAGGAGGCTCTTAAGGTACTCTAACCATAAAGGGATCGATATGCCCAAACTATTAGCCAAATATGATGTTTCCGAAATTATCCTCCTTTCTTTTTATGCTTCACATACATTTTTATTACCCAAATCCCAAATAATTGCCAGAAACGCTAGTCAGTCAACTCCAAAACTTAACTAAGTCTTATACTTAAAAACAAAAATAGAAAATGACAACATAATTGCGTTCGTCTGGTAATTTATTTCAAATGCTTAAGCCACTGGAGCGAAACCAATGCGATTCTGGCCCAAATCGAACTCGGTGTAGTACTGTCCAATGAAAACATCACCCAAGATCCAGAAATCGGTGCCCATGTACTGGAAGCTGGACTGGCACTGGCCATCCGATTGAATGATATATGCAGAGGGTTCCAGGGTGAACTTGGTGCCACCAATGTTCAAGTCAAGCACAGGCAAAGAATCAACAGTTGAGCAATCAACCATGCCATCCTCATCGACATTCAAAAGATCGTTCAGGATCTCATAAGCATCCTCGGTAACCACAAGCAGGGAGGTGCCAGTATCGGCAATAGCCTGGCAATCATCGCACAACGACTGTCCATTAATGGTAGCGCTATCCATGGTGAATTGCCAGTAACCCTGCTGGGAGATGGGCACATAGGTCAAATCACCGGTGTACAGGGAAGGATCAGAGCCACCGAAAATCAGTTCACCACCATCGCTGGAGGTGCCATCACGTGCCAGATAGAAGGAGAAGACGGAGTCATCAACTAGACCCTGTGAAACCATGTTGTAGAAGGGTGGGACAACATTGTCCTGAGCAAGGGATTGGTAGGCCATGCCCAAGATGCCATCGAATTTGGAGTTCTGGAAGCTGGTGCCTGGCTCAGAGGTGGCCTCGGCAAAGGTTTGGCTCTTGATCTGTAGTCCGTTGACATCAACGGTATCGGTGGACAGGAAGCCGGACAGACTGCCGGAGCCATACTGAATGGAGAAGGCCTTGCCATTGTTCACATAGGTCGATGACTTATCGTGATCATAACGATTGTGGTTCATGCAGGCGATATCAATGAACCAGCACTTGCTGGAGGGCACCCACAAATTGGAAGAGCCCGAATCGAACAGGACCTTAAAGCTCTGTGGTGGTGTTCCAATGGTAATAGCGCCATAATAAGCCATGTTAATAGAATTCTCGAGCTCATCCTCGTTGACAGACCTGGACACAGGCATGTTGTACTTGGCGCGCAGCAAGGACATCTCAGCCAGGACATTGCCGCGTGTCTTCACAAAGTTCTCATGCTTGTACACGGGCACACGATGGAGCTCCGCGCTGGCCACAGCCAGAACGACGGCAAGTACTGTGATTGCTTTCAGCATAATGAATGGATGTCTACCTTAAATTCGACTAATTTTTTAAAGCTACCTAGTCTTATATTTATACCAAAATTGTTATCAGTATTGGCAACCAGACGTGCAATTCAAACCAATCAGTGCAAGATCTGCCAGAGATAAGGTGGTAAATATCTTCTGGCCATTTCGATTGTTTTCTTATCAGGCCAGTCGCAATGAAGGCTGAAGACTCTAGACTTATTGTTCTTTTGATTTTGAATTTTTCTAGTTTATACGTCAATATATTAAGCTACATACTTTACCTAACTAAATTGAAAAACTTTGAGTATAAACTGGTACTTCATAACACGACAACAAATATTTCAAGTTTAAAAGATATTTTTGAATGTGTATTTGGTTAAGTTCATTAGTAATATATCTAATACATCGAAAGCATTTAAAGCTCTTGCAAATTGTAGTAAATGCATTAAAAGCTTTTCTTATAGTTTGATACCTCTTTTCTTTCTGAAATCCTTGTATTTCCTTTAATATTATTTATACTTCTCTGTTATTAAGTTATAGACACTCAAGCATTAAAAGTTTTACTCTGACATTGAGAAGCTTTTACCAGTTTTTACTCCCTGTTCCCATTAAAAATGGGAAAAAGTGAGTTATAAAGTTCTGCAAATGTGTGTAACACACAGAAGAAGGCATTTCCGACTATATAAACCATATATATTCTTGATCAGCATCAACAGCCGAGTTGATTAAGCCATGTCCGTCTGTCTGTCCGTCTGTCTGTCTGTCCGTCTGTCCGTTTGAACACACAGATCTCGGAGACTATAAGAGCTAGAGACACCAAACTTGGCATGCAGGTTCCTGTATACCATACGCAGATCAAGTTTATTTCAAATTTCGGATGCACCCCCCCGCACCACCACAAATCGCAAAAGACTTCCACAGCCACACAGATAAAGCTTTAATTTTTGGTACACATGTATGTTAAATCAATGTCTTTCGGATGTGTAAATTTCAGCACGATCGGATAAATAGCACCAAAGTTATGGAAGAACTTATTTCCCCTGTCTCAGCAGGCAGAAACAACAGTTTGACATGCACTGTGCCACTGAACTGCTTGAAATGCAAGTTGGGAGCAGGGAGTCTCGTAGTCGGGCACACTCGACTAGAGTATTCTTACTTGTTTTTTACAAAGATTTCTGAAATTGTTTTATAGTGTGAAAAATTCACATTTAAAGGAGCAACAAGCATTTATTCTTAATTTCCAGTTCTTTCCAATATTTTAAAAATATACTTCTATTATTAGTTGTTAAGCATTATAGATACTTTTTATATAGATCTCTTATTTCGAATATTTTTCAGTCTCCAGCTCTTCAGCTGTGAACCTAGTGCAGTTGGAGCTTTTGATAGTGTGGGCAATGCATTATCGCTTTAGACTTGAGGCTTAAGATCGGAAAATTTCAAAGGGCTGGACTTTGCACTTCCAGAGCCCATTTGCTTAACTTAGTTTTCAAGTTTTTAGTTACATATAATGTATTTATAATGTAATGAGCAGAAAGTAAGTCTTTGAAAATACTATTTCTTGGAAAGTAGTGCATTTATTGTTTACCTTAAGCTTTGCTAACCTACTTAAAAATCTTATCTATGTAAAATAAAAGTATTTTATTTACATATAAATTCTTTTGTGAATCAAAACAAAGTATATTGCTAATTATTTAATTGACTTTTTATCAGTTATTACCTTTTATACTCTATTGTAATCTAGTCTTTAAACTTACAAATCATATTTGACCAAAAACCCATAAGACTGTTCGACTAGAAACTATCCATAGAGGCTTGCGAAAATATCAAAACACTTTAAAAATCAAATTGAGTATAAAGGCTCATATAATACATATAATTTGTAAAATTTTCGAGCATATTCAAAATTTTTATGAGGTCTCAGGTAAACTAAGAAAACAATTCCATTTCCATTGATCAATAACAAATTTTATGTATATAAAAAATGTTAAAGATAAAAAATCTTTCAATTACCTATGAATGAATAAATTACAGATGTCAACAAACCGAGAAAAAATCAATCTAACAAGTAATATATAGTTAAGATTAAAATATTAAATTCATATCAATCGGTGGAGTATATACAAATTAAAGATTAAATAAGAAAGTGCTTAAACTTTGGTCTGTGGTTGGAAAGTTATCACATTTTAATCATATCAACATATTGGCTAAAATATCAAATGATAATAATACCCACTTCTGTGAAACCTTAAAGAGTTTATCGGCCTAAAACAAAAAGAAAAATATTTAGTTCTATTAATAAAAATTATGTACTTGAAATATTTGGCTATATCTTTATTGATAATACCATATCTCAAGTACATACGTGCGCCAGTTTAGCCCAAAGTAAAGAAATTAGCAAACAATAAACAAACCCTGAAACAAAGTATCGTTCGATTCATAGAGAACATATAAGAAGTTAAAGGGAACTAACAAATATCATATGAAATCAAAGAAATTAAAAAAAATTGTAAAATACCCACTCTTTTGCTTGTTATACTCTTTTTTTAACTTTTTTGGAAAAAAAGGAAAAAAGAGTATATTGGGTTTGTGAAATGTCCGTCTGTCCGTCCGTCTGTCCGTCTGTCCGTCTGTCTGTATGAACGCAGGTTTTTTCCACAGTTTTGAAGCTAGAGCAACCAAACTTGGTATACATGTTGGTATATACCATAGGCAGACAAAGTGTCAAGATCTCCCCCCCACCCCCACCCCCACCCCTTCCCCCACAAACCGCAAAAACCTATATCTTCCACAGTTTTATAGCTAGAGTAACCAAATTTGGCACAAGGGCTACTTATCACATCCTTCATTGATCTGGCAAAAAAAAATTCGGCCACGCCCACCCCCGCCCCCACAAATAGGCAAAGTCTGTATCTCCCCCACCCCTTTAGCTAGAATCACCAAATTTTGCAGGTTGAATTCTGTTGCCCTATTTAATAGATTGGATAAAAATATTTTTGCCACGCCCACCCCCGCCCTTGCAATCAAGCAATGTTTGTTTCTCCCAAACCTGTAGAACAGGCCCAACCAAATTTTAATTGATGGCAAAACTTTAAAGATTTGAGCAGAAATTCAATTGCCACGCCCACTGACTCCGCAAAGAGGCGAAAAAAAGAGTATATCGCAGTCGGGTGCATCCGACTGCAACGTTCTTACTTGTTTTTTAGATTATGTTTTGATTATAGAAAGCTTGAAATTTGATTGAGTGACAGTTTCGATAATAAAATGAAGTGTTTCTCAAATGTTAAACATAATCAGTTGATTAGTAATTATAGGCATAGTAAAAAGTAACAATTGATGACGTCAAATATAATAAAATAGCTGAAAAGACAGCAAGTCTATAAGATCTATAACGACTAGGGCTGTAACAAAATACAATTTTTTTCGTTTGTAATCAATTTTTGACTACGCAATGCATAAATGAGTCGATAGTTTATCAAAACACCAACAAAACATCAGTCAAAAAATATAGCAAATTTTTGATTTTTTAAAAAACGATTTTTAAAGATTTTTATATATTAAATAAATTAATAAAGATTTGTAATGGGTTATATTATTATTCTTATTCTTAGGTAAATTAAATATTTTATTTACCCATAAAACATGGAATATATAATTTTGTGTTTAAAAACACATTCAGAATTTTCATTGAGCTGCATTCAATTGAAAATCTTTATCTCTATCATTAAAAAATGATAAAATATCATGAAATCGATTATCAATGAGCAAACGGATATCCTTAAAAGTAGCTTTAAACAAACGAAAATCTTAAGTATATAGAAATTTTATTTAAATGAAAATCTTAAAAGAAATATGTTATATTTATTCAGAACTAATATTTATCATTATAAAGATTTAGAATTTAGGAGCTGTATTCTAATGTTAATCTAAAAAGTAAGCTAGTTTTGTTAGCGGAAATCTTAAAAAGTACTGCATTCAAATGCAAATCTTAAAATAAAAAAGTGCAGAACTTAATTTATTAAGAGTTGATAATTATCATTATAATGAGTTAGGAGCTGTATTCAAATCAAAATCTATTGAATAGATAAAATAACAAAGAGTAGTCAACGTTTAGTTTTTGGCTTTTAAATGTTAATTAACTTGTCAAGCATTACTAATGAACTTGTCACTTGGCTCTATCGATACGGTCAGCTCTCGGTGGGAATATTATTTATGGTTGCCATACCAGGACGAAAACTAGGACCCACCAAGTAGTTGAATGAAACAAGAAAATGTACGTACAAAGAGTTATTGTTTTTAATATATGCAGACTGAAAAACGAAAAATACCAAAAACAGTGACAGAAAGAGAGAGATGAAGAGAGAGATAGGGATAGGGATAGGGATAGAGCTAGAGAGTGTCGCACAGTGGGTAGGTGTGTGCTAGTTGATATACCATGACCTAATGTTGCACTACACACAATGGGCCATGATCAACGTCGGCATATTCTTTTCTGTTGTTTTCTTCAGTGTCAACTAAGGATTCGTTGCGCTACCAGCAAGGATCAATGGATAGAGTTAAAAAGGGACAGAGAGAGAGGGAGAGAGAACGTTGTGGGTGTCTCGAGCTAACTGTGAGTCACACTTCTTTTTTTGAGCACAGGGCTCATGTCAAGCAAATTGTAAATTTATCACCCCAAAGCGAAGATGATGACTTCTAATGCCAAATCAAATTGCATTTTATACACTTGCCAGTTTGAACTGAGTGTCACAATAGCTTCGATTTGGTTCAGTTCAGTTCGGTATAGTTCGGTTCGGTTTGGTGTATTTGGTTAGCACTGAACCATTCGCAAATTGATTTGAACTGGCAATGATGAGAGAATTCCACACAGCTGTGCTAAAAATCAAAAGCCAACCTATCCTATCCAATTTCAAAGCAAATTCACACGCAAAAGCCGACACATTTTGCGCTTAGAGTAGCTGCGCAGCAAAGTCATTGGCCTGATGCTCAGTTTCAGATATATATATAACTACATACATATATGCATATACACAGCAAAAAATTGGAACAATATTGAATTGATATTTTCTTAAATTATACGATATCATTACAAAAATGAACAAATGGGCGTTTCCAACAGAATTTTAACCAGGACCAATTAGCTATTACTTTTTAATTATATGCTTTTATTGAAGTAAGATGTTCGAAATTTATGAAATCTAACAATTTACAATCCAGTTCTACAACCATCATGAGTAAATCGACTGTGAACTAAAAAACAAAGGCTTTTTCTCCTTTTTTGGGCATTAAAAAACAGAAAACGGGCTTATTCTCTATAATATTTACTTTGTCAAATAAGCTGCTACTTGATGAACGTTTTTTTTACAAAATTTTAATAATAACAACAACTAACAAAAAAAAAATGTTAAAAGATTAATCTAACCTAGCTTAATTGTACATATTCAAGGGTAAAACCGTGGATATAAATGTAGCATGCGAAATGACGCGTGCGACAGTTATAAAAATTAAAAAAAAAAAAATTAAAAATCAATTAATACATATTTTTGAGTCAAATAAAAAACGTTTTTAAGATACATCAATGCATAACATTTTAAAATTAATCGCATTAAAATATTCCTAAAGTTTCGCTGAAATCAGTGTTTGATTTTTTCGCCTTAAAATCTACTGCTGTTTTAGTCGCTTGGTTTTTTTTTTTGTAATTATCCTGAAAACGAACAATTTCCCAAAGTCAACTTTAACACCAATTATAGTGCTAATCAAAAGCTATAAGTTTCCCCTTTTGTCAACATAAAATAATGTTTAAGCACATGTTTTTTTCACTTTGAATGCGTACGAGTGTTGCATTGGACGTAGGAGAAATGCCCAAATGTTGTTATAAATTAGAAAGAACTTTATTTTAAAAAGTAGTTAATTATAAAATATTAAAAGTACAAAACAGTATTAATTAAAATTCAAAAATGCATAAAACTGTTCACTTTTCATAAAATTTTCTTTTGTTTTTCTTTCTGTGCACGTATATAGTATATCTGGCAATGGCTATATGGTAAATCGCATAAAGCGCCACAGGCTCTGCGGTTTTTTGTGTAACTTCAATTTCATTTCGCGCTGATCGATTTTTTGCACGCAAAGTGTGAGGGAGTCATCCTACGAAACTATACCCCGCCTACACCTCCCGATAAGCCCCCGAATAGCCACCAAAAAAAATGCTTGAGTTCCCGTTTACCCCGTTTGCCTTTGTTGCCCCGTTTCTTAGTACTTAGCCATTGAATTTATTGTGCAAGCCATCGCAATATTTTATTGTTTTGGCTGGCAAACAAGCAAACTTCTGCACCTCCGAGTCGCAAGTTGCAAGTTGCAAGTTGCAAGTCCTAAGACCCAGATATTGTATACCATACCCACTACCCAAAGATCCCAAGTCTCAGCTGCAGTTGGATTTGGATTCGGTGTCGGTGCGTTATCAGCTCAGCTCCACCTTCAAAGCGCCGTTGGCTACCGACCTGGCGAGGATCGAATCGGTTTCATTATACTCTTGCCATGGGTATTATAATATTTTTATGATGTGTGCAGCTCATTGACCAAATTTAAGCAACATTAGATCACTTTATCATTTAGCTGTCAAAGGAAAAATCTGTTGAAAATTTACTTTTTTGTTCTTCAAGAAAGTTCAGCTAAACTCCTGTTCCGAATTCGGAATATGTTGCAAGTTTTACTATATTCTACATAGTTTAGGCCAATTTGATTAAAATCTATCATATAAGTAGTATAAGTATATATAAGAAATGTTTTGTTTTGTGTTAAAGAACAACTTTCGAAGTTTTCAGCAAGTGTATTCAATTTTCGACACTTTACACATATTTAAACAAATTTTTTTTTTTTATGGTCCGAGCTCATCTCGGGTTTCACATGCAAAACAATAATCAATGCCGCTTGCCCGCCGCCATTCCATTTAAAACGTGTTAAAGAGGCAGTCAGCGCAGCAACAACGATCCAAAGATCCGACCAAAAAATACAACTCATACAAATCCCCCCCACCAATAACGCCTCCCGCCTGCACGCCCCCTCTACACACGCCTACACTGCGCCGCCCTGGCTTATTTGATTTTAGACGCGTTCATTTCGCGCCCAGCGGCATTTTCAGAAACTTTGGATTGGGTTTGAATATTGTGGATTGTGGATTGGGCTTGCTTTTTTTTTGGTTTTTGGACTCCTCTGCGGCATGAATTTATGATGTGATTTCGATCATTTGACATAATCTATTTAGCGTACGCGCATTGGAGCGTGCAACATGAAGCTGCAACTTGGGGTTACCTCTACCATGCTCCAGCATCAGCTACAGCTTCAACTTCAACTTGCAACTTGCAACTCCAACTTGAGCATTGCGGGCATAATTTGTAATGAGATAATTTTATTTGCTTTGCGCAATGGTTTTGCGCTCCTCCAAAAAGCAGCTAACTGGTCCTGGGGGCCAAATGGACGAGGAGGAGGCACCAGGCTCAATCATTCAGGAGGTGTATATGCATATGTGTGTGTCTGTGTCTGTGTGCGGCTTTTTGTGATAGTGCATCTCGCAATTCGCATGATATAACAACTATCATAACTTTTGCTAGTTGGCTTGTTAAGTAATTTTCAGTAGACATAATTGAATTCTAGTGCTAAATACTATGTGATCTTTTAATAACTAGTTGGGCAAATTTGGCATTTCAACTGCTGATATTGAGTTTTATCGATTTCTGACTGCAAATAGCTGTGAATTATAATGAAATCAATTATAATAAAAACGGAGAAAAGTAAGAAATGGCTGAGGATCGTAATTTGCAACTTATGTATTGTTAGTTTAAGCGTTTATTAAACTCAGTTTGCTGTAAAAAACTTCACAATGTTATTTATTAATATTCATCTGAAAATATATACAAAACAAGAGAGAAATGTTAGCATAAAATATGCTTAAACTTAGATAAAGTAGGTTTAGTTGAGCTATCTTGAAAAACTAAAAAGTTGTTCATACAAAAACTTGTTTTTCAACTGATTGTACCTATGTCAGCTATAAGATATACTGGCCCTATTTTAATGAAATTTTGTCAGTAGATTCAAAAATCTATATGTTATTGTGGTCTGATCTGGCTGATTCTGACATATGTACTGCTTGCAAAAAGAAGAAGCATCTGTGCAAGGGTATTAAACTTAAAAAAAAAAACTGATTTAAACCCATCTGTGATCGTCTATTAAGCTACTCTGTTATTTTGCAGCAGCCCGATAAGTAAATTTGGTATGTGGATTACAGACATTAAGTTAAATCAAATAACAGCAACAGAAAAACAAAACTGTGAGGCAAGTTCAAAGCCATTATGGTTAAATCTTAAAAAATGATGTAAGAAATTGCTATGTGAGCCACAGATGTTATGTTTGAAACGTTTCCAATTGCAAGTTGTCTGAAAAGAAGCAAAACGTTTAATAAATGAGCTACGAAAAAAAAAGCTGAAGAAATTTGCACAAAATAAAAAATGAAATAAGTTTCGGGGTGAAATTGAAAATTGCACAAAAAGTTGTTAGTCGGAAATTTGAAAAAGAAGTGAGCGGAAATGACATATTGATTGTCGAGTCATCTCATCTGCAGTGCAATTATCTCACATTGTTGGGATACACCCAGAGTTAAATAGAGGGGTACTCAATTTTGTATGCCGCACCGAAATGATCATCCATTAGCTTTTATTGATTTTCGTGCAACATTTTTCTAATTTGCAGGCCGAAAATGAAATGCAAAAAGATGCGTGCGCCACATTTTGAGGCAAGTGTGCGCATGTGCGTATGTTTGTGTGGCAAGTTGTGTTTAAAGTGCTTCAGTGGACACACTGAGGAGGCAACCTTGGTGGTAAATATTTTGTCTACCTGGGTGGTCCACAGACATTGCTGATGAGGATGGCGACGCCGGCGCTGAACGCTTTTTAAAAATCAACTCAAGTTTTGTGTGGCATGTAAAGCAAATGAGACGCGTTTTATGCAAAAACAACAACAACAAAATAAAGAGCGATAAAAAAAGCAAAAAGCAAAAATAAAACCAAAATTGCAGAAAACAAGTTGACGGCGGCAGCCCATCAAGTGAGTTGTGATGGCTATCGATCAACGTGCTCCATCTTCAGCTCCATCTTCAGCTCCATCTTCATCTCCATCTTCATCTCCATCTTCATCCTCATCTTCAGCTCCAGCTCCAGCTCCAGTTCTGGCCCGTACAAAATGAAAAGATTACAATCAATGCGTGCGCATAATCCCCGAACGATATTGAGGGATACCGTTGGAACAACAAACCAACCTACAAAATCCATAAGGAAAAACAAGAAAACAAGAAAACAAAATAAAAGAGAAACAGTTACAGAACGGGCGCGCTAATAACAAACAATTAGTAACTATATCCAGCACTGGCATTAACCCAACCAAGCCCAACTGACCCAAACCCAAAGCTTGACCCACATTGCCAGGCCCAGAAGGAACTCCGTTCTGCTCCTCTCTTGGCAGCTTATCTTTAGAGCTGACAAAATATCGATAGTGACGGCATTAACTATCGACAAAATAAATAACAGCTATAATCGGGGTGCCCAAGGTATATACAATTGCAGAAAAGTTCTTCATACCAAAACTCAATTTTCAATAAGTTATTTCTATAAAATATATCACAGAAACCAAATCGATATCATCGGATGTATCGCCATTTAAGTATCGATACATCGATATGCGACTATGCGTTAAAGTGGTTAACTTAAATAGAATTTTGCATAAACAATTCCGCTGATATTAAAAAAAAAAAACAAGTAAGAATACTCTAGTCGAGTGTGCCCGACTACGAGACTCCCTGCTCCCAACTTGCATTTCAAGCAGTTCAGCGGCAACACAAGTAAGCAGTGCACTTAACTCGTAAAGTGCCTGTCAAACTGTGGTTTCTGTCTACTGAGACGGGGGTAATAAATTCTTCCATAACTTTGGTGCTATTTATCCGATCGTGTTGAAATTTACACATCCGAAAGACATTGATTATACATACATGTGTACCAAAAATTAAAGCTTTATCTTTAAAATTGTGGCTGTGGGAGTCTTTTGCGATTTGCGGGGGTGCGGGGGGATGCATCCGAAATTCGAAATAAACTTCATCTGCGTATGGTATACAAGAACCTGCATGCCAAGTTTGGTGTCTCTAGCTCTTATAGTCTCTGAGATCCGTGTGTTCATACGGACAGACGGACAGACAGACAGACGGACAGACGGACAGACAGATGGACATGGCTAGTTCGTCTCGGCTGTTGATCCTGATCAAGAATATATATAGTTTATATAGTCGGAAATGCCTCCTTCTGTCTGTTACACACATTTGCAGTACTTTATAACTCCCTTTTTCCCATTTTTAATACAGGGAGTAACAATAATTTAAAATATTGACTTATTATATAAAAGTTATTAAGAATTAAGTATTCAGGACTGTTCTGAATTCGTATTTCGTTCGAAATTTGCGGAAACGGAATTGATTGGAGTTCTGAAGTATACAATTACAATACAATTGCCTACGGAATGAAAAGTAAGTTCCAGATTACACAAGGAATTCAAAAAAACAAATTCTTAAACTCAAACTTCCTATTATTCTTCATAAAATTTGGAAAAGACAAAAGAAATTGAAAAACTGTCTGATAACGTGGAAGAAAACGTAGCTGTTTGCGATTCAGCAATGCTTCTAGACGACAACTAAATAGGCTTTTTACTATGAAAACTCAGTTTCGAACTCGGTTTCGAAAAAACAGAAAACGAAACCATCCCGCTCAGAAATCAAGACAATAATTTGTAAATCGTTCGGAATTCATTCGTTTTTACTTTTTAACAAAAAATAATAATAAAAATAATAGTTTCTGAATTTTATCATTGGAAAAAATTAAAATCTTAAATGTTTGCTTGAAATCTGTTGAAGACATCAAAATTACTTTAACATACTTAGCTTATTTCAAAATTATAATTAATTAATTAAGCCAAATTTAAAACATTTCTTGACTCACAACTTTCATAAAATTTTCTAAATTTTCAACTGCCATAACTTTGTGAAAACTGAACTGATTTATATTAGAAATGTATCATGTTTTATGTATTTTCTAAAATTTATTTGTTTTCTTTTTCTATAGAAAACCAACGATAGTTTCGACATTTTGCCAGCTCTACTCGATGCAGTCAGATCAGAGCGTGTGGCTCATCCAGCATTTCATTAGGCCGCTGATTGAAGAGTAACGAAAAACAACTACAAATGGCAGTCAGCGTAAGAGAAAAAAGTGGCAGGATGTGGCTAAAGGATAACAGCGCAAAGGTCTAAACAACCCTAGGCTGCTGTGGGTCCTTGCTTAATTTGTAATTAACAACCCTCTCAGTTGATAGAGATCAAGCGTGGTGACAACACAGCCCTTAGCTACTGTCTTTAAACTCCAGCTACTAATTTCTAACTCTATCTAGCTAGACCCAAGAGCAAATCCAAAAAATATCCTTTCTCCTTGTTAGCTATCGCCTGGCTTACTAATTGACCCAGCAAGGGTTAACGGATCCTGCATCCTGCGGTAGGTGAAAGTCGTTAAAAACAGCCAAAAAAAAAAATAAAATGAAAATGAAAATTTGATATGCTCGTAAAAGATTTTTGTGGTGTCAACGTGAAAAAGAAAACGTTGCCAGTAGCTAATTGTCACTAGGCTCTGGAGATGCTGTAACTGATCTTAACTGCCAGATAAATATAGAAATGACAATTCTCATGATGATGATCAGGACTTACGGTTAGACTTTGGGGTGGCCCAAGAGTTGATATGCCATTAACTTTCATTGCCTTTTCTTTTTCAATATGACTCACTTATGAATAGTAGGAACTACCTTATAGAAGTACATAATGTACTTTGATTAGTTTCACTCAGAAGTTATAAAGTTCATCTACTTGTATAATCTTTATAATCTAAACATATAGACTTTTTTCATCCAAACATAATTATTCAATAACTTTTTCTAGGAATTTATAATTCTGAATGAATTATTCTGAAATAATCGGTAATTAATCGAGAATTTTCAAACTAATTCGGTTGGAAAAGTCGACTAGTCGATGTTTCAAAAACAAACTAGGTTTTTTTTGTATAGCTCAAGCTAAATAAATATTTGTCTTGAAAAAAAAGAAAAAACGTGGTTTATTGACTATCAAATTATAAGCAAAAGTGTTAGAGACCCATAACAATACAATCTATCAATAAACAAGCTTTATTAAAGTAAGTTTTTTGTTGTAAAAATATCGATTACAGTCGGCCTATCGAAATTTTTATTATATGTTAGACAACTCTGTATAGGCTTAATGGAATTTGCTTAAAGTTATGTTGATGTAAAATTATAGCTCAATTTATTGAAATAACATTTTCAACAATTTAAACTCGATAACCAAAACGTCTATTTAAATTATGTTTAAAAGACAAAAAAAAACTGTTGAAATGCAATTGAATTTTAGTGTCTTTACTTCAAGTTTTGATAAGTCAGTACGTGGCATTCAAAAATGTTAAGAGCAATGCACATTTCAATCATGATAAAAATTCTAAAATACAAAATTAAATTGCTGCGAATCGCAAAAATTCTAAAATTGTAAATTCAATTAAATTGACAAATTTTTATATACTTCAAAACTGCAAAACTGTCCAGCGAAGTGCCTGCCTCAAGCTGGCATAAATCAGAGACGACGCGAATCGCTGACAACCTGCACAGTTGTCAAAAGGCACCCATTGAAAAGTAAAACCAAAACCCGATCAAACCGCAGATCACAGCAGACCTGTCCAGTCTTCAAGTCTCCGAGTCTCAGTTGTAGTCCTCAACGCTCCAACGATTAAAAAGGCGTATTAATTTTTATATGCGAAACGAGTGAAAACGCAGCTCCCGAGAATGAGCTCAAGAGCAGGCTTTATGTAGACGATGACAAAAGTAAAGAAAAACAAGTAAGAACGTTGCAGTCGGATGCACCCGACTGCGATATACTCTTTTTTTCGCCTCTTTGCGGAGTCAGTGGGCGTGGCAATTGAATTTCTGCTCAAATCTTTCAAGTTTTGCCATCAATTAAAATTTGGTTGGGCCTGTTCTACAGGTTTGGGAGAAACAAACATTGCTTGATTGCAAGGGCGGGGGTGGGCGTGGCAAAAATATTTTTATCCAATCTATTAAATAGGGCAACAGAATTCAACCTGTAAAATTTGGTGATTCTAGCTAAAGGGGTGGGGGAGATACAGACTTTGCCTATTTGTGGGGGCGGGGGTGGGCGTGGCCGATTTTTTTTTTTTGTCAGATCAATGAAGGATGTGATAAGTAGCCCTTGTGCCAAATTTGGTTACTCTAGCTATAAAACTGTGGAAGATATAAGTTTTTGCGGTTTGTGGGGGAAGGGGTGGGAGTGGGGGGGAGATCTTGACACTTTGTCTGCCTATGGTATATACCAACATGTATACCAAGTTTGGTTGCTCTAGCTTCAAAGCTGTGGAAAAAACCTGCGTTCATACGGACAGACGGACGGACAGACGGACATTTCACAAACCCAATATACTCTTTTTTCCTTATTTTTTAAAAAAAAATATTAAAAAAAGAGTATAATAAGCATGGTAATGCTTGGTTTAACTTGCAGAAGAATTAATACCCTTACAACAATAAATATGTATGTTTTCAAACAAAAAGTTGTTTTTGAAGTAATTGTTATAATAGCAGATATAAACTAAAGTTATCCGATTTTGAGTACATTTTACTTAACTAAATAAAGTACGAACATTTCTCGTATAAAATATAATTATTTTAATCAATCCTGGTCTTAACACATTTCATAAAAATGTTCAGATACGCGTTTGAAGAGCATTCAAAGAACAAAAACTTAAGAATACACAAAAACATCATTGCAAGATTAGTATATTGAAAAAAGAAAAAGTCAAAGCTTTGGTCGACATTTGGCCAGGTTGGTTCAGGGAAAGAGGAGAACGGGGCCAATCTAATGAATTTGATATGCCGTAGCACGCTTTGTTTAAGGATGTGCAAGAACACAAAGGACAATAGGCGCAGACAGCACAATGGACGAACAATCGTAAATAACTAATTGAAAATGTATTTGCCATTGTTAGTTTTTCACACGCAACCAATGTGCAGACAATGCCAAAAATAATAGGAAAATATCGTAGCATAAAAGAATATAGTTTTTCTATAGTTTTTATTTTCAGGATTTTCCAAGGAAAATGTCAAGCCAAACGCGTGTCATGAAAAACATTCGTTGCTAGACTTTATGGTAGATCTTTGCGCTATAAATAAGATCAACTTTAGAGCCTGTCAGCGCTGATCCTGGCTCAGGATACTGGCTGAGGTCTTCTGAATTCCCTCTTCACCCCACCAAAATGTTGATCCTGAGCGCCGGACATCCGTCAGAAATGTTCACAATCAAGTTTGTTGGATACAATGCGATTGTACGAGTGGAGGTTTCCACTTACCCAAACCAAATCCAAACTCAGTTCTGTGGCTCTGTGTGTGGGTTCCTTTTTCAGAGCATCCTTAAAACTCATCCTTCCACTCATCCAAGCCTGACAATTCAATTTTGTCTTCGGTCAGTGGCCGGAAATTGTTTTGGCAGACAGCGCGCTTCCCGTTTGTCCATTGCCTCCTCCTCAACTTATGCATCTTAATGCTCTCAGTTAATTGAGTTGCTCTCCAGACTTCGTTTTGGGTTCATTACTTTTTATGCAATTCATGGACAGTGCATTGTACTCTGCTCGACCTGCATCCTGTTGTCCAAGGACCACACACTCCAGGCTAGCCTGCTGTGCCCAAAGGTGGTCCTTAACCTCAATCTTACAGCTCAACTCTCCAGCAGTTCTATGTTAGAGTCGAACTATACAAAAATGTACTTAGACTAGAGTCTATGCTAAGAAATCTTAAGAAACAAAAAAGTTTTCTGTATAACAACACATTTGTATGTCCTTGTACAGGGTAATATAATTTGTCTTAAAATTAGTGGTCTAATTTTGATCAAATTCAATTATCTTAAATGAGTTTAGTTGAGTTATTTTGAAAAACAAAGAAGAAGTCGAACTATACAAAAATCTACTCAGACTAGAGTCTATGCTAAGAAATTTTTAGAAACAAAAAAGTTTTCTGTATAACAACACATTTGTATGTCCTTGTACAGGGTAATATAATTTGTCTTAAAATAAGTGGTCTAATTTTGATCAAATTCAATTATCTTAAATGAGTTGGGTTGAGTTATTTTGAAAAACAAAGAAGTTTTTCATGCAAAATTCTATTTTTCAACCGATCGTTCCTATGGCCACGTCGCAACCTGGAGACGGCACTGATCCCAAATACAAGAAAATTACCAAATAATAAACATATTCTGATTAATCTGAACAATAACAAATTGTTGTATTGACTACTTTGGTAGAGTGCTAAATTATACTTTAAATGATATTTATTTTATTTATCTAACAATTTAAAGCACGCTTGAGATAGTAGTTTAACTTTATTAAGGTAACATAAAGCTCAAAGCTTTAAAGAGCTTTCAAAGCTACTTATCTTCAAATTTGTATGGTATTTAAATGCACACACTAAGCTTTCAACTTAATGACAGCTTAAATGTGCTTTCAAAGCTTCAAATCTTATACAGATAAAAATATGAAAAAAAAACTAAATTAATCAATTTAGCTGACAAGCTTAAAACTAGTTAAACTGAGATGTTGACACGCCAGGCGATAAGAGCTAACATCTTAATATCAGATCAGGTCGTCAGCTAATCAATAGCTTTACAACTCTATCCAATCACGGGCTAACCAAGCCCCAAAGTCCCCCTCCTCTCCACTCTTGCCTTGATTTTGCCCCACTGTTCCAATGCCTTGTCGTGCTGTGCAGGCATCAATTAAAGCCGCACCAATGTTTTCGCACCCGGTACGCAAATCGATTAATTCCGCTCCTAAATGCGATAAGCCCCCGCCAGAGACGTCAACAGGCTCCGACGCTGAGTATGAGACTTTGGATTGTTTTTTCTGTATAGAGCCCAGATCCAGATTCAGATCCAAGCACTCCACAGCAGTCAATATTTAACTTTGAACTAATTATTTCAATGGAAAGGCAAATAAGTTGATTTTGCTGTTTTGTGTGTGCACGAGCCCTCCTGCTGCCTGGCCTTGTCCCACTGTTGCTCCTGCTGCTCCTTCAGTTGCTCCTCCTACTCCTCCTGCTACTCCTTCCAGCTTCAGCTTGGCATGTTTTTTTTAATTATAAGCAACACGCAGGCGGCCCAGGCCGTTGACTGAGCATGCGCGTGGTCACATTCGACATACTCAAACTCAAACTCAACCTCATCCTCATCCTTAGCCTCATCCTTAGCCTCACACTCAAGACATTCAGCCTCATCCTCATCCTCAGTTGATGCGCGCGCGATTTTTGCCACTTAATAGCGCTTAAACACGAACATTTTGAATTGTTGTGTGTTGCCCGGCAAAAAGCAAATAGCAGCCAAAAGCCAAAGCAAGGTATCAAAGTGCAGCGCGTAATTGCGCAACCTGCTCCCCAACGGGAGCAAACCCAAACCCAAACCCAAGCACAACGTCCAAGCTAAACCAAACAAACCAAAGCTACAAACAAATAAATATTCAAGTGTATCCCAGCACAAATTGTGATGTGAACAGTTACAGTTCCAGTTCCACACAAGAACGACCTACAAAATACCCTGTCTGGGCATGTAAGAAATATATCGATATAGTATCGATAACATCGATATAGCTGCGCCTTATATTTCCCAAAGCAATATCGATACTAATCTGACTATTTACATTCCTAATCACAACATCAACATTATCAGTCCCGTTCACAATCAAATAATTTGAAATTTTTAAGTTTTCCCAAGTTCCAAATGATGAAATGCTGGGAAAGCTTTGATTTCAAAACTGTGTTATGAAGACTATAGCTGGAAAACTATATATATCGATATATTAAATATTTGGCCAATATCGGTTTTAATGTATATTGAAACAATATGTAAATTGAAATATATACTATCGAGAAAAAAATATAAGAAAAATCGATAAAGCTAATATCGATTTCATACCAGCTCTAAAGAAAACTATTCGAACATAAGCCAAAAATAGAAAAAAGAAATTACCAGCGGATTGTCACAATTCATATTTTGTCTAGAAAGTTATGAACCAAATATTATCATATATATTTCTCAGCAACGATCATGCGGACAATCGACTTTCAAAGTTATCGATTGTAGCTAATATCAATAGTTTTGTTTTAGTTCCCCTAATCGATCAATCAACAAACTATTTAACAATATTTCAGCGTTCATAAGGAACATGATCATTTTTTAAAGTGTCGCCATCTAGCGTTAGCTAAGGCAAAACACCAAAATCGCCAGATGGCGCCACCAAAACAAAATCATGCAAAACATAATATGCAATTTGTTGGTGCTGCACAAAGTGCTTGAATAAGCGCATTTACCCAAGTCAAGTGCCCAGTATAGAATCCAGTTCTGGCTGCCGCTTTTGGCCAGGCAAACTCCTTGTGCTCCCCTGTGTCTCTCTCTACCCCCCTGCACATAAATTAATTTGTGCACATAATGCGCCTTAGAATCCTGACCAGCCTCCTCCGCATGTGCGTGGCTAAAGCGCATTCATCACCATCAGCCCCATTCGCATTTGTTTGCTGACAATGAATTGAAAGGAAAATGGATACAAATATATATATACATATATATAAATATACTATACTGGAGCATCTTCTTTGGCTACCAACTTTGCAGCTCAAATTAAAATTCTGTTGCACTCGGTAGCATAATTAAAAGTCGGGAGTTCGCTTAATGAAGTAATGCGGCATTAGACACAACGACAAACGAACTGACAAACCATATATCAATTACCCATTGACAACAGCTATATACAAAAAAAAACAAAACACAAAAAGAGATTAAATACCCTAACAGAGATCCCAAAGAATATCTTAAAAGAAATCCAAAAGTTTTTCAAATAAATATTCAATTTTGGACTGATCTTTTCTATGACAACTATATAATATAGCTACACTATTTTGATTACAGAGCTGATCCGATTTCCGATTCCGATCAAAATAATCAGAATTGGAAGTCTTAGCGGTTTTGAATTCCAAATATCGACTAAAAAATATTCAAACTTGTCAAAAACAATTGTTATTTCTTTATTTCGAAAGAAGACGTTCTCTGAAATGGGAACGGGCCTGCTTATTTTGTTCAGTACATCAAAAGAGAAACTTTGAATCTTCAAGTTTGATCAAGTATTCTTGAAAAACAAAAGTAAGTTTCTCACCCAGAAACTCATTTTCATCCGATATGATATGGTGATTAGTACATAAAGTACTACAAAAAGTAAACTTATAATCGCAATTGCTGTGCTCGGTTGAGTTATTTGTCATGATTTTGACTTTTCTGAAAATTAAAAAAAAAATATAGGAAATATCAATAAACTAAATTTTGGAAAATATTTTTTTTTTTTTTTTTTTGGTAAAGATTTGTTTATTTTGTTTAAACAAGTTTTCTGCTACCTTAAGCGGCAACTTAACCTAGTTTTACATTTATGGGAAAGGAAGAAAGAATTAATATAATTAATTATAAATTAATTATATAATTAATTACATTAATATAATATTACATACTATTATTTACAATATTTACAAGTTTATTTAATTATTATTATTGTAGGAATCTGGTGGAAAGATCCAGTGGATGGCACCTTTTGAGTCTTCTCTTTCTTGGCTTCTTGGTTAGACGCCTGGCTAATGCGTTAGGGTGACCACCAAGGCGTTGAAGATATTTGGATGCGTGTAGTTGCATGACATCACCCACTTTAGGAACCCTTAGATCCCTTTCGATGTCCCTATTTCGAATGTACCATGGTGCGTTGCATATTCGCCTTAGAATTTTTGATTGCGCTGTTCGAATTTTATTTAAATTACTTTCTGTCGCAATGCCATAGATTTGCAGTGCATATTTCCAAAAATATATGTTTTGACTTTCCGATTCGACTCTAGAATTTCTGAATTTATCTTCGAAAATACCAAATATAAAAAATTTCAGCATTTGGTATTTTTTCGACATATATTTTTGGTATTTTTCGGTATTTTTTTGGTATTTCTTGGCATTTTACTTGATTTACCAATTATTCACAGCCATATTATAATATAGTGATTCGATCCGGCCAGTTTCGATATATGTAATACTTGCAGCTAATATAAGCAGTTATATCAAGTTTCATAAACAGAGCTACGAAGAGAGCCTAGTTCGCATAGAGCAAACAGACAGATGAATAGAAGATTAATCCTATTTTAAGGTCTCTTTCGATGCGTAGTACAGTTCGTAAAATACCCTTCTGCAAGGGTATCGAAAAAGAGAAGTCGAAAAAAAAAGCTAAGAAAACAGAGACTCTGGATAAACCCGGGAATTTCTACTGCTTTGTGAAAGGCGCGCGCGCGCGCTTCTCGGGTCTTTTCTTCATAATTGCCCATCATTATCGCTGATGAGTGAGCAACACCAACAAGTTGAGAAGGAAGAGAAGACGAAGAAGAAGGAACAGGAGGAAGAGGTGGAGGACATCGTCTGGAAGTTCACTTCCTCTGCACGTGCAGCAACATAAAAATCAAAATCAAATCGCGCACAAATCAAATACATTGGACCTGACTTCAGTTTCAGTTTCAGCTTTAGCTCCTGGGTTCCTTCAGAATCCTTCACACAAATTGCCAAGTGCTTTGCTTGGACCAAAAGTTGCGGCAGCCAAGTCAAAATTGTGTTTAATGAGTGACTTTTGGTGACTGGATGATGAGGCCCATACCTGCTCCTGTTCCTGCTCCTTTTCCCTCTGCCTTTGCCCACTTCGTTTCCCTTTCCCTCTGCTGGCTAAGTTGGCTGCTGAGGTAGCTTAACCATTATTCAAGCTTTATTTATTTTGCCTCATCCGCGAAAATTAAAAGTTTTGTGATCCCAAGTCAAAAGTGCAAATTTTCGCAGCCCCAGCAACGATTGTTGCCGCCAACTGGGCAACTGAGCAACTTGCAACCTGGCAACCAGCAACTTGCAACAGCAGCCGCATCAGACGTCATATTAGTGAATCAACTGACAAAGCATATGAATATCAACAGCGTTTGAACAAGTGGATTAAGACCAGGCTCAAAAACTCTGCCCCAGACACAGACACTCAGCTCCACTTCTTCTGCTTCTGCCACTGCCTCTGCCCCTGCTGCTGTTCATAATTAAAATTGCAACATAACATTTGGTTAGCCCAATTTTAGATACCCTACTCATCGAAACTTGAAATGACATGAAGCGATCATAATTTTTATAATGAACAATTTAACAATATTGTTTTTCATCTCTTTATTTATTTATTTAAAAAAAAATATATTAAAAATTATAATAATATATCTATTATTCCCGAACTACTTTTGAAACTTTTATAAAAAGTATTCTAAAAAGAATTGTAAAACTTGATAAATAGTTCTGAGACAATTTTACGGAATTTTAACCGCTATTTTTGATGGGCTTTAAGTAGAAAATGCAACACACTCAAACCATCAATGATTATATTCTCTCTTATTAACAAATATTTTCATTTTAATTTGTTTTAAATTAAGTTTAAAATTTATTTATTGATTGATACATTTGTACAATGAATGGTAGGCAATGTCGCCTGGAAAAAATATATCACTAGTTTGACTTTTAAACATTGAAAGTGATACATTGTAAAGACTTTTTTGACTGGTAATCGAACCCGAGATTTTGCTTGTTGCCTTCTCACTAGACTACAGTCATTCACAGCGTATAACAAGTTATAAATTAACTTTTATGTTGAACTTCTTATTCCAAATTAAGGAAATGGATTTCTTAAAATTAAAAATGTTTTTCCAAAACCTTGTTTTATTTTAGAAAACTACAATCTGAAAAGCAAGGTGAATTACATGTGGCTATTTTCTTAATCTTAAGCCATATGTTTCAATAAGTGTAGATTCTACATAATGTTGCAAGCTTCAACCAATTGTTGACATGCTCATAAAAGAGAGAGAGAGAGAGAAAGAGAGGAGAGAAACAGCCTGTAGACAGACACAAGAAATGCTGGGCTTATATTCCAGTTCCATTTTAGACGATCACAACGATCTCTAGAGTATGGAGCAGGAGAGGGGGCAAAATGAGAGACGGGGGAATACCGACAACGTCGCTGACCTGCCGGCCAAATCGAGTTTCGTGTCGGCATGCAGAATTGTGGCAAGCGAGGCATGGAGCATGGGGCAGGTTTCATTCATGAGGACTCCTCGCTGGGATCGCGCTAAGCCGCTTAAGTTCTCTGCGCAACTTATTATATTATTTTTCTTATTTTTTTTTTTTTTTTGACTAATGTGCAGCTTACACTTGACTGGCGCACAATCAACACCATCTCAGGAATTGGAAACGTTATTCTTGTGGTCTGGTTTGGTCTCTTCTGTTCTGGTTTGGTCGTCAGCATCATCATCAAGCAGCAGCAGCAGCTCAGGCAACTCATCACATTGCCACTTGCCACTTCAGCCACAAGTTGGCCTCTGCCTGGCCCGATCCCAGGCGATTACTCGTATTAAGCTCAGCGCGTGTTGCAACAGCGTAAAAATTCACAAATTTACTGATGCGCCTGTCGATAGGAGCGGAACGAAACGGAGGCGCCTCTACCCAGCCAAATGTACCGTTTGTTTTATTTGACTCTGTCTACGCCCCCGGCAATCCAAGTTGCATGCAACGCTTCAGGCCTTGACTTCTGGTGCCCTAACGGCGCTTCAGATTTGCCATCGGCTGCTTTTCCATGGAAAACATCAACCCAGCATCGGCATCAGAATCAGCACTTCTGTTCCATGTGGCAGACACATAATATGTTTGTTGCTGTTCTTCTTCTTGCTTAGCTACCGTGTGGCCACTGGTCAGTAGCCAAACTGATGAATGGCTTGCAACACTCAGCTGCAACACTGCAACTCAACAGCAACAACGAGTTGAACAAACTGACAACTGACAAAGATTAACATTGCTAGATTTGTCAAAGAAGTAGAAATGTTATTGATGCAACTTTCAACTTCAACAAGAAAGCACAGCTATCTTCGAAACATTGAAAATTGTCAGAAAAGCTTGAAAGCTCGTTCCTATGATAGCTATAATACAAAATATAATGGTTATAGTTTCAACAAATTTAATCAAAATATAATGATAAAAAAAATATATCAAGAAGGCAAAAATGCTTGATGGAATATTACAGTCTCCAGTAGCCAATTCTAATAATTCTTCGGCAGGTAGTTCCTAGGTTTGAATCGGCCAGATCGGACCACTATAACAGATAGCTCACATAGGAACGATCGGTTGAAAAGTACGTTTTTGTGTGAAAAACTGTTTTGTTTTCAAAATCACTCGGCCAAACTTACTAAATCTAAGTTTTAGCATATATTATATATGCTGACTGAATTTCATAAAAATCGTATTACTATATCTTATAGCTGCCATAGGAACGATCGTTTGAAAAATAAGCTTTTGTATGAAAAACTTTTTTGATTTTTTAGATAAGTAAACCACACTCACTTCACCTAAGTTTAAGAATATTTTATCTATTCTGACAAAATTTTATGAAAATCGGACTACTATAAGATAAGATTTATTTCTTGTTTGAGCATAGCATAAGATAATTACATAAAAGGGGTTCAAAATGCAATAGAAATTAGTTAAGAGTATGCAGTATTATAATTATTTATTCACATCAACAATGTCTCTCTATCTCCTCTCTCTTTAGTAAATTTATTTGGAAAGCTTGTAATCGTCTAATCAACTCTAAATCGTCACCTAATCAGTTTCCCTTTACTCAGTACTTACACATTTCTTTCTTCCCACCCCATCCCCACACTTTCCTTCTCTTTCTACTCAATAAAATTTAAAATACGATTACTAACTACCTGTAACTTCAATTTTTCCAGTCTAATTTTCTGCGCCAGCCCCCTCCCTAAAAAAAGGGGCATCGGTGCAATTTATTGCCCATTAACTAAATGACACTCAATTGCGCCCCAGGGGGGCGTTAGGGCAGGCAGGCAGCCAACATCAGGAGAAGAAGTATTTGAAGCATTGGCACATTGGTGCATTGAAACATTTCACATTGCTTCAAATTGGCAATCAGATGCTGCCGGTGTGCCAGCCCAAAATTTGCAGCACATAAATTAAAACATTATTGAATAAACAGAGAGAGAGAGAGCGAGAAAAAGAGAGAGAGAGAGAAAAGTTTTGCGACAGAGATGGAAAATGTAACAAATGCAAAGCTGAATGCAAATACAGTGAACATTCAAGAATTGGAACTTTCGTTGAAACTTTTAATTCCTCGAATTCTCTGAGTTTCGAAAATTTAGTTAGGGATTGTTTATAGCCCATAAATCTATATCCCCCCGTCTCAGCAGGCAGAAACTACAGTTTTACATGCATTGCACACGTTAAGTGTTGAGAGCAGGGAATCTCGTAGTCGGGCACATTCGACTAGAGCATTCTTACTTGCTTAGTTTACCTGCCATTATTATAATCAATAAAACTGTTTTATCCAAAATATTTAAAAAATTTGCTGTACTTTGTTTTTAGTTTTATAAAATTGTGATGCACTTATAAATATGTAATTTGTATGAGTTTGTGCGAACTAACGCGTTTTTACTGTACCTTAGTACATGTAGTAAGAGTGGGTAAAATGAGGGCTGGGCAGGAAAGAGGGGAGGCACGGGCAGCACTTTGTTAGTTAAATGTTCGCCCGCAGTAGCTATTTAAATGATGCCAAGGACCCAGGCAATTACCGCACAACCAGCATAAAATGCGTATGCAACCAATGGGGGCAAGACCCAACGAAGATTGTGGCAGACCCAAGTCCAGAGTCAGAGTCAGCGTCAAAGCCAGAGCCGCAGCCGAAGCCAGTTTCAGTTGCGGCACACGACGCAACGTGGGTCGCATGCAAAGCGTCCTCTGAGACTGGGACTCTCTTTTTTTGTTTTTTTTTTCTTGGTTTTTTTTTTTAAATTTGCTGGCAGCCAAGCAAATACTACAGCGTTGATGATCATGTTAATGAGGGGCAGGGCAGGGGGAGAGAGAGAGCGAGAGCTGGCTGATCGTGCCACAAGTCGCTGCTGGTGTTTCTTATATTTATTTTGCTTTTTATTTTTGCTTTTTTCTCAGTTTGGGCACGCTGTATGCAAAACGTCAGCGTTGACGCAAAATCAAAAGATCACACAGGATCAATTACAACTAATGATATGGAGACGAGACGAGACGACTCTGAAGAGTCTTGGAGAGACTGTAGACTGTAGAGCTGTGTAGACCTGAAGACTGGCTTGACTTGCAACGTCAACAGGCTGACAGCTGAGTGCGCCGCCGCAGCATGCCGCATGCTGCATGCCTCATGCGGGACCCGATGCTAACAAGTTGCACAGCTAAAATTACCCAATTGATGATGAGAGCAGCAACCCAGTGAAGAGTTAAGCTTGGTGTACAGCGAAGAGCGAAGAAGGAAGAGAGACAGCTGCTGTAGAAGAAGAGCTCTTCATCATCATGTCGCATCGTTGTCACCTCATGCTCCACAAAAATTGGCCGGCATAATTAAACTAATTGTTTTTGATCTCTCGTCGTGTTCTTTGCTTCATTTGGCGGTCAATGATCTTGATCTTTGTTTTTGGATTCCCTAGGGTCCAATTCTCAAGTTCAGCACTTGCACTTTAAATGTAGAAATTACCCCAAAATTCCAGACTCAAAAACACAAAGTTATGTCATCAATGTGGTCAATCGATAAACGAACAAAAGTTAAGTAATCAAAGGTTTTGCTTCTCTCACTTTTTCACTGTCTTCCGCTTCTCTCTTTTTGTTGTTTTGTTTTTTTGTCTTTCATGTGTGTCTCTCTCTATCACTCTCTCTCTCTCTCTCTCGCTCGCTCTCTTTAGCTTTCAAGTTTAGCCAAATGATAATAAATAAATATGCCGAAACACTAATAACACGCTTAAAGATTGGCGCAAGTTGGCGCTTCCTGTGTAGAGCCTCACTCATTCCCATTCCAATTCCCATTCGCAACTCCTCATTCGATCGTTCGGTTCGATCGTTGAATCTTTCGATCGAAACTTAAATTCAAACTTAAACTCAAAACTTGAACTCCAACTCAAACTCAAACTCGATACCAAAACCCAAGCAAAGACTCGTCTTCGTCTTCATCGTCGTCGTGTGTCGGATGCGATTTAATACAATAAAATATCACAATAGTCCTCAGGTCATTTAGTTAGACCTGCAGTTTATCATACACACACACACACACACACACACACACACACTAACACAATCTCTCTATATGGGCAATGGGTCCTGCACTGCATCTCTTTACTCTTCAGAGATCTTCAAGATTGATGTTAACGGAAAACGTCGTTTCTCTCCACATTGCAGTCGTTGTCCATTTCGATGTCGATGTCGATGTGAATTGTCTGTCTATCTGTCTGTCTGTCTGTTGATCTCCCCCCTAAACTCAACAGCCGACAAAGTTTCACATACAAATTTAAACTAGAGTTTATGCCACGTTTCGGTTTCCACTTTATTTAATACTTTGTGAAATTTTCTAAATTTTTTTTTAATTTCAATATTAGTTCAAATGCAAGTGAATTTAATCCGACAAAATGTTGTCAAAAATGAAACGGATAACTTCGCAAAAATGGCAACCGGCTTCATATTGGACCAATAGCTTATCCAGATCGAAACACTGTAACATATAGCTCACATTGCCTCAGAATATCAGTTGGAAAATAAGTTTTTGTATAAAAAACTTTTTCCTTTTCAAAATAACTCAACCAAACTTACTAAATCTAAGTTAAAGCATATTTTATATGTGCTGACCAAACTTCATCAAAATCGGATGACTATATCTGATAGATGCCCTAGGAACAATAAGTTGTAAAAATAAGTTTTTGTATGAAAAACTTTTTTGTTTTTCAAAATAACTCAACCAAACTTACTAAATCTAAATTTAAGAATATTTTAAATCTGCTGACTGAATTTCATCAAAATCGGATTACTATATCTTATAGCTGCCATAGGAACGATCGGTTGAAGAATAAGCTCTTGTATGAAAAACCTTTTTTGATTTTTAAGATAACTCAACCTTACTCACTTTACCTAAGTTTAAAAATGTTTTATATATATTCTGACAAAATTTAATGAAAATCGGATCGCTATATCGTATAGCTGCCATAGAAACAATCATTTGAAAATTACGTTTTCTTATGCAGATAATATACATTATACAGATTCGGCAGGCCGAAGATAAAATATCTTTCTTGTTACAATTGAAAATTAAAATTTAATATAAATATTTGTAAGGCCAAAAATTATATGCACATATAGAAAAATAGAACTTAAAAAAAATGTTAAAGAATTTAATTGAATCTTGATTTGAGTATATTATAATACTGTATTTAATGCAAGCTACCGAAATCGACAAATTTGTGTGGTGTACGCATGTATGTTTGCTAGTAACAACTTGTTGCATTGTCTTTTGTTGTTGTTGTTATTGCCATTGTTGTTGTTGTTGGTCTGTAGGTTGTTGCTTCTGCCATTTACCATTTGCTATGTAGTTAACATAAATGCAGGGTCTAGTGCAGAGTTCGTTGTTGTTGTTGTTGTTGCTGCTGCAGTAAGTGTAAATTTTATTGCATTTCAATTTGGCAACAAGATTTCCCCTTTCTTTTGTCTGCTGCAACGCTGCACCACCGCTGTTGCACCGGAAAGCGAACTCATTTTTGTGATTTCCGCTCGTCATTTGGGGCAGGAAGTTTCATAATAAAGGCGAGATGTTAACTCTGCCTCTGCGCTGCTGACGTCATCGCTGGGGCTCAATATGAATAATGCACTACTTGCCCTTGTTACACAATTCCCCCCCCCCCCCCTGGAGACAACAGGCTGCAACCCTTAAGGCTCCAACTTGATATCCTGCTTTCTCTATCTCTCTTAAGCGGCTAGCCTTTCTTTCTTGTTGTGCAAAGTGTGTGTGTGTAAGTGTGTGTGTGTTAGTGTGTGTTTGTTTATTGTGGGGTCCTGCGCACGCGCACCTGTAGCAGTAGCAGCTGCCTGGCCGTTGCTCTTGTTGCAGGATGCGCACAAGGATCGGCAACGCGCGCATTGCGCAGGTGCAACATTTACCGTTTGTCCTTTTCTCGCGGGGCCGCAGGCCAAACTGTTGGTGTTAGGTGTATGGGGAAAGGGGGAACACACCAGGACCCCATTTGTATCCCTTATCCTTAATGTCCTCTGCTGCTGCTGCCTATGATTTTTTTTTGCTTCTTCCTTTTTTCTTTTTTCTTTATTATGAATTCATTGAATGGAAATATTTAAAATTTATGGTACAAAATATTTTCATTATTAAGCTGGGGATTACATTACCATAAAGCAAATCTTCAGCTGACAGCAACAACAATGTAACAAATATAAGAAGAAGCGATAAAGAGTTGTTTTACAAAATTTATGGGCACTTGACCTTAGCTAGCTTCTAATTAACCCAAAAAGATAAAAAGAAAAAGATGTCAGTTGAAGATAGATGCATATATAAAAACAGGTACAGGTAGTTTGTCCTAAGGCTACTGTTTAGATATCTGCAGGTGTAGGAAACTTCAAGAAAACATGATATAAACATGGCACAAAACGTAGGTGGCACCACTCGCGCCTATCTCTCTCTATCTCTCTTTCTCTACACTGCCCGCTCCCTTGCTCTACTCGCTCCACATTTGATTTATAAGTTCAGGAATTCTGTTTAGATCTTCAATGCTCAATATCGTGGGCGTTTTATTATGCAATCAGTAGCCCAAAACATCAGCAGCAGATCAAAATCAAAATCGACCCCTATTCGATTTCACTTTTAGTTTTATTTTTGTTTTGTTTCTGTTATCCATTTTATTGGGTTGACAATTTCCTATGAAACATGTTGAAATTGATATGTTGACATTGATATACCCATCTATAAAAATTAGGTTCTCAACTCGATCTAAGCACGGGGCGTGGCAAGGCCAAAGCAGGACCTTAACTTGTTGTTGCTTTTGCTTCATTTTTTACCATCGCCCTTTCAGTTTCAGTTGAAATAAAAGTACAAAACTGATTGAACTCTATAAAAAAAATAGTATGACATTTTGGAATTCTTAGATATTTGCTATTTGCTGCGGGCGTGGGAAAAAATTTTCAACTACTTGAGATCTTAACAATTTGCAGATTAGAAAAGATTGTACAATAAAAAAGTCATACTTTATAATATTATCATGGAAATAATTCTTAATATTATTTTAATAAAGAACAATTTAAAAAAAAAAAACAATTATAGTTATACTAAAAGTATTAAATTAATATCACTATGACATAAAAGTATGTAATATTTTGAGGTTTGATATAATACAAAATTTAAATATTTGAAAAAAATATAAATTTGAGCCGATAATAAGTTGATGTTGATCCAATTTTGTTGGTATTTCTGTGCATGTGAATAATAATCACTCAGATCTCTTTTGAGACTATCCTGTTCCGAATAAAGTACGTTTTTGAAAAGTAAAAACTAATGAATTCCGAAATATTTACGAATGCCTGCTCGCATTTCCGATCGGAATGGTTTCGTTTTCTCTTATTCGAAATCGAGTTTTCATAAAAAAAGTCTATTTAGTCATCTAGTAGATATTGCTGAATCGAGAACAGCTACGTTTTCTACCACATTTTCGCTTCTGTTTTTCAGACAGTTTTTCAATTTAATATCATAAATGTTATTTGAATTTAATCGAATGAATAAATTGACTAATTCTTTTTCAAATATAATGAAGAATATAAGAGAATTGAGTTTAAGAATTTGTTTTTTTTAATTCCTTTTGTAATCTGACAATTACTTTTCATTTCGCAGGCAAAAAACTACAACTTTTAAAAACGTAAACATAAACAGCAAGCAATTCCGTTTCCGCAAAATTCGAAGGGATTACGAATTCGGAACAGGCCTGTGTATTTGTAAATCTTTTCTAATTTTTCCACGAATTGTTTCCATATCAACTATATTTGTTCTATTTTGATTAAATTTGGTCGGAGCATATAAAAAAAACTTTGAATTTGGAGTTGTCTCATGCTATATGCCATTCAAATTCGACTGGTTTTAATATATGCTCTTACTTATAACATATATACATACAAACATATATGTATATATGCTCATGGGGTTAGCATTTTGTATTGGTTACAACATAAAGCACGAAATACGTCAGGATAAAAACGAAATGATGATTTTCAAAAACCACAAGAATTGTTTACGAAATACTTCTGTTTTTATGTGTTTTACCCAAACTTTGTGGTTATATTTTCTGAAATCACAAAAAAACTTCCAAACATAATCTTACTATCCTATAAAAAAAAAAATAATTTTAAAATGCCATGCAAATGACTTCTTAAGTTTTTTTCATTTGCTTCTTTTTGCTGCAAAAAAAAAGATGTATTAATCGAAAATTAAGTTGCCTTGAAACATTTGTTTCAGAATGGAGTGCTTCAGACATTTTTCGTAAAAAAAAAACAACAACAAAAAAAGGAACTAAAAAATGAAAAATTCCCACACCCAGAACACACACACACCTGTTAAGCTGTAGCTGTGGCTAAGTACCCTTTAGGTCTGATTAATTGAGCGTCTAAAGCGCCGCTTTGGCCAATTGTCGGGCTGCTGTTGTTGTTGTTGTTGCTGCTGTTGCTGCTGTTGCTGCTGTTGCTGGCTTGTCATCATTGAAACAAACAGCTTATAAACACGCGCAAGGGTGGTCTCTCAGCTGCCCAGTTGGCCAAATCAGCCAAGAAGTCAATTAGCCTAACAAGACAAGCCGGCCAAACTGAGCTAAGACTAAGCAAAATCAACAAAACCGCAGCGCTACCTGTCAAACACACACACATACAACCAGTACACAAAAAGTGTGTGCATGTGTGTGTGTGTGTGTGTGTCTTTGCTTGCTATCAAATTAATTTCTCAAAGTCTCAATGCTCAGGGCACTGTGTGGTCTATGCCAATCATGCACTTTACGCCCTGCCTTCATTAGTCGAAACCGAAACCGATTTCTTATTTCTTATTCCCAATTCACGATCCTCCCGTAGCCGATCCCGATCCCCTCCCAAATCCTTCGATCCTTCAATTCTTCTGTTTATCGCCGCATTGCGACAGATAGCGCTGGTCATCAAGCGAGCGTTCCTGAAGACCTTGCACAGTGTCCCAAAAAGGGTGTAAATATCAATATAAAATATAAAAAAAACTAATATTTTACAGTTGATATATAATGACAAAACGACTTTTCACATGGAAATCGGTTCACTTTGAAAAGAGTTATGTGAGTTGAAAATTTATATCTCCAAAGTATTTCAAAAATGTGTTTTGCACAAGCAACTAAGAATGATTTTTTTTATTTTTCAATTTGAAAAATGTTTTTTAATCTATAAAATTTGAACTAAAAATCAATTTCCTTTTCTTAAACCTATAAAATTTGATTTGAAAACCTATCTAGATGACACATTATAACCAAAAACTCATTTAACACGGAAATCGATACAGTTTTGAAAAACTTATATGAGAACTTATAAGAACATTTCTCATTCAACCTTGGAGAAGTATAACAAAGCAGCAAGATTGATAATATTTACATAATATCTGCATAAATTAAATGTTGAAAAATTAATTTTTATAATAAAGTACAAAATAAAGTAGTAACAAACGTTGTTTCTTTGGTGAATACTGAACTAGTTTTGCGTATGCTTTCAATCGGTATCGATACCACTGTGCATGGTATTGGTCTTGGGGCACTCGGAACTGCTTCCGAGCAGCCATTATAAAAGTGATTTGTGAGCGCGGAATTTATGCGGAATTTAAGCATTTTGGTGTCTAGAATCTCGTCCAAAACTGGCTCAATTCCGCGACGGTAGTAACGAGCTGGCAAAATGACTTAATTAGCCAATGCAGAGACCAGAGTCCAAGTTCAAGTCCAACTCCAAGTCAAAGTCGCCTTTTGCAACCCAAAATGTTTATGAGCCACAGACGATGCAGCACATTTAGATACAGATATAGACTCGATCCTGTTGAGAAGCTTAGTTCTAGTACACAGAAAGAAAAAACAAAAAAACAGATCTATAATAATGTGATATATATTAAATATGTGTCATAATAAATTCATCGATCTGTATTCGATTTTCAAAACAGTAAACTTAAGTGGCAACTATAAAATAATATTCAAGAAAATTACTTTTGATTTCATTTGACAATTCGTTTTATTTAGTAACAAAAATTGCTTAAATATATCATTTGAATTAGGTTTATTTAATTCATATTAAATAATATCAAATAAATATAGTATTTTTAATACTGAATCATTAAGATTCCAAATGGTTTGATTCGAATAGTAAATGAAATATGCAATTTCAATCGAAAAATATTATTCCATTATAATAGAATATTAGATAAGGTTGATGCTAAACAAACACTAAGAAATGTATACGCAAATGTTAGATGAATATTAATTTCGAGCATATAATATAAAATGCTTATATATGTATATTGAATTTGCCTTTTATTATTTCTTTCTGTGCAGAAACAGTCAGGAGCATCTCTCACTCGACATTAACAATTAAATTTTCGCTGGCAAGCGGCACAACTGAGGCTAAATCAGCAACATGCTGAGCTCCTACCGAGAGCCTACTTTGGAGGCTCTTATCTAAATAGGCGCGTCCCAAAAAACAAATGGTCAAGTGGATAGATACGAGCTGTGTATGAGAGCTCGAGAACTCGAACTCAAACTCGAACTCAAACTTAAACTCGAGCTCGAGTGCCGATCGACGTCGACGTCGAGAAGTATGTCGTTTTGGGCTGTCGTCTAATTTGTGCACAGTTAAATAAACAAACATGCCAGAAGATCTGGGCGGATCTTTGGCAACAAGTTACGCAGACACTTGACGGGCCCATCAGGCGGCAAAACATCTGAAGATTGTTAGTTTTCGCTTCTTTTTTTTTTAGTTTTTTTGGTACAAGCCGCCTTTTGATAAGAGTATCTCTCAAGGCTCAAGTGTCGCCAGTACCACGCGACCAAACAGCAGGTCGCAAACAAAAAAGAGAAGCAAAACCCAAGCAAATTAGAGAAGAGCAAAACTAGAGCAAGCTGAACAAGAAGTTAAAGATACTTGGGCATATGCAACTTAAATATGGTATATATGTATGGTGCTCAGGTAAGTTAAGATACTTGGTTAGCTGATAGTCTTGAGTGACATTAAATATATGGCAAAATAGAAAAGCAAAAGCAGAGCAAAGTTAAAATTGAAGATTTTTAAGCATGGGCAACTTCGACATTGGATATGTTACGCTTAGTAAAATCAGTTTATATTAGTCCTACAACATAGAGAAGCAAAAATATAAAAGTTACAATTATTAAAATGTAGTTTAGTTAATCTATCTTTATTATTTGCAGTTCAACAAGCATTCAATGAAAGCGAAGCATTTGCCAAATAGAGACGCAAAAATAGAGAAGTGATATTTGAGATATTTGTTTTTCAGAGGTAGTTCAGTTCATCTATCAAAAATTCAATTTTTATTGAAGCATTTTCAAAATAGAGAAGCAAAAATAGAAAAGTTATATTTGAGGTATTTGTTATTTAAGAGGTAGTTAAGTTCATCTATCTTGAGTATTTGCAATTCAACAAACATTCAATAAAAGCGAAGCATTTTCAAAGTAGAGAAGCAGAAATAGAGAAGTGATATTGGAGATATTTGTTTTTTATGAGGTAGTTAACTTAATCTCTCTTGAGTATTTGCAATTCAATAAACATTCAATAAAAGTGAAGCATTTGCATGTTATAGCCAAATAGAGAAGCAAAAGTACATTAGAGAAACCTAGCGCAAGCCGATAATATAATTTACAAGACTGAAAAATTGCAATATTTTGTTCTCCATCTCTCCCTTTCTGTTTCTCTATTGGCAGGCTGCAATCCTTTGACAGACATCAGCTTAGCACATACAAACCCTTTACAACACATGCTTAATCCTTTTTGCAAATTCCTGGAATTCTACTGCTTCCTAATGAAAATTGCATAAAAACTAAAAAACACAAAATCGCAACATTGCACAAACATCACGAACACAACACAGAGCTCAACAGAGATTTTTCCCAGAGCCATTCCAGCGAGGCAAGAAAAAGAAACGTGAGAGACAATCTCGAATCTCTGTTTAAGGAGACACATTCCCAGAAGCTGGAACAACAGTGTTTTGTACCAATTTTTGTGGTTTCTGCAAATGTGTGTATGGCCAATACAATAGGACCAGGTCCTGTGATATATCTTATTGACACAGCCTGTGCAATAGACAGTAGAAAGGACAAAGATGAGGGGCAAATATTGTGTATGTTCGTATCTAGAATCTCTCTTTCTCTATTTGGTATAGTTCAAATATATTTACGCAATATTCTTGGACTGCCAGCTATGAAAATGTTTTTGTTGCTACTGCTCCTTAAAAAGGATTAGTCCGTGTCCTTTTCCTTGGCATAGCAGTCTCTTGTGCTATAAATACAAGCATAAACAGTTGAGCAAATAGACAGAAAATGGGCAAGGACTTGGGCGCTAGCACAGGCAGCAAATACATTTTGGAAAGCCTGTATAAGCAATGCGAAAAGGAATAAAATTTGAATAAGTATCTATTTATTTAAACTATACAAAATTTGAGTTTGTTTTCTATTTTCTTTCAAATAGTATTTAAAGTGCTTAATAATTTTTATACCAAGCTTTTTTCGCTATTCACTTTTGTCAAAATATTTTGAAAGTAAAACGATTTCTATCTCATTTTGAAGTTAGTTCAATCTAAGATCAAGGCATCAATTTGAAATATATTGTCAAAAGTGATATTGAAATCACGTCAGATAATTTCACCACCGCAAATTCTTGACATTAGTGAAAATCGGAATAGGCTTGATAGATTATAATATAACCATTCCTTCATGACTTTAATATTTTTTTTTTTTTTAATAAGAATCATCTTTTAACTTCAACTCGTGCAAAAAGGAACTGCTTTTTGAACTATTTACTTTATTGAAACCCAGTATTAGATTTCATAAGTATTTCTTTTATACCAATAAAATTGTTTTGAATTTTCACTAATTACTGTTATTACAGTCTCCTGAGATAGATGCCAATCTGTCAAAAAGTATTAAATGAAAAGAAGACAAACATTTACTAACACTCGTATCTATACTCATGTTATGTTATGATATAAAAACGTATAATCTTTATAATTTTTTGTGAAATTCCTTAGGAAATTTTCGTGGAAAATGCATTAAGAAAATGCCAAGAATGAGAAAAATTGTACCAGTTGCAACAATGCAAGATGAGATACAAACGCACAGCATGTGGGCACATTGAGCAATCCCAACAAAGGTAACCCAAAAAGTCACAATGAGAAAAAGCAAAAATCACGCAAGGGAAAACTGAGAAAACTATAAAAAAAAAGAACGAAGAAAACTGATGGAACTTTTTTAATTGAGCAAAAATACAAACAAGTGCAAAAAAATAAAATTGTGAAAAGAAAGAAAAACTATAATAATAAAAAGGTAAACACAAAAAAAAAAAGAGGGCGTTTTTATGCTGTTTTGTTGGGCAAGGGCATGTTTTGGGTAAACATTGCAACATGGCAAAAGAATAGAACCACAATAGGGGCCAGTCTAGGGGAGTGAGAGCCATTCACAGGTTTCCAAAATGATATGAGGCCTGGTCAGTTGTCAATTGTTGTGTGCCTTAAATAAATAAAATGCACAAATCATTTAATCAAACAAGAAGTTTGAGCCAGGCTACTGTTTGTTGTCTTTTTCTTACAATGAGGCAATGAGATTCCATGAAATTGCTAAGAATAACAAGGACAATTTATGATTAATTGTAACAGAAAAGAATAGCTATCTTTCAGAGAACTATGAAAGTATGAAACAAAATCTTTATTTTCGACATTGAAGCTCGGATTTAATTAAATTTAAACGAATTATTTTAAAATTTGTATAATATAAATTTCTATTGCTGACTTTTGCTTAGAAATCTTGAAAAGAAAAAAAAAAAAACAAAAAAGTTGTTACTACAACAACTCACTTTTTAACCGATTGTTTTTATGGCAGCTAAAGTTTATATGGTATTCATTTTAAGTAAACTTAACTTCTAAATTGTTGTGCTCAACTGAAATATTTTTAAGAAGAAATACATTTTTCACATAACAACTCATTTTCATATACAATTCGTGATTCGAAAATGTACAAAACCAATTTGCAAGTTAGTTGTGTAGTTCGATTGAGACTTTTTTTTTTCGACCGATCGTTTCTCCGATAGATATAAGATATAGTAATAAGACTGACAATATCATTTTCATCTATAAGATACATTTAGAAGTCAGATTTTGAACAAACTTACTCAACAGTGAATGATTTAACCTAGAAATTCTTGGATTTGACTGAGATATCTTTAATACGACAGTTTTAGACAGCTAAAAAGTTGTATTTATACATAAGAACTGATTTTGATTCAATTGAAGAGGACAATAATAAAAAGTAACAATGTTTGACAAAGTAATACTACAAACTTATGATTAATCATAAAACAAAAACAAAGCAAAACGGGAGCAACAAGAGCAGCTGTCCTAAGATTCCCTCGAACAATATCTTATCGCAAGGACCATAATTTGTCGTGTGCAGGTTGTTAGAATGACAGGGCCAAGTTAGTAGTATGTAGTAGCTATCTTATCTGTTGTACAAGGCAGACAGCAAGCCGCATGCAGAAGTGCTACAACAGCGATTAAAGGTTAATTGTCAGCAGCATGTTCTGTGCCGCGAGCAGGTCCTTCAAAAAGAAGATAAGCCCTGAAATATACCTATATATATACATATATAAGGTAAACTATACTAAACTGCATTTGGCGTCAGCAAGTAGTCACCGTCTCAGTTCTCAGTCTCAGTTCTGAGCTCTCAGTTTCAGTTTCAGTCTTCATCTTCATCTTCGTCCTGTCGCAGCGGCATACTTCAGTAGCGTCTAATCCTTGAGCTACAATTCACTTTTGACGCATTCAGCGTCTCAAAGATCGCTCAAGCGATCATTCAAGTGCATTTAAATCCCTAAATCGAGACAGAGAGAGAGCGAGAGAGAGTGTGTGTGAGAGTGAGAAAGAGAGGGGAGTAACAGGAGCTCGCTGTCTAACCGCATCGGCTAAATGCAGCGGCCCGAAAATTATTTTCCAAATCCCAAGAGCCGTACCTTTTTTGCCAATTCTCAAGGATGCATTGAAGCGTGTCTTTCAAGAAAGGAACGGGTTGCGGTAATTACGCCAAATGTATTTTCGACAAAAGAAATATACATGTACAATATATATATATATATACGATATATCATCATTACAATCGACATCATCATCATTTTTATTATCATTATTATAAGTAAGCAGGAAATCAACGCTTGACATAGAAATCACTGAATCAAAGCAAATGCTAAAGAGTATTGAATTATGAGAGAAATGTTATGATATAGGGAAAGATAGAAAGAGAGAAAGAGAGAGAGAAAGAGAGAGAGAAAGAGAGAGAGAAAGAAATTGAGAGAGAAAGAAAGAGAGGGACAGAGAATGAAACAAATTGAGAACAAATATCTACCCTGCCAAAAGATAATACAGATAAAGTTTAACATACAATATGCTAAAGAAAATTGTAAGTAATAATCTGTGTAGTATACAAGTGCGTAGCTATATATTCGTATATACTTGATGTAATACATTTAGCAAGGACTTATGCTAAGCATTTATATAGGTACTTCTGAGAGAACGTCTTTGGTTAAGGAACTTTAACTAAAGCAACTTAATAGCTACTAAACCAATCTTATGTAAGAATCGGAGATGCGTTCGCTAATTAAGATCCATCAATATGAAAACTTTTCGAATGTTTCAAAAGGAGCGCGAGTTGAGTTTTCGAGCGTTCATTAAGTTGGCTGTGTTCTCTGGTCCCCCTGGCTGTAGTCTTAGTCCTGGCCTGGTCTGGCTAGATGATATATAAGGCGTAAACGCAACCAGTTCATTCAACACCTGCAGCGGCGCGATTTCAAAACACGCGTTCGCGCAGTGGCAAGAGGAATAGGGGCAGCGGCAGTGACAGTGGCAGGGGCAGGGGCAGGGGTACTGGAAAGGTGCTAGGTGATAGGGGACACGCGGCCAGGCAGCAGGGACGGGCAAAGTCATTGATTTCATTTGTGTGTATGTGTGTGTGTGCGTGTGTGTGTGTGCCACACGCGGCTCATTAATATGTAAACCTGGGTCAGGAGCTCTAGGGGTTCCCGACTTCTATACTCTCTGCAAGGTCATTTTGTTCCACAAAATTAAAGTGGTTGATTTTTGATGTTGTTACCCTTGCAGCGACTTTTTTAATTTTGTTACAATGTGTTACTAGAACTGGGAACACACATCGATATTATCGACTTTTTTTTAAATTTTATCGATTTTATTTCAAAGTATCTCTATCTTGTTGGTTTGACTGAAATTATCTTCGATTAGTAAATTTTTGAATATATATTGTAAAAATATCGATATTTTTGACTTTTTATCGTTTTAATTTCAAATTATCGCTATATTTTGGATAGTTAATTTTGTGACATTATCGAATTTATCGAAACTTGTTTTAAAAATATCGTTATTTTCGCAATTGTAACATGTCCAGAGAACTGTCAGACTTTAAACTTCATTCTGTTTTTATTTTTGGTTGGTTTTTTTGTTCTTGTTGTTGTAATTTAAATAATTACAAATTTTGTAGTTTTTGTCCCTTTTGGCCTGTCTGAAGTTTCATTTTAATTACCGGCCGCAGCCTTTTATACGAAATTTGCATAATTTTCAACGCTGGTTAAATCCTTTGCGCGTGCGCGACACTCATCCCTTTCTCCTTCCCTTCCCCCTTCACTTCCACTTCCACCTTCCCTTCCCTTCCCTCTTCAGTGCGTTTTGCCCCCTAGCTATTGTAATGCAACGCGGCAACAAGTTTGCACCCAAAAGCTTTTCTTTTCTGTTTTTTTTTTGTATTTTGCGATATAATCAGTTATTCAAATAGATTTCATTTCATTTTCAATTGTTCGCGCATTAAATTCGCGCATTGTTCCCTTTTCCCTTTCTCTCTGATTCTTGTTCTTGCATTCGCTATTGTTGCGCCTGCGCACTCACCCTCTCTTATATACGAGAATTGGGGTGGCAAAGGGTGGAAGTCCGGCTACAGCTTGGACTCAGCAATGATGACTGTTGTATCAGCTACGATGAAAAAATACGAGAGCTTAAATAAGTGAAAGATAGGGTGAAAATAACGATTAAGAGCTCAGAGCTTAAACCTTAATCATATTCAAGAGGCATGCTTAAATGAGAGTGCTTAAGCTTTAATATCTTCCAGAGCTTTAAGCTATATATTAAAGTTTGGAATGGTCTCCAAAATTCGATTCCAATCCCGTGGTGCTTAGGAATTTTTAGGGGTGCATGCCAATCCAGCATAGTAGATAGCAATAGTACAACTCACGATTATAATTATAGACTTAAAATACGAACTAAGCAAATGAAATCGAACTAAAAAGCATTACTATTATAAACGATACCCGTCACGCGACCTGTAAGATCTATGTATTCAAATTGAACAGTTTTCAAATTGAGGATATGAACGCATTTAGAACATAATTATAATGCATTACCTATAGATATATATATCTATACATATAACATTTGTGTCTCATCTGAATACGTTGGATATTTTAGGACAAATTTTCATTAGATTCAAAATAAAAGTTATATACCATAGCAGAATATTTCTTTGTATAAGATTGAACAAAATTCTCTACTAAATAAACCCTATGTGCCGAAGTATTGAGTAATTTTGATCAAATATTATCTTAGCACTAAAATCGATATGCTCAAATATCAAGCTTGAATGTAGCGCACAACAAGGACGTTAACAAAAGCCCAAAAAAATATAGCTGCCGCCCCGACAGACAAAGTACTACCACCAACAACAGCAACAGCACAAACTCACACACACATTCACACACACACACACACACACACACACACACATAGTCATAGACAAAGCGTCACTAATCCTGTTGGAACTTAATGTGCAGCGTAGGCAGGAGGCGAGCAGGACGATGGCGCGCGCGCGCGCTCACGCACACTCCAGAAAGGACCTGGTGGACATTTGTTGTTGACAAAATGCCACAGCAGCAGCAACAACAACAGCAGCAAGCAACAACAACAACAACAGAAGCATCAGCAACATAAAACTCCAATAGGGGTTGCACGTACCATTTGCTGATAGTTTGATTGCCAGGACGAGAGCCAAGGACCGCAGCACTTTTGAGCGATTGCGATGCAGCAGGAGCAGATGTTTTTCGCGGCTGCCAATGGCAATGGCGATCAGGGACATGCTGCCACAGGCACGGGACATGCCAACAATGGGCATTAGGCTAAGCCCAAAGTGAAAGAGAGAGAGAGAGAGAAGGCCCAGGTCCTGGTCCTGGTGCCGATTCTGATCCTGGTCCTGTTGCTGTTGCTGGCGTCGCTGTTGTCAATCGTCACCAGCAAACCGGTCGCTGCTTAAATGTCCTGTAGCGAAATGCAATGCTTTTTGCGCCCAAAAGCCATAGATTCATTTGTTGATTTCACTCAACGATTGACGACGGGTTGTTGGCGAGGGCGGGGCGGGTAGAACACGTTGCTGAGGGGTAATTTATTGACGCTGTCATGACAAACCCTAGAGCTGGCAAACATGTATCGACAGCAATATCGATAGTGGCCGTAAGACCTGGAAAATGATCGATACTTGCAGTTTTGACTACATCAGCAACCAACCAAGTTGATAATATCGATGTTTAATGTACAAAAATATTTATCAGTCGAATATAATCGAACAACAAAATATCGATAATTTCAATACTGAAATAATCGAAATTTGTCAGAAATTTTTAAGAATCGAAAGCGATTAAAGCTGCCAAATAATTTTTACTATTGGGTTTGAACGATATGAAAAAGAAATATCGATATTATCGATGAATCGATAAAATGTTAGTAAAATCAAAAATCGCGCTTTTCGTTGATAACATAGTTTGATATATCGTGCTGATATGCAGGTCTTCGCATTATATGAAAAACTTTTCTCTACTATTATACTATCGATAGTTGAAACTATCACTATTATGTTTTGGCCACCTCTAATCCAACCCCCAACGCCCGTTCTTGGCATGAACAAGCATAACGGTTTCAGGTAGCATTGATTCAGCACAATTCCTTTGCATATGAACAAACATATATTGTATCGCGTACATACTCGTACATTTATACTGCACACGTGCGCATATCCCGCACCCCGATAAACTGTAGAATGCGCTGGAAAATAGTGAATTAAATTTCGCTTTTCATATCCGAGTTCCATTGTTCCGAATGCGGCAAACTGGACGTGGAATCGACTCTTCTTCCACACGAATGCACACACTTTAGGCGCATGCCGTTTGTTGTTTGTTTGTCTATATACACATATAGACCAATCTGTATGCAAAATTCCATTCAAGAAGCAGAACCGTACTGAGAGCTTACTTAATGTTGATATATTTATCTATAGATCGATACACTAAGAAAAACAGGTTGTGATTATTTAATTAAAGTAATGCTAGTAAAAATATTTTTTAAAAGTAATACCAATTTTTTCGAAATAAATTAATCCAAATAAATTCCGGAAAATACCGCAAAATTAATTTTATACTTTTCGAATCGGTTATAAAATTTCAAAAAATACCAAAAAGTGTTATTTTGTTTTTTGTATTTTTTTAAATTTTTTAATATTTTTTGTGTATTTTTTGGGTATTTTTTGTAGTATTTTTAATGTATTTTTGTTATATTTTTGTTGTATTTTTGTTGTATTTTTGTTGTATTATTTTGGTTTAGTTTTTAATTCCGAAAAATACCTATATTTATTCCCATTTTAAACAACCTAAATTATATATACATATACCTAATATTATAATGATATAAAATCAAGTAAAAATTTAATCATGTGTACCAAAAATCAAGGCAGTATCTTGAAAATAGTGGGATAGTCAGATTTTTTCGATTTGCAGGGGTGTATGCAAAATATAGACAAATTTTTTCTATAGTGATCCGAGCGATTTAGCCAACAAATATATATAGATAGTTACTTCAAATGAGTTTAGCTTAAGGCATATACAAATCAAGTCTTATTAATCAAAATTTAAAAAACTTTCAGCAGAAGCGTTTAAATATTCGCAATTTTTCCGACTTTTCAAGCTCACTTTTTTTGTAATTCTTAATTTCCGTTGGCATTTCAATTCGTTTCCCACTTGACGTTTCCTTGTGAGCCCCCAATGGCTTTTTTTTTGTTTTTATTTCAAAATTTGGTGCTCCGTAAGGGATGGATTTCCGTTGAAGTTTCGTGGCTCAAAGTGTGCACTCATAAATTCATAATTCCACATTCATTTCTTATACCCACTGTGCACTCAGGTCTGAGGACTCTGCTCACAACATGTTGAACAAGTATTCGAAATAAAAATAAACTGAATAGAAAAGTCAATTTATGTGCACACAACTGCACACAGATGCCAAGAGTAAATCAGCAGGACAGGAACAAGAACAAGAACAAGAACATGAACAAGGACAAGAACAAGGACAACACTTGAGCTGACGACAAGTAGCGATCAGGATATTTGGTATGTGTACTACCGTGTATATCATCAACTCGATCGGATTACAACAACAACGCTAATTTTATGTCTAAAGGAAAAGAAAATAAATTTGGGGAAAGTGCCTTAGAATGCATTGCTTGATTGATTTACGGCTGTGAAGAATATGAGAATGACAGCAACAACAAAAAGGATATACACAGAAAATACAAATTATTTGATATTAAAAGTTCTAAGATAAAAATTTAGACTAATATTATCTAAATAACAATATTATATACATATATTTTAATATACAATCATCCATTTCTTTTATTTATTAAACATTTTCTTTTTAATTTCAATCAAAGGTGTAACTTAACACTTTTCTCTATCTCTTTTTGCATTTATAGAGCTTTTAGGTTTGAATACAGATCATATTATTTAATTAGATTTTGATATTTATAAATATAAATCATTTAAAACTTTTATTTTTTGAGGCTCAACTTGATATTCACAACTTGATATTGATATTTGTTTTTGTTATTCACTTTCTACATAAATTTCACTCTGCATCTCATATTCATATTCATATTCATTCATGCGATTTTTTGGTTCCCATTCCCAGATGAAATCGATGCCGGAATGCAAATAAATCCCAATCTTAGGCAAGGCCCATTAATTTTTTTTTTTTTTTTTTTTTTTTTTTTGTTTACACAAATTGTTGTATTTTCTCAAGCCGACAAAGATGAAAGTCAGCTAGATATCCTGGACAGGATGTACAACTCAAGAAATTTGCTGAAGCTGGAAAGTCGAAAATGGGATCAGGTTCTTCAATCTAGAAGAAAAGGTAAAGTTTAAACAAAGTTATTGGATTTGTAGATTTGGGAGTGAAAAAAAAAATATAGTGTACCTGAAGGTTATATTAAGGGTTGTTTCAAACCGAGCGGGGCCTCCAAAGACCACAACAAATTGCTGCAATTTATTATGTTGCAAACGAGAACCCCTTTTTGCAGAAAGATGGTTCAACTAAAAAAAAAATACAAAAAAATTATAATTATATTTATAAATTATAATGCTTATAATGATTGTCCAACTTGACAGCGCATTATAAAGATTTCAACCCTGTGCATAACCCGTTGAAATTATAAAAAAAAAAAAAATAGAAGACAAGGGTTGATAGATCATGATCATCTTGAACATGTTTATGTTGATCATCAACTCGAAAAAACTTAAACTTATTTATTTATTTGTTATAATAATTTTTGTTGTATGGCTACTTGACTTGCATAAAGCACAACATTGGCATATAAAGAAATATTCTTATGTAGATCCTTGTACATATACATACATATATATCTTACATAAGTTCCTTTTTCGGTAGCAATCATTCAAGGCGTGTCGCGGTGACGACGTCAAAGTGGGACGCAACCAAGTCAAAGCGTCGTCAACAACAAAAGCGATCAGAAGGAACACGCTGACTCCTTTTGAATGTGGACAGGAAAATAAAATAAAAAATATTAAAAAAAGAATAAGGACCTGAGAAGGAGCGGCTACAAAAACCGGTAGTCCTCATCCTTATGCTCTTCTTCTTATGCCAACGTAGACGTTTCCTTGAACTTTTCAAGTGAACTCAAGTTTATAAATTGTGTAGCAAGTACACACACTAGAGTTGTACACTCTAGTTCAAATGAACGAATCAGTTTTGGATGAACAAAACATGTTAAGTAATATTATTGACTTTGGAAGTTCTTGTAGTTGGTTTGTTTGTTTATTTGATTCTTTACCTAATTCGATTAGTTTGATCATTTTCTTAAGTTCGTTCATTTTATTATTTGTATTCTGTTTCCTAGTTCCTCCGTTTCTTAAAAATTTGTATTATAAAAATTACAATTTAACACTTATTTTTTATTTTTCTTATAAAAATCATTTAAAAGAATTACTACTTGATTTCTAAAATAAATAAATTACTAACAAGAACAATTTAGTAACTTATATTAAATAAAACAGAAGTAAAAGAGATAGCTTGAGTTTACTTAACTCTTTATGTTTTCCTCAGACGTGTGCACAAAGCGGTAGCAAGTCAGGGCTACATTAATTTTATGCGCCATTGTAGTGTTCGCACTTCTGACGAAGTCGGTAGATACAATAATATTAATGATGCTTGTCAGATATAAAAGAAGATGCAAGAAATAAGATAGTACAGGACAGTACAGCCAGTGTTTGCTTAAACCGTTTGAGAATTATAAGTGACAATTTAAAAAAAACGTTAGCTCTGTGGATTTCCATTAGGTCAGATTGTCACTTTGTCTGCCTATAGTATATATCAACCTGTCTGCCAAGTTTATTTTTACTCCCTGTTCCTATTAAAAATGGAAAAAAGGGTGTTATAAAGTACTGCAAATGTATTTAATAGGCAGAAGGAGACATTTCCGACTATATAAACTATATATATTCTTGGTCACCATCAACAGCCGAGACGAACTAGCCATGTCCGTCTGTCTGTCTCATAGTCTATAAGAGCTAGAGACACCAAACTTGGCATGCAGGTTCCTGTTCGCAAAAGTAGTTATTTTGATGTCTAAGTTTGTTCGTATATTAACTTAGTTTGTCTGTTTAGTTCAATTAATCACATATACATGTAGTTCAGTTGATCTTTGTTGCTGAACATTTGGATCAACTCTGGTAGGCAAAAAGGACACTCAGGCAAAAGTTCTTTGGGCTGAGGCTGAGTTTCAGGTCTATGTTCAACTACCTGGCACAAAAAAAAAAAAATATATACATACATATATGTACATGTACATATAAATACAGAAACTTGACAAAGCACCGAAAAAATTACTGTAGCATGTAGTTCGCATAAGTGAGGCGAGGCATCCTTAAACTAGCTCCATTCCATTCCCAATTTCGAAACTAGTTTCTTGTAGAGTTGTTGTTGATGATGAGCCTTAAGCTTACACAAAGTATCATCAACAAAATATATGTTTTCCCACCAGACCAGAGCAGATAGCACCCTAATTGCCCAAAGGCATGGCCCAAAAATGCCAACCAATATTCAATATCCTTGCTGTATTCCTTCGTTTTGCCTGCTCATTTGTAAATCTTATGTTGTCAATTTTAATTAGAATTTATAGACCATAGATGCAAACTTTCTAGAAGTTGTCGAATTCTTTCATCTTTTCTTCTTTTTAATTAGTTCAACAATTGGCAAATGATTTTGCACAACAAGAAGACAAATGTGTGCCATGATTAAGAATTATGATCGTGCACACCCCTGCCTATCCCGCTTAGGGGGTAGTAATTCTTCTTACAGTCAAAAGTAAAATCAAAAATATACCCTCCTCTGAGAGCTCAGGAATTTTTATATAGAGAATGCCAATTTGCAGGCGACAAGCGTAAAAGTCTCACGGAGCTGAAACTCTCAACAATACGAAAATGAAAATGCACCTAAGTGATTAAGTGGAAAAGTTACCTTGAGTTGACATTTTCAATGAGCAGCATATAAAAACGATTTTCCAAGCACTCAAGTTTGTTACGATAGAAGAAAAGCCGCATTAGAGTTGTCTGATCGAAGCATAAAGCCTTAAAGTGCTTTAAGACTTGAGCGAAAGCTTTGAAGTGAGAGCTTAAAACAAGAATAAACTTATGGGAAAAGAATAACCAAGGCATAACGATAATAGAAAAAAGCTACTTAAAGAGAAGCTTTAAAATGAAGCTTAAAGAAGCTTTAAAATTACGATAGAAACATAACTTTTTTTTAGAGAAATTTATAAAAGTAAGCTTCAATAAAGGAAGGTAAATGTTTAAAAATCCCAATGAGCCATACAAAATAAAGCTGATAGGACGAAGCTTTTAGAATGAACATTGTAGATGGAAGTTTAGGTAAGGCAACTTTTGAAATTGAGGAGAAAACTTAAAAGAAGAGAAGAAAACTTTAAAAAAAATCATTTGTGGAATGGAACAAGTAAAATAAAGACAATTGAAATCAAGAACAGCTACGATTTCTTGTACATTTTCGTTTCTGTTTTACAGATAGTTTTTTAATTTAATATTATAAATGTTATTTGACTTTAATCCAATGAATAAATTAACTAAATCTTTTCCAAATAATATGAAAAATATAAGAAATTTGAATTAAAGAATTTAAATAAGGATTAAATTCACTTGCGTTTAAGATAGGATTTAATTCAACGGATATTATGAAAATCCATACATTTCAAATCTGATAACAATATTTAGATAACAAAGTATAAAAGAAAGAGTTTACAAAGTGTAATGTGATTTTCAATTACAGTTTATAGCCTGTATGTAAAATAAATTTAAATTATAAAAGTCAATGCAATAAAAATATTCAATATAGAATTTGATTGAATTAAAGATCGACTCAAAAATAAAAATATATATAAATCTTATCCCAACTGATCATATTGTACTTACTTGAAATTGAGTGTGTGTGTGTGTGTGTGTGTGTGTAACCATAAGGTGATCTATGTGTGTGGGAACCAAGGTGTACGGCCCGCTCCCTTACTCCCTGCTCTAGCTCTGTCCCTCTCTGTCTGCACTAGTGGTATATATATATATACTTATTATACAACATATAATATGGTATATATATATGGATATGAAAAAGGGAGCTTAATATGTGTATGCTGTTTATATATGCGAGGAGGGGCGCGTATATCAACACGATGTGGCATTATGGTTATGTAAAGGCGCAAACTTGGGCTGCAGATCGACAAAAACCACCCTTAGTGCCAAAAGCAGGATCAGGAGCAGACTGCGGCAGTTGAACCGATCAGATGTTAGTTTTCCCAAAAGCCAAGCCTAACTGACTGAGGTGTATGTGTTTTCTGTGTGTGTGCGTGTGTGTGAAAGGAACGCAGCTAGGGACACCCAATAGCTAGGGGATGAAAAGTCATGTGTGTGTGAAATAAATGCCGTTTGTTGTTTTCATTTCATTATGTTTTACATAAGGCTACCCGAAGGATACGTTATATTTTTTTTTTTCATTGTATGCGCCATCAGTCAACGAAGTCATTTCCGTTGGCTGCGCTGCTGTCGCTGCCGCTGCCGCCGCTGCTGCCGTTGCTGCTGCTGTCGACGTTGACGTCGACGCCCCATGACATTTTGGTCGGGCACGCGACACAGAACGAAAGCAGCTGTCCTGCCGTAAGGACCTAACCAAACGCCAAACGGAGCACCAACATAAAAAAACATAGAACCAAACTTGCCACAGTGCCACAAAAGCAGTTGCCAGGAGAAGAGTGGACATTGCTACTGCTGCCTTCCAACCTTAGCTGGAGCAGATTGGATAGAATCGTAGTGACCTTTCCGCCCAATCCAAGACACAATGGCTGCGCTTAGCTTTAGTCCATCGCCGGACAAGGAGAACTCCTCCGCCGGCAATGCAGCCAATTCAGCCACCGCCGCCGCCAACCAGCTGAAGTCCGCGTTGCAATCCTTGGGCGCCAGCAAACCCTTCACCAAGCTAACCGTGCACAATGTGCTCAGCGAGAGTGGCGCCAATGCGCTGCAGCAGCATATAAGTAATCAGAATACAATAATACGTAAGATTAAGGATTTTGGCATTGCGGCAACAATAACAACAACAACGCCAACAGCAATGAACAGAAAGCGTCCTTTGGGCGATTCAAGCAGGCAAAATGAGCAGCAGAAGACGCCCGCGAACAACAGCAGCAACAACAACAACAACAACAACAGCAGCAACAGCAAGCGCAGCAAGCTCAGCAAAAAGCAGATGCAGCAAAGATTACCAACCAAGCCGGCAGTCCTAGTCAAAATTCCGCCCAGCGTCACCTCCAACAGCACCATCAACCCATTGGATCGGACACCGGGCACACCTGGACGCAAGGGTCTGCCGCTGCCACAAGCGGTGGCACGTCGCAATGCCCGTGAACGGAATCGTGTGAAGCAGGTGAACAATGGTTTTGCATTGCTACGCGAGCGCATACCCGAGGAGGTATCGGAGGTATTCGAGGCACAAGGCGCAGGACGTGGTGCCAGCAAGAAACTGAGTAAGGTGGAAACGTTACGCATGGCTGTGGAATACATACGAAGCTTGGAACGTTTGCTGGGATTCGATTTTCCGCCGCTTGGCTGCCACAATTCGAATAGTTCATCCAGCGGCGATGATAGCTTCATGTTTATCAAGGATGAATTTGATGGGCTGGATGAGCAATTCGATGATTCGCTGAGCAACTATGAGGAGCTGGAGGAAAGCATTAATTGTTTGCAGGCAGCACAACCCGTACAGCAGCAACCATTGCAGCAGGAGGAGCAGCTACAGCAACAGCAGCAATTGCTGTTGCCCAGCGTCACCACATTGAACGGTCTGCAATATGTTAGGATTCCGGGCACCAGCACATATCAGCTGTTAACGCCGGATATTATGGATAGTTCGAGTTTGGATGAGGAGCAATTTAATGCATTAATTGACACAAATTGTTTGAGTCCAGCTGCAACAGCTGCCGTTGCCAGCAACGGTGAATGTGTAAAATTTGACTCAACTTTATCGCGATCGCCCGTGCCAACAACGACAACAACAACCAGTCGCAGCACAACACCAACAACAGCAATAACAACAACACGCGGCGGCAACAGTTCATCATTGCATCAACAACCACCACCAACAGTTGCAGTTGCAGTTTCACCTGTCGCCGTTGCCGTTGCTAATGAACTCTTGTTGCAGGCGTGTGCCGCACAACAACAACAACAGCAGCAACAACAGCAACAACAACAACAACAGCGACAGCGACAACTGATCAAACAGGAATACAGCGAGGGCGACTTCGTGCATGTCAACAGCAACAGCAACAACAACAGCAGTCCGCCTGCAGTCAACAACAACAATAACTACCAACAACAATTGCTCTTGCCCGCTTTCTATGACCACGAACCAACTTCCTTCTATGACAATGTTGTTGTTGGCCTGCCCAGCTTTAAAAAGGAATTCACCGATGTCATCCTGCAGGATCAATCCACACAAAACACCGCATCTGGCGGCTGTCTATCCGATGAGTCCATGATCGATGCCATTGATTGGTGGGAGGCGCATACACCCAAATCGGATGCGGGCACCGTTGCGGGCATATAAAGATCCTGTTAACATCCTTGTATATATAGCGATTGGTAGCATAGTCAACGTAGTGATGTATCAATACCGAAAACTAACCTATTATTATTTTTTTTTGCATTAGCTTAAGCTACTTTTTTTGTCTAGATTTAGCTACAATGTTTATAAGATGTTATTAAGTGAAATATATATATATGTATATATAATACATGCGTGAACAAAATCAAATCTAAGAATCTGTGTTTGCTTTATTTTAAATACCTGAAATTTTAAAATCTAAAGCTGAAACCTTAAGCTACAAAGGGATATTTCTGAAGTACCTCGAATGAAAATATTTAATCTTTTTGGATATCAAGCAATGAAAACGATTATATGAAATTTGGATACTCTAAAGTTAGGATCTCTTATCTTATTTTTAAGTTCTTAAAGCAAGAAAGCTCAATCTTCAGGCAGTAAATATATAATTTCTTGAGTTTTCCGAAGTTCTTAAAGTTATGAGTTGAATTTTGATAGTCATTAATAACTTCAAACATAAATAATTTAAAAAATAGTTATTTTGATGATCTTAAAGCTAGGATGCAAGTTTTTAAACACTGAAAATTCAACATAAAGATCTTACAAATATGATCTCTAAGCCACAATGAACATTTCTAAAGTCTTAAAGTTCGAATATCAAACCAGATCGAAAAATTTGTTTCAAGCACAGAAAATGGTTGTACAGAAATTCTTAAGTCTAAAATATTTGTTCTTAAATGCTAAACACCGAAAATATATATCCAGAGTTGAGGCTAGCACTAAAAATAGAAATTCAAATGATCTTAATGAAGGAACGCATTGAGTTTTCAGATCCTTAAGTTCAGTTCGGTATTCTTCAAGTACTCTGAAATTATATTATTTGAGCTCTTAAAGTTGGTAAAACAGATCCTCAACCATTAAAAATGAACTATCCTTAGTTTTTAGGAACTACATGAACAAAATATTTTAAGAGTCCTGAGAGTTTTTGATGGAACCACAATATTTTCAAACTATTTTAAATAGTCTAACGGTTTTTGGTGTTGTTGTTATCTCTGTTCTTAATGACAATGAGACATGCACCGTCATTAGCATTAAATACACGCATACATACACGTATGGAAACATATGTGGATATGTGCTCTATGATCGTAGGGTCCTTAGTCCTTAGTCCAGAGACCGTCCCCGCCCCACAATGTACAGGGCATAAAAATATAGCAGAAAGAAAAAAAAAACAGAAAACGGAATTAAATCAGCATATCATGTTCATTTTCATAAGCGGCGAAGCATGCAAGGACATAAGCAAAGGTATACAGGACTATATGGTATATGGCAACTTTTGCATAAGCGAATGCATTGGCCAAGGATCACCGGGTAGTTGGGTTGTTGGATTGTTCCATGAGTCGGCAAGGTAGCCGAAGCGCTTCGCTGGCTTTTTATTCAAATGAGAAGTGTCGAGTCGCCCTCCGTGTATGCCATGTCCTGAAAAATGACAGCAGACAAAGAGAGAGAGAGAGAGAGAGAGAGAGAGAGAGAGAGAGAGAGAGAGGGAGGGAGAGCGAGAGAGCGAAAGTTAGACAGAGAAAAAAAAGTAGACTACATGCAACGTGGGAATGGAAATGAAAATCGTTGCAAGTGTTTTGGGATTTTTCGATTTACATTTCAAACTTTTACAGTCCCGCATATTGATGAGAGCAAAGGGCAAAAAGAGAAACAGGGGCACAAGGATAACATGTTGTGCAGGATAAGGATCAGCGATAATCATTATCATAGGACAACTTTGCCTTAAAGCTGATTAAGTTTTTTTCGACTGTAATTGCCAGCTTTAGATCATTTGAGGTTTTCTATGATAAGCGTGACAATTAAATAGAAGAAAATATTTACGAATTTCCAATATTTAGCATAAAATCAAATCCATTAGAATACTATTTATAAGGTCTGCGTTTTACCTCGTTTAAGAAAAGATACGTTTTTTCCAAAATTAACAGAAAAAGACTTTAAAACAAGTATGAAATCAAATGGAATTACATACTTAGAAAACATTTTCAGAAATATATAATATAGTACACAACAATTTTGAAAATATGCTTTGATTTCTTCGTCTTAAGAGTTGTAATGCTCTAAAAAGCAAATGGAATTCATCAAGCTCTGAAGAATCATTTTTAAAAACCGATTTCAAAAACTTGCTGAACAATTTGAAAAATGTTTTCATTTTAAAATTTGTCAACGATAGATTTTAATGGCTCAAAGAAGTATTTATACATAAAAAACCATGTCTTTAATATGAGAACGAAATTGTTAAGAAACCTTTCGTTTAACTCAGTGTTATAAAAATTTGAAACGAATTTCTTAGTTTCATAATGAAATTACATCAAGCTTAAGCTAATGCATTTGTATACTGAATTTCATATGCGAGAGACTTCTTATTAATTCTCAAAAATTATTTATTAAAAAAATTGTAAAATTTCATCATCAATCTATGTTCCAGAAGTTTGCCACGAAATTTACAAAATATTTATGCAGTTTTAATGACTTTTCTATGCTTAGAAGCTTAAGCTAATGCATTGTTAAGGTTAGAGTGCTCTGCTAATGACATGTCGCTTCATTATGATCATTATGCTACTGTCCTTATATGTCCTGTGTGTGTGCACTGCGCCCGCGCAGCTGCCCTGTCCTGGCGCTCAAAACAGAAATGATGCAAAAATTATTTACGCACACACAAACACAGAAATATAGCTCAAGTAAATGAAAAGAAAATCAAACGAAGATCATTTGCCCAAGAAAAAAAAAAGATGAAAATAAAGGAAAATAGAAAAGTCGGCCCGTGCGAAGAGGGGGACAACAACAATGAGGCAGTTGCATCTGCAGCGCCCGTTCTTGGGTAATACGAGAGTGCCTCAAACTCATCCTCAGCCTGATCCTTAGCCTCAGGATCTCACTGAGCTGAAGCGCCTACAACCCCCAGGCAACAGTCGAATCGAGTCGAGTCGAATCGAGTCAGGCCAGGTCCAAGACCAGGTTTCTCAGGTCCAGGTGTGTTTGTCTAGGCGCGTACCCTTGTGGGTGCCCAAAAGGGAAGAATGAAAAAAACATGTATATATATAGAAATAAAAATATATAACCTCAGCAACGTTAACTGTTCAACTCCGTTATGCTGAGCCAGAGCGCCCTTAGCACCGTTATGCTTATTTATATTAAAGGCCAGGTAATGCGAGACACGCCCTTCTGAACTCTCTCCCTCTCCCTGTTGCTCTGCCATCCAATTCAAATACACCTTCGATTTCTCGCTCTCATATTTCCAATTTTCATCAAACTCACAATTCCCGTTGCTTGTCAAAAATCAATTTTGATTTTCGAGCTCCGCTCCGTTATGCATCCTTTTGTCCCTTTGCCAAAGGCTTACAGGGGGGCATACCTACCATATGAAGAGAATTTCATTCTGAGATTTCTTCACTCAACATTCAACTCGTGCCGACCTTCTGTCGCTGTATTTGGTTACAGCAAATACGGTTTCAATCTTAAGCTAAATACAGTTATGGGGGGCTGGGACACGCCCACAACACGATGACGACGACGACGACGACGCACATGTCAACCATTGAATATTCATAAATCATAATCATCTCCTTATGCAATAACTCATTATTCGTGTGCTACTCCTGCTCCTTGTGCTCCTTTCCTGGCGTGTGCGCAGGATCAGCTTGCCTCATGTTTTACAGTTTTGTGTGTTGTGTTCTTTTGGCATTCGCCTGTTGTCCTGGTTATCCTGGTTGGGCATATTGCGTTACATGCCAGGTGCTTCTCATCTTAGTATAATACCGCTGATCCTGTGTGCAACACGCCAGTTTAATTTGATCTTTAAGCGCAACATCTCATCAAGATCCAATTCATTGGTTCAACTTCATCAGTTAGTATCGATAGTCGATAATCGATAGTCGACAGTGGATAGTCGATAGTCAGCCCCCAATGATATTAACGATATGACCAACAATACATTCTAGTTCATCTTTAAAACCTTGCTTCCACCTTTCGTTAGAAAATCGATTAAAACTCAAAACTTCCTTATTTCTGTTGATCTAGTGAATTGAATCCTATTTCAGTAGCAAGTTTATTCAATTCTTGATTAAATTAAACTAAATTTAATCGACAAAATCGTATCAAAATTGAAAACGGGAACATTCACTAACACAATATATTACCGAAAGTGAAAAACGGAAAAGGCTTGTATATTGCAGAAAAGTTTTGCATACGAAAACTTAATTTTCAACAGATTGTTTCTGTGGCAGGTATAGGATATAGTCGTCCGATTTTTATCGAATTTGGTCAGAATATATAAAATATTCTTAAACAAAGGTAAAGTGAGTTTGGTTGTGTTACCTTGAAAATCATCAAAGTTTTTCATACAAAAACTTCTTTTTCAACCGAACGTTCCTATGGCAGCTATACGATATCGTGGTCCGATTTTGTTAAAATTCAGTCAGCATATTAGAAATATGCTTACACGTAGATTAAGTAAGTTTGGTCGAGTTGCTTTGAAGAGGAAAAAAGTTTTTTATACAAGAACTTATATTTCAACCGAACGTTCCTATGGGAGCTATATGTTTAAGTGGGTCGATCTAACCGAATATAAGAACTATCTACAGAAAGAACAAGCATCTGTGCCAAGTTTCATCAAGATAGCTTTAGAGCAAAGTTCTGAAAAACGCATATAAAACGTAGAAAAAAATATATATATAATTTTATTGATTTCATTGGCTTTCAAATATTCGATAAGTTTTGAATTTGTTTTTAATATCTTCATGATATTGATAGTATAATTTTCAAACTAAAATCATTTAAATTATAATACCGAAATATATAGATAAATAGGCTATACAGATGATTCAATGTTCTGTTTTATGGCAGATTAAAAAATTATGATGGAATATTATCAATATACTATATACATATATTCAGATTCTAAGACATATTTATACATATACTACTTAATTTTGAATGGCTTTGTTTCGTAAATTTCTTTCATTTTGATCTTAACCACGTTCTCAAAAGATCTCAAGAGTTAAGAGTCTTTTGAACTGATCTTGGATTTCTTTGGGATTTCTGTAACAATTTTCTTCAGTGTCAATTAAACGATTTTGCAATGGCTAAGACTTTAAGCCAGGTTAGTACGAGTACTTCAGGCTTAAGCAGTTCGAGTGCTTGTACTTCAAGCCAACAATGAGGCACTTAAGTGCGTCCTTTGTGCTTAAGTCTTTAAGTCTTTAAGCGCTTAACTCAGGCAGGTTGGCAGGACAACTGGGCGGGGGTTAACACTTTCCAACAACCGCTTACTCTTCAACTGTTATCCTGCGGTTGTCTTGTGGATGTCCTGTGGTTGACCTAAGCTCGCATAATCAGAGCATTCATTTAAAACAATATTCAAGAGTTCATTCATAAAAACTTCTCTGCTCATATTGTATTCATTTGCATATGTAAGTTGTCAGAGTTTTTGGCTTGAAGCCAGTCATAAGGAAAACATCTGTTTACTGTTTTCTAAATTCAGATGCTCCTGTTTCTGTGTCTGTCTCTTTTTCTGTTTTTCTTTTTTAGAAAAGTGCCCCCAAGGCTGCCTGCACATGTTTTGTAGCATAATGTCCTTGTGTCATTTGGAATTATTTCACTCCACGTGTGCACTGCTGTTGCATGTTTTGACTATTGCGCCCAGGGTGGTACACACACACACACACACACACACACACACTCACACACACACACACACACACACACACACACACACACACACACACACACACACACACACACACACACACACACACACACACACACACACACACACACACACACACACACAGTCACACAGGACGACTACAGAAGTACAGGACTACAAGGAATACATTGAGTCATCAAACCTCTCAATTCAATATGTCCAACAATTTTGACAGTTGTCTCTTCTATCTGTATCTCCAGGACAGTGTTCAACATTTTTGCATTGCATTGATTGAGTTGTCCTCATTTCGAGTCCTTTCTTTTGGCCATTTGTTTCGTTTTGCTCATTCAGAGACACCTTTATGTATATTCCCCGTAGTTACTTGATTCTATATTCTATTGTAGCATAGTTTTTGAACTTGAATTTGATTATGTGTTTGACAAAGATTTGCCAAGTATTTAACAAAAACATATATTTTCTCAGTGCAGAGTGTGGGGTCCTTCGTGGGATCCTGAATGCTTCTTAAGCGACAATTACGACAAACGACAGAACGGAAACAGCTCAATCAATGGCCAATTGAAGAAAATACAAAAGCACTCTTTTTAGAAACAAACCCATAATATCTAAGATACTTTAAAAAACCTTGAGATATTTTCAAAAATAAAAGAGTTTTTCATACAAAAACAAGTTAGAACACTCTAGTCGAGTGTGCCCGACTACGAGGCTCCCTGCTCCCAACTTGCATTTCAAGCAGTTCAGCGGCAACACAAGCAAGCAGTGCACTTAACTCGTAAAGTGCCTGTCAAACTGTGGTTTCTGTCTACTGAGACGGGGGTAATAAATTCTTCCATAACTTTGGTGCTATTTATCCGATTGTGATGAAATTTACATAGTCTCTGAGATCGACGCGTTCATACAGACAGACGGACAGACAGACAGACGGACAGACAGACGGACATGGCTAGTTCGTCTCGGCTGTTGATCCTGATCAAGAATATATAAAGTTTATATAGTCGGAAATGCCTCCTTCTGTCTGTTACACACATTTGCAGTACTTTATAACTCCCTTTTTCCCATTTAATGAGAACAGGGAGTTAAAATATTAACACTAAAAAGCAGAAAAGATAAATTAAGTTAAAATCGCGTGGAAAACCAAAAAGAATTTATTTTTAGAATAATTTTTCAACCTATTTTTGCTTAAGCAGCTATAAGCAGTTAACGTAACTTTCTTAAGAAATCTGACCAAAATTTCAAATTTTTTTCAAATATTGATTATATTGAAATTTGTACTTTAAACATAGGACACATTTCATTTGCTGAACGAGGCGAAAGAAAATTCACAAAACAACTTTCAACTTCAAAGCCAATCTAACATAATAGCAATCACAAAGAGTTATGGTTTTTTTAGATTGTCACTTGTAATTCTCAAACGGTTTTAGCAAACACTGGGTGTAGTGCCCAACTAAAATCCCTTATTAAAGCATCATCTTGTTTCTTGTATCTTATTTTATATCTTATATTCGTATCATATCATATCACCACTTCCTAAGTTCTTCGACTTGAACGTTCGGCTATTCGCTTTTTCACAGCGCGTGCATTCGATTGACGCTCGAAAGCCGACCGCATAACCACACACTGCAAAAATATTTTGTGCTCGTCAATATAATAACTTCGTCTTTCGCTGCAACGCAAAGTACACTGTTTGATGGTATTTTATTTTGAAAACAGCTCAACCAACCTTACATAGGAACGATCGGTTGAAAAATAAGTTTTTATATGAAAAACTTTTTTGTTTTTCAAAACTTTTCTTGACTTTACCTAAGTTAAAGCATATTTCTAATATGCTGACTAAATTTTATCGAAATCGGACGCCTACATCTTATAGCTGTCATAGGAAAAATCTGTTGATTTCTTATGCAAAACTTTACTGCAAGAGTATATACCTTCGGCACGCCAAAAATAACATTTCTTTCTTGTCATTTTTGCCCCCAAATTGCAGTTGATTTATTTTGCTTGCTTTGTAATAATAACTTACCCCGCTTCCCCGCCCCCGCCCCCTACCTCTGCTCAACCCATCTGCCTATTGCTGCAGTTAATGCGTTAATGCGACGCAATCTGCAACTGCAATGTCAAAATATTGATGCACCAAAAGGCTCGAAAGTGTCTCTTTGTGTCCTTGATCCCATTGCAAGCGGGCATATTTTCATACATATTTGTTAGCATTAAATGATGGGATGCCGCGACACTTGGAAGACCTTTCACTAACTTAAGTTGACACCTCATTAGTAATGCAATTTATCGATGGCGAGGTTATCGCTGAGGCCGTCGATTGCTTCGATTGTGACAAATGCAAATTCCATTGTTTGAATAACGAGAACATTTAATCAGAACCAGGCAGTCAAGACAGACAAATGGATAATGAACTCTGGGCTCAGATTCAGATACAGATTCATGAGATCCAACTAAAACTGGTCCAATTGAAGCAAAAATGCGCACCAGTCAAATATTGACAATTATTTTAAAATCTCTTTTAAAATGTTCAGTTTTTGAGTCACATAATCCTCGGAAACTTTTGATTTCTATTTTTACATTTATAAACAGGTTTTTTTTTATTGCCAATTCCAATCAAATCACTCGAAATTGCAAATGTTTACTTTTCTGAAATCCGTAAAAGAATAGAGTGTGTTATTAACTTCGAAAATGGATAAATTTATGAAATTTACTATAAAAGCAAAATCACAAAATCTTTAGGAATTGAAATTGTTAGCTGTTTAAAACCGAAGAATTTAAATTTTTTGTTAAGCTGTTCTGTCTTACAAACCGAATCTAGGGTTCAAATCTCCAAAATTTTCAAAAGTTTAAAATTTTAGTTAAGTTTTGCCAGGAATCAAATATTTTTGGTTGCATACAAAAAGTGTAAGCTAGATAAGTAAAAATATTAATATATTTTATTTAATATGTTTAAATTTATATATGTATTTATATGTGTGTCATGTGTCGGCTTTCACTTTTAAGCCTTAAGCCAGTTTTCTTATCCAATTTTCCAGATACTGTCTACGAGCATCGTATTACGAAACGGAAATCCTTTCGGTTTCTTCCGCACTTCCTTCTCAAAACCCAACGCAATGCGATGCTAACAAGATTAATGAAGGGGGTGCAGCAGCAGCCAAATGAACACGGCAGGTCCTTACACACACACACACATATGTAGAGCCGCCAAACGTTTTTTGTTTGGTCATTGTCCTTTTTTGCGCTAGGCAAATAGCAACGCAGGCGACGCCGGCTATGGTTACCAATTTTTATTATATTCCTTCTCCTGTTTTTTCTTCTTTTTTTTTTAAATTTTTATAGCGATTACCTGTACGCCGCCCATTTCGAGACCTGGTTCAAACTGCGAGCCGGAAGTTTGTACATTCGTTTTGCTTTTTTATTGCAAGACCGACACAAATTTGAGCCCCCGATATAATAGCCTAACCTCAAACCCTTTCTTCAGAAGGATTCGCTTGACATCCTTGAAGCATGACTGACCTGTCGCGTGCACAACTGCCAAAATATATACCCGAAAAGAAAACTAATAAACTCGAATCTAATGGTCATGATGTTTACCCATAAACGTATACAGATACAGTTTCAGACTTCTTCTGATAATATCGGAAATCGGCAATGATCAATTAGAATGCTGTAGGGGCTTAGTTTCTAAAAAAAAAAAGTGAACTCGGAGAACTGAAAAATCAACGTTTATAGAAAATAAAGTATTTTTATATCATACATTTTTGAATTATTATGGTTTAATTTAATCCAATAAAAATTATTATGATTTTCCAAAAACTCGACTGATTATGAAGTTCCCAAATCATAAACTTAAAAAGGATTAATAGTTTACAAACTCGAGATTAAATTGAAGAAAAACTAAATTTGAGAGCTGCTTGACAACTTGAGAAAATTTTAAGGTTATTGAACTATGTTCAGATCAAGTTCTACTTTTTTTTTAAATATATCAAATTCTTATATTTTAATGAGTAATATTAATAATGATATTAACCTTGAATAGTATTTTAAAGTGTTATTTTTAGGAAGAATTTAGAAGACTTCAAGCATATTAAAAACAATTTCCAACATCTTTAAAAATAAATTTATAATCTAAAATTGTTGGGTATGTTTAAAGGAATTATTATTAATTTTCAACATCTTTCAAATTATGAATGCCACTTTAGAATCTAAAACTTGTATTTTGAAAAATTATTTTAAAATATAAACCGGATTAGTTGCGTTTTTTTGGAGAGTTTTTACTCCCTGTTCCCATTAAAAATTGGAAAAAGGGAGTTATAAAGTACTGCAAATGTGTGTAACAGGCAGAAGGAAGCATTTCCAACTATATAAACTATATATATTCTTGATCAGCATCAACAGCCATGACGATCTAGCCATGTCCGTCTGTCTGTCTGTCTGTCTGTCTGTCTGTCTGTCTGTCTGTCCGTCTGTCCGTCTGTCCGTATGAACACACAGATCTCGGAGACTACAAAAGCTAGAGACACCAAACTTGGCATGTAGGTAGATCAAGTTTATTTCAAATTTCGTATGCACCCCCGCGCACCCCCGCAAATCGCAAAAGACTCCCACAGCCACAATTTTAAAGATAGAGCTTTAATTTTTGGTACACATGTATGTTTAATAAATGTCTTTCTGATGTGTAAATTTCAACACGATCGGATAAATAGCACCAAAGTTATGGAAAAACTTATTTCCCCTGTCTCAGCAGGCAGAAACAACAGTTTGACAAGCACTGTGCAAGATGAGTACGCTGCTTGCTTGTGTTGCCGCTGAACTGCTTGAAATGCAAGTTGGGAGCAGGGAGTCTCGTAGTCGGGCACACTCGACTAGAGTATTCTTACTTGTTTTGTTTACGAATTCAAGCAAGTTTCAAACATGTTTTGAAATGAGCTTTCACAATATAGAGTTTGTATAGTTTAAAAAAGAAGTAACATCAAATACAATTTAAAAATGTACTTAAAATGCATGTTTTGACAAAGTTCTTATATTTTTTCAATCAAAAGCTGAAAGAATATAAAATAATCTGGAAGAGTTTTTCAAAGCTGCATTTTGTGCAAGATTAAGGAGAATTTATGCATATTTCAAGCATATTTTAAGTGAATCTCATCTCAAAATAATATTTCAAAGTTGCTCTTGCAATGTTTTCGAACTAATACCATTATTAAAAAAGAAAACTCGATTTGATTATATTTTTTGTGCAGCTCTTTTGGCTACCTTTGCATATGATATATACGTATATTTTTCATTATTTTTGGGTTTCATATAAACCATGTGACTTAGATAAATAGAATATATAAAAAAAAAAAATCACAATAAATGCTAAGAAAAAAAAACGTATATGGAATAAAATAAGATAACATAGATATACATATATGTATATATGATGTGTTAGATAATGTAATAAGGACACCAAAACAAACAAAAATTTAACTTCCTCTAAGATTTTCTGCCTTTTTTTTCTAAGGATGCGCTTAAAATCACAAACGAAAAAAAAAAATTGGACTCTCTGGCTGATTTGTAACGGTTCAGTGGGAGGGGATTCGGAGCACTGCAGCGCTATATACCTACATCTATGTATATAGACTGCAGAGTTGGGGTCGTCTAAGGATCAAAGGATCGGATCGGATCAGATTTCTACGCAACTGTGGCATATTTGCGCTGTTCCAGCGAAATATTGAAACCATTCTCAAGCTTCAGAATGATATCAGCCTGTAGCTTAAAGTCCGCCTCCTTCTCGGTGGAATGGACAATATAGTTACGCACAAGGGTGGACAGCAGGACCTTCAACTTCAACATGGCATATTTGCGTCCAACACAGCTGCGGGGTCCAGCGCTGAAGGGAATGAAGCTATAATAATGCCTATTCGCCATACGCTCGGGCAGGAAGTTATCCGGATCGAATTTGGTTGGATTAGGATAGATATCGGCGCGACGATGCACACAGTACTGCAGCAGGACAACGGTGGTGCCCTTGGGCACTGTATAAGGACCTGTGGTCAGCTTGACATCATGATCCAGACGACGTGCAATCAAGGGTACTGGTGGGTACAAACGCAGAGTCTCAAGGATGACACGTTCCAGATATTTCATTTCCATGGTATCGGCAAATGTGCAATCCCGCTGCATATTGTCACCAAAGATGGCCTTCTGTTCGGCAAAGACCTTATCCTGGATGTGCTTATGGATGCCCAACATGCACAGTGCAAAGCTGGAGCCGGCGGATGTGGTGTCGTGTCCTTCAAACATAATGGTGTTCACCTCATCCATAATATCCTTCTCATTCCATTCAATATCTGGATTCTTGGCCATCTCAACCATCGCATCCAGCAAAGCCAAACGACGCTTGGCGCCCACATCATTCTCATCAATATCATCCAGATCATCGCGTAGTCCTTCCTTCTTGGCTGGTGCTGAGGTAACTCCGGCACGTGACTGCTTTGCTGGTGTCTCCTCGACTTCTTCGATGATGGCCCTCGAATCTGCCTGGAAGTTATCCTTGCGATCCTTGACCACATTGCGTGTCATGCCCAAAATAATGTTCATCATGCGATCACCCTTCTCGCGCAGCTTGGTAAACTTGTAGATGGAATCCAGACGATACAGCAGCTTCACCTGACGCTTATGGATAATGTCGCACATATCCACCACAGCCTGGGCATACTCGAAACTGGTATTACCCTCGGGCAGCTTCTTCACACCCATTGCCGTTGTCAGCAGGATATCGACGGTGGTCTGTGACATATAATCGTGAACGTCAAAGGATTTGCCCAGCTCCTTGCCCATGCGAGCGGAAACGGCCTTGGAGTGATCCACAAATGTGGGCACAAAACTCTTCAAAATGCTCTGATGGAAGGTGGGTGCAATCATCTTGCGATGATGACGCCAATGATGACCATTGCTAATTAGCAGACCATCACCGAACCAGGGCTTGAAATATCTATATTCCTCCGCCTTGCCCAAATGCTGATGTCCGCTTAGCACAAGCTCAATATCATTGGGATTGGTCAGGAACACGAGCAGGACATTGCCCAGCCAGGCCTTCATTGTCTCGCCATATTTATTAAGATAGCCCAATCCAACATCCAAGATCTCAGCATTGCTCAAACCGGCAACCATATGTGCCTGTCCAATAATGGGCAACGATGGCGGCGATGGTATATTGGCGACCATACGATATTCCCTGGTATTACGATGCCAGTATTCATAGAGTGCCATTACCAGCAAGGTGCCAACCAAGCCAGTTAACAATGGACTCAGCATGAAGCCACCGCTATCGCCTGCCGCCTGTTGCAGCGTCTCCTGCACCGTTTCCACAGACATCCTTTTGTTGTTTGGATCCTAATTTGCGAAGTATTCCTTATACGTTTCCAAGTACTCACAACCGTCTCCAAGCTCGGCGAGTGCTCAACTGTGCTTGGTCTGCGGCTGCCTAACGGCAATTATACTCAAACTATTCCATGGACTATGCGCGCTCCCAACTTGACCCCGCCAGACCAACAAAACCAGGTGCTGCTCCAAGTGTCAAGCGTATGCCCAATGCAAATGCATTTGCAAACCAAATTTTTCAATATAAACATTGCCCACCAGCCAGCTACTATTCCCCTCTTACGTCACCCCTTCCACTTGTCGTTCTTCGTTGTTCCTGGTTCGTTGTTTGTTGTTGCTTCTTGGGGTACGTCATCGCCATTGCCTTCGCCATGATTCAATTGAAAGTGAACCATGCACTTCGTTCTATTCTAGAGATGGACGATGAAACTGCTCTACACAGAAAAAAAACACTTACTCAATTTAATATTTTTTCGTTTTAATTAAAAGCTAATAAAATAGAAGTTAAAATTAATATTATTCAAATCAGATATAAAAATTTAAATTAGATATTATGTAAAATCAATAGATATCATTTAAATAATTTCAATTTTAAACCATCAAAATATTAGTTTCATGCTAAAATAAGAGTTAAAATTTTGATTATTTAAATGAATTTAATTAAAAATGTATCCCATTTTTGAATAGCGAACTGAAAAGGAAATGTGATGTTTTCATATTGATATATCCCTGATAAATTGTATAGTATCAAAATAATATTTTTAAAGCAATTTTGGTTTACATAATATTAATAATATTTAATATCATTTTGATGTCATTTTTATTTAATATCAAACAAATATTTTTAGAATCAACTTGAGTAGGACGAAAATATAAATAATGAAAATAAATAATATTTAAAAAACACAAATATTGACAAAATACTTAACGCTAAAACAAGTTGACAAGTACACATTAACTTTATACTACTATTTTTTTTTCAGTGTACAAATACACACATGTGCATCAAGCATTTGCATTTCACGTCGCGACGTCTGCTCTACACTATGTAAAATAGTTTCTTGAATAACTTTGATGTTTATTAAACGATCGTTATGAAATTTACAGAGAATATCAATAGAGACATATGTTATATAAAATTTGTTATAACAATAACTATAGAAAATGAGCTTCCTAATAATAGTTTTCAAATGCCATAACATTGTCAAAATTAAAGTGATTTTCGGGATTCGAACCACTTTGATTAGTTATAAACGAATATTGAATTTATAAAAACTCGTCCGTGTCGTGTGCGAATTTTTGGCCATGTGCCTCATCTCTAGTTTCTGTTTTCTGTCACTTCCGCAGGATGCTCCTGTGATCCTCAGTGATGCTATGTGTGTGTATGCAAAGTAGGGTCCTGTACCTGTGTCCTAACTACCTGCAACGGAAGTGGGTGATATTTTGTTGGTTTTATTATTATTATTTTACGCTATTGTTGTTGGTTTTGCTTTCGCTTTTCACTAAATTCAATTTCAGCATTTTTTTTTTTTTTTTTTTTGTGATTTTTCGTTATGCTTTTGTTTTCAACACCTGAAAGCGAATGCAAAAATTGAAATCGTAGCAGGAACAATAAAAAGGAAGCTGTCGCTTTTAAGGACTTTGCTGTCTCTTCGTCCTGTGTGTGTACCGTGTGCCCTTTGCCCTCTCTCTTTGTGTTCCTCCTGCCTACTTGTTGTTTTTTTAAGTGCTCTTCTTTTTTATTTATTTACATTTTGGATTGGTATTGGATTAATTTCGTTTATTGCATTGTTGTTCCCAAAACGCGTGTTGTAAGCGTGTTTCAACAGCTGAAAGAATTTCCGATTCTTACTATCCTAATGATCCTAACTCATGTCAAAGCCCAAAACTCTTGTCTACTCTGAGCCAAGAAATATGCTTTGTTTTTTAACATTTTCTACGCCGTTCCAACTGGATTCGTACACAACATGAGTCGCAAAGGGGTCTCCAACTGGAACGCATTTGGCTGATAAGATATAGTCTTATCTGAAGTGCCACTTAGACCGATCGATAACTTGGCAAAAACAACGTTTTCCAATTGTTTATGAAGGTCTGACTATATTTTTCTAAAACAAAAGAGTCTTGGAAACCAATTAGTTTTGTTCAATAAAAAGTATTAGGAATGTACAAAAATCAAATAAAAACATTTTAGAATTTCATAACACCCCAAAAAACATCCATTGGATCACCTTTTTCACTCTACATTATATCAAACCCTAAGTTAACTCTTGTCAAACAAATTTCTCAGTTCGTTATTAGAGCCCAAAAACAAAATCACATTTTCGATTTAGATAGAATAGTTTTTATTTCACAAAATGCATTCTGAAAATATTAAAAATGATGTTGATAACATTTGAATTCGAATTTTGTTTAGGAAGGTGACCTTTAGAATATTACGTGTTTCGTTATTTTCTTATAGATAGGTTCAAGTAGGTTTCCCGAACGCAATTAAAATCGTGACAATGCGTGAATATTTTCTCAGCTTTTTACATAATAAATTAATTTGAATGCATTAATTTGATGTTGTTGTTTTGGTTTTGGTTTTTTTGTTTTTGCGTATCTGATATTGATTTCGACTTTGAATGCTAATGCTAATTTAGATACTATACATATATACGTGTATATACTGTATCGTTAGATATACATATATATACTTATATAGGAAGTATACACTTATGACTTTTATCAAGTTTGTTGCTGTTGGACACAGAAGCATTGTGATTGTTTACTTTTGTTTAAATAATAATATTAATAATTATTTATAATAATATAATAATAATAATAATAATTAAATAGTACATAGGCTTCTTTATGTAATAGTAGTTCTTGTTTTTTTCTTTTCTTTATATAACGGAATCGCATTTACAAGCTAACATTGTCTTTTATAAATTGTTGTGAATTTTTGGATTGACCATCCATCAAGCACAGCAGTTGATATATAAATATATATCTTTTAAAAGGAACACACCAAATATAACAAACAGATACAAAGTGAACAGTTATAATGGGAACAATGGTTTTACAATGGGAACAGTATGGCAGGTATATATATATGTATATAGAGGCTTAACGTACATATATACAATGCAATTATTATAATCACACACAAAGTAAAACAGACAGACAGACAGACAGTTAAGAGATAGAGAAAATTAGTATAGTTTAGGTTTCCATTTCCATTAAGTTCCTTTGTGGTTCCGATTATATAATTAGGGCGCCTACGTAGTCTCATTTAGATGCGCACAATGCGCATCCTGTATGAGCTGTGTCAGTTTCTGCGTAAACGTTGGAATGTCCTGCAAAACAAAGTTGATTTCAAATTTGGTAATTTTTTTTTTTAAAGAAATGTGATTCTTACAATTGTCTGGCAGATATCCTCGAGCGCTGTTTGCGTCACGGGCAGCGCTGCATTGACAAAGCTCTCATGGAGCTGCCGTCGATCCACCTGACCCATTGCAAACAGAGCCTGTGCAATTAGATCAAAATGCAGAGCACCCTCGCCACTGGATAGCAGATTGATGAGGGCACGTTGAAAGGATACCAATAGTTGCTCCTTAAAGAGCGCACGCTGATATAAACGACTACGTTCATTAACATTCTGCATGGAGAGCAGGACACTGCGCACATTGCTGGGATCTGTGCCGCTAACAAGCATCTGGCCGTATGCATTCATAATGGCCATAAAGTGTTCCGGATGTAAATTGTCGCTGTAGTTAAAATTCGGATGCAGTTGTCCATTACCCAAGCCATTGCTTTGGCCATTGGTTAACTGATTCTTATAGAAGAACTGCCATTTGCAGTTGAGCACGCTGAAAAAGAGAAAGAAACGTTAGGAGAGATCAATTATAAAGCAATTATAATATATTATTATTTAGAATCAAATACTGAATGGCATAGATTTGGAACTGCGGTGTCTAGAAAAGCAGATTTTAATGTATGCCTTACGATCTCTTAGCTTAAAAGATAATAAAAAAAAAGATAAAACTTTTCTTTATTTTAAAAGGCAGACGTACTAAAGTTGCTCTTTAGTTATGAAAACATAATTGTTCTCTACGAAATCTTGTAGCTTTCTATATAGGCATGAACATATGTGCTCTAACTTGGCATGCGATTTAACTTAAGTCGAAACAAAGATGAATTTCTTTTATCTTTTATATATGAGTGCATTCTCACCTATCAAAGAGCGCATAGAGCAGACTGGTTATTTCGGTGCTATCAGTTGCCTCATTCTGTTGTTGCAACAGAGGCAATATCTGCTGTGAGCTAAATTCCAAAATATTTGGCAGCAATGCCAATGAGGCGGCACCCGGCTGCTCCACAATTAGTTGAAACATTTGCAGCACCTTCTCCATGACAGCCAAACGACTTAAAGTCAATTGTTCCCTTAAGAAGAAGAGTTAAACAAATATCAATTAGAATGAGATAGCTAGATTTAAAGCAAACTATAAAACGCACGCACCTGCTGCTCACATCGATGAAGAGCGTTATCATATCCTTGATAAACTGTCCACCCAAATGCAATGGCAATGTCCTCAACATGCTCAGACTGAACTCGGCAATGGTTAAAGCCATTGCAATGCTGCTCAGACCATAAGTGTTGAAGATGACCAGCGCCTTATTCAATATTGGCTGCAAAGAGTGATAGAGAAAGAGAGAGAGTTAGTTGTTTACAAAAGTAAAAGTTGTCGCAAAGAGTTAGCTCACCTTAAATGTGCTGGCCAGCATATCCTTGGCATTGGCGCCCGTTGCTTTAAAATACTCAATGAGGGCCGTCAATGTGCCCAGCAGGGTGAGAGTTGTTGCTGTAACTTTACCCTCATTGGCTGTCGCCAAGTCGAGCTCTAGAAAATTGCGGGCCATGCCATCAATATACTCGCGTAGCATCCACTGACGTCGCTGATAATCCTGCTGTGGCTCTGGCACTAATTTCCAGGGTAATACCATATAGCTGATCAGACTAACATGCACATTGATGCACACCTGTCGTGGCAGCTGTGAACCCAAGCGTGGTCCTGCCTGCATCAGACTTTGTATCTCTGGTATATCCAGCAGGCACTTGGGTCGTATCACAGTCGCTATAAAGAGCAGCACCTCACTTGCCGCCTGCTGCACAATCGGCGAGGCAGCCGATGGTGTATTGGGTCCAGCAAAAATGCTGCCCAATATGGCAAAGAGTCGTATCAACAGGTTATCGCTGTTTAACGATTTCGACATGGGAAATATGCTGCGAATGGCCAGCAAAACTTGAGCGTAACTGGAAAAGAAAAATTTATATTAATGAGAACTCAATTTTGTAACATGAACATGACCAACTTACAGATTATCCAAATCAGTCTGAAAGCTGGCCTTTTCCGATTCGTTGCCGCAAATGCGATTGCTGGCCAAGAGCTGCAACGTTTGCAGCAATCTATCCGATAATACCTGGAGCTGACTTTCCATTTCATCGACAACATCCGCGGATGCTGTTTCAGTATCCATGAGCGGTGCCAATCGCACCACCGCCTGGCAGACAGTCGCAAAATCTCTTAAAATTTCACCCACATTTGCGGTTTTCAATTTGCGGGCTGCCTCATAGCAACGTCCGCTGCCATGATCCAATGCCAATTCCAAGGATATCAAATACATTTGAGGACGTGACCAATGGGCAAATACTTGTGCAAAGACAATGTGTGCACCTCGGGTGCTCGCCAAGAGTGCCAAGCATTCAAAACATTGATCCAGAAACTGCTGCCACTCAGTTGTTGGTGTCTGCAAATGTGAAGAGGATAAATTACGAATCTATATATGCATATATACATATTTAGAAATCGATTTACAAATTAATATAGTAAAAATGAAAATAAAAAATCAATATTTTAACTTAGCAAAAAAAATTCTTTGTTACAATAATACATAATAAATATATAATATGATAAAACTCGATTGTGACTTTGAACAAAATATCAATTGAATAATACATTATTCTCAACGCTTTGATCGGAATCGGAAATGGGTACATGCCTGATATGAACAAATTATTGCACTATCTAACGAAAGCGTTCGAAAACTCCTCTTCAAAAGTTAAACCATAAAGTTATAATGTTAAATACAACATATTATTTACGCACATCATCCTCCATTAGCTCATTGTCCAGCAGCTCCAGCTCGGGCTTATTAATCTCAAATTGTGTGCGTCGCATAATCTCATCGACCAGCTTCATCATTATATCACCATGATAGGCTGTCATTTGTCCAGCCTGTTGTGCAATCACCTTTATAATAGGCGTCCAGATGTCCAGTTTCTCTGTAAAATCCAAGGCGCCATGCACTACAAATAGAAGCCATATTTTAAAATATATTATGGATATATATATATATATATATATATATATGTACTTCTACTTACATTTTGTGGTGCAGCGATAAAGCTGCTGTAGAAATGATTCAAGCATTTCAGTTTCCTCAAACAGTTTGCCCGCATATTTGGTGCTATACAAACGCAACAGTTCACGAAACTTATCGCTATACATTTCACTCTGATGTTTGGTATTATTGTGCTGCTCGAGTAATCCACTGACCCCATTAATCAATGTGCCCGCATAGGGTAGGGGCTTTTGCAAATAGAGCAGCTCATTGAGCACAGAGAGAGCGCCCAGGGAGATGGGTTCGTTATCGTGTCGCCATTGGGATAAATCGAGTATGCTCATCAGGAAATACTCAGAGATCAATTCGGTGCGTATCCAGGAGACCAAATGCTGCACACAGCCGAGCAGCTCCAATACAGAGGAACTGCAATAAGTTATACATGTATTCATAACTATAAATGGATTCAGTTTTGGATATTACATATTGAGCAATAGGGTACTCCATTAGCTAATCCTATTTAGTTTTAATTTATATTCGAAATATGCTTCTTCTCGATTTCACGTACATTTCGAAAAGTAGTTCCGCATCAATACTGAAGCCATTTCAATATTGAAAATACTTTTGAATTAAGCATACTAGAAAACAATAATAAAACAATTTCTGTGCATATACCCGTATTAATATATAATATCACTGAATTTTGCGAATCTGAGAACAAGACTGTTATTCAGCCTATAATAGCTGCATTTATCGATTAATCGTTACGAAGTACATACATTATTTAATATTAATTTGATCGAATGATCAAAATCGAATCCGAATTTGATCAAATTAAATAAATGAAAAGACGATTTATTATTGCTTACTATGAATATCAAAAATGAGCTAAAGGAAATCATATTTTACATATTCTAAAGACCGCTTCCAAGGCATTTCTTAACTCACTTCTCAATTAATTTCTCAAATACAACTTACAAAATCGAATCACAACTTGATCAAATACTTAACTATCGATAACAATGAATTCAAGGTACTTATAATCGATTTTACAAACTTGCAATCGATTTTGTTTCGAATTATCGTAAAGTATATCGAAATATTCAAAGTATTCAAAATTCATCATATTGTGCTAAAAATATCGATGATCGATAATTGCAAAAAATGAAAAAACATTGATTTTGAGTCAAAAATTCGATTGAAGCGATACGCCTTAAAAACCTTAATGTAAAGCACACAATTAGCTAAAGGAGTAACCGAAAATGATAACTAATCCCGTAGGATACGTACCTTAGTTGATTATCATTTGGCAGCACAGAGGTTAGATTAAAATCCATCAAATTGCTGGGTATGGAGGTGTGTATGTCTTTACCATTGATATGACAGACGGCGATTAGTAGATATTTGGTGAGCAGGTCCATAACATCGGGTATACACATGGAAATGCTGCACATGACATGAGCATGAGGAGTACACAAGGAAAGGATACAGAGACTTAGACTGTGTTACAAATATAATATAATTGGGTATAATAACAACTAACCACGAGTGAAAATATTGTTTCCATTCGGTGGTTAAATCACCACGATTGCTAACCACCTCCTCCGATGTAACACGCAACAGATTAATACCCAAGGCAAAACGTGTCTTCGTCAGCTCCATGCAATGTTGCATATAATTTGGATCCTGTTCGGGAAACTCACGTTTACCCAGCAATGCCAACAGCTGCGCCAACGTATCCCGATGTCGTCTTGCACCACTCAGCACCACCAACTGGGCATAGCTATGCCACAGCGTTTCACGCAACAACGTACGATCTGCAGCCGTCAACTGGGTCCAACGTCGCGTTATGGTATGCTCCAATGTGGACGTGCTAAAGAACCAAAGAAATTGATTCTCTGTAAAACTGTTGCTTGCGGTGGCAACTCGCAAACAGAGTTGCCATGCCTCTGGCTGTGATTTGAATGCCAGCAGATTCGTTTCAATTTCACGCTTTCGTGCATTGCTCGTCGTTGGCTGGTAGAACTCATTCAACAGCACCTCCACCGACGTCATCGATGCGGCGTGCTGCTGAAAGTATATGTATACAAAGATATATATATATATATATATATGATGTATTATTCAACTTTGTAGAATAAGGTGTGTGTGTTTAGCATATAAAGTGGCAGAGTTGCAGCAAACGCCTTAAATTGGCATACCCATTAGAAATTGCAGGCATATCTAGCTTTATAAGCTAGATATTAGAGTTGGAATGGGCATGGGCGTGGTTTCTGCAGTATATTTGAAGAACTTCATCGTTGCAGCATGAACAAAGAATTCCAGCTCAGAATTTAATGTCTTGTCTATGCAACAGGCAATTGGAGGCAGCCACGAGCGTGTAATTAGGCTCTTCTTAGAGTTTTGGGAGTCGGCTAGCAGAGAATTGCTCAACCCTTCTTATAAAAGTTAAATAGTATCTTGTAGAAACCTGTCTGATCTGTGCAAAAGTTAAGAACTAATAACGCAGACGCGTCTTCTTAGTCAAGCTTTCACGGAGAATGAGCCCACAGAAGGGTTCTGAGGTGTTTCTAAGCCAGTTTGTCCGGAAATTAGTTATCGGGGAAGCAACTCAGTTTCGTAAAAGCCCAATCGCAATCGAGGTTCTGATGTTGAGATCTTTGATGCTCGCATCAAGTTCTTATTTGGGTTCGTCGAACCTATATAAACTATATATTAAATTCTAGATCAACAAGTCGGCTCGTCTAACAGTGAGAACGCCAATATCTCGAAGACTAAAAGAGCTAGGAATTTTAAATTAGGCATATAGCTTATTTTCTACCATACGCACTTAAAGCTCACATCAAATTTTGGATACCTCCACCCGCACACCCGCAAATCAATAAAAAACCAATTTACAGCCACACTTTTCAATATATAAACTTAATTTTTAACAAGCCTGTCAAGGACGACACTCCGTATTAACTGTGCAAATTTGATAGCAATTGATAAATAAACAAAAAAGTTATTTAAGTAACTAAAATTTGGCCGTCTACGTTGCAGCGCTGCCGCGACAACAACTGCGCTGCTTAAACACTACTTAGCATGTGCAACCAGTGCACTGCTTGCACATTGCACGCTAGATAGGGTATTTCGTAGTCGGTAACTGCCGACTGCAACGTTCTTACTTGTTTTTCTATGACTGGGTTTTTGGCCTTAGACTTACCATTTTAGTAAGCGGAGTACGTGGAGAGATGCTTAGAGCGGCTGGCCCCGTGAAATGTGTGTGGTATTGTGCTCAGTGGTTGCGTGGTTAAATGATTTGTGTGCATTAGCATTTAAGTGCAACAAATTTCATGATTTTATTTGAATTTTATCAATTTTCTTTGTGTATATACGACTTGCACATATCGGCAGCGTTGCCAGTGCAATGACAGCGTTGCCACACTGCACAAATCCTCGGCACTTAACAGCATCGCCTCGATAGCTTAACAGCAGGCTAGTATGCTGTTCACAGCAAACAAAATACCAAACAAAATGTAACAGTACCGATTTATTTTATTTTTACATGATTTAATTATTTTAACAGCTTTCTAAGCTCATTTTCTCAGAATTTACAGTAAAGTTAAACTATTCAGTTCACAGTTTACAGTAGTTTTAGAATATTCCGTTCAGATTACTTACCTGTACTTTGTAATTTTATCGAATCAAATCCATTCGCTTATGATTTATTTTTAACTGTAAATTACTTTGACAGTCAGCTTTGAAAAATGGATTGGAATGTTTAATTGTTTACCAGTTTTAGTTAGCTCATTTAATAAATACCAAAATATATATTTGCAGCGTTCCTAGCTTAACATTAGCATTCGATAAGTATGCTGTCGATATGTTGCTGCCATCCCAAGAAATTCAAATTCAATACATATATCGAGTAAATTGACTCATATCGATTTAAATTAACAGCCTGAGGCAAGCACAACAGCTGGAAAGCCGAAGACGACAAGCAGGCGAAACGGTTAGCGAAACGAATGGAGCGATAAGCAGACGCAGTGCATTTTTTTACATATGTTTAGATCACAAAACAATAAAGTTATTAAACAATTGTTGCTGCGCGTAGTAACAAAGTAAAAGAAAACCGTGATAAAATGCACAGACGGTCGGTGCATAAAACAATGTGGAGAAGTATCGAAGCGTAAAAATCAAAGGCGGCGCCAGCCACTCTTAACACAAACAACAACAACAATAGGAGAAGCGGAGAAAATAAAATAAAAACAACAAAAAAGGTACCCATGGTCAAACAACAACAAAAAATGAACAAATTTGTTTGCAAACTAGCAAAATTACACTTGGAAGTATTCAAATGCAATGTCTGTGCATGTGTGCGCTTGAGTGAGTGTGTGTGTGAATGTATAAGTGTGTTGGTGGGGGTGCGAAAGTGATTGGAAATAACGACATTAACAGCAGTTTAAATTCGATGCACTTTTAAAACTACGTTTCTTATCTGTGTGTTCACTTGTTGTTGTAATAACTTTAGCTCAAAAACAAACAAAATTTGGTACGCCCAATATTGCTCTTACGTATGCATGTTGTACATATATGTATATATATATATATATATATATATATATATATATATATACATATGTGTATTGTAATGTGTGTTTTGTGGTCTACATATATGTATGTATATATGTTTGTATAGGCAGCCCTTGCAGTTTTGTTTTGTCTTCTAGCTTTGTTGCTCTCTTCGCTCTCGCTCTTTGCGTATGTGTTTCTCGTGCAAAGCTAAAATAGACATTGTAATTTTGTTGACTTTTGTTTTTGTTGATTTTTTTTGGACGAAATCTGAATTCTGTTTAAGCATTTCATTTGAAAACCCGTTAGCTTGCATATGTGCATGTGTATGTATGAATCCTTGCGAGCATCTCTTTGTTGTTGTTTTCTTTATGCTCGCTAATTGATTACAGCAATATTTGTTATAAATAACTGTTTATAAGCTGAAAATGCCAAATTGTTGTTTATTCTTTGCTTATTTGCATACATATGTACACGCATACATACATACATACACTTTTTGTTGTTGTCTGCCTTGCTACTACGCACTTTGCTTTTGCACACGATTATTGCGTTGTGTTTATGATTTCTTTTCTTGCTCACGCTCTGCCTCTGCGTTTGCTTTTGCTTTTGCGTTTTAAAATCTTATCAGCAGCAACGGAAATGTTAAACACACACACACACACATGTTTATGGCTCTGTGTGTGTGCATTTGCAAAGTAAAGCTCTTAAGACATTATTTGGATTTGTTTTGTCTTTTAACATCTTTTTTTTTTTTTTTTTTGCAACTGCCTTTGGCCTTAGCCCATATTCGCCCCCCCCCCTTACATATATTCGTCAACCCCACCACCCTTCTCCATATGCCTCATTATGCACATCGCTAGTGCCTTTAATGCGCAGTCAATGACCGTATGACCTGTGGGCACAGGGGTGGCTTTCATGTTAGCAGGCTAAGGGGGGGTTTTTGCAAAGCGAAAATGTCAAACGGTTCCATTACAAGAACCTTCTGAGAATTCACCAACTGCGTCCATGGCGCAGGCTTCAACTGACTAGACGTTGCGCTCATGGTGTAATAGACTAGGGTTGCTTAGGAGTGAGTGAACAAAAACAGAGCTGCTCACTCAAATTAGCGAGTGAACAAGTTCCTTTCAACTTGTTCTTTTTTTTTGTTAGTTACTTTTGTTTTTTTATTTTTATTTCAATATATTTATTTAATTTAACTTAATTTTTTTTTTTTCTATGCTTAATTTATCAACCACTGAATAGTTAGCTCATTTGTTCATGAGTTTGCGAAAATGAGTATGAAAATGAGCAACTGAGTTTACTCACTTTATAAAAAGGAACAAGTGAAGCAAAATGAGCAGTGTTTACCCAAGTTTAATTATGTTTAGGTGATTGAATTTAAACCAGTGCTCTTAGTAGAGTTGAGCGGTGTTTAATCGTAAATTAGTACCAACTATTTCAATGCCACGAGTTGTTTCAAAATATCAAAAGTAAAAGCTAAAAGGTTTATAATGTAATATTAATTAAATTATATGATAACTGGAAACATATATTGAATATTTATAGCTACCATTAATAAGTAATTTACCAATTGACTGTCTATATATTACATTATAACTCAAAAGATTAACTGTATAAAAAAAAAAAATATCTTTCTCTAATAAAAGCGAAACCGATTTTTATAAAAAATGTATTTTTATGCATGGCCTATCTCCTAAATTGACTTTGAACTTTGTTCTATTAAGAATATGCAAGAACTCATTTTCTCAAGCTTTTTACACAATGTATACAAGTTTTTCTCTCTGTTCAACGAACTTTCCATACACCAAATCATTCTCATCCCTTTACAATTTCGCATCTCTAAATTTTTTATTAGTAATAAAAAATAAACATTGAATCATCTGTTGCTACTTTTGTTGATTCGTAAAAGGTACAAATTTTGGCAAACGTCTATTTTTTTTTGAGTTGCAAACTTTCACACATGTTTTTATTAACTGGTACTTGACTACTGTTATGACACTACCTTACATTATTACACCATGTCTTTGGTCACATTAACTTCACTGCGCACAAACACACACACACACATAGACATAGACGCTCATACACAAACATAATTATTTACATGCATATATGCATACATACATACATGTGACCCCGTTAGGTTCATACTTAAATCAATTCCCTTGCAGAAAGTAAATTTAGCAGGCTTCATTGTTGAACCATGCCCCAAGAGGATGGCACTGCAGGGGGGTGGTGGGCGGTAGGACTTGTGCGTCATACAGCGAATTAAACCCGGGAAAGTTTGCAGTCTGTTGCAAATGAAGGGCATTGAAAGTTTCGGCGTTGCTCGGTTTTTTTTGTTTGCTTTGCTTTGCTTTGCTTTGGCTTTGGCTTTTGCTTTGGTTATGTTGCATTTAGATTTAACGTCGTGTGTGCTTTACAGCTGCTGTCCTTGATTATAGCTTTTCTTTTGCTTGGCAGAATCGTGGACTGGTTGCTGTTGTTGTTGTTGTTGCTGCTGCTGCTTCTGCTGATGTTGCTGTTGCCTTGTTGTACGCTGCTCTTTCGCCTAATATATATTGTTTGCATAGTTTTTGCTTGATATTGCTTTTGTGTTGTTGTTTTTGTTGTTTGGCTTTGGCTTTGGGTCTCTCGCTTTGTTATTATGTTTTTTTCTTTGTACATGTGCTTTGTGGGGGTCTCGCGCTCTTGCTCTCCACTCACTCGCTGCCAGTCTCTCGCCCCCTCTCTGTTTCTCTTGCTCGTTTTAACCATGGGTGTAGAAAGGGTGTAGACATTAAGCTGCCCCCTCTTAAACATTTTACATACAATTGTTTTTGGAAGGGAAAAGTTTAGCAATGAAGCAAGAATTTTTTTTGTAATTGATTAAATATTTAAATCTGCATAATTTAATAAGCTTCATGGTGAATTTAAAATTATTTTTATTAAGGTATTAACTAAATAAGCAAAAAGGCCTTAAATAAAATGTAAAATTGGTTTAAATATGTACACTAGAAATTAATTTTAATTTCAATCAATTAACCTGTTAAAAAACTGACTTGTAAATTATTATAAGTAATACAATAATTTGGTTCTGTCTAGTAAAACTGGTTCAAATCTTTAAATTACGCACCTTTTTTATACTCTGTTTTCCAAAATGGAAAAAAAGAGTATATTGGGTTTGTGAAATGTCCGTCTGTCTGTATGAACGCAGGTTTTTTCCACAATTTTGAAGCTAGAGCAACCAAACTTGGTATACATGTTGGTTTATACCATAGGCAGACAAAGTGTCAAGATCTCCCCCCCACCCCTTCCCCCACAAACCGTTAAAACCTATATCTTCCACAGTTTTACAGCTAGAGTAACCAAATTTGACATAAAGACTTCTGACCACATCCTTGAGCGACCTGCCAAAAAAAAATATGCCACGCCCACAACCGCCCCCGCAAATGAGCTAAACCTGTATCTCCTACACCCTTATAGCTAGAAACCCCAAATTTTGCAGTATGACTCCATTTGAACTCTTCGATAGATTGGAGAAAAAAATTTTTACGTACAGAAAACAGAATATATCACAGTCGGGTGAGCCCGACTGCAACGTTCTTACTTGTTTTAATTTATTGTAGATAAAAACATTTGTAACTATTTGTTAGCGTCGAAAGGCGTTTTTTGTATAATCTGTTCCGCTTAACCGTTGCGGTTTATTTAGGGAATAATCGATAAATTGGTCTATTAATCGAAAACGTATAAAAAATACAATTAAATCGATAATTCTGGAAATAATTCATTTCGATTTATCGTGCCATCAGTACTAATAGCCGAATCTAGGAGATTATGAAAGCTAGAGGTACTAGATTTGGAATCTTGGGGCCCGGAGTCAGTTGGGTTTTCACATTTATTTTATTTAAATATATCTATAATTTTAAAAATGATAACTTCAACAAAAATAATATTCGATGCCATTGCCGACGCCATTTTTACACAATGAAACTATATTTTTTTTTGTGCAATTTATGAGAGAGCAAAGTACGCTCTTGGATTTTTTATAGATATCTTGCCTACTCCCCACAGCTGAGCTTCTGGCTACGCTCATGGCTCTATCTGGCTTTTTGTTGGTAGCAGGTTGGCGCGCTGCATTCTCTCGATTTGATATCGTTTGCTCTCTTTGGCTGCGCAGTGCTCTCCCTTGCTGTTGACGCTCTGCATGCGTTCTCTCCCTCGCTGTTGACGCGCTGCTTGTGCGCTGCCAGTGCGCTGCCTGCCTGTGCCTGTGTGCTGCTTCTTATGCTGCTTTCAGATGTTCGTACGCTGCTCGCTGGGGGCTTCCAAACTCTGTTGCCAGTTAATTTTCAGTAACTAGTTGAAGTAGACAACAGAAAAGAAGAGCAAAATCAAAAGTCAAAGCAGCACAGAACACACAGCACAGCACAGCGACACAATAACAAACGCGAAACCAAAGCAGCAGCAACAGAAGCAAAAACAACAACTACAGCAGCAGCTAAGACGACGACGACGACAACAGCAAACAAAGTAAAGAAACAACAAAAAATAAAAAGAAACCAAAGACAAAGCAAACGCAAATAACATAACAACAACCTGAGTCTTATCTCTCTTTGTTATGTGTGTGTGTGTTTGTGTGCGTGTATGCTTGTGTGCATGTGCGTGTTTTTGTTGAAATTGTTTTTAAAAAGTTTCGTAATTATCTGAAAATGCAATCGAAATGAATTGCAGTCAGCTGCGTGTGTTGTGTGTGGTTTTGTATGCATGTGTGTGTGTGTGTGTGTGTGTGTGTAGGAAGAGCGAAGTGAAGGGCAAGCAAACAGAGACAAAAGTCATAGAATATAGAGAGAAAGCATGCAGAAAGCAATTTAATTTTCAATTTCATTTTCAATATTGCTTTTGCTTTGTTATCCGCTTCAGCTCTCTTTTAAATATTGTATATAAATACATATGTTTTCATATACATATATGTATATGTACAACATGCGTTTGTATATATAGGCCAACGTTATTAGATAGACACGCTGCCCAACAACAACAATACATTGGAACAATATTGCAGCTGGGTGTCATTTGGTTAGTCAACGTTGCGTCGTTGTTTTCATTGTGTTGTTGTTGTTGATCTTCCAGAGAGTGTGGGCTTTACACAAACACAAAAACACGCGCACACACACACAGGCACCCTCTCTAACATGGGAGGGGGGAGCAACACACAGCTGAGAGGCAGCAGCAGCAACAAGAAACAAAACAGCAAAAACAACGCAAAATAACAACACGATGAAGCTTAATAGCGCCCCCCCCCCCCCCCCCACTCCCCCCCAATCAGACAATCCTCTATCTCTCTCCCAATTTTTGTGCGTGTGTGTGCGCATTTCAAAAACAAAATACTTACAGTGGAACTTATCAAAGTTAATCCACAAAAAAAAACACAAAGTCGCACAAATGTCCAGGCAAATTAAAAAGTTCCACTGTAGCCACAAAAAAAGCATTAAAAGACTAAGAGGGCAAACAAAATTAAGAAAAGAGCGAAACAGAGAGAGAGCGAGGGAGAGAGATGGAGTTGAATTAGCTCATCCAAAAGAGAGCAGAGCTTGACCAATGTACAGTGTGTGTTGACAGTTAACAGCCCACTTACACCCATTGTGTATAAAAAGTTAGCACATACATACAAATGCACATACTTAGTATGTATGTTATACAGACAAGTATGTAGATGCATATGTATTTAATTCATTTGAAGCACAATTTAAAATTTCCAGTAGTCTGTATATATTTATATAGAATTAAACTGATATATATGTACACGCTTATGTATATATCTGTTCAGTTTGCTGTGCAATGGTTAAAGCTTTTTATAAATATTACTCATACGTTGTGTTGCACATATTGTGGATTCAATGTGTATAGGATATGCAATCAAAACAATTATATCAAGCAAATGGATAAATGTATTTCTCCCGAAAGTTAATGATTGTGTTGTATCCAAGGTTGCTTTCGTTCAATGCTAGTTTTTAACAAATAAGCTTCAATGACAATTTGAAAGCTTTTCAAAAACTGTTAAAATATATGAAACATCGATTTTGTTCGATTCACCACACGTATGGGAAAACAGTTGTTAATCCACTTGTGATTCACTAATTTTAAAAGCAAGCTGGGAAAAGAAACTAAGTGAAGGCACATTCAGTTATATAATTAAAAATAAGTTGGACAATATACGACAGTACATTTAAATAATTTTAAAGTTGAGTTTTTCTGTATTTGATTTAATTAAATAAATTTAAGAATAGAAAAAAAAAATAATGTTTATATTAGAGTTAGATTCAAGAATGATTTAGCCCACTGTACATTTGTTGATATCAAACTGTCATGGTGGTGGGTAGAGTGTGATGGGAGGGAGGTGAAGATTGCTGTTAACACTTTACTCTGTGTTGCTCACTAGCGTGCGCTTACTCTTACTCGCTCTCGTTTGCTCTCCTACGGCCAGCCAGCCAATAACATTAAACAGCTGAGCTTGTTTGGAAACAACAGCCGCCCATCCAAAATGGGGCGCGTCATCATTATTATCATCATTATCATCATCATCATTGAAAGCGAAGCAGCATAGAGATAGATGACAAAAGCAATCAAAGCAAAATAATTTAGCATTGTTAGCAATGGCAGCTGAGTAGAAGCAGCAGAGTAAGCAAATGGAAATGAAAATGGAAATTGGAAATGAAACAATTCCCATTTCATTTCGTATTAACATTTACTCTGAAAAGTATGCAACAACAAAACAAAATGTTTAGCTACTGCAAGCTTGTCCTTGATGTTGTCGCTGGCGCTTCCTCTGCCTCTGTCCTTTTGCGTTTTTTTTACTGCTGTCATTCCATCCCCCCCCCACCCTCTTGTGCTGCCAATGCACATCAAATGGCAATGACATGAGAGAGAGCAAAAAAGAGTGAGGACAGGCTCAGGAGCGCCAAATAGCAGCAGTAGCAGCAGCTCATGTTTAGCAACGTCACAAATTTTGTTGTTGCTGCAGCAGTTTCTGACGCTGATGCTGCTGCCGTCCGCTGCTGCTGCTGCGCCGCTGACATAGTTACGCATATTTAGGCTGTGCGAGCGAGTAAGGGCGATTCATTTGACCTACATTTGCATATATGTATGTGAATTTATCAGTGTATGTGTGTTTGCAAGATACGCTGCAGCATTTCCATGGTCAGCTTAAGCTGATAACATAGATAAGAATATCTATGTCTATAAAAGAGTTCAAGCTGACTGATTGAAGATGAACGAAGATGAACGTCCTTTGGCGGAAAATTTTTGGACGTCATTTCAGCCCAATTGGGTTAAGTTCATTTTCCTGTAACACCAATTTGGGAAAATGCATCCCCATGGTCGGAAAGATGTGAAAAACTCTAATCTGTGACTGTTTAGATTATCGTGTGATTGATTTCAAACTCATTTTTGAAGGGATATGAACCATTATATTTAGATCCATATTGTCCTTCGATATATTGTCACCAAAACATTGATATATTTACTATGCCCTAAAAAAGTCAGCTGATATTGAATAAAATTGATAATTTAAAAACAAGATTAGTATAAAAGAATTATAGTTTAAGTTGAAAAATATTATTAGTTACGTTATTTTCAAATCTTTAATATAAAATGGACAATAAAACATAACAAATCGATATGGTGGCGGTATATCAACGCTGCAGGGCGATGTTTTTCATTCAGAATAGCGATATATAAATATATTTTAAGCATCACAATATCAAGTATATTAGCTGGCATCGTCGAATCATACCAGCTAGTATATATTATATATATATATATATATGTATATAACAAATTTATAATTGAAATTCTTGTTTTTGCTTTGCAGGCAGACAGCCCAGCAGCTGCATTGCTCCTCCAGTTTCTCAAATGTGTGTTTGTCAGCGGGGAGCAGCAATACAACAAACACAACAATAACAATAGCAACAATAACAACAACAATAGCAATATCTAAATCAAAACCAATAAGAAGAACAACTGCAACAATCACCGCCTTTTAGACTTAGCCTTAGTGGATAATACAACAAGACAAGACGACCAACACAAGCCAAAAACAATAACAACAAAAAAAAACAATTGGAAAAATTACAAAACAATAGAAATTGTTAAGAACTATAATTTAAAGAAAGAAACAGTAGAACAACAACAATGTCATCACCGAGCGCTGGTAAACGACGCATGGACAATGATGTCATCAAGCTAATTGAATCAAAACATGAGGTTACCATATTGGGCGGCCTTAATGAGTTCCATGTGAAGTTCTTTGGGCCGACGGGTACACCCTATGAGAGTGGGGTTTGGAAAGTACGCGTCTATCTGCCCGATAATTATCCATTTAAATCGCCAAGCATTGGCTTTGTCAACAAGATTTATCATCCAAATATTGATGAATCATCGGGGACAGTTTGCTTGGATGTTATAAATCAAGCCTGGACAGCACTATATGATTTATCAAATATATTTGAATCATTTCTGCCACAGCTGCTAACATATCCAAATCCGGTTGATCCATTAAATCGGGATGCGGCCGCCCTGTACCTGCATGAGCCGGAGGAATATCATCGCAAGGTCGCCGACTATGTGCAGCGATATGCGACCGAGGATGCGCTGCGGGCGGCGCAGCAGGAACGTGAGAGCAGTGATAGCGAGTCGAGTATGTCCGACTATAGTGAGGATGAGGCCAGAGATATGGAATTATAATATCGATTTACCTATACTATATACAATAACAATAACACCAACAACAACAATAATAAGAAGAAGAACACCAATAACATAATGCTTATCTTCAAGTAGCCTCCTCGATTTGATTATTTCCAATACAATCAGATCGCCTCTAAAGTTCAGAAAATTACAACAAAAACAAGAGCAACAAAATTATAACAATTGCATATATACATATATATAGTATATATATACAAAACATATATAAAGAACGTGATTCAATGATGATGGCGCATATCGTGATACAATGATATGCGCACACATACTTATAAATATGATATCTGTCTATATATATATATGTAGATATCTAACAATATATATATATATATATATATATAAATATATCTATATATATAGATAATTAATAATTTAAGCTAAAAGTTTGAAACAATTCTTAGTAATATAGCAATTAGTAGCTGATCAAAATCGAGCAAAACAAAAACAAAAACTTATGAAACACCAAGAAACCAAGTAAAAACAAAATACAAAAAATGTTTAACGAAAAATATTAAAGTTTGGATTAAAGAACAGAGCATTGAATACAAAAAGCAATTAAAATGGTTCTTATAAGTAGTATACCACACAGACACACACACACATACACGAATTATAGATAGATGTATATAACCTATGGAGCATAACGGTGCTGTTTCAGTTTTCACTTTAAGCTAAACTTGTCAAAGGTGAATTTAAATCGCAAAATTTTAAACAAAAATTATAATAATCTCCAAAACGCCTTAACAAAAGTGAATATGGTAACAAGTAAAAAAAATTCACATTCGCAAAATGTTGTACAAAAATCGGAATAACGATTTGCAAACCTGAATTCAAATGAAATTATTGCACGTAAAATAAATTAAAATTCGCAAAATCTTGTCTAGAAAAAAAAAGTGAATTCAATTCACAAAATTTAACTAAAGTAACTTCAAACAGCAAAATTGTTTTTAAAAATGAAAATTGTATCATCGAAGAAAACTTGGCTAAAGTGAAAACCTAAACAGAACTATTTGTAGCCTAACTGAACCTTAAGATCATAACAGTTTTTGCCAGCTTCCAAAGTCGAAGTTTATACTCGTAACTAAACTAAAAGCCCCCGGCGGCCCCCAATTTTGACTAAGTAGCTAAGCGTACACGCTACAATAATTAAAGCCCGTTCAATCAGTGAATCAAAATGTCACAGCTTTTAAGACACAATCAAATAGAAGAAAAAGGAACTAAACAAACATCAACAAAAATAAATAAACAGAAATGATAACGAAAGCAAATTATTATTTTCACATTTCCAATTGACGAAAGTTGCTGCAGCTCTTCTTCTTGTTATATTAATATTATTATTATGAAGTAAAAGTTTATTATGTAATTTTATAAATAGTATCGTTTAATTAAATACAATAATACGTAATGTCTTATGTCTTAACTTTGTGCGTTAATATTTATTATTAAAAACAACAACAACAAAAAAACAATTCAATCTTTAAAACATTTCTTAAAACAAGCAACAACATTTTGTATTTGTTTTTGCCTCTTTTTTTTCTTCGTGTGTCTTGTCCTATGACTTTGTCTTTTTTTTTCTTATAATAAGTTTTGATGGAACAGTAGAATTGTTTAAATCTAACAAAAAAGTGAAAAGAAAGCAAGATATGAAAATACAAAATATATGTATACTTTATTAATAATAGAAAAGTAATATTATAAATTGTTAAAGAGTTGTGTATTCTAGACATTAATCGTGTTCAATAAAATTCTAGATATTCGTTGTATATATATATTATATATATATATATATATGAGTCTCCTCAAAAGAGTCTTCACTCTCCACCTTCCTTTTAGCCATAATAAATTAAATGAATTTCCAGACCATATGATCTATCATAACCCTTCTCAACCCTAGTTCTGTTCAGTTTTTAGAATATGCAACTCTATAATAAACACACAACTCTATATATACATCTATATAACAAATCTATACAAAGTGTACTTCTAGAACACACTGATTACATTTAGGGGGGTTTTAAATTGTGTAGATGACAGTGTGTATGGTGGGGGGGGGGGGGTTAAGGGGGTGAGGGAACAACCCTGTGACGGTTTTTATGCAAATCAAACAATAAAACTAATTATATTATAAAGTTTAACAACAACAACAAAAGAAAGAAAACAAAAATAAAACGTGACAAAAAGTTAATCTAAAACGTAATTTTTAACATACTATAAAAAAAATTATGTATTGTGCTAATATTAACAATATTTTATGCTTAAGTTTAACGAAACAAATGTTTATGAAATGATTCTGTAAAAATAAAAAAAAAATAAAAAACGAGTAATACGAATTTTTAATTTTAGTTAGCTTCCAGATATAGCAATAATATATTAACTTAAATCAAAAATCATTAATGTTGATATCAAAAGAATTTAAATAAAAATATAAAGTTAAAAGCTAAACAAAGTTTTGAATTTACTTAACTTTTAGTTTTTGGCAATTATATTTACAAAAATATATTTCTCATTAACTCGAAATTCTTAGCTGTTCTGAATTTCGCAAAAGCAATTGAATGTGCGGTTAGAAAAAGTTTTGCCCTTGCATGGAATAAAAGCTATTGGAATATAACTTTGAAGTGGAAAAGCGTTTTGAAAACAGGAACACATATTTGAAAACGCAACGGAATGAAAAGTGCACGAAAATTGGAAAAGAACTATATAAAAAATCCTAGAAATTTTTTAAAATTAGACCCAAGGCAGCTTGTTTAATATTTCAGAAAATATTTTAAAAAGCACGGTTTGAGAATGCTTTTCTTAAATTTAGAAATTTTATCTGAAAGAAGAATATTATATACGTTTCGAAATTGCGAACACAAATTTGAAAACGGTGCGGAATAGAAAGTAAGCGGAAATCAGAACAAGCCTGATTATAAAGTTGAACTCAATTGCATTTTGGTTGAGCTCTAGCACCCAGTACGCTTATATATCTTCTTGTTTTGTCAATAAGAAACGCCTATATTGTCTACCCTACATAACCAACCCCTACCCCCACCCCTAACCTACTCAACTTAACCTAACCTGCATTACCTATGCTATGCTAACTGACATTGTCGATGGCGTTTTTTGTCAACACAAATTTTTCTTGGTTTCTTCGCCTTGGAAACTTGAGTTTGTTGATTGCCTTCAAGAAGTTGTTGTTTTTTTTTTCTTCATTTGTTGTTTTTCTTGCATTTTTTTGCGCCTGGCATTTTCTTGCTCGGAAAATTTGCTGCTTTTGTTCAAGTTTTTCGACATCAAGCAAAACAGCAGCAGCAACAGGAGCTATCATAAAATGGGTATCAAAATTTCTAGATCTAAACTAAAAGCAATTAATATTTGAAAATTTAAAGCTGAAAGAAAAGTGCAAAAAAAAACAAGAAAACTGCTTAATATATGTATATATAGCATATATATTATAATAACAACAAAAAGGAAAAATAAATTGATTTAGTATATAATACAAGCGTGTAAACTTAAGTTTTCAACTAGAAGAAAGTTTGTGTTGTACTTGTTACTTTTTCCTTGTAGAGCTGCCAAGTTTCTCTAATTTTCTTTCTTTTTGGAAAATAAAACTTGACAAATAGTTTTTCAACTGTTGATAAAAGAAAAGTACCGTAAATTGACGTAACTTCTGTACCTGCCGGCAGCGGTAATTGTTGTGTTTCCATTGCAAGGACATGCAGGACAATACATGCTATGCATACTCATGTCACCGTCTAACAAGTTTTTAAGTGGAACCTGCACAGTCCCCCACCATCCCCGCGACCAGATAGACAAAAGGGTTTAACCCAAAGATATCAAATAATAGATAAAAAGTGACTACAACTATCAGTATGTGTGTGTGTGTGTGTGTGTGTGTGTGCGTGTATTTGTGCATGTGTTGTGTCTAGAGTTTAGCCCGCATTGTTGTTGGGAGCAACGGTAAAATCAACAAATTATTCTATAGGTATTACGTGCTGAAGAAGCGCTGCCTCCTCATGCAACCCTTCAGGCTCCCTCCCAACAATATATCGACACACATCCGCATATCCGCACCCACATCCACATTTACCTACACTTGTCCATGTGCAAATATTCAAAAGTATCAATAAAATGATACACAGAAAAAAAATAATATGATATGGTACTCAATAGAGGTGGCACAACATCGATAGTTTTTGATAGTGATAGTCGTAAAGGCCCAAACCATAAGAACTAGAAGGCTGAAATTTTCACAGTAGCTTAGTCCTATGCCGAAAGTGAGAGAAAACATCGATAGTGAAGAGAATTGAAAACTATCGATATAGTCGCTGTTGACTTTGATTTTTTCCCACCTCTAGTACATCATTTTAATATTTTTCATATCAATTAAAAGCTGATAAGCTAATAGTTTGATATTTTCGCACATAGTCAAATATTATTCAATTCCCATTAATACATCTTCTTCAATGCCATTTTTTTAAGTGTACTTACCGATATTTCCTTAATTTCTTTCAAATTTGTAATTAATTTATCTCTAAGGCTTCTCTTTCCACTTTAAATGTTCATCAAATTGAAACTTTTAAACTTTTTAGAAATGTTGGAATTTCTCGTTCATTTTGTTGAATATGTTCAGAGTTCATTTTTGACTGTGTAGTGTTGACATATTTTTGAAAGTAAACAACTATTTTTGAAATATGATATTGACAAGTACATATCATTTTGTTATTGATATTTTTTTCTCTGTGCACAACAGTACAACTGCACAAGCTACTAATAAAATTATAATACCCAAAATGAAAACACATAACAAAACACAATAGAACCGACTTGGGTGGGGAGCTGGGCTGGCAGAGTTGTAGGCAATGTGATTCTTCTATATAGGGTCTGGGATATACATACATATACATATGTAGTTATCAAATCGCATAGTTGCCAAATTACCTTGTTGTTTTGCATTTGCATTGGTAATGGGTTAACTGGAGGTTCGACCAATGTGGACAATAAGGGGGCTAACAAAAAAAAAAGAGCAATGAAGAACATTTTTATACCCTTGCAAAAACATTGTTTAAACAAATAAATTCTTCTTTCTTTTAAAAAAATTTTGTTCAGTTAAAGTATTTAGAGTATAATAAAACTTGATTGAGATATCTGTCATCATCATACATATAGTCTAAAGGGTCAAAAGCGATTCGATCAATGCACATTTCTTTACAAAAATTTAATACCCTTTGGAAGGGTATGAAAACGCTTTTTCTGTCTAGACTGAGTTTTACTTTGTTTTTTGAGTTTCCGCCAAAGTTAACAGCCGAATTTGTTCTCATTTTCATGTTAGCTAATCTTTCAGTAAAAGTTTAAGTTTGCAACTCAGAACTCTAGTTTTTTTTTTTTTCGTATTCTGAACCAAGCCTTGAATCGAACCAGTAGACCAAAAAAAATAAGCCCCATTCTGAACCGAATAATATATTTCTTCAAAAAGTTTTAGGAACTTTACGAATTAAGAAAAATGTTGGCTTATTTGCGTGAATTTTGAACATGAATACCATTAGAAAAAGTTTTAAAATTTAAAATAAATGAAGTAAAGTCAAAAATTCAAAACACAATGCTAATTTGTTCTTTTAGAAATTATTAAAATAAAATATTATAGAAATCACATGACATTTATTGATTTTGTATTATAATCTCAATTTTCATAATTTCGTTTTGCTCAGTGTATAATTGTTATAATTTCTTCGTAAATCAATTTCTTCCAGTGTATTAGTTTATTGTTCACTATTTATGAGCAATATTCGAAGTTTATTAGCCATTTTGGTGGCAATTTATTTGCATATTGGCCTTTTATTTTCCCGGCACAGGAGGATGGAGACTTAACTGTGCCCCAAGTTGCATGCAGAGGGGCATAGAACTTGGTTTTTTTTTTTTTTGGTGAGTGGAGTGGTGTTGGTGAGCGTGTCGATGGCGTGGATTGATTTGACTTTGACACATGAAGAACAAAGCACACACACACACACATACACAAAGCCCATAAAGATATTTAGATAGTTGTGTGAGCAGAACATGCAACACCCATGAAAACAGTGGGCATCATCATGACATGTGCTGACTAAATCATTTCGACGTTAGAGTTGTCACGAGTCGTTTAGAGTTAGTTCGAATGAACAAGCCTTCTTCTCAAATCCACTTACTTTTGAAAATTAATTCTGCTTTAATTCCATGTTCATGTTTTGAATACCGCATGGAATCATTTCGAAACATATTTGAACTCTAGAAATGATGAATTCAGAAAAGCTTTGAAAGAGACCGAGTACGGGACCAAATGCACAGATCTTCGGCCGCCGAAAAGCTACACGAAAAGACAAGCTGAAAATGTTGGCTCGTATTGTAATGTATGCACGTTATCCCTCTTGATAACTATACTCTTTGGTTTCGTTTAATTTTCGCTTATACGACGTATAATGATCGATAGTTTTTCGGTCATTCTACTTTCGATCAAATTTTTCGACATTTGAAAGAAAACTAGAAATCTGATGAATTATGTCCCGCTTTTCCGTTTATTTAAGTCATTTGAGTTCCATTGTAGATAATTTATTTTATTTATACATATATTTTTTGAAGGTTTTCATTCAAAACATTTCTTTGAGTTGTTTTTTTTATTTCAATTATTTTTCGATCGATTAATCGGTCGTTTTAAGTTTTCGTATTAATTGAACGATAGATAATATCGTTATAAAGGAGACGATATTGAAAGAAAACGATTTTTGTCAACAAAGTATCGATTATATCGACTTTTATATTATATAGAATTTTAGCTAGTGACTAACTTATACTTTAGTGAATTGAACTTGAAAGTACAACTCTATTTGTCAGGCAAGGCGGGCGCCTCAAAAGGTCGCTCCCCAACACCGACACCCAAACGCGAGAATGGAGCAGGGGCAGGAGCTGGAGGTGGAGGTGGAGGAGTCGCAGCTGGGGCAACAAATGGCGCGCAGTCAACAAATGCAGCGGCGCCAGCAACAACAACAACAACAACAGTCACTGGAGCAGCTAGTGGTGTGGGCAGATCCACATTACATGCGAATAAAACGATACTGAAAACAGTTTCGGTATTCCTTGCCAGCGGCAAACGTAACTCGAGCAACCAGTCGAAGTCCGCCGCGGCTGCCTTGAAGAACAAGCGGCAACAGCAGCGCCAAAGGAAAATGGACGAGCTGAGCGGCAAAATTAATCCCAAGCTCTTGGACAATTTACGCAAAAAGACGCGATTCACCAAGTGAGTAAATGCCATTTTAGTATGTATTTCTAGTTTTTTCTACTTTCAATTATCTTTCCAGGGATGAGCTGGATGCCTTGTGCCGCATCTATCGCAAACTCGTTTCCAATTGTCAGTATGCTGCCAAGACGCTTGCCTCTAGTTCCTCCAGTGCGGCCATAGCCAAGCCGCATGCAACGGTCGAGGTGGGTTCTTAAAGTTTTGTTGATATACACATGTCGAGAGGATCATTAGGGGCTATCAATTTAAAGACATCTTAACATTTTCAGGCCTGTTCCCATTTCCGAGTCCGATCAAAACATTCGAAATTAAAATTATTATTCAGGCCTGTTCCTAATTCGTATTCCTATCGAAATTTGCGAAAACGGAATTGCTGTTCTCAAAACGTCAAACGTTTACGTTTTAAAAAGTTTTACTGTTTTGCCTGCAGAACGAAAAGTAATTGCCATTCCGATCGAAAAACAGGACAGAAATTCGTAAATCGTTCGCAATTCATTCGTCTTTACCTTTCAAAAACATATTGGATTCGGAACAGGCCTATTTTTTTTATTCCAAATAATTAGGGCTTAGAAGTTTTTCTTTTGACACACTGGAAAGAAAAGTATTTGACCTTGCCTTTGAAAATAATTAAAAATAAGGTATTTCAAAGAAACACAAAATTAAAAATTGATTTAAAATAAAAAAAAAATAATTAAATTATTATTTATTATTTTCACTGAAATATCCGAAAAAATTTAAAAAGTGGTTAATGTAACAAATCATTTATCAACTGATCCGATATAATGATAGAAATATATCAAATTTTTAAACAGATTTTCAAAGTTTTGAGCTCTTAAGCAAAACCCTGAAAAAATGATTTTCTTTATATGTTCAAAACCGAAATTTTAAATAACACGAAACTAATTTTTATATTCAATCTTTACTTCCTCACTTTTAAGGCTATATGTTGAAATTTAAATTGAATACTTGTTTTTGGAAATGTTTAAATATGGTTTCAAATCTTAAAATATCATCTATAATAATATAAACTTATATTAATTTACTTATATTCAATTTGCAGGGCATTGATAGAATTGTTTTCCGGGAGCTATTGCACAGCACCTTTGACATTGTCACCGAAGAGATTCTCATGGAGAGAATCTTCTGTAGTTGGGACAAAGCACATGAGGGCTTGCCTTTGCGTCTGGAGGGTTGGCTAATTGGTTTGTCCACCTTTCTGCGTGGAACGCCCGCAGAGCGTGCTGCATTTTGCTTTCGGGTTTATGATCTGAACACGGATGGTTTCATTACCAAGGATGAGATGTTTACGCTGTTGCGCAATTGTCTCATTAAACAGCCGCAGGACGAGGATCCCGATGAGGGTGTTAAAGATCTGGTGGAAATTGTTTTGAAAAAGTTTGACCTGGATAAGGATGGCAAGGTCTGTATCGATTCTCAAATCTATATTTGCAGTTTTTGCATCTGATTGCTTTGCTTTCCACAGGTTTCTCTGGATGACTTTATGGCTACAGTCGCTGCCGAACCTTTGCTTATCGAAGCTTTTGGACAGTGTCTGCCAACTGACAGCGCCGTCGTATCCTTTTTCTCAACGCTGCAGGTCTAGAAATCAAATGAACCAATTCTTCAAATATTGTGTAACTAAAATCGATATGCAAAATATAATAAAAAGTGAATTTTAGAACTTTGAAACTTTATTTATTTCGACAAATATAAAATTGTATTATTGTGTATTCAAATGTGATTGGTACTAAAATAAAATATTATTTCAATAATTTTTAACAATTTTTTCGAAATTATATGTAACCCAAAATCATCAGGCCTGCTCCCATTTTCGATTCCGATCAAAACATTTTGAATCGAAATCATTAGCTGTTCTGAATTTCAAATATATGTATGCAAAATTTGATGCAAAATTTGGTCTGAAAAGTATTGTTTTGAAACAGTGGAATAGGAAGTATTCAAGCTTTCTCAAAGAAATTGCTATTTTTTAAAATCAGAATCACAAAATCAAAAACGATTCGGAATTAAAACGTGGAAACAGACCAGTACATTAAATTAAAGTGTTAGATTTTTAAAAATTAATTTTTAATATAAACACTTAATCAAATTTAAAAGTTTAAGATTAAAGGCTTAAGCTTTTGATTCATATCTAATTTTCAAAGTTCAACATTAACTTTAATTTTATACATTTTGCTTTAATTTTCAATTTACGAAATCACAAAAAAAAACTTATTAAATTATATAAAAATGAATACAGAAGCACGAAAACTTGAAAACTTTCACGTTAAGTAAGTATACCTAATCAAATGATACGCTTGGTAACCGAGTATGAAAGTTCGATGTGCAAAAAGACGATAATGCTTAGAACTAACTAGATCTACACACATTGACCGTTAGATCGAAGTCTGTTGATTGGTAGTTAACTAAGGTTATCAAGCTTTATGTGCTCTTGACCCTTAAACGCTTAACCGGATAGAACCTGACGTATTCTATATAGTAGATAGATAATACAAACACGCAACATTTGCGACGTGCTACAGCTCACATACAATATTATAAGGAAATGTTGCACGAGTATCTATCTATCTATCTATCTGTGTATGTACATATGTTACTTTGTATCTGTGTATTAAGTTGCATGCGATTTTCTTCTTCAATTTGATAGTAAATGAACAAACCCGTTCGGGCAGAATGGATAGACTTTATGTGAGGGTCGGTTGAAAAGTATTCGGCCGGATAAGTGAAAATATATGTAACTGTATTTTGTTTTATAGATCTAAAAGGATAATTTTAAGTGAATCGAGCCAAACTGCTTTTAAAAACAAAATATTTTCAGAAATTAATAAATCAATAAATAGAAAAATCAACGTGGCCAATGAAACATACATCATGAGCTGAATATAAAATTTTTAAAAAATGTTCTTAATATCACGTCAAATTTTCTTATAAAATCTGAAATAATATTATTTTTAGAAATGAATAAAAATAAAATGTTAGTGTTAGTTAGTTCACCAAAAAAATATCACAATTTATATAATTATGTTCAGTTGCATATCTACAAAGACCATTTTCATATACTATAAGTAAAAACGAAGCTGTAATTCAAATCAAAACTAGTTATACAAGATTCAATTTAATGATTATTTTTCAGAGAAACTTTTAAAGTCACCAGTTCAACTAGGCAAGCGGCAAGTCAAAAGAATGTAAAGCTCTCAACTAGTCAGTCAACCGATCAACCAATCAACCAGTCAATTGAACAACTTTGTTAACTTTGTCACCCAGAGACAAAGCTTGAGCTAAATTTTTTCGATTAGCTGCATCCACAGATGAATTCTCGCACACCGTTTTCAATTTTCAGTTTCAGTTTACTTTTTACTTTTGCACTTGAATTGCAAATAAAAAAGTGCAATTGCCATAAACTAAAGAAAATATGTTTTCTTACTTAGGCGGACCAGAATGTGAATGACTGCTAAATAGACAATAATATATAATAATATACTCGCTTGCGTATACGTAATATTCCACAAGGTCGTTTAACTGTGTGTGCGTGTGTGTGCATGTGTGTGTGTGTGCTTGGTTGCAACTTCCAGTTTTAGTTTTAACATACAAAGCAATCAATTAATCACTCAATAAGTGCATTTTACTTTAACAAATAATAAGTTAGTTTCCAATTCTTAAACACTCCTACACATTTTCGAAAATGAAATTGTTTGCTCAGAGCAATACTTTATAGAACTGGGTTTACTTTTACTTTTAAGATAAAAATGCATTTTTTTAGACAACGACGTTTTTGTTTGTTGGAAATAGTTGTAGAGGGGTTGCCTGCTCCACTTCATTCCTTTCACAGAAAGAAATGATATCTTAGTCGTGCCGAAGATGTACATATGTTTACCCTTGCAGAAAAGATTTGCATAAGAAAACTTATTTTTCAATCGATTGCTCCTATGGCAGCTATAAGTTATAGTGATCAGATTATGATAAAATTTGGTCAACATGTGTAGAACGTGCTTTAATTTAGATATAATGAGTTTGGTTGAGAAATTTTGAAAAACACAAAAGCTTATCATACAAAAATTTATTTTCAACCGATCGTTCCTATGGCAGCTATAAGATGTAGTCGTCCGATTTCGATGAAATGTTGTCATCATGTATAAATTGTTCTCAAACATAGGTAAAGTGAGTTTGGTCGAGATATTTTGAAAATTTAAATGCTGACTTACTTTAAAACTCGTTCAAATAACACATTAAACTTAATACAAATTTATTTGTGGGTACATTTTTATTGACAAAATACCAAAATTTACATTAAAGAAAAGATTTATTGAATTCAATAAAATGAAAATTGCTATCTGCCATTAAAACATGGTAAGAAGGACTACGTAAGACACCATTCTTATTTAAAAAATTATGTGTTTTTCATGTTTTTATTTGCATACTTTATTATAATATTCCAAAAACGCAACCGATGCTATTCTAATTTGATTTTTTTTTTACAAATTAAAATCAAATTGAACCTGTAAAAGTTAACTTTCAAAATCTTCAAGATTTTGTTTGGTTTTCTAAATAAATTTTTTGAATTAATGGAAGAATAGATTATGGTTTTTAATTTTAGTAGTCATAGTCAAGTTGACTTCCTCTCTACATATCTAAAATGTTGGTCATCTCTATGCAATCGTCGCTATTAAGTCATCCAACCGCAACAAACATTGCAACCTTATCGTGCTTCGTATCGTATCAGTTGACTATTGTTGTACTATTTTTTTTTTTTGTTGTTTTCCTATTACTAAACGTGTATAAGTTGTTTCATATTGATTTACTGTGACGACTACGTAACGCCCCAATGCATGCTGGAACTCGATTTGCTGATAGCTATATATACACTATATACTATATGTACATGTTAGAGCTCGTACTTTATAGAGGTGTATTTTAAGGATTCTATTGTTGGAAAAATGTTAAGAACATAATTAAAAATGAAGATAATAAAAAAGTACCCCTAGACGTTTTAACAATACAAAATAATTAACTTAAAATGATTAGCGATATTTTGGCACCTCTAACAATTAACCTTATACAAAATATGGTCTCTAACACTTATAGCATCTGAGATCATACAGATAAACAGTTCGACTGCTTAGAGAAAGCTGAGAAGTGACAGAACATCGATATCGCTATCGATTTAAATTCTCTTTAAAATCGACATCAAAATTTTGCTTGCATTATATTATATATATTACATATAAGAAAAGTCCTGAATTTGTCTTATTGGATTACAACAGATTCGAATTCAGCACGTTTTTGAAAAATAAAAACGAATGAGTTCCGAACGATTTACGAATTACTGTTCTGATTTTCGATCGGAATGGTTTCGTTTTCTCATTTTCTCGTTTTCGCTTCTGTTTTACAAACAGTTTTTCAATTTGATATTATAAATGTTATTTGACTTAAATCTAATGAATAAATTGACTTATTCTTTTAAAAATATGATGAAGATAATAAAAAAAATTAAGTTTAAGAATTTGTGTTTTTGAACTCCTTGTGTAATTCTGCAAAAAAGTACAACTTTTTAAAACGTAAAAGTTTGATGGAATACGAATTTGAAACAAGCCTGATGGTAGAGATCTTTAATTTATGTACTTTAAAATTACTATATAGTACGAAAATACAAAACATCTATTAATTACATTTTGGTATTTTTTTTAAATATTATTAAAAAAATTAATAATTGAATAATCATTGCTGATTTAAGAAAAGTGAATGTTTTTTTTATTGATAAATATTTATATCTATTTAATATATATTTTACAATGTCACATATCTATTATACACTTTTGCATACACATTTTATGGTTACAGGGTATTAAGGCTAATAATAAATTTGTACTTTTACTGATTGTTGGATTGTTGGACTCCAAACAACCCCATCAAGTGTTATATTGTATCTCTAGATTCTAATCTCTTACTCTAAATTTAGTTTTATAACTCAAGTATGTATGAATATTTGAATGAGTGTGTGTGTGTGTGTGTGTGTGTGTGTGTGTGTGTGTGTGTGTGTGTGAGTATGCATATGTAGCTAATAATAATATCAGGCAGGTCCAAAATATAGGCCTTCATTGTTTATAAATATTACAAATGTATGTAATCATTGGACGCTGATTAATACAAATACACTCATTCACAGTCATATCAAAACATTTTCATACTCATTCATACACACTCACACATAAAACATTTTCACTCATTTGAGTTATAAAAACTCAAGAGACGCTCATGTTCTATATAGATCAACATGGGGGAAACATGTGTTCAAAAATGTTTATAGAACGTTTGAGAGATCTCTCAGTGTATCGGCTGTGTATGTGTATGTGTGTGTGTGTGTATGTGTGTGAGTGTTTTGTGAGTACTTGTATGAATATTTGTAATAAATACTCATACGACCGGCATGTCGCATTGCGTACTGTTTACTTTCTGTGGGAATTCAGTTCAAATTCGTTAACAGACGCTAACGGTTTAAGTTCCCCAAAGTAGCTGTTCCATATATATATATATATATATATAGTTCCTAAGGCATTACCCAGTATCCTTGCCATAGAAACCATATAAAAACCAAAATGTCAAGGCCCAATCAAAGGTTTGTAAAAAACGTTGACAAAAGTAAAAGAAGTTTCGTTCGTGAGTGTGTGTGCGTGTGTGTGTGTAAAAAATCAAAATGAAATATAGAAAAATATTTTGAAAATAGAATATAAAAATATATACAAATTTCGCCGCTAGCAACCAAGATGCAGCTGAAAAAATAATAATCTTATCAACATAATTTTTTTATTTTATTTTTATTATAGTCGTCCAATAACACGTAATTGTGGCCCAACTACAACACAGACATTTAAGCGTGTTGTTTTTTTGTTTTTTTTTATTCCAAAGTGGAAATAGATAAGAACCCAAGAAGCTAGTAGAACTCTGACCCCAACAGTCCAACTTCAGTTTTGCTTATCTTTCAAATAGAAATGAGTCCGAGAGGATATTATTAGAACAACTATACCTGCTCTTATAAAAACTGTACTACAAGTCTTACTAGCCCCCAAAGTAATTAATCATGGTCTACTTTAAGTAGTTCAATAAAAAATGCACTTGTTTTGAACATATTTTCATTAATCCAGCTAATCAATGATACACAATCATTCATTAATTGCGTTAAATTAATAGCATTCGATTTTGTATTTCATTTCAATTTTATTACACATATAATTACGCTTAACCTTTGGCTTTGTAAGTGTGCATCAACTTTAAATACTGCTTACATATAATACTATATAATAAAATACTTAAAAGGAGAATTGGAAAAACATTGCTCCAGCATCAATTTCAGGTTTCTAATCATATTCAACATAGCCATAAAATTACTGAAAAAATGCAATTATTTGACTACTATGTATATTACTTGAAGCATTATCATTTTAGACCCATTGAACTCATCATTTATAAGAGCTTAAGCTAGCAAATTATGTAGATGGAATCTTTTTATGTGCTTTATTAATGTTTTGAAAATCAATAAACATAAACAATAAACTTAATGATTTAAAGTAAAAAAAACCACAAGAAAGAAATGTTATCTTTCGCGTGCCGAAGAAATATACCCTTGCAGAAAAGATTTGCATAAGAAAACTTATTTTTCAATTGTGAATAGTGATTCGATTTTGATAAAATTTGGTCAACATGTGTAGAACGCGCTTAATTTTACATATTGTGAGTTTGGTCGAGATGTTTTGAAAAACACAAAAGTTTTTCTTACAAAAACTTATTTTAAGCCGATCGTTCCTATGGCAGCCATAAGATATAGAAGTCCGATTTTGATGAAATGTTGTCATCATTTGTAAATTGTCCTTAAACATAGATAAAGTAAGTTTGGTTGAGTTATCTTGAAATACAAAAAAGTTTTTCATACAAAAACTAATTTTTCAACCATTCATTTCTATGGCAGCTATAGTGGTCTGAACTGGCCGATTCTGACAAATGTACTGCTTGCAAAAAGAAGAAGCATCTGTACCAAGCTTCATAGCTATAGCTTTAAAACTGAGGGGCATATAAACAGACAGACAGACAGACAGACAGACAGACAGACAGACAGACAGACAGACAGACAGACAGACAGACAGACAGACAGACAGACAGACAGACAGACAGACAGACAGACAGACAGACAGACAGACAGACAGACAGACAGACAGACAGACAGACAGACAGACAGACAGACAGACAGACAGACAGACAGACAGACAGACAGACAGACAGACAGACAGACAGACCGACAGACCGACAGACAGACAGACAGACAGACAGACAGACAGACAGACAGACAGACAGACAGACAGACAGACAGACAGACAGACAGACAGACAGACAGACAGACAGACAGACAGACAGACAGACAGACAGACAGACAGACAGACAGACAGACAGACAGACAGACAGACAGACAGACAGACAGACAGACAGACAGATAGACAGACAGACAGACAGACAGACAGACAGACAGACAGGCAGACAGACAGACGGACAAGACTCGGCTGTTGATGCTGATCAGGAATAAACAAATTTTTTTTCTGAGACGTCTCCTTAAATACTTTACACGTTTCGTAACATAAATTTGATCCTAAATTCTTAAAAAAAATAAATCACTATATAACTGTAAAGCAAAATACAACATTTTTCTATACCTAAATATTGGAGACTTATCTTGCATTTTCTCAATTATAATTATAATAATACAAACTGTAATAAGTCTTTTAAAAGATTAGTTAAATTTCTGCAGAAACAGTCAAGTTTATTTTATAAAAGAACTAATTTTCCAACAAATTATGCCTATGAAAGCTACAAGACATATTGATACGATTTTTATCTAATTTAGTTGTTAAAAACAAACTAAAACTGAAATTAGCTTGAGAAACAATCAAGTTTTTCATACAACTTATTTTGCCATCTAATGAAAATTTGCTTGAAAAAACAAACATTTTTGACTGATCATAAGTATAGCAGCGATATGTTTATGTTATATAGTTCTATCGAATCACTCAGAACTAGTTAGATTGTACTTATTTTCGGATTATAGTTCATTATTCATAAGTGATTTGAGTTCGATTATTGCTCAACCGATTCGAGTATCAAAATCGTTCTTTAAGCAATTTTGAAACTCGAATCAAATGACTACTGAACGATTTTGGAACTTAAATGACTACTGAACGTATTGATTAAACGAAAATGGGCTTCAGCTGTTGTTGCTGATCAAGAATTTATATACTTGATAAGATTGGAGATAACTCTTTTACAATTTCATGACTAGATTAAAATACCCACTGTGAGGGTAAGCTAACAAGTAGCTATAAATTGTAATTTACATACTATTAAGCACATACATGAACAGCACATTGATATAATCGTATTGTTGATAATAAGTATTTTTTATTATATCAGTTGATTGGCACACTTTTTAATGCAAATTTCAACTATTCTGCATATTGTTAAGTAATTAAATAGATTAAATTAACTATACTTTAGAACTATGTACAAGGTGCAATGTATATTAAAGACATGTGTAACAATATTACAATAATTATTAATATGCAGATTTGAAAAGGTTACTCTATTAAAAAGTATTCAGTCATAGTTTTTAATGATATTTGATAAATTGCTTAACTTTTCAATGGTATTATGGAAACAATTAATAGTTTTCAATAGGTATACACAAATTGATAAATATATATATATATATATACAAGGCAGCTCCTATTTCCGGTACCGATCAAAACATTTGAAATTGATATTATTGAATATTGATGTTTTTCGTTTTGATAAGTTTTCCTTAAATTAACATGAAAACATTTGGGTTCTTTTTGAGTTTTGATTTAGGTTTTTTATTAGTTACTTTTGAAGTTTTTTAAAATTCTTCAATCATTGCATTCAACATTTCGTGCAAGAATAAGTATAAGAATGTAAGAGACAGTGCATGTAAAAGAGAACCGGATGTATAGTAAAATTTAAATTACAAAATGATTTGCAATTCATCAAATGTTGATTCGGCATGTAGTGGGTGTTTTTTTTTTTTTTTTTTTTTATTTTGATGTTTGTATTGAAGTTTGAGTATTGGGTGTTGATATTTGGATGCAAGGTCAGGGCCAGGGTTGGTCGGGTGCTATTGGCATTGATCAAGCACATGTCATGTAATGAGTATTGTTATTATCGCCACATCTCACGCAGCTGCAGTTGAAAGCAGAGAGCTAATTATAATACGACTACTCAGCTCAACAACAACTGAACAGATCTCAAAAACAAAATTGCTGACCAAAGCTGAAATACATTGAAGAAACGAAGCCAAAAGGTTAGCTTTGGTCAGCTTAAGATTAAAGATAAAAAAGTCTGCACTTAACAAAAAAGAAAAGCACATTCAATTTTAAAAAATTGACAAAAAAATCATGGAACAAAGGTGTAGATATAGACATATTCTTTTAAAAAGTGTTAAAAACTCTATTAAATCCAAAAAAAAAAAAATTCATTAACTTTAAACTTAGTATGTTTAAAGAATTTTTAATTGCAGACTACAAAATTCTACATCCTAAGTAAAAATGTATGTGTAACAGCAAAATGTCACGTTACCAAGAAATTTAAGTGAAAGAGTTTGCTATTTTTTTTTTCAGTGCAAGCATATAAGACCCACACATAGCACATAACACACATAATAATAGATCATGAAACTGTATAATTAGCTTTTAACACGCACTTCCCCAACTTTTGAACTTGCCAATGATCATAATTTGAACTACTTTTTGAACAGCAACAACAATCGAGGCGGAGCTGGAGCTGGAACCGGAAGTGGCCAGAACAATGATATCTACAATATTGTTTTACTCATTGTGGATATTGTGATGTTGGTGGTCAAGTTCTGGCTATCGATTGTCGAAGAATTTGTCAAGCTATTCACCACACGGCCGGAGGCGAATGTTAATGGACAATTTGTGTTGATTACGGGTGCAGGACATGGCATGGGCAAGGAGATGGCATTGCAATATGCGGCACTCGGTGCCAAGGTCATCTGCTGGGATGTCAATGAGCAAACGAACACACAGACCGTCAATGAGATTAAGAAGGCTGGCGGCAGTGCTTTTGGCTATGTGTGCAATGTGGTCAAGCGGGAGGATATTCTGGAGTTGGCTACCAAGATGCGCAAGGAGCATGGCTTTATCAGCATTGTGATTAACAATGCGGGCATTATGCCATGCCATCCACTGTTGGAGCATACCGAGCAGGAGACACGTCTCATGTACGACATCAATGTCCTGGCTCATTTCTGGGTAAGTCCTTGCACTTGCAACATTTCAAACAGTTAACTTAATAAGCATCCTCCCCCACTACCACTTCGCAGATCATTCAGGCTTTCCTACCCGAAATGATTGAGCGCAACGAGGGCAGCTTTGTGGCCCTCTCATCCTGCGCAGGACTCTTTGGTCTACCCAATCTGGTGCCCTACTGCGGCACCAAGTTCGCTGTTCGTGGCTACATGGCCTCTCTGGCTGAGGAGCTGCGCCACAAGAATCCTCAGAGCAATGTGAGTACCCTGCACTTCAAAATAGCTTAACAGGGTATGTTCGACTTGCCTTAAAGTAGCAACATACATCAATTGAGAAACGCGAACATATAACTGTGTCGATATTGGCACAAAGAGTATAGAGAGCAAGAGGCATCACGAGCATACATTTCAATACGAATTAACATTTTCAGCTTTTCCTCTCGCACTCGGTCTGTTTTTATGGCTCTTCTGTCTCGCTCGAACACTCGCCAAAAGCCAGCAAACGCTTCAGCAAGTCTTTGACTTCGTCGTTCGGTCTCTTACACCTTTATTCTTTTTGGTCAAACTATATATATGAAAACCTTCTTACAGGATATCTGCTAGTATGCATTCATTACAATTCTAAACATTATATTCCAATTACAGATTAAACTGACCACCATCTATCCGTATATGATCGATACGGGCCTGTGCAAGAATCCTCGCTATCGCTTCCCAAATCTGTTCAAATTGATTTCACCCAAGGTTGCCGCTGCTTCCATTATTGAGGCACAGCGTCAGGGACTGGAGGAGGCAGCCATACCACGTCATTATGTGGCTGTGGAGAAGATTGGACGTATGGTTCCAAAGAAGACCATGCGACTGGTTAACGATTTTCTGGACACGGGCGTCAATTCCGACAAGTGAAGTGAAACCAAAAACTAGAAACTTGGAAAACACATCCAATGATACTATAATTTTAAGTTTCAACAGCTTTATCAATTTCCTCATAGACTGTACCCATAGTAAATTGTGAAACAAAGGGGTTAATAAAGTTGTGCAAATGTATGTAAAAGGCATACAAATTTAGCCATGTGTTAAAGCCACGCACTTTTGTAAAACCAAAAAATATACCGATTTATTAACATATTTTAAAAAAATCATGACTTGGGTACAGGGTATCTGCTAGTCGCTTAAACTTGACTCAAACATTCATATTTTTTTTTTTTTTTTTGTTATTGTCTCTGTCTCGCTTGGTTATTAGATTATTTTTAACATTTTACTACTATTTGTATTTGAAGTGAATTTAGTATACCTAAAACGGTTGTTACTTAATAAACAGATACTACCTATACATAACACAATATCTTGATTATATAAAATATCTCAGGTTGCAATGCTGAAAGTTGAGCTAAGCTGTGATCGCTTGCTCGGTGATTTGATGCTTAGTCACTAGCGTGGACTGGCGTGCACAGTGATACATTACCGCAAATTTAAAAAACTTCTTTTCATAGTGACCATAATACATTTTCAGTACGTTTTTATGGTTTATGATAAAAGTTTCATTAGAAATGTCTTACTAGGAAGATGACTCGGTACACGCAGACAATTTAAATTAAAGAAGAAAATGTGAAAAAAAAGAAAATGCCGAAGATATATACCCTTGCAACCGATCGTTCCTATGGCAGCTATATGTTATAGTGGTTTGATCTGGCCAATTCAACTATAGGTACTTCCTGCAGCAAGAAGAAGCATCTGTGCCAAGTTTCATCAAGATAGCTCTGGAACAAAGTCCTGGTTGGTTTTTGATTTAATACTTAAAATCTGAAAAATAGAATAACTATATAGTATTATAGCTGTTAATCTAACAGTACTGATCATCACTCTTTTTATTTATTTATTTGATAAATGTTGACTATTGAAATTTAAAAAGTTTTGAGATTAAAAATTAAGTAAATTAAAGATTAACAATTAAGAATAAACTGGGAATGTTCCCAATTAAAAAATCAAAGAAAATAAAAAATTGGTCCAACATTTCTTGCAAGAACTTTACAACTTTACTAGTTAATGAAAATTTTCAAAAAAACTAACTTTTATTGAAAACATGGTTTAATAGGAAAAATACACTTTAAAGAGATTTTTAAAATTTTCACTTAAGAATCTGAAATGTTCTGTTTTAATGATCAGATAAGTTCTGATAATCTTAAATAATATAAGTTATGATCAGGTTAGCAGCCATTATAATAGCTAACCTTATCTATATAGACTCAGACGAGAGATTTCCGAACATTTTTGAAAAAAAAAACAAATGTTCTACTTTAAACCTTAAACTGACAATATAACACAAAAACACTCGATAAATTTTATAATATATAACCAACTTCGAAACATATACCATACATATATTTAAGATGAGTTTAAATTGAGCTTGGGTTTTCACTTCTTGCCCTTTGCTGCCTTGGCTGCCTTGGCGGCCTTTGCCTTTTTGGCTGCTCGCAGTTCCCTGGCTTCCTTGGAGGTTATGGAGCCGGCACGCTTCTTGCGCGCCTCCTCTAATTTGGCCTGCTCGGCGAGATTATCCAAATAGAATTGCTCGAAGTCGGTGCGCTCCATGACCTTCTTTTCGGCGGCACGCTTGCGATCGACTGCCTCCAGAGTCTCATGGAAATTGGCCAGGGCAAGACGGAACTGTTCATCGGATTCGATCATTTTGATGAACTGATCGGGATTATCAGGATCGAGCTCAAGATCAGGCACAAATGGTTCTTCCTCTACAAATGCAGACTTGCGCTCCTCATCCTCCAGCAGTGTGGTGCGACGCTTCAGTTTGATCTCATCAACGCGCGCCTCCAGCAGCTTGCTGCGCGTAATCTCGCGCTCAAACATCTAAGGGTTAAGAGGGGGTGAGTTGAGCGTTGACTGTAGAGATGGGATTGGTGATAAGGATAAGGAGAGGGAGAGGAACGAGCATCTCATGAGAATCTCTAAATTTCTCAATCAGAAAAGTGAATTGAAAAAGATGTTTGCGATAGGATTGGGAATTGGGCAGTTAAGCTTACAGCAGCCATAAGGGCCTTCTCCTTGCTTGTAGTGCGCTTCATGGCCTCGTCCAGGTTCATGATGTGCGTATCGCCATTTGCCAGCCAAATGGCCAAATGTTGTCCACCTGGCTGGAAGAGCACGCCTGTTATGGTCGATCGGAAATTGATGCTGTATATGGGCTTGCGATGGTTCAAGAGTAGATCCCAGAAGTCCACCACACCATCCATATCGCCGGTGACAAAAAGTGAGGCACGTCCAGTGCTCCAGGCACCGCACATCAACTGGGTACGCTTATAGACATACATGGTACTAGGACGATTCTTGACCTCCTCGCACCAGATGCGAGCACGCCAATCGCCAACGATCAGAAAGTTCTTAACAAAGAACGGATTGCGATGAATGGTGCGAATGGGTCCTGCACAGATGCTATAGTTGCCCACCAGCATCTCGACAGGATTGAGACCCTTACGATTACCCACAAAGATGCTGCCCATATCGCTGCCCGCAATGAAGCGCACGGGTATGGTATATTCAAATTCCAGGACGGTGACACCATGTGCATCCTGACGATTTTGACGCCTTTGTGGAATTGGCTCCAGAAATATCTCATTGGCTGGCATTTTAAGATCACGTGTATCCCAGAACTTAATTGAACTATCCAGCGATGAGGTATAGAATTCTGTATTAGATTTCGAATACACCCAGCAAAGGCTTGAGGTAAGCTCACGATGTGCCGCCTCCATGGGGCAAATGCTTGTGGGCATGCCACTCTCAAATGTCTCCCAAGTGCACACCTTGCCCGTATATGTGCCGGCAGCCAAATTGTTCTCCTCCTTGGGACATATCTTGGCGCATGAAATAACCTCAGTACTATCATAGTAATACAAGGGTTTTATCGGATTCTTAACATCCCAGATATAGAAGGCATTATGGGTGCCATTCGTATCATCCGAGGTGACCATGCGGCGTTTGTCATTGTTAAGGGTATATAGATTACTATACTGAGTCATTATCTGTTTATTATTATTGGGCATCCAGTTGCAAACGGACATATGACGCTGTGGTCGCCACATATCGTGTATTATATTGATTGTACGAGATTTAAATGGCATACAAATGGTGCGTCCCATTTCGGGCGACAGATCGTCAAAGAAATGATTATATATATTTATAGCATTATTTTGGCGTGCCGTACTCATAGTACTACGTATTAGTTCCTTCACCTCCTCACCCCAAGCATCGTCACGCTCAACTTTCTTACGATGACGTATTGTTTGCTCCTCATCATTCATATTCACCTCCTTGGGCCAGCCGCCCTCGTAATGATACATACCACGCTCTTCGTACGTTGCATTTTCCGTTTCCATTTCGCTAAATGCCATCACAGAGCTTAGCTGTATGGAACGGTTCTGGGGATTACCCATAATATATTTCAGCCGGAGTCGGCTGCTTGGATGTACGCTAACCATTAGCTCGTTGCGATCCTCAAAAACGCACTGACGTCCAAAACGACGACGCTCACGCGTTAGCACCACTTGATTCTGATACATCTTGTTAAATTATTCAATCGATTTCAATATATATGTACATATATATTCCACGTATTGTTTTAATGTAACTATTGTTTTACTTCTAAAGTTCTTCGTATTATTGTATATTGGTTCAAATTGTTTTTCAGAATTCCATATTTGCCACACAAAGATTTACAAATGTGTCAAATGATACATAATTTTTTAAATTATAACTGTCACAAGCTTTCGTTCAAATTTTCGGTTTTGTACTGTGATCTGTTATATAGTTGCTTTCGTTATGTGTGGAGCAATTTTGTTCTACGTGGAGCAATGCTGTTAAGCAATATAGTTTCTAGTAATGTTTCGGGGCAATGTTTCGTTACAGCTGCCCCAAGTGAAATCGAAAAAAACTCCAAGACATATGGTTTTGGGCTCAAAAATTTTGGAATAGTTCTAGGATGTCAAAACTGGTCTCGAAATTTTATTTTTGTGAAAAAATGTGTTAAAGAGCTATTTTAAGTTTAGTCGATAGCCACGCGAAGCTCTGGCTTATCGATAATGCATATCGGTGCCTTTTTAAGTTAACAGAGTAGTAGGGATTATTGATTTTGGAGGCGCTGCGAACAACTTTAGCAAGAAGTCAGTCAAACTATTTAAACAAAAAATCGCGCTATTTTTTTACTTTTTTTGAGACCAAACCCAGATTTTTTTGGATCGCTCTTTGTATGGGGTAGCTGTATTGAAACATTACCTCTGGGATGTTGTTTAAGCAAATTAGTTTGTGTATTGACTAAAGCTGTGTTTTCACAACAGTTGCGAACATGTTACGTCTCATCGAAATATCGATAGGTCGACATTAAGTGTGCAACCATGGTCTCTCAACGTTTTACCGTTGGATTTTAATAACCGACGCGTTGCCTAATTTTTGCAAGCGAGCAAAAGTACACTTACAATTTCTGAAGGTAAGATTATTTTACTTAATTTGTATATACATATATAATACATATGTATATATCGCTTAATGTCTTTGAAACTCTACACAGCATATTGCAACAATGCCTAACTCAAAAAACCAACAAGACGCGGCCGCGAACACATCTGCTAAACCGTATCCTATTTCCCAAGTTGGCGATGACCGGCCTCGGCGTGAGCATAAAAATAGCAATGAACGATCAGCAACAAAATCACCTAAAGCCAATAACCTAAACGACCCCTCGTTTGATCCGTTGAGTTCACAAAATATGCTATTGGGTGTTGTGAAACATCACAAGGCTACCCTAGATGCCATCAAAAAGCAAAATTCCGAAATTGTGGCTAAGTTGCATGAAACAACTCTTAGCAACGCCGATAACACTCAAAAACTTCTCAAAGTGCAGAAACAGTAAGTTGTTACTCAAAAACTGTGAATTTGTTAAGTTCAGGTTCTCTTTCAGATTGCAAGACTCTAAGCGGCAAGTAGAGGATCTAATGAAGGAGAACGACCAGCAACTTCAGCAAATTAATGACTTGGAGGAGAAGTGCATTGTTGCCAAGACGAAGTGCACTGCGTTGGAGACAAGCTACGCTCAGAAAGTGGACTACTTTAATATCTTACTAAGCACGACGAAAACTGAGCTGGTTATGCAGCAGAAAAAAAACGAGAACCTGCAGAAACAGGTAAGCAGATGTATGAGAAGTATCAGAGATCATAACTAAGAAAAATTGGGTTTGGTTTAGATAACTTGAGAAACAAAAAAGATTTTCATAAAAATTGTATTCTTGTTCCTAGGAAAGCTATTGGTTACAGTAGTCCGATTCGGGTAATTCTGACCTATGTACTGCTTGTAGACAGAAGAAGCGTCTGTGCCAAGTTTCATCAAGTTAGCTCTGAAACTGAGAGACAAGTTCGGATATGAACAGACGGAAGAATATTCAGACGGACGGACATGGCTAGTTTGACTTGGCTGTTGAATCTTTTTATTTCAGAGACGTCTCTTTTAATGCGTTATACATTTTGTGATTAACTTATAATACCATCTGCACGGGTATAAGACATTTGTACACCCTTGCAGAAGGTAATATAATTTTGTCACTGTTGGATATTAAATTTTCTTATGGAAAACTTTTTTGCAATGATATATATCTTCGGCACGCCAAAGATAACATTTCGTTCTTGTTTTGTCATGATTTCGAAACATCGATTAATCAATTTATTCTAATACGAGTAATCGAAACACCGATTCCTAGTCAATACCCAATATGTATTGTTTCTTTTCACATTTACAGCTGGAGATAGTACAGCAGAGTCAACAAAAAACAACTGCTCAGTTGGAAGGCGTGATCCAAGAGAAAGATAATCAGCTTGATCGTCTGGAAATGCAATTCATGCAGCTACTTTCGAACTTCAGTGAAGCTACAGTTAGTTACGACCAAGATAAGCTCAAACTAGAGCAGAAATTGGCAGCAGCATCGCAGGTGGCTAAGGTGCGTAATTGTGTATTTTTAAATTGACTACTGATCAAAAATATCTTTTGCTTGAATTTGTCTCAAATCATTTAGACAGTACAAGCAGAACCGAATGCTGAGTTTGCGCACCAGAGCGAAAGCCTGACACATGAAGTGCAATCGACCCTTAAGAAACTTATAGACACCGAAAAGCATTGCGATGAGCTACAGCAGCTTAACCAAGATATACCTGCTAAAGCGTCAAACACAGCACAGTGCCTTCAGATTGAAATGGAGCAGCAAAAGCTTATGATAAATGAGCTGAGTAACAACAATCGTGATATGAGTGCGGCATACGCGACTGAGAAGATGGCTCTAAATGACGAAATCAAAGCGCTTAAGCAAGCCAACGAGCAGCTGATGGCGGCTGTCGAGGCAAAAGCTATCGAAGATCAACAGGAGCTAAATAAGCGGCAAGAACAGACAGCCGAACTGAAGAACCTCGAGCAGCAGAACTTGCATTTCACCAAGTTGTTGTCAGCTGAAAATTTGGAGCGAACAAAACAATTGCAGTCAGTGCAGGAAGCTTACGAGGTGGGCGAGTATAATTATTTGCAGCTAGATTTGAATATATATATACTAAATTACTAATTGCAGATGTCGCGTACTATGTTCCGAGACAGGCTAAAGCAAAAAGATGACAACATTGCCGCTTGCAACAAGAATTATGCTGAGATGGAGCGTCAAAAGAATGTATGTTGCTGTCGTTATCAGTTAAAAAGTCAAACTAAAAACTCTTTTTCACGCAGAGAACCATAGCTGAGCTCAAGCTTAAAAGTAATAAAATTAGCGAAGCGTTTGACCAGCCAATCGGCAGTGGCCGTCACACAAAAAAACAGGAAAACAATATGCCGCCTACTACCACAATCGAGTTGCAAAAGGACAATGAAACTGAAACAGCAGAAGTTGAAGCAAGTACTTCTGTGGTCGGCCCACCTCGAAATCCGTTAAAGCGTACTATATACCAATATATTTCTGATTTTAATACCGATGATGACCAAGAGTCAGATTGGACTTCAACGCTTCCAAAAACGGTGCGTAATTTCTAAATAGCTTAAGCTGTTTCGAGTTTTGCAGTCTCTTATGAACTTTTAAATTCATTACAAAGATCCCTAGGAATAGAGACACTAATAAAAGTGGAAAAAGCAAAGTTAAACGCGTGCGTCGCTTGACCTCCGATGATATTGATGAAGTTAAGTTCAGTAAAGTAAAGAGGCTATAATGCGCTTTAAAATTTTCTTGAATTTATTATAAAGCCAAAGTATTTTAATAACATTTAGGTATACTCATTAGAGTTAGGTATCTAATCTAAATACTCTGTGAAAAGTTACTTAAATCCTTAACATTTTAGCATGAAGTAATAATACATTTTTTTTTCATTTTTTTAATGTATTTTACATACATAATATAAACACTTTTTGATAAGTTAGTTACATACATAGTGCTATATACAATTCTAAAAATTGGAATCTTTTCATTTATTTTTTTAAGCACTTCTGAAGTATAAGTATTATAAATTACCTTAAATTTTTTTTTTTTTAAATTTACATATACTTATTTAATATGAATACGCCGAAATTGTAATATTTCAATGAACTTTTACTTGGAAACCGTCACATTTAAATATGATGAAAATATATTTCAAAAATGTAAATTCTGTTTTTTTTTTCGCTGCTCACATCGAGATCAATCCTTTCTGCGATAACGTTCTAGGATATCTATATATATATATATGAAGATGACTAAGCAGACACCTGTCAGTAATGATGCTACTCATGTAAATGATTGAAGGCATATCGTAATGAAGACAATCGTTGAAGTAGGTCAGTGTGAACGAATCAAAAATCGAGGACCTCAAGTCGCGCAACGTTAAAAGCGAGTGATTGTATGGAAGGAATTGGTGTGGGGAGCAGGACGAGGGCAAGGCAAGGAGACTCTGACAACATGCAAAATGTAAATGATCCCAAATCAAGTCAAATAAACTCACCGTCAGATGCTCCACTGAGCGGGTTGCTCAATTTGCAGGAGCAAATATGACGGCGGGCTGACAGTCAGCCATTCTATCCATATACATATATATACATATGTATAGTTCCTATTATTCATTTCTCTGTGAGTGAGTTTCTTTCGCCCATGTTTCCTTGTTTATACATATGCAATCCCCTTACCTGTCTTTTGCCGTTTCCCATCTCGGAATTTCCACCTCCATCACTCGTCCGCATCCATGGGACCAACTATTTGACAGTTCGTTTTTTTTTTTGAGCTTGTCAAAGACGGAGTTGGTGCCGATCTTCAGATTTGTGTAGTCTCAAAATTATTGAATTTCGGATAAAGAATACCGATGAATGGCTAGCCAGATCGGCCATACAGATCGGGGTCGGGGAGTGCCCATTAGCGGAAATTCAAACGCAATCAACATGAAAAACTCGAGGGAGTAGCTTTAAAAAAATATATTTATACACATACATATGTATATAGAAAACAAATTAAAACCGGAAAGAATTCACTGCTTTTATCAAGTGCTTGGCTATGATATGTAGACTCGTTGCAATATTTTTGGATGTTGTTGTTGGCTTATGTCATATCATATAGTATTTTTTGTTTTTTTTTTTCCACTGAATTTTCTTTGGCATATAAAACGCCATAAATTTCAAGTCATTTGATAAATGCTTACTTTGACTACTTTTCCGAAAATCAAATCAACCATTCTGATATTGGTCTCAAAAAATTCCAAAAAATTTCAGGATGCGATTTCCGATGGCGAAGGTGGACTTTTTATGTTAAAATATATGTTAAAAACAATAAAAAGCTCCTTAACAGTGCTGTAAACGTTAACAGAGTAGCAAAATAGTGGTTTTTGGCGCTGCTGGTGAACATTTATGACAAAAAATCGTTTAAACTATATTAACAATAAATCGCGCGATTTTTTTTATAATAGTTTGACCGATTTTTTGTGAAAAATGTTCGACAGCGCAACCCTATTACTCTGTTAAGGTTAACAACAGCACCGATAACGATAACAGGGCTCGATTTGCATGGGATTTAACAGCTTTTAACGAAGGTTTCTTAATTATTTATGCAAATAAGTTAACCTCCGCCACCAGAAATCGCAATGAAATCTGGTCAAAGTAATCATTTACCGCGCATTTTCTTGCGATTTAAACAGTAAATCGCAAACATTTTTCGCCTGCGATTACCGGATTCTGACTGATTCAACCATTAACATTTAACATAATGGCAACAGTTTAATGTTAATCGATAGGGTGAAATTAGGGCTTAAACAACTCTGTGTGAATGGTTAATTTTCTCGCGCTGTTATGTGAATGGCATGCCTCACCGAGTACACAAACGCAGAGCAGTGGAAGTCCGTTGTGTCTCCTGGTTGTAACCAAGCCGTAAATTCGCAAACCGGGTGGAATAATAAACCATTGGCAAAAAAATGCCTCCAAAATATACGCACGCAATTGTAGCCAGGTAAGTTGTTGCCCTCGTTTGCGCTATGCCCAAAATGCAACTAAACAAAAAAAAGCTAGCTCAGTACGCGCCACACCTGGTCAACAAAAACATGGGCATGGGCAGTAGTAATATAAGTTGGAATTAGGTCATATTATGCTGCCTTGGCAATGCTCATAAATGGCTGGGCTTTGGCGTTTTGGGTGGGGCAGAGGGCAACACCCACACCATGCACCCCATGCACACACACACACACACATTGACCCCAGAGTCGAGCTGTGAATTAACTCATTTATTTATATTCATTGATCAACATTTCGCATACGCATTGTATTGTCGCAATTCTCGTTCATTATACGCTTGCCGATTATATTATAGTTTTGTCACGCATAGCAGCAAGCGTCTGTGACCCCAAAATGTATGTAGTATTCCTGATCAGCTAGAACAGTGCAGTTGAATTAGCCATATTCATCTGTCTATCAGTCCGTTTCTATATCTCAATTTATAAGCTGTCTTTATAAAACTGGATACAGATGTTTCATTTTGCTGCTGGCGGTAACTGGTCGGATCAGTTTACTATAACATATAGCTGCCATAAAAACCATGTATCGAAAGTGCTTGTTTTTGACGATAAATCAACCAAACTAACCAATAATAAATTTTATAATGTTCTAATGTTAAAATTTCATTATATTCTTTAGCTATAGGAAAAATCTGTTGAAATCTCTTATATGTAAAAGATTTGAGTTTTACCAAATAGCACTTGCAAGTTTTAATCTACTTTTTATAGTTTGTCTAGGAGATTTAAACAAAATCGAATCTTTTAGCTGTCATAGGAACGATCTTTGAAAACACGATTGGATGTTGAAAAACATTTTTAATATCAATAAACATCTCAACCAAACTCAGCAATTGCAGGCTTTATTACAAATTATATAGTTAGTGTAGACTCTACAGACGCTCTCAAAAGCTCTGTCGAAAATTGAGTTTTTGTATGGAAAAGTTTTCAACAAGTTTATATATCTTAGGCGCTCCAAATTGTTTTTGGTTTAATTGAAATTTTTGTATTCTATTTAAATTGAACAGAATCTCAAATACATTACTCGAGACGGGCAGCTTTGATGTGCAATTGGCGAAACAACAACATGAACAGTATTGTGCTTTATTGCGGGAAATCGGACTCGATGTCATTGAGCTGCCACCGGATGATGCGCTGCCCGAGGGCGTCTTTGTTGAAAGCAGCGCTGTCGTTTGCAATGGTGTTGCGCTTATTGGACGCTCAGGGAATGCCAAGCGGCGCAGGGAAGCCGAAAGCATGGCCATTATATTGAAAAAGGAGCTGGATATACCGGTCATCGAAATCGATGATACCCATGCACAATTGGATGGCGGTGATGTCCTCTTTACAGGTTAATATCAATTTAAACGCATCTTTTTATAAAGAACCAAAAGTAATATGTTTATTTTGATTTCTCAGGTCGCGAGTTTTTTATTGGCATCTCAGGTTATACGAACGAGGAAGGCGCACGTGCTGTTGCCATGGCATATCCAGAATATCCAGTAACACCAATTCGGGTAAGTTAGTTTATTTACTGGGTACCATTTTATTAATTTAATCACATTCTTTAACATTTAACATAGGTAAATGGTTCCAAGCGATTGAAGTACTACGTCACCATGGCTGGACCGGATGTGCTATGCGTGAGCACAAGTCCAACGTGCCAGGAGATTGTAAAGCGCATGGAGCGTGAGGCAAGCTTTACGTATCAGAAGCTAACACTGCCCGAGGAAAGTGCGGCAAATATGTTGTATATTAATGGCACAATTGTTCACAGGTCACCAGGTGAAATTCCAGAAGCATATAAGGTATCATATCTTTTGTTTATACACCTAACTACAAAATGCTCATTTTATTTTCTTTTCTACTTCAGACTTTAAAAGAAAAAATTGACATTCCAACACGTAACATAAACATTAGCGAATTTAGCCAATATTCATGTGGCTTAAGCTCTGCCTGTCTTTTGCTGCGACGCTGGAAATCCATACGCAGCATCTGAAGCAGCATCTCAATCCATTGAATATATCAAAACAAATTTATATGTTATTTTGTATCTAAACACGCACACACAGCGCATGGACATAATTTGTTAATACGCGTTTGCCATGGCATCAAATCAGCAATATATACATATATCGTCAAATAATTTATAATATTCGTATTAAGCGTAACATATTTATACATTTTTGAAACGTTATTTGTTAAATCTTAAGTGATAATGTTAAAATATTTATACACAAAACACACACACACACACATCTCTCTTCGTACACATTCAAGCCAATGTTCAAAGTTGTGTCCTTTGAACTTTCGATTACATTTCATTGCTCTTTTAAGCACTTGATTGTTTTTATTTTAATATAAACTAAAAATAGGTTTTTTTATTATGGCATATACAAATAATACAAATATAAATATGAATACAATTACTTTATTATCGGACTCTCAATTGTGCGAAAGTCCAACTAACGAATTACCTACGAATGTATCTACTTTACAAGTAGCTGTTAAATGTGTTCACTGTATCCAAAATACAAATAAAAGTAAACATTTTGTAATTTCTTTACAAAATTATAGAAAGATTTCATTTCATTTACATTTGTCGTGGGGAATATTTCTTTTGATTTCAGATCAAATGTGAGACAAAATCAATCCAGTCTTTCTTCTGTAACAATTAATATATATTTTAGAGCGATTATCTTTATACTGAAATTGGATCATATGAAATATATAGCCAAAAAATCAAGTATATTAAGTATAGCCACGGTGTTGGAGTATTGAAACTGATAATACTTTTTAAAAACCAAGTTAAAATTGAAAGCATCCTAAGAAAAATAATTTCTGTAACTTATCTATAGAATATAACAGATAATAAAATTGGATCATTGATATAGGAATAAACGAAAACTAGTTTCCTTTTTATTCCTATACAAAATTTCCCAAAAACGTATCCCAATTTATTTAAAAAGAAACATTTTGTTTTAATCGGTTTCTAAACATTTCATTGTTTACACTTAAGTTTGTAAATATACAAAAAAAAGTACACATATAGATTAGTTGCTAAATATAACATTATTAAAACTGATTTTTTTTTTATGAGTTAAAAATTGAGTTAAGTAATGTTTTTATTTTCTCGTTGTTTTTTCTTCATACTGTTTATAATAATCTCATTTTGTTTTTGTCCATTTCTTGATGAGGATGAATTTATGAATTATCATAATAAATAGTTGCCTAAATACATCAAATATATATCATATATATAAGATCATATCAAGTAAATTGGTGTGAATTTATGAAAATACTTATTCTAAGCACATATATATATTTATATATACTATATAGGTTTCAAGCATATAAAAGTACAAATACAATTTACAAATATATAAAGAGTTCTTGGGTTCTCTATTGAGTACAGTAGCCAAACTATACGTATAACTATATATCTATTATCTATATCTATAGTCTAGTTACAGTTGCCTAAAAGCTAACTAGGATTGTTACGAGGACTATGCTCGCTGCTTGCTCTAGGATCGATATAAGAAATGACGCTGCTCTGGCTGCTATCATCCTCAACAGTTTCATTAAGATTATCATGATTGTTACTGTTACTGCTGTTAGGATTAGTATTCATCTTGGTGGCCAACTCAGGGTGTTGTACTTCAGTCTTGCGTAATCTTTCAATGCTATGAACGCTCGAAGACTGCGGCTGCTGCGACTGCGGCTTGCAGCTCTTCAAAGGACTGCGGCACTTGATGGCTTCGTAAAGCTCATCAATGGAGTTGTTCATTGCCTCATCATCATCATCATCGTTGTCAACATCATCTTGTACACCTTCCGCTTCCGCCTCGCCAGCACCGACGCCATTGCCATTGCCCAGCATAATGTGACCCAGATAATGTGGCTCACCATTAACTGCTGTGGAGCTGATGCCTCCGCCGACCCCGTTGCCACCGCCGTTGGTTCCTACTCCATAGGCAACAAACTCATCATCAAATTCATTCAAAACATCCACATCCGCATCGCTGGCATTGGACGACTGATAGCAGCGAAAGTCATCCGTCAAAGTAAGATTCAAATCGTTATCCGCCTGTGGCGCATATAGACCATGACTACGTATGCTTATCTCCGAGTTCTGATAGTTCAGATCACTCTCATTGGTGGGACTGGCCGAGAGCAGCCGTTGGCTGCTTGGCAGATTAAAGTGATCACCATCGATATCGTTCCCTCTGCTACGAGTATTGCTGTGCGTTGACTGCAATTGTGTCAAATTGCTGCTGGAGCAGCTGTATAACTGTGTTACCATCGAGTTGGCGCTGCTGCCTGCGAGCGACCCTAAAGCTGTGCTCTCTACTGCAGCTGCAGCAGCAGCGCTGCCAGCATCTTCTGCTTTTCCGGCTAGCATATCGCTTATGTTGTTCAAGGACTTTGACTGTGCCTGCTGGCTATAGCGTATGAGAACGCTGGGAAAGTTATCCTCCAGGCGTATGCTATTGGTTACCTGCAGTGAATTGGGAACAATTAATTAATTTTTTAATGCATTAATCATTTCATAGCACTTAACAAATTAATTAAATGAAAAATATTTTAAAAGAAATGATTATACAAAATATTTGAATTGTTATAAGTTATTGTTATATTGTTATTATAATTGAAAGAAGGAATAAAAATAATAACAATGTTCCAATACAAGTGAAAGGAACATTTTTGTTTTAACATTTAATTATAAATTAATTTCATTACTGATTGATTTTCTTTTAACTTCAGTGCCACAACAAAAATGTTCTTCAAATTGATTGTTTAATTTTAATGATATTGTTTTATGTTATCATTACTTTTTACAATTCTAATAAATATGTTTCATTATTATTTTTATTAAATCTAATGAAAATATTACTTTTTTCAATGATAATGAAGAAATGATGATAATGCTTTTTAACAAAACTCTACTGATTAGTTTAATTACTTTTATCAATGCTTATGAAAATATTTTGCTTTATGAATACTGTTTCATTAAAAATGAATTTTTCAATTCTGATGAAATTGTGTTTGATTATCATCACTTTTTCAATTCTAATGAAACTATTTTCATAGCCATTTTATCTTTTATAATGAAAATGAAGGAATAATGAAAGTGCTTATGGACACAACATTGTTACCTGCAGCGAATTGGATACATAAATCTCGTGCTTTTGCAGCAGCGGCTGCTCGGCCGGCTCCTGATCAGGCGGCTCCGGCAAACCCAAACTATTCATGGCCTCCAGACTGGGCTGCTTGACGGGCGTGGATGAGTTAATGTTGATAAAATGTGGCTTAAGTTCGCCTTGTGTTGCCACGGGCATGGTATTTGCATAGAGTGGCGCATGCTCATCCAAGCTGCTGCTCCCATCGTCATCCTCCTGCGTGGTCAATAGCTCATCATCATGCTCATGCAGTGTCTCATCTAAAAGTGAAGGCGTACGCGCATTCGTTCCCAACTTGATGACCTCATGCTGAGGTGTTAGTGTCTCTGGTATATTGGTATAGATATTGGCTTGAAGTATCTTATTGGCGGCCACAAACCGCTTGACAATTGGCTGATCCTTGTTCATCAATGGACTCTGCTGCATTGCTGTGGATTTGTAATGCAAATTCGTGTTGTTTACCTTGCTGCCGCCAGCGAGCAAAGTCATGGCATTATGATGCCGCGCATAGAGCTGCTCCGAGCTGGCATCGCTCAAGCTATGCTGACTGTGCAGCTGCAGCTGATGTGGCAGCGCCTGACGCTGCAGCTCAAAATTGTTGCGCTTGGCGAGACGCTTTTGTTTCTTAAAGAATTTGCGTGCGACATTGATTTGATTGGGATTATAGAAGATCTCGGCACTGGGTATATTTTCGTGTCCAGGTGGCACATGCAACAAGGTATTTAAGCTATGCAACGGCTGCTGCTGCTGTTGTTGTTGTGCGACTGAGGCAGCGCCTAGTGAGCTGGTCGATTGTTGGCCATGATTATTGTTTATAATGGTTATGTTGGAGCCAACTCCGCCACCCAGCAGCTGCTGTGTGGTGCAATCCATGTGTCCATTGCTGCGCGTTTGGCTACGCATGCTGCGTGCGCTGTTGCTGCGCTGCTTATTCGAACATTGACTATTAGAGCGCGATCCTGTCGAGTTATTGGGTTCGTATAGGCTACCAGGTCCGGCTTTGTAGGCCACAATGGAGTTGCTTATCATGGCAGCACCACCGCCGACGCCGCTGCTGCCGCCTGGCTTGGCTGCTGCGCCCGCTGCTCCTCCACGCGCACTGCTGCCCGTCTGAGCATTATTATACGCAACCAGGCGACTGCTGCCTGCCACCAATCGATGCTGTGTCCAGGCTTGACGTGCATCATTCCGCGTCAGATTGTAAAATAGCAGCATAAACAAGCTTAGGGCCACACAGCTAATCACAAAGCTTAGCACATACAGCTGCTCCTTGTGGTGCACATAAAGAGCAGCCGATAGCCAGGCGGCCATAAACAAAACCAAGAAGATTAAGTGTCCACGCAGATGTGACATATTCGAGCGTTCAAAGTCGTCCACAATGCTGCTCAAAGGATTGCTCAAGGTGCTATATTGTTCCTGCATCTGAAGCTGCAGCTGAAGGGCTGAGCTGCTGGCCTCCTTGGTGGCACAACCATTTGCATCCAGCCAATCCAGATCTATGTGCTCTGTGGCCTGTGTATTATTATCAGAATACTGACGCTGGCCAAGATGATGCTGCTGTTGGTGCTGGAGCACATTAACCGCCTGCTGATTAAGCTGATAGTATATGCAGAGCGCCAAGATGCCGCTAAAGATCAGCAGAATGCAGGCGGGCACAAGCAGAGCATTCAATGTAGTCGAATTGTGCAGAAAACAATAGCTATAGGCGGCATATTCAGACATATTCACAGCGCTGCTTATGCCACAGATAAGCAGTGCAATGCCCCAACCCACCAGATAGATGCCCAAAATGGGTTTACGCTGATGCGGCTCCTGTTGCGATTGATTGGCCTGCAGCGTTTGTCCAGCCAAAGGCAGTGATGTGGCCGTTGTCGACTTGCTGAGACGCTTATACATGCTGCTCAGACTAACGCACAGCCAAAGCAGCACACACAAGCTCAAATAATGCAGCAGCAGTCCAAACAGACGACAATGCAATAAATTCGATGTCTGATAGATGCCCAGCACAAATGCCAAGCAGAGCGTCGACAAAGCCAGCCAGGTATTAATCAACGCATGTCGCTGCACACGATTGATGCGTATGGCACATCCAAAGACCACAAAGGTAACAATATTGAACCAGGCGCAAGCAAAGAGCAGCGCACAGCCCACATAGATGGGCAATGGTGCATGATGAAATCGAGCGCCCGCCTGCTCACTCCGATAATCATTTAAGAAGCCAGCACGCTGTAGCAGTCCAAAGTAGCCGCTGCGACTGCAACTGAACATGAGCAGCGTGCGATGTTGATAATGTTGCTGACAGACGCGTGTATTCCATATCTGCAATGTTGGAAATAATAGAATAATCAGTCATTGTCAGCAAGTAATGATAATGAAATGATTTATAATTATAATTACAAAATTAAAAGTAATGAATATTTAATCAGTAATCTTGGGAGCTATTAATTAATCAGTCACGTCATTGGCATTAAAATAACTAATACAAATTATTATTCATAATAAGGCAATGTAAATTTCATTTATAAAAAAAAAATAATGGCCATAAAAATCACATTTCATTATCATTAAAATAAAAATAATGATGAAAATCACATATCATTACCATTAAAAAAGTAACGATAACGAAATTTCATTTTCATTAAAAACAAGTGATGTTAAAGAAATGATTTATAATTATAGATACACCATTAAGAGTAATGAAAATTTTAGTTTAAGCATTGAGATTTTCATTGAAAACTTAATGGCGACCGCTGCTAAACTAATATTATGAAGAAATAATGATAACAGCACTGCATACCTGCTGCTGTTCATCCCACCAGGCGGGCTGTGGTGCACTGCGCTCATCATGATATGGATGAGCGCGCAGCATTATAGTAATGCGCTGCTGATAAACATCCTCCTGTTCCATTTGCTCCATGTCTAGATCATCACCCGACGCTTCCAGATGACTGCCTGTTAAGGCTTCACCCTCGCTGCTGTACAGACGCGCGCCAATGATGACCGAGGAGAGCGTCTCATTGTGTGCTCCAACCAAATTAGGCAGCAGTTTGGCATTTCGATGCAGCGTGATCATTAAACGCAGTTGACGCTGCACGCTGCTTGAGTTGAGCAGCTGTTCGGCAGCAGCATTGAGCACCTGTTGGGGCACCTGTATGGCAGCATCGATGTCACCATGCTCATACATGGGTATGGTATCATTGGAGCTATTGCATTGCAGGCCACGTTGGCTGCCATCCAGCCAGACGCATGACATGCTTAAAAACTGTTCCAAGCTAATGTTGAAGAACTCAACAAAGAGATTACGTTGCGACATTTGGCGGCGCCACTCATTATCGCTCTCGCCGCTACTGGCACTGGCCAATCTTACAGCTGATGCTTCCACAATATGCAACAGCTTGTGGCTGGTATTCTGCTGCAGCTGTGCGGTTTCAAACAGCTTGCTTGGCAGCGACAATAGCTGTGAAACAATGTCCATTAACAAATAGCTAATCTCCTGCTGATGTGCCTCCGGCTGTTCCAAATACTTGAACAATGTGCGCGCAATATATTCCAAATCCATTGGATCACGTATCTTATGCAGCTGCGTTTGTATATGCGTAAAATTGTGCAAACGTCGCGCAATCTCCAAAGCATTTTGTCCCTTGGTCAGCGTAAGATTCACCTTGGCAAATTGTTCAAAAATACGCGTCGTTTCGCTAACATAGACGCAGCTTTCCGTATTGAGGTGACGCCACTGGCCATCGCTGGCACATTCATGGGAAGCGCGTCGCTGCTGCGACACATCGCTGGGCTCTTCCACACACGCTTGGAGCACTGTTTCACCGCGCATGGTGCGTGGCCAATGATAGCTGCCTTTGTTCGTCTGGCTAACGGTTGCCTCACAGTACAGTGTGCCCTTGGCCACCACGTGCAGCACAATCGATTGCGATAGATTCGCTTGCTGGCTGCGCAGCGTGCAATCCCACATGCCCGTATGATTCTGTGTTAAGCTACCAATACGCAAGATAGAATTAAGTATGCCCGAATCGGTTGAATGTCGAGTTTCAAGATTGACATCATTAAAGATTTTGGTTGGATCACGATAGATAATATCATCGGTGGAGTTCTGCTGTCGTATCTTATCAGACCAGCCCCAAAAGACATAGGCACGCGTCGGTAAATCTTCAGATTCGCGTGGTGCGCCAATTGCAACACGTGGCGCAAAACATTTCAGCTGCAGCTCATCTCCCTCAAAGGCAATCTGTATGATTAAATAAATAGTTAGCAAACAAACAAACTGCTACCCATATATGTATATATATATATATATACCTGATTCTGTTTGGGCACTAGCTCCAGCAGCGGCTGCAGCAGCGACTCGCAACGAAAATCAATGCCCACTTTTAGTTTTTTGAGCGGCATGCCACGAAAATTGACTGGTGAATCACATTTAGGCGCCGGCTGCAGTCGAATGTCCTTTGCATTTGACCAGGCTATCAGCCAAATCAGTCCACAATCACAAGCCAATGGATTGCCAGACAAATCACTGTTGATATGGTTAACAAAATCAAGTTGAATCAAGCAAGAATGTTTTACTTCGGCATGACGAAGTTTCTTAAGCAAAAACGCATTTTTTTCTAAAATTTAAGTTAATCCGATTTTTATACAATACAACAATAAAGCGTTTAATTTTGGTAACCATTTCCTGTAAGTGATGTTAAGTAAACCGGTCATCCACATCAGGAAAAGCTTCGAAAATAAGTTTGAAATCAATGGAAAAATAGCAAAACTCTGTGACCCACACATTTAATGTTTTCTATATTTGAGCTTATAAACTTGTAAATTTAAAAGTTTTTACGAGTTTCTTATCCCGCTTCTAAACTTTTTTGGTAATAAGTTTTTCAAAATAAGTTTAAATCCGATAGATTTTTCGTCCGTGCAGTTGAATTTTATAAAATCAATGTTCATTACGTTTCAAGATGAATCCGATTGTTACCGGACAAAAAACCCAACAAAAAAATTGAGGTTTCCACTATTTTTCCAACCATGGATGTGAATTTTTAAAAGATCTTAAACCGTATTGGACTTAAACTTCACTACATTTTCCGCAAATTATTAATTTAATTTTGTAATATGTATCGAACGATTTTGTTTGCTAATATCTTTGATATTGTGTTGGAGCCGAATCTGATGATAAACAGAACAAATTTTCCATATTTTTAGATTACATTTCCTTAAATGCGTTCATAGTGCTTATTAAACTAAAAAATCAGATCCCATTTATGGTTTGAGCTGTGCGTTGATCGATGTTAAAATATCTTGAAACATAAAATTCTAAACCGATTTTTTCTGTAATACCTATTCTGATTTTGTTGGAGTCCAACTATATCCACACTATAGATTCAATAGTATAGAAAGCATAAAAAAACTTGCATTTGCTTGGCTTTTTTCAAATATCTTGAAAAACTAAAGTTTTTCAAACAAACAAAAATTGTTCAGTAGATTCTGCCTATGGCAGCTAAAAGATAATAGGAGTCCGATGTGATGTAAGTGTCATATGGCCGCTTTTGTATAAATCTAGTCAAAATCATTATTAAAACTCATAATTTCATCGAGCTATCTTGAAAGAGGTAACTTTTTGACCGGCCAACTCCTCTGTCAACTATATGTTATAACGAACCTATCCGGCTAATTCCGAATCCCAGTTGAACATTTAGTAAAATAAGTATAATACGCTCTTAAAACGTATAACAATCAACCTCACGACATTTGTGTTAACTTACAGCTGCTTGAGCTTTTCCATTTTCTCAAAGGTGCCCTCATAAATATGGCTTATTGAATTGTTGGCCAATTTCAGGCGTTCCAAAAGCGGCAGGCTTTTTCCAAACGTTGTTCTGTCCAGTTCGGTGAGTAGATTTGAGGATAAATCCAAACGCTTGAGCTCCGTAAAGTTCTCGAAATCCTTTTCCGTAATTTGTGCAATTGCATTTTTGCTAACATTGCTGCAAAATATATGCATTAATAAAATATATTTTTTGTGTTGGAAAAAAAACTTACATGCTGTTTATGTGGTGGACATCGTCACCAAAATTAAGCTCCTGCCAGTTAATAATATTCTGTTCCTCGCATTTGATGCGCAATGTTTGTATATTTTCCGAAATGTTTTTGCAGCTGCATTTTTTGGGGCACATTGCCTGGACAACAACAAAGGTTGTCTGGTTGAGGAGGGTGAGGAGGAGCCACAGGCACAGCCACAGCATGTGTGCGGCATTCATTTTGATACTCAATTATGCAGTTGCATTTGTTTCATCCATTTAATTAACAATAGATATGCAAACAAATGCATAATAAACAAAAACAGGCAAAAGTTACAACAAAAAAAATTTAACCAGTATTGCTCTATGCAAGAAATTTTCTACAATGCTTAAATATGATACTAAAAATGGCCACAGGTCGGCTCGTGTTATCGATTGTTGCCATATGCCTATCATTTGCATATTTCGCAAAAATATGCTTAAAGAAATTCATTTGAAACAAACAAAAATTTGAACCAATAATAGTTGTATTGCTATCTTGAATAATTGGCAACAACAACATTTACTCGCAGTTGGTGTGTACACACTGATCGTTGCATTGCTGCTAAATTAACATAAAAAAGCAAAGTTGATAAAGTCCGTCAAGTTAGCAACGATCGCCAGCAACGAATTTTATACAAGTTTATACCTATTTTATTTTCGATATTTTAGTAATGAAAATTAACATTTTTGAAAAATTAAAGATGCAGAATTGTTAAGAAAACATCAAGCTATTGTTTTATTTGGGTTTTGGTTAAATATATTTATTACAAATATTAGAAAATAGAAAATAAAAAATTGTTTATTGAATATCTCTCTTTAAAGAACTCCTCCAAGATTTGCACGATACTTCAGTTTATAGAATATACTTTTAAGAGTATTTCTAAAAAAACTTCAAAACATTTGTCTTACTGTGTATTGAGCTATTGGCAAAAATGTTAACCAACCTCGAAAGTTGTCCATACAAAATTGGTCGAAAATTTTTCGATGCTTTCAAAACATGCTTAAAAAACTCCTCCAAGATTTGCACGATATACTAGTTTATAGGATATACTTTTAAGAGTATTTCTAAAAAAATCAAAATATTTTTCGTGCTGTGAGCTAAGAAAAATTGTTAACAGTGAAAACTTTAACAACATTTCCTCATATTTCATAGGCAACAGCTGTTCAACAAGATATTTAACGAAAAATGATAACAAGCTTCGAATGGTATGCACAAGGATGAGTTGTTTTCCCCCAACATTTTCCTTTTTATTTCAACCATTTTCATGCATTATTTATTTTTTTATATTTCCATAATTCAAATATGGGCTCTGCGACCAACTTCACGTCTTGAAAACATATGTGCGGCCACCTTCATGTCGTCAGAAATGCAACAACATATGTGCGGCCAACTTCACGTCGCATATTTAATCTATTTTGCATACATAGGTACACACTAAAAAAAATCGTTGCTAACTATTAAAAAACTCCTTCAAGTCTTCCACGGTAAAAAAAACGATGCGTTTTTTCTTCCCATTCATTTAACTCTTTATTTCATCTCAATTTTCCTACTGTGAGCGGAGAAATTTACATTTTTCATATAATGGTATTTTTATTGTAAGCTATAGATCGTCTGTGAAAAATACTAATATATATGAAGAAATTACAATATGTACACACTGGAAAAAAGAAGTGATTGGTCACACCAAACAGAGTAACGGAACCTAAGAAGCGACGCGCTTTTATTTAGAGGTAAGTGTTTATTTTTAAGTTTAAGTTAAGCCGACCCCATTATATATATATATATTCTTGATCAGCATAAACAGCCGAGTCGATGTAGCTTTATGCGTTCGACTCACTTTTTCATTTCGCCCTTCAGCTTTCTTGCCGACAGTATGTATAAAAAATAATAATAAAATATAAAATAAAGAGTTAAATGAATGGGAAGTTTTTTAATAGTTAGCAACGATTTTTTTTAGTGTGTACCTATGTATGCAAAATAGATTAAATATGCGACGTAAAGTTGGCCGCACAAATGTTGTTGCATTTCTGACGACATGAAGGTGGCCGCACATATGTTTTCAAGACGTGAAGTTGGTCGCAGAGCGCATATTTGAATTATGGAAATATATGAAAAATGGCATTTTCTCAATAAATAATGCATGAAAATGGTTGAAATAAAAAGGAAAATGTTGGGGGGAAAACAACTCATCCTTGTGCACACCATTCGAAGCTTGTTATCATTTTTCGTTAAATATCTTGTTGAACAACTGTTTAATCATAAACAGCTGTTGCCTATGAACTATGATGAAATGTTGTTAAAGTTTTCACTGTTAACAATTTTTCTTAGCTCACAGCACGAAAAATATTTTGATTTTTTTTAGAAATATTCTTAAAAGTATATCCTATAAACTGGTATATCGTGCAAATCTTGCAGGAGTTTTTTAAGCATGTTTTGAAAGCATCGAAAAATTTTCGACCAATTTTGTATGGACAACTTTCGAGGTTGGTTAACATTTTGGCCAATAGCTCAATACACAGTAAGACAACTGCTTTGAATTTTTTTTAGAAATACTCTTAAAAGTATATTCTATAAACTGAAGTATCGTGCAAATCTTGGAGGAGTTTTTTAAAGAGAGATATTCAATAAACAATTTTTTATTTGCTATTTTCTAATATTTGTAATAAATAAATTTCACCAAAACCCAAATAAAACAATAGCTTGATGTTTTCTTAACAATTCTGCATCTTTAATTTTTCAAAAATGTTAATTTTCATTACTAAAATATCGAAAATAAAATAGGTATAAGCTTGTATAAAATTCGTTGCTGGCGATCGTTGCTAACTTGACGGACGTGTTGGACACAAATGACCGAAACGAACCATAATAATTCGAAAATGAGCAACAAGAAGGAACGATCTACAGTTCAATTGAACTTATTCTGACAATATTACTATTATTTTTTATTATTTTTGTATTCCTATTTAATCAAACTGTAATTGTTTTTTTTAAATTTTTTTTTTTGTGCTTTAAGTTACTTTGTTTATTGTTTCTTTCTTTATTTTTTCTTTGACTATTACTTGATTTACAGCAGTCAAACCAAGCACAGACAAACATGCATAAGGTGTGAATGGCATTGCGCTATAACAAAATTGAAGCCGTTAAATTTGTGGAAACGGAAAATGAATTGCATCCAGTTCAATCTGAAAGAGAATCTTGAAACATGGCTAGTTTGACTCGGCTGTTGATGCAGATCAAGTTCTTATAGTTCTAGTCTGCTTCAATGCGTTACACATTTCATGACAAAATTATAATACAGTCTGCAAGGGTATACAAATTAAAAACATTTGAATATATCGTTTGATCATTTCTGGGGCTATTGTCGTTTTCCAGCACTGTCGTGCGCTTCTTTTTGCCTTCTACTTGATCTGCCGTTTATAAGCTCAGATGAGTGACTTGCATTCACTTAATAAAATTAATTTGCTTGTTTTTTATTTTCTAAAAATTCGCACCTTCTTCAATCGCATAGAAATAACAGAATATAAAAGCATAAAACATTTGATTATATCGTTTGATCATTTCTGGGGCTATTGCCGTTTTCCAGCACTGTTTGACATGCAGTCTTGCTTCTTCTTCCTTCACGCTAGCTTGCTTGCTAGCGACGGACAACACTTGACGCCATTTTGAAGCGAATGAGCGTGTGTGTGTGACTGTGCATATGCCAATCCCAAACCAAATACAGTTTCTTTTTTTTTAGTTAAGGCAACAGTTCACGCGAATGGCAAATGGAAAAGAAGTTGCGCATTAAAATCGGCGCTTCGCATTGCAAATGTAAACAGACAGTAAACAGTAAATTGCAAATTGAGAACAGAGCGCAATAGTAAAAATTGAAATTTACCAAATTACAGCTAAAAAGCGGCTGAAATGAGCAGCAGCAGCAAATCAGGCGTGGTGCTCAACTGCCGCACATGCACTCGTGCATGTAAACAATACAAGGCGCTGCAAGATGAGATTGAGATTGGGCCTGAGGGCAGCACCACGCTCGCCAACATGCTCCACTACTGCGCTAGCCTCTCATTCGAACCTCACAATGGGGCTTCGATGCCGCAGCATATCTGTATGCACTGTCTGCAATTGTTGGAGCAGGCATTCAATTTTAAGCGCATGGTTATCGATTCGGATGAGCTGTTGCGAATGGGGCTGGAGGAAGCTGCGAACAAGGGCAACCATAATGCGGATGGTAACGCTAATGATGGCAACCAGGAGTATGTTATGATTGAGCTGCTTAACGATGACGCAGAGGCTGAGCCGGATGTTGAACCTGAGTCGGAGTCTGAAAATCTATCCAAGAGAAACGCTGCAGCTGATGACGTGGGCACAATAGTTGAGGCATACGCTGATCACGAACTGGAAGCGGATCACGAGCAAGAGCAAGAGCCGGAGGAAGAATTTGTTGTTGAAGAAATGCCGGACGCGGAAACAGAAGTCGAGGGTGACGCGGAGTTGGAGCCGGAAGATGGAGACGCAATCGAAACGATTAATGATTTTCAGCCCGCTGATATTGAGTATGTGACCATCAAAAGTGAATATGACTCGCAAGTGGAGGACGACGATGATATTGAAATTATGGACGCGCCACGACTCGAAACTGTCAGAGAGCAAATGGAAATACAAATGCTCGATGATCAAATAGTCATCATGTCCACTGAAGATGCCATAGATGAGGCCATGATTGGCGAAGTTGAAACCGACGATATATTGGACATAGAGCGCGAGGAGCACTTGGTAAGTCAACTGAAAGCTTGTCAGCTGTGCCAACTGTATAAAACGTAACTGCTTCCTCCTCTAGCTGACTGGTGATAGCGAAGAAGGTGAATACTTTTTGGAGGACTCCATGGATGAGTCTGCCTCGAATCAAGTTGTGGCTGGGCCTGGTGGCGAAATCCTGCCGCATGTCTGCCACGTTTGCAACAAGGCATTCCGTCAGCAGTGTCGTCTCAATCAGCACATGCGCTCCCATGTGGACGAGAAGCTCTATTCGTGCGAGGTGTGCGGCAAGAAGTTGAAACACTTGCGCAACTACAAGGAGCATATGCTAACGCATACAAATATTAAGCCGCATCAGTGTCTGGTGTGTGCACGCTTTTATCGCACCACGTCCAGCTTGGCAGCGCATATGCGCACGCATGCCGAGGATAAGCCGTATAAATGCGATCAGTGTGGACGCAGTTATGCGGCATTCGATCATCTGCGGCGACACAAGCTCACTCACACTGGTGAGCGTCCATATGCGTGCGATCTGTGTGATAAGGCCTATTATGATTCGTCATCTTTGCGGCAGCATAAGATCAGTCATACGGGTGAGAAAGCGTTCACCTGTGAGATCTGCGGCGTTGGCCTCTCACAGAAATCGGGCTACAAGAAGCACATGCTGGTCCATTCCGGCGAGAAGCCTCACAAATGCCACATCTGCGGACGTGCCTTTACCTTCACCAGCAACCTGAATGCCCATGTGCGTCTGCACTCTGGCGAAAAGCCATTCAAATGTGACAAATGCATGAAGGCATTTCCCACTAAGAAGCGCCTCAATAGCCACCTGCGTGTCCACAACAAGGAGGCGCCTGTCACAACAACCAGCAATGCAATCAGCGCCAATTCCAATTCCACCTCCAGTTCCATGACCAACATGCATCCTCGACGTGTGTCGGTTGTGACGGGCGGCCGTCGTTCAGCTATGCACATGCCCGACGTTACGGATCAGCAAGTTTCCACCTCCAAGGTGGTCGTGGTGCTCTAAGCAATCCAACAGCTCCACATCTTAGTTTTACATTTACCCTCACATACAAATTATAGATAGCTGGAGAGATAGCATGAATATCTTTGCTTTTTGACCAGTTATCCAAGCTTGTGATTCATTGCACAATAAATGAGTTTTACTGATTCTACAAATCATCGCTGTTCAACAAAAATATAAAGAAGCTATCAGAAAGATATTCAGTGCTTTTCAAATCTCAGGTTAGGAGTCTATTAAATTGGCTTACATTTGCATAATTTGTAACTTAGTTTTTTTTTATTTAAAATATATATATATATTTGTTTTAAAGTATAATAAAATTAAAGTTAATCTTAGTTATATTTGATGTAATTTCAGAATGTTTAAAATATTAGATTGTACTTTTGTGATTATTTAGTCATTCCCTAGCTGGGAAAAGCTTATAAACAAACTAAAAAAGCAAAATTGCCTGATGATATTTTAATGTTTTAAACAAATTTGATGAGTGACTTAAATTGCAGACTGTAATTAGTTGCATTTTTATAAACCGGCCGAATGGGATCACATTCAGGTCTGTTCTGAATTCCCATTATGTTCGAAGTTTGCGAAAATTGCCGCTCTGAATTCCATCAAACTTTTACGGTTTTAAAAGTTTTAGTTTTTGTCTGCGAGACGAAATGTAAGAAAGCAGTAATTCATAAAGTGTTCGGAATTCATTCGTTTTTACTTCTCAAAAACGTATGGAATTAGGAGCAGGTAACGATCAATCGAAAAATGAGTTGAATGAATTCTTTCACTTGTTTTGAAGTATTAAGATCAACCTTACCAATTCTAAATTTGGTAAAATCAAATCATACACAATACACGTGCACTGCGAAATTCCCGACATGAACCTATCTCTAACATATAGGTTTATATCTGATATATCTGGCAATGAAAGCAAAAGCTATAAGCCAGTTTAGCATAATGGTTATGTTTATATCGCACATGTTTAACAAAAGTTTTACCACTCAAAATTTTGGATTTTCCTGATAGTGATGCAGAATTATTATTATTATATATATTATTATATGCCTGTTCCCATTTTCGAGAACATTTCATTCCAAATCGTGTATGATTTTGTCGAATCTCCTGTTTTCGAATGAAATAGCAATAGTTCTTTCTTTTTAAAAGACAAGTTCAAATACTTGTTAATGGTTCCGATTTCGAATGTTTTGATAGGCATCAGAAATGGGAACAGACCTTTATAGTATCATGCTTTATATTATGTACATATTTTTATCTTGTCTGGTTTATCTATTGTAAATTCTCCACGTGAGAATAATTATTATATTTAACATTCTCAAACTTTTTTATTCATGAAAGCAATATAACTCAGTTGTGGTAAAGTCATAATACTGCGAATATAATTTGGCTTTCCCAATGACATTATTCGATAAATGACAAAGATATTTTTAATGTTAATGAGTTTTCATTAAAAAACTTAAAAAAATACATATGTTGAGTTGTAAAAATGTTGTTAAATTTGAGCGATTTATATGTATGTATATTGAAAATGCCCAATGGATGCTTTATTTACAGTGTTATAATCAGTTCTTTTGTTGAAGGTAAGTTTTGCTAAGAGATTATACGCTCGGCTGAGTATTTGGTGGTGATTCTGTCTTATAATGTTTCGAGATGCAACTAATGGCTCACAGTTGACCTCCGATTGATGGTACGTGTGTGGGAGCGCTTGTGCGCTATCAGATTGCTGGAGTAACGAAAACTGCGTCCGCAGGTATCGCAATTATGCGGCTTTTCGCCCGTATGTGTGAGCATGTGCTTTTTATAGCCAGACTTTTGTGTCAACCCTTTGCCGCAAACAGTGCAGGTGAATGGCTTGACACCGCTGTGGCTAATCAGATGCGAACGGAGCGACGATGCCTGTCTATAGGTTTTGCCACAAATTGTACACTTGTTGGGATTATTTGGATTGTGTAGCGTTATATGGCCATCATAAGCGTTGCGTGTCTTAAACGTATCGCCACAAATGCTGCATACAAAGGGCCTGTTATCACCATGCAGTTGCATGTGATACTTGAATGAATTGCTAGTGCTGAGCTGTTTGCCGCAGATCTGTAAAACAATTGTAAGAAATTAACAGTTTATAGACATAACAATTGCAGCTAATTAATTACGCACCAAGCACTGCAGCGCAGGATTAAGTGATTTATGGCGATGCGGTGTACGTAGCTTAACACCAATGTTAGCAATTGTGTTCGTCTGTTCATCATCCTGTTCATAATCTCCAGTTAAATCGTAGTCAATCTCAAATACCTCAACAATTGGCTCATCACTAACAAAGTGCAATTCATCCTCAAATATTTCTTCAAGCACAGAGTCATCCTTCTGATTCGACTCTATGCTGCTTGCAGTCACATCCAGCGATTCCGATTCATCGAGCACATAAATGAACTCATCGTTACCCGCTAATTGTAAGGCAACATCGTTATCAATGCCTGCCTCGGGCTGTGTGTCTGCCTCTTGTTCAGCCTCTGTTTCTATGTCTTCCTCTGCCTCTATTTCTATGTCTGCCTCCGTTTCTATGTCCACCTCTGCGTCCACCTCTGCGTCTATCTCTGCATCTACCTCTGCATCTACCTCTGCATCTACCTCTGTGTCCAGCTCTGTGTCTAGCTCTACGTCCAGCTCTGTATCTAGCTCTAAGTCCAGCTCTGTCTCCACCTCAGTGTCCACCTCTGTATCCACCTCTGTATCCAATTCTGCTTCCGCTTCCGTATCAGTATCGGTATCAGCAGAAAGCTTCAATTGCAAAGGTTTCGCTGGTGATGGGGAGCGGGAACTAAATGCTTCCGAAACTTTGGCATAGCTCTTTCGAAGCACGAGATCTGTATTAACTGCGATGCGTTTGAACTCATACAATTGGTGGAGCAGCTCGACACAACTTTTGCAAATGTGTCCAGGCAGAAAATCCTCCTCCTCGAGCACCTGTAAATTGACGCAGTAGCTGAGCAGCTCTGCCAACGTTGTCAGCTCGCCGGCAATGCCGGTAATTGTTTGGGGCTTGTAGAGCGATAGAGATTGTGTCGATTGCACATTGCAAACACGGCACAGCTGCAGTATCTGATCCTCAAGTTCATCCTTGTCCTCAGCAATGGACATGTTTTTGTTGTTGCTGTTGTTGTTTTGGACAGCCTCTAGCTTTGGCTTGTGTTGTTTACACACTATTTGACTCGGCTCGCAATTACAGGGCTGCCAGACTTTAGTGATCAAGACTTGATTTACATGTTGCATTTACATGCATGCAACTCTCTTGATTGCCTTTTAAGAGCTGCGCATATCAGCTCACATTTACACTCTGCAAGTGGTTGTATGCATGTCGCTTATACAAATACCAATACCGATTATAGTAATTGAAATTTATGACAATTTTCAAAATCACAAGTTGATTTTTGTACATTATGTACATTATTATCCATCAACAAATATGCCATGTTGCCAACTTAACCATTTTCACGTCAGATCTATCAGTTTTGAAAAGTCTTATCGGGAAACTATCTACAGGTGCCTGTTAATCTTTTTGAATTAATCCATTTGAATTGGCGATTTTTTAAGTAAAGTTAGCTATTTGTAGCTATTTTCAATCGGCAATTTAGCTATTGTCGGCAATCGAGCAAAACTGATTAAGACTAGAATCGGCCATTACTGATGTGCATCTTTGCCTCACCGGTTTTCGTCCCCACCTTGCCAACAAACCAAGAGTTGCATGCGGGAAAATACATCGTGTAAATCAAGTACAACAGTCAGCTGATAGTCTGCCAGTGTGACCATATAGTGCACACATGTACACATATTTGCAAAGAATTTTCGCTGCCATGCCGGTTAAGTCTTAGTCGGTTCGACTTGACTAAAAAACGCAAAGAATAACGCTTTTCTAACTGACAAGCCAAGTTATTTGTGCAGAGCGTTTTAATAAATACATATATTAATAATGAGCATGGCACCAGCCACAATTATACCGTTAATTCGATTAAGCACGCAACGTGCGCCCATTCACACATTTTCAGCCCGATTGCGGCGCACATTTGCATTGGGTAATCAGACGTCGTCGTTGTCATCGTCGTCGCCGTCTCCATGCCGTGCGCTATCAACAGCCGCCACGATTCACACAACCAAAGCGCAACCTGCGGCAAGCTGGCTTTGCAGCAGCAGAGGCTATAGCAATGCAAGTAAGTAGCGTAGCGTAGTGGAAAGTGGCACTTCAATCGATTACTCAACACTCTGTTCGATGTTTGCAGAGGATCCCACAGCCGGAGCTGGCACCGGTGCAGAAACAGCGGCGCCGTTGCTTTCAAAACTCTTCCCTCAAACATCGCCTGATGCGGACAGCAGTGCTGAGCAGGAGCGCAAAAAGCGCGATGAGGATGAGGCCAAGGAGAATGAGCGTGCTTGGAAGCGTATGAAGCTAGGGTGAGCCACGGCAACAGGACTCGTAAATGGGGCAGCTTTGTTACCAGCTTTGCTATTTTCTTTTATATTTTTTATTTGTAGCTTTGCCATTTTTGGCGGTGGCGGTATTGCTACTCTATTTTGGGGCATCTATGAGTTTGGCAAGCCCGAAGTGGATGCCGAGGGTCAGACTATTGAGGATGAGTTCACCAACAAGCCGGTTATACAGCAATATGTGCAGCGCATGTGGAAATCGCTGCATTACTATCAGAAAATGATACAGGAACCGTCGCGGGCAAAACTATTGCCTGATCCTCTCAAGCATCCGTATGTGCAGCCACGCTACACGCTTGTACTGGAAATGAAGGATGTCCTGGTGCATCCCGATTGGACATATCAGACTGGTTGGCGCTTTAAGAAACGCCCCGGCGTCGATCACTTCCTGCAGGAGTGTGCCAAAGACTTTGAAATAGTTGTCTTTACTGCCGAACAGGGCATGACCGTATTTCCCATACTGGATGCTCTGGATCCCAATGGCTACATTATGTACCGATTGGTGCGCGATGCTACCCATTTCGTTGATGGCCACCATGTCAAGAATCTGGACAATTTGAATCGTGACCTGAAACGCGTAAGTTTATCCGCAGTTAAGCTAAATATATATATATATATATATATATATATATATATATATATATATCAGCACTATTTCCATTAAGTATTCCGATCAAATTCCTGCAGAATCGGAATTATTAGCTGATTTGAATTCCGTATATCAATGAAACATTCGGTCAAAGAATTTGTCGTTATTCTTGCGTTAAGGTTGAACTTAAAAATTATGATTCGTTTGGGGCCTTTTATGATGAAATACTATTTTGGTTTTCTATGACAGAAGTTGTTTTCTTATTATTATTATTATTTTTTGTTAGGAACTTTTCCGGAGTTTTGAAATCAAATGGTTTCAAAATAGTGTCCATCCGCTTAACACTATGATAAGATTTGCATGAATAACTTCGGTGTAATGGCGGTATTAAATGCAATTAAGTTTTTCAGGACTGTTTTCATTTCCAAGAACTTTTCATTCCGAATCGTTTTCGATGTTGTGATCCTTTTTTCAAAAGAAATATCTAAATATTCCCTTTTAAAGACCAGTTTGAACAATTCTCAATCACTGTAGACTAGAAAATCACCTAAAGAAACTAGGTATCGTCCATAGCGGAACATGCTGATCTTTCAATCTCAAGAAGGACTGCTCATGCCACGTTTTGGCGAAATGCATATTTTTTAAGTAAGAAGATATAGACTTCTAGGAATGCGTGTCTCCGATACAAAAGCTATGGGAACCATAAACCCAATGAAAATGTATGCATTAAGAAATTGTATTAGTGGGGTGCTTTAGGGTGTAAAGAGGATAGAATAGATGTGCTAGGTAACAGCACACAAAATAAAATAATAAATCATTATATCTTTTTTTTTTTGCAGGTAATTGTCATTGACTGGGATGGTAATGCCACCAAAATGCATCCGGACAACACATTTGGCATTGCGCGCTGGCATGGAAACGACGATGATGCGCAACTTATTGATTTGGTTGCCTTCTTAAAGAGTGAGTTCTTAAAAATGTATACGCAGTACAAAAGTTAATGAAAACATATAAATATATTTTGTTTTAGTCATTGCACAAAATGATGTGGAAGATGTACGTGAAGTTTTGCACTATTATCGCCAGTTTGAGGATCCCATTAGTCAATTTAGGGATAACCAGCGAAAACTTGCCGAGCAAATGCAGGAAGCTGAGCGCATCGAACAGGCAAAAACCAAGCCGATGGTCAAGCAATGGTCACGCAGCATTCTGGGCCGCTAACTGATGGACAACCGACGTCGCCCTTGCCGTCGCTGCTCGCACCACGCTAACCCACACAAAAGCCATAGTCTATATATATACAGTAGTACCCAGTTGTAAACTACTTATACATAAACCCAAAATCACAATTTCTATGTTTTTAGTGAAGGGCATGACCACAAGAAATCCCACGCAGAATCCCCCGTACAAAATATAATGGGAAAAGCACTTACGGGTATTCGAAATGCACTCTTTTTTCTTTAAATACAAAAATAAGCTGTTGTTTTATAAATTTTTTCATTATCTTATTTTGCTAGTTTGTTTTTCTTTGAATTGTATTCACCCTAATTCTAATATTAATAAACAAAAAAAAAAAAACAAGTAATAACGTTGCAGTCGGCTGCTCCCGATAATATTTTTGGTGTAATCTGTCATTAGCTCAAATTTGATGGCTCCAGTTGTTCAGGTAAGGAATGGAGGCATTGGAGGTACACATTTGGCTCGTTTCCTGGGCGGGACAACATTTTGTTTCTATTAAATCTATCTAAAAGGTTAACAAAAGTCATTCAGCAATCAAATTTTGATTATAACTATTATGTGGGAAAAAAATATTTTTCTTATTTGTGTAGGCGGGTGTGGGTGGGTCCAAACTTTGTTTTAGTCAGGTCCAAGAAGGAGTTGATCAGTAGTTGATGTCAAATTTGCTGACTTTAACTATAAAACTGTACAAGATATGAAATTTTTGCGAATAGTGAGTGTGGAGGGAGATTTTAACACTTTGTCTATATATTGTATATATCAAGATGCATACCAAGTTTACCTGCCGATATCTTTACACTTTGCCTATAGTATATGTATATCAGTTAGTGTACCAATTTTGGTTGCTCTAGCTTCACAACGGTGTAAAAAAATGCGTTCATAGAGACAGACGGAGAAACGGACATTTCTCAAACCCAATATACTCTTTTTCCTTTCTTAAAAAAAAAAAAAATTAGCAAAAGAGTAAAATAAAGTGTTCGGTGTTATTTCAATGAATAGCAATAAAATGAATTAATGTTAATATCATATGTATGAAACTGTTCAACCTGACGCTCAATAGTTTCATCTTATGTTGAAAGTGCGTACCAAGCTCGGATTTTAGGTCAAGGTTGTATGCGTGAAAGTTTTCAAAGACCTTTATGAAAATTTAACAATAATTTTATAACAATTATGTCTAGTTCGACTCGACTGTTGAAGCTGAATAAGAATATATGTATATACTTTATAAAGTCGGAAACACCGCCTTCTGCCTGTTACATATATTTGCAGTACTTTATTACGCCCTTTTAGTCATTTTTAACGGGTACAGGGAGTAAAAATATAAACGGCATTTTAAAATTTTAAAACGTCTGCCTGAAAATGGACGGAAAGCTGTTGTTTGTTTACTTATTTGTTTTCTTCCGATCGCGCTTAAACGCAATTTCAAAGATCTTTACGAAAAATAATTTGACTCACCATTTACCTATTTTGGTAATTTTCCGGAAAATGATATGAAAACTTTGGTTTCTCGTTCGATTAGTTTCAAACTTATTTTAATAGCTTAAAACCTTAATTAATTAAATTTGTGAGAAATTGTTAGTTGGGCGAGTGATACCGGGAATATAAGCTAGTATTTTATATTAATTAAAATGTAAATGAGTTAATGTAAAGCAGAGTATTTACTTTAAATATTTAAGCTAATCTTGTAGAAGAGGAAAAATGTTTTGTTATTTTTGTAATTAGTTACAATATGACTGATTAGTTAATGATAAAGATTAATGCTAAAACATACTGTGGTGAATATAATAAACTAAGTTAAATGGAAAAATATAAGTATTTTGAATTGCGTCCAGTCATATACCCACTTGGAGTTTCTCTACTTTTTGTCAAACAATGACAAAACATTTTTGGCCATCGCATTGCCGTTAGCGCTCTGGCTATTGCGATTAATGGGCGCAACGATCCCAAAAGATTGAGTAAAGCCGCGAGATCGACATCGTCCTTGGCGACGATGATGTTTGGCCTTGGAACCTGGCGTTATTTCATCCTGAAATCCATGGGTAACAGAGCCAGTTTCTGTCAAATTTTGTTCTGACTTCACATTAATGACCTGTTGGCTTATGTTATTACGAATACCATCCTCGGTATTGGTCATGAAATTCATTGGATGCAGAGGACAAACGTTTGGCACATGCGCCTCGGATGTGTTTACAAATGGCCCTGTTCGGATCTTGGACTTGCGATTCACCTTCTTCTTTTTAGCATCCGATCTTTCAGGTACGGCGCCCTCTGGTCCGTAATTTGGATTGTAAAACCGAATACCATAAACCGGTGGTAAGTTCTGCAATTAACATGCGTATTATGCAATATTACACAGATTTTGATACTTACGTCTTCAAAGGGATCGTAAGTCTCATCGTCGGACTCCTCTTGCGGCAACTCCTTGTCTTCCAGAGAGGTTCGTGCCAAGTCCAGTAACTCGGCATTATAAAGCGCACCGTTCATATACACATGCTTTCCATTGGGACTCGGTAATTGTGATTGGCAGCTGGCCGTGGGAATTTCAATATCTACCGAATTGTTACTCGCATGCATATTGACATTAGGCTCGGTGCACCATGCATTCAAGTAGGGCTTATCCGGCGACAGTACTGGACTACAGTTGACCTGCAATTACATACATAAAATTCAAGTTGTCCTGCGCATGACTATATGGCTACTGTACCTGGCTCCACTGCAATGTAGGTTGATTCCTATACAGCGGCTGCATGTAGTTGTCCCACTGGGGCGAAAAATTATTATATGTCGGCTGTGTTTCAACAGACTGCAGTGGAACAAAGTAGTTCAAGTTGTGCTCCAGTTCAGGGATATATGGCGGCTGGGCATGGATATAGGGCGGCTGAACATGATTATAGGGCGGCTGAGCATGGCTATAGGCCGGCTGGGCATGGCTATAGGGCTGCTGCACTTGACAGTTTTGCGATGAATGACAATGCATGTTATTCTGAGCACGTGTTTGCAACCAACGAAGAGCCTGTGGTTGAAGTAAATTTACGCCGATTGATTGTCTTGGATCAAATGAAAGTGGGATCTGTTGTTGTGCGTGCATGCCAAAAAGTTTTTTCTTTCCACAAATTCAAAGTTGCTGGCTTTTTGAGGTTAGGTTGGAAAAAAAAGTGCATGTATATAAAATTGTTTTTTGCATTAGTTATACAATGGATCATTTGTAAACATACTTATATTAATGCAATGCGGCAATTAGTTATATATATTATATTTCACTTCATCAAAATATTCCGTACACAATCTAAAAAAATTCAGCTCACTTCGTACTTGAACTGCATTCGGTTGATTTCGAACTTCGAACCGAAGGAACTTTGCGGCGGCAATGTACCCATCTCTATTGTAATCGATTGACGTGGCTGCGCTCCAGTGGCCACTCTGCGACCATTACGTAGTTTTATTATTGCATTGATGCCACATCGAGCGACAAAAGCACATATCCAACAAGAAATTTGTCAATAAGGACAGAAAAAAACCATGTGACTCTCATCAAATATTATTTGAAATAGATTCTGCACTATTTTACAAATATTTGGTTGTACTCAGTAATACAAATTAGTCTGAATTTAATTCATTTTTCAATCCGAAACAAATCGATTTACTGGAGAGGCAGAAATTTAAAATTGAAAAATTCTCAGCACAACACATTAAACAAACGGTACGGAAATAATATTTTTTTTGAAAATGTTTACTAAAAATTATTTTCATAGCTAAGAAACGTTATTTAAACGTTTAAAATGTTAAGGACATATTTTTAAATCTATAATGCTATACACTGGTCGTGATAAAATATATAAACTTAAAAAAAATAAACAGAATAAATCATAAACCATAAATCTTGCCATAGAAAATGTATATAAAATTGTTCGTCAAATAGATACAAATTTTTAATTTCAGGCTCTGCAGAAAAATAAGACCTGTTTTTCACGATGGCCTTAAGCCATGGCTATTTTATTTTTAAAGCTGCTGCGTATTGAAGCTGGCTTTTTCACGTTGCCTCTTTTGCAGGGCTTTTAGTTTGCAATTATATTAATGGAAACTTTAATGTTGATTTTCAATATAAATTCAAATTAATCAAATTAATCAAACGAATTTTTAGACTTCCTAAATTCAACTTACGGTCTCGCAAATCCATTATCGCTTAAAATTATCGGAGCGCTCTTTCGATTTCACTTGGGGAAGTGCCTTGCAAACATTACCGTTTTTCAATTTATACGGGGTATTCCTGAAACAGATTTTTATTTTCTTTAGTTTAATCATTTCAGGAATCCCCCAAGTATATGCAATTGCTAAATATATCGAATTTAGAATATCGATAGGGAATACAAAGAAGTGAAGGAACAACAACAAAAAAAAGAAGTTCCAACTCAAAAAAGGAAAAAACTTCCAATCAGAAATCAATCAAACAGCAAGCAAGGATTTTATAATTCCAGAGGCGACGGGCAGAAGACACATAACGCTGAGCCTGTAGCAAAAGCCGAAGACAGGCTTTGCTGCTCGCAAAAAATCAATACAGGACAGCGTTACAGCGCACCGCAATGGGTGCCGAGCACTCGCAGCAGCGCGTCGAGGGCGATGGCCATGAAATCTTTGAGAGACGCGAGGCGACATTGGATGTGGGTCAAACGTCCGCAGTGCGAATGAGCGAAGGTAGCGCCATGGCACTGGCAGCAGCTGCTGCAGCAGCCACAAACAAACGCCGTGGCGCCTCCATGCAGCATAGACAGCAACAGCAGGGATTGCCGTATGGAGCTGGAGCTGGTGGCAGTGGAGCAGCCAGTATTGTTATTGCCAGCAAGCAAATCATTTCGGATACCGCCTCGCCCACTAGCTCCGAGCTGAGCCGTCCGCCCTCGCCGCCGCTAAGCGTCTGCTCGGACCTGCCATACGTCTCCTACACGGATCGACCCATTGGTGACTCACCCAAGATACGCAATAGGCCCGCCCATATGCTGCAGCAGAGTAGCGCCAGTCGCGCAGCTGCTCGCAAATCTCATCCTGGTGGCATTACCACCGCCATCAAACCAAAGCGGCCTCAGTCGACAGCCTCCAGTCACAACATTGTGATTGTAAAGCCAGGTGCACGTGACACACACGATGACATCGATCCAGATTTGTCACGTTTGCGCAACATACCGCAGTTTTTGCCAGTGCTGCGTGAGTCGATCTCCTCAGCAACGTATACACGAGATACAGAGATTTTGGAGCGTCTGCAGTCGCAGCATCTGCTTAACATATGTGGACGCATGCAAACGCATTTGAATCTGTGCGCCAGTCATGTGGCCAATGAACAGAATCATCTTGTGGAACGCACAAAGGTTGTTAGCAACTCAATAACAACGCTCTTTGCCAGCTTCGTCGATATGCAGAAAACTTATGCCTCATATGCGGAACAGTTTGCCAAAATACGTGGAGTCTCCCAGCAGCTGAGCCGCTGCAATTCGCTGCTGCATGAGAATATTGCCAGCTTGGAGGCAATCAATAATTTTCTTGACGACGAGGATCGTCTGGAGCCATTCGTCTGGCGCACAGATGATAATAAACTGCGTGGCGAGGCAGAGGGTGCCGCCGGTGGCAATAGCGGCCGACTGTGGCGTCTATAAACGTTCCGGCTATGCCAATTTTGTGGTTGTATCGCTTCCATATGCTACTTTATTTGTTATTAGTCCAACTTATAACTCTATCTAAATGTATTTATTGTGTATATTACTCATACTTATATTACTATATATATAATCTACTTATACTTATATGAATTAGCTAATTGCTCGTGTTAAAATTGTATTTAAGAATTATTCGGATTTGTAGTAGATATTGTGCTCTTAGCTGATCTCATCTGTTCCATTCGGAACTGAAACAACTGTTTGTGTAAATAAACATCAATATGTACGTAAACTAAACCAAACACTTAATGCTCATCTCTTTAACAAATTATTATCAGGCTTACAAAAAGTGGGGTTCGAACCTAAGGGTAAACTTAAGGACTGGTTATTGAAACCAATGATTCGAAAGTATTGGTTCGAGCTTGGGTTTATTAAAAAAAAATAATGTAATTTTAAATAAAAACGTCTTAATTTCGTAGTATTTAATATATAATTTATTTTTATATTTTACAAATTGAATTAAAGAAATCAAAGTCAAATATGTATGTCTTTAAACTGAAATCAAATTTCAAAACAATTTATTTTTGAAGTAAACAGTAAAATCAAATTTAATAAAATTCGTTTTTAAAGTAAAGAGTTAAATCAAATTTCAACACAGTCTATTTTTAAAGTAAAGAGTTCATTGTCAAAATGTGATAAGTCTTTGTGATTTGAAACAAATTTCAATTCAAATCACCTTTTGAAATTAAACAAAATCAACTTTAAATGCAAATATTTTTTTTTTTAAGAATGGAATCAAAAATTGTTAATTCATTGGGACTTAGTTATAAAAAATAATCAATCATATACAGCTCTGCTATATAATAAAAACAAAATTGTTTAAAACATTATTTTTTTTTTTATTTAAGTGTTCCAATATTTTAATTTTTGCCTGACTCTTCCTGGAAGAGTCTTTTAAATCATTTTTCAATGTAGTATATCTTCAATTTCAGTTACTGTTTTTCACATGCTTTTCTTCATCATTAGAAGTTTATATGGCAGCTATGTGTGAAAGCGGTTCGAGCTGGCCGTGTGGGCGAAGTTTCAACAAGAAAGCTCTAAAACTGAGAGACTAGTTCTCATTTAAACAGACGGACATGACCAGATAGACTCGTCTGTTGATGCTGATCGAAAATATATAGACTTTCTAGGGTCGGAGACGACTACTTCAAAGCGATACGGCATTTAAATTCAATTCGATACCTCTATGCTCTGTTCAATAAAGTAAACATGAAAGATTAGACAACAAGAAAGCATATTTATTAGACATACATAATATATATATATATAATAATAATTATATAATACTCTGGCGCTTACGCGTTTACATAAATTGAACTATTTAGATACACATACACATAGTACAATATTCGCACATACTGAATGCTTCTTGATTATAATAATAATATAACGCAACTATTGTAACAATAGTTACAAAATTTTGGGTGTTTTGTAGAGCAACACCTTAGTTTTCTAATATGGTACACATATACATAATTACAACATTTACATTGGCTAATTAATATATATTTGGTGAGACGCCTTTCGAAGGCGATTTCATGGTTTATAGAAACCGTTTTGCATGAAAATTTCTATGAGTAGCGCAGTCCGTTGCATTTCGAAGCGAACAAAAAAAGGATAGATAGATAGAGATGGAGAGAGAGAGACAGATAGCTAAACAGTGTATTCATATGCCCCATCTCTTACGTGCACTTGCTGGCACTTGTGCACGTTGTCGTTCTCGAGCTAGTTTTCGTTTAAGTTCTTTTTTTTGTCGTCGAATATCCACTTTGAGCGTCTTATAGAGAACCCAGCAACAGATGAGCTGAATAAAGAGCAGACTAAGCATAATAAACCCATTGGAGCAGTGCATGGCTATAGAGTAGACATAGCTTCCCTTCAGCCACAAAAGAAAAGCATTGGCTAACTGTTAACGCTGCGCATAGCAGCTCCAATAAACCAGGAGCATGAGCAGTGCGTTAGCGCAACTTATATTCTAGAAGAGCTTCTGCATATGTATGCGGTCCTGCACGTTGCGTTCATGCTGCTGTTCTTCAATGGACTTTAGCTCCTTGGCAACAGTTGTTTTCAGCGTTGCATCCAGACCCAGTGCATCGATGAAATCACGGCGTGCCTGTGCCGGATTCCATGCGCCAGCATGTGCCTTAGCACGACGATAAAGCGCCTTAACATTGCGCGGATCAAGAGTAAGCACTTCGTTGCAGTGCTCAATCACGGCATAATAATCGCCAGCCAGCAGACGGCATTGGGCATAGTTAAGCAGCAGCGGTGTCTTAATGCAAGCCAACTCCTGCCATTCGGCATCGTGCGGTTTCTCCTTTAGCATCAGCTGCTCGACCATGCCAACGGCATCACGATAACAAATCTCCGCCTGGTTATACTCCCGAGCTTTATAGTGTCGATTTCCACGTTCCCGCAGCGTGTGAGTTGCAAGCATTTTTTCATCGTCGGTCATTTGCCAGCGCTCCTTCTCGTACTGCTCGGGTAGCTCAACCGAGATTAGCTCAATGATGAACTCCAAATCAACAGGTTTTTGTAGTAGCTCATCAAGATCCTCGTAGCCCATGCCCTCGTTCTGTAGAGTCATTCCACAACAGTGACGACGCTCTTCCGGTTTTTTGCCAATATCGCGCAGCGTCTTCGATATAAACGGATACTGCACGCAGAACTATGGTAATATATAAAAATATGTTATACATTAATTGTTTCATTTATTTACAAATATTATTCGGCAGAATTGCAAAGAAAAAGAAAAGCAGAATTGTGAATTGAAGAGAGAAAAGCTATCGTACTTTATTTTATTTACATTTATCAGTTTAAGAAATAATGAAATGGATGAAATAAAGGTGCTATAGGAACAATCGATTGAAAAGGTAATTGTATGACAAACTCTTTTATTCTTCAAGCCATCTCAACCAAACTCATCAATTCTTAGTCTTAGAAGGGTTTTGTTTGTCTGACAAAATTTAATCAAAATCAAACAACTATATCTTATAGCTGCCATAGGATTAATTTGTTGAAATATAAAATTTATACAGATATCTCAACCAAACTCTCTAGTAGTTAATGGTATTATGTTCGACGCATGTTGAATAAGTTTTATAAAAATGGGGCGACTATATCTTATAGCTGTCGTAGGAACAATCTGTCGAAAATTGAGTTTTTACGAAAAACTTCTGCAAGGATATACATATATGTATCTTCGACAAGTCGGTTGACACTTGTCTTTCTTGTTTTTTGTTTGTAATAAGATTCAACAGCGATCTGAATATGTGCGGCTGGGAGCATGTGTCGATCTAAGAGATAGAGACACAATATTTGATGTATATGTTTGCAAGATTGATCATTAGGATAAAGGTTTTTACAAATTATGTTAGAAGGACATAGTACAAAATAGATTTCTTTCTACAATTCACCTCTAAGGAAATTTGATGAAAAAGGGAATAACCATCAATTCAAATGTATATTGAATTGTCACCTGTCGAGTGAAAAAGATTTTGTAGTAAATACAAAGCAATCACTTCACTAACAATCGAATGCAATATTTGCAATCATTTTGGTCTCGTTATTGCTTTGCCAACTATAAATTTGTATTGTGTGTCAAACAATGTGTCCATTGGTTTTGTCGTTAATCTATAATCAACAATGTATAATTACTACTTTCACTTGCGTGTGTGAACTTTCCAATTTTAGGACCACCTTGTGGGGTCAAATTACTTTATGTAAGTTGAACACAAATCATACGAACTTAGCCAAATGTAATTTAATTACTTGATTCAAATTACACTATAGTTAAGTGTAAAAACAAAAATTTCGATTGCAGTTTGGGCTCATTTTGTGACATAGTGTTATCAGTGCCTGACAGTCCAGCACTTTTTGCAACAAAACAAACATAAACTACACTTACAACCACAGACCACAGGCCTTTTATCAATGCTTAAACACATGAAGAGCATAAGTTAAATTATAGTGCTTATACATTTTTATAAATACATGGTTTTTTAATGCAAATGAGCAGATTTCTTTGGGTTGCTGATGATATATAGAAAAGTTTAACATACAACTAACTCATTTTTTAACAGACTTTTCTGTCTGCTAGATACTAGATGGTACGACACGGTATTGTCCGGTCTACTGTGTGACATTGACCAGCGACAATAAAAGCAAGAGACTCCAAGATTTGTCGGATGTCCATATGTTTGGCAGTTACTGATTAGTTATGTTATAGTGTGCCGATCAGGTCGGCGACGAGAAATGCACAGTCTGCAATTATAAAATTCAAGATAGCTTTAAAAGTTTGCATAGAAATTTGAAACTAAGACTGAAAATGGCTCAATTTTTCAAGTTTGATAACCAGAGCAGTCCTTTTGACGTCAGCACAGACTGAACTGTCTGTCCGCTTTTCACACGATTGAAGATATGTTACTATGGCAACATAACATTACTCTGTACCCATACATTATGTAGATTAAATAAGTATCTATAAATAAAAACGAGCAAAATTTTCTTGCAGAATTTAGTCAGTTTTGATTTGCAGATATATTCTAAGTTAAAGTCCTATATTCAACAATTGTGCATAAGCTTGACCTGATCAATTTAATGCTGTTTAAAACTATATGTTTAATAAGGATATGCCTAGTTCTGCCTGTTGCATACATTGGCCAAACTTTAGTATACTCTTGTGACCTATTTTCCATTTTGTGGTATGGTATGTATATCAAAAAAAAAAGCTTGATGTTACGAATCGTGGAAATAAAGTTCAGTGTATTGGTCGCTTACCGATTTATGTACAGTAAATTTGGCTACTTCGTTGAGTGACATTTTCTGCACGATGACCTCCCAGACTTCCAGTTTGAACTTTTTGCCCAGCACGAGCTCCATCGGCTTGTCCAGTTTCTTGCTGTCGTCCACGATTCGGTCATCGTTGGCCCGACGCGTTTGGAAGTGGAACTTCACCTGTGAAATGAAATTACAAAAGTGTGTCATTAGCTGGCTCAGCTGCAGGTTTGCCCTTGGCCTAGTTTTAGCCTGGAATTTCTTGCTTGCAGCACAACTGTTGACTGTTATGTACCTGGCTGGCAAGCTGCTAGCTAATTATTTGCTTACCCTGGTGCCTGGCTTGAGTTCAATGTATTTGTTGCCAGGATTAAGAACCTCCTTGCGTATGGGCCGGACATTATTATCTCCATCCACTTGTTGTTCCATTTCGATGTTGCCTTTTGACCTTTTCGATTTTAAGTAACTTTGCCAGTAAGTTTCACAACTATTCTGCTGCTGTTGCCGCTGTTGCCGTTGCTGCCGCTGTTGTTGCTGCTGCTGTTCCTGCTGCACAAACGATAATAAACGCAATCAAACAAAATGCAACGATTCTGATTGTAGAGCTGACTAGATATGTGCAGTAGCGAGTAGTTTGCCGGGTGGCAACACTAATTTGGATTTGGATAACCTATCGAAAGTCAGTTTCACTATCGATAACAAAAAATTTGGGGTCGTCCGTTACATATTTATTATTATGTTCCGGGGCATTCCATAAATATATTTTGTTCAAAGTTTTGTTAAAAATCAGCTGATAACTACGTAACTAATACTAAGTTTATACAAACGTATTCATGAGTAAATTGGTAAGCAGTTTTGAAATTGCCCTTCACATCGAATTGGCCACATTTTAAACAAAATACATGCTAAAATTGACAGAACAATTTAAAAAAGGAATAATTCTGAGGAACTCTCATTTCAAAACATTATTGTAAAGTGCTCCATTGCAATAATTGAAAAATTTAAGTACATCTTCGTTTTAGGTCCTCCAAAAAATCTGGTTCAACGTTCTCGAATCCGTCCGGTGTTCGAGGACGTAAATCGAAGATTTCGCAAAAATAAATTTCATATTTCGCGCATCATAAATTGAAAATGAACTGCAAGCTCCTGAAAAAAATCAAAGTTAATCATTGAGCGTTCTTCAAATTTTTACCAAAACAGATCAACCTATTTTTTGTATTTTTTTAAAAAAATTGTATTAAGATTTTGTATATATTTTATCTCTCTACATGTAAAGCTAGTTAAATACCTTTTTAAACATGGAATTTAACTCTCATAAAATTGAAAATTTAAGTTCACCTGGGCAATCATTTTGATGTTGACAGAATATGATTAGTTTAATTACGTTCTTTGACGTATCCGTATGTTATCTCTCGACCAGAGCTGCCACTGTAGCGTATGTCCTGACAGATTTATCAAATCTATAATTTAGTTGTTGAGGCTTAATGTTTTTTGAAGGCAGCTTTGTAAAATTAACGAACGAGTAGTTATGCAACAACTAAAACAAATTCCATAAGCACATAAACACATTTACTCTGTTTTTATCCTATTATTTTTATCCATTTCCTATCCGTTCTTGTTAAAAACGTCCTGCTTTGGTAATCGATAGTTGGCAGCACTGTGCACTGTGATAGCTAAACAGCTGAACGACAACATCTTATCGATTGCAACGTTACCAGATTGCAGTACAACAGTGCTGCCACCTTTGCCGAACACCGTCAGCTGGCTAGCCTGTCATCTGGCCGCCAACTATGAAAAGTGTTTCGTTTTTTCCCTGACTTTATTCGGTCGCGTATAGCGAAACCTGACAGTTGTGTACACGCGCTTTGTTCTTGCTGCGACGGCTGCAAAAACCAAATAAAGAAAAACCGTTACGAACTGTTTGACAAATATAAATTAGCATATTTTCAAAAATCTGAATGCATTTGTATTGTTAGTATTCTGTTATTTACATATGATGACATGTTTGTTTTTTTATTTTTGTGGTGTGTGTCTGTGTGTGTGATATTTAGTGTAAAATTGATAATAAACAAAACTACAGCTTAATTACAATCTCAACGACCGCATTAAAATCAATTAATTTTTGCTGCAGCAGTTGCTTTCAATTCGAACGCTAAATTTTGCAATTTATGCTGTCAAAGATGCCGCCTATCTAGTTGGAGATCGCGTCGCGTTCAACATACAACCCGATTTAAATTGAACTCCTTATATATCAAATTCCTATATAAACACACAAACACCCCTATACCCAACTATTTATATGTTTATATTGAAAAGATATATGTACACATATGTTTATATGTGTATTCAAATGACTCTTTAAGAATGTACTTCTATAAACAAATATGTATTTGTGCAGGACTATGCTGCGTATGCTTATTATTTGATGCAATTCTCAACGCAGCTCAACTTGATGTTTAATATTAATTTGCATTTTTGTAATTTTTTTGAAAAGATGTAAATAAATAGTAATAATATTATTTCAAGATCTTGCTGCTTTTTAGACCACCTGAGAAACATTTGCTTTAGCGTGGGCGTCGCTATGCTCTATATATAAATATATCGCATTTATACAAATATGACACATCAAACAAAGTTTTTGGGCTTATTTGTTTTTGTTGTTTTTAAGGTAAAGATACATATCTTTTGCTAACGTAAATTACATTCAAATGTGGGTTGTCGACTCAGCAGCAAAACAACAACTAGACTGCAACCCACACAGCAGCCCAAAACAACAACAGCAACAATAATCTATCGAAACTAAGAGAGAGAGAAAAAAAAACAATCTAACAATCTGCCAGTTAATAAAACTTTGGCTCTTTGCTATCAATGTTTGTTGTTGTTGCTCAAAGCTTTGAGATCGCTTGCTCTCTTGCCGCTTTTTTTTTTTTATATATATTTTGTTTTTGTGAGTAGGCGACGCTGCTGGGACTCAGCGTTCGCAGGTACTACACAAACACACAGCTACAGCTAGCTGTTGAGATACAGATACAGCTACAGATACAGATACATTGAGACATATCTAATAGATACACTTGGCATGTTAGCTGAAGTTTTATGTTCTTTGAGGCAGCTTCTACAAATTTTCGCTTTGCTCGCAGTCGTTGTTCAAAGCTTGTTGCGTTCTGAGGCGTCGTATAAAACAAAAAAAAAAACGAACTTAAAAACATCAAATAATCATAATAAACATCAAACGCGACACGCGGCGCGCTAATTTTTTTTTTTAGACGTAAGAACGTGTGTATGAAATCTAAAACATTATTTTTGATTTTATAATTTTGTACCCACATTTTTTTTGCAACAAATAAAAGTGACGCATAAGTTCAAATATTGAAAAAAAGCAACAAATTTTGTTGAAAAGCGAAAATATTGCTCTCAAGCTTTAACCTTCACACATGCATACATGCATACATACATAACATATGTATAAGTATATTTTATTTTGGAAATTTGTTGTCTCAGCTGTTTGGTAATGCCGCATAGCTTGGGCCAATGGCCAACAATTTGGTTGCACATTATAGAGTTTCCTGCAATTGAAAGATGCTTATTTTTAAAATAGTCCCGCTGACTAATGTTGTATATGTATGTGTGCATTTATTTATACACACTTGTGTATATACTTACATATATCTGTGGAATATCTTGACTGGGCGTACGCATCGTATCTTTGGGATCAGCGATATACTAGCATCTGGCCCTCATTTCTCGTCTGTGCGCTCACTCACTCACTGTCTCCCTGTCTCTCGTTCGCCCTCTCTCTCTCGCACTCTCTGTCACATTTATTTTTAGATTTTTAGACTAGCGATCGCGTGTATTAATGCCGTGAGTGTGTTTGTATACATACACATATGCATATATACATATTTATATAGTATGTATGTATGTATATTTATATATACATATACATATATGTTTGTTTTGCCTACTCTGACGCTGCGCTGTTTTCGCTTTTCGGCATTTAACGGTACACACACCAACAATGTGCTCAAAACTTGCAATTTAACGGTTTTATTAGCACAATCGCAAACCCTTCTCCCCGTTGAAAGACATGGCCTAGCATATTAATGCCATGTACATACATATGTATTTAATACATATGTACATATATGTATGTGTGTTCAATCGTATGCCATTGACCATATGGCGCATTCATCGTAATTTAATTTTTTTCATTTTTTCACAGTTGTTCTTTTTTTTGTTGTGAGTGACTTTCGCGCCAAACTATGAATGGGAGCCACTAATAAGTTTGAATTTGTCGTTATGGCGCCCACACACAACACACACACACAGACATGCACAATGTGCATGTTGCCCACTTGTCAAATGCTACCTGCGCTGCTGCTGCCGCTGCCAACATTGAACGCCAACGTCAAACGTTGACGCCAACGCCGCCGCCCACGCACATGCATATGTACATATGTATGTGTGTACAAATGACATGTATGCAATTTTTGCTGCCGCTGCCTGGCTTGCAACTTGACTAAAGGGCGCTCGTCATTTGATTTTGGCAACCTGTTCGTCTATGTGTGTGTGTGTGTGTGTGTGTGTGTGTGTGTGTGTGTGTGTGTGTGTGTGTGTGTGTGTGTGTGTGTGTGTGTGTGTGTGTGTGTGTGTGTGTGTGTGTGTGTGTGTGTGTGTGTGTGTGTGTGTGTGTGTGTGTGTGTGTGTGTGTGTGTGTGTGTGTGTGTGTGTGTGTGTGTGTGTGTGTGTGTGTGTGTGTGTGTGTCTGTGCCTGTGTTCTGTGCTTGAGTGTTACGTCAGCAGCAACGATCGTTGTCGCAGAGATGCTGCTGTTGTTGTTGTTGCTGTTGCTGTTGACAAGCAAGAACGCGCCAATGAAAGAATCAAAAGCTAAGCACATAAATAAATAAAACAAGAGGTGGCGACTGAGCAGCACACTGCAAAAAAATAAAGTGTACAAATTTGATTTTCAATTTTGAATGGAATTAAATTTAAATTTTTGATTGCAAAATAATTTGAATTGATTTAAAACCAAAATTGCACTAAATTAATATTACGCTCTTTCATTTATTTATTTATCAAAAGTAAACCAAAATTGGATTAAAAAATATTACTCTAGCAATTTCTATAGTTTTGCTTAAAAAACTAAACCAAAATTGAACTGAAAAAATGTTGCACTGTCATTTATGTTTTTTGGTTTACATTTTAAAACAACATTGGAGTAAAAAATATAAAACTCAATTTTTAGAGTTTTGGTTTGAAAATTTAACCAAAATTGGAGGGAAAAAATATTGCACTGTCATTTATGGTTTTTGGTTCAAAAATGAAAACAAAATTGGAGTTCAAAATGATTTCGTTTATTTTAGTTTAATTCTTTTTTGGCGTTTTAATACATATGTACATACATTCCAAAATGGTTTTAAATTTGAACTTTTATTTTTTACTGTGAGGCGTCAAACAAACAAAATGCCAAAATAATCTGTTCAAAAAACTTGATTTCCAATTGTGCTATGAGTGAGCACGTGTGTATGTATGTGTTTGCTATTGTACATGTGTATGTATCTGTATTTGTGTATATGTGTATCTGTGTGTGTGTCTCCGTTCTTGCCACTGGCGGCTGCTTTTTAATTTCGCTGCTGAGCTGAGCGTTTTCTCAATTTTTTGTTATTTTGAAGTCATTTCGGCCAAGGTTGCAACAAAAACAAGCGACAACTTGAGATCATAAAATACATATGTATGTATGTGTGTGAAAGTATACATACATGTGTTGGTGTGTGTGTGTGGGTGTCTGTGTGTATTGACCATATGCGAGATTTGCAAAATTTAACGCTGAATTTATTGCAACAGTTTCAACAACTATCAACTCTCAATAACAACAATAACAACGAAAATGCAATAAGTGCCAAAAAAACAACAACAACAACAACTACAACACCAACAAAAGGAAGAGTGTGAACAACGAGAAATAAGAGAAACAAACAAAACAACACACATCATGTCCAGTCAATGGAGTTCCATGCTGGCGCTCCTGCTGCTCCTCATAATGATGCACTGCAGCCGACACCCGGGCACGAACGCCTACAACATTGATCTGCCAAGCTACGTGCGACATCGCCATGCCAGCAATTCCATGTTCGGCTTCAGCATTGCGTTACACAAGGCGCGCAGCGACTACGCCAACTTCAATTCGTAAGTACTCATCTCAAATGAATTGCCCAAACAATCTATATATACACTAGAAATTTCTCTGCCCTGTAAATATTCGAATCATTTTCCAAAATTCGAAATTTGAAAAAGAAGTAAGAAGCAAATCGCATAAATACTCAACTTTCTTCCATACAATCTTGACCACCCATTTTTCACCCTGGAGGGTAAATTTTGTGCAGTTTCAATTAATTTATATACTAATCATTGCAGGTGAATTTGAGCCTAATCGGTTGAAAAATAAAAAACTTGAATACAACAGTGTTCCGCCCATTTTCCGACATTTCAGGCAGATTTTTCAAAATTTGTAAATTACTTTGCTTATATTTTTACTCTCTGTTCCCATTAAAATGGGAAACACAGACGGACAGACAGACAGACAGACAGACGGACAGACCGACGGACATGGCTAAATCGACTCGGCTGTTGATGCTGATCAAGAATATATATAGTTTATATAGTCGGAAATGCCTCCTTCTGTCAGTTTCAAATTTCGGCAAAAGCTTCCAGGAAGTGAATTTACTCTAATCGTTCGCATTTTCACTTTTGAACAGATTTTGCGTTTTGAGAAATATGCACAATATGTATGATTTATGCATAACAAGGCATAAATTAAACACTCTTGTTTAGCTACTTATGACTAACTTAACATAAAATGTTACTAAGCTGCATATGCACAATTTCTTATTTTAAAGCATAATTTGTACATATTTATGCATAGTTTATGCTTACTTATCCATTATTTTACCAATTGAATGCACATTTTATGATTACTTATGCACACAATATGCATATACTCTGCATAAATTACATCTAAATTCTAAATTCCTGTTAAGTTAGTTTAGGTTCAATTTCATGCATAATTTGTACATAAATATTGTCTAAAATGCATGAATTCAGCCCTGCTAGTTCTAAAATAAGCTGGTTAATCTTTATAACGTTTTATTTTGTCAAATTGTATATATTAGATATTTTTAAATTCAGTACAAATACGTCTTCTATTCTTTCTTCAATAATAAGAATTCGAAAATAGTTTCGAACTTTTACAGAAAACTTTCTTTGTACCTACAAGAAGTTGTTCTGTAGTTGAACTGATTTGAGTACAGAATCGCTGATTTATGTTAAGTGTAGAGTTCTCTCAGTGTAGCTACCGTTTTACTCGTTGTACACGATATTGAACGTGCACTGTACGAGAAGACAATAAGTATTTAAATTAAGGCAACGACCTTCTGACACTCGATATAGAAACACAGAAACAGAAAGCAGAGCTACAGTGTGACATTGACATATGTATGCATAAGAGTATGTATGCAGATACATACATACATATGCATGTATGTACATAAATACTTATATATATTGTATATATATATATAAACGGTTCATAGGCAAATTTCAATGCCAAGCTGCGCCTGCGCGCCGGAAACAATCAGACATGAACCAAAAAAAAAAAATAGAAAACATCTTTCATCTTAATAGCTACCAAAAAGAAAATGTGATTCACAGAACGAGAACATTTTTCGCTCGGTCCATCAACATAAATACCATTTTTAGTTTTTGTTGTTTTTTTCTTTTTTGGACAGCGAGTTATCGTTTGAAAGTATTTTGTAGCAGCAACTGAAGCTGATAGTGGCAAAGAGCAGTGATAAGAATAAGTGGCTTTTATCACTAAGCAATTGCAGCAGCCGCCCTTAAGTCGACGCGTCGACGTCGACGTCGACAGCCTCGGTCGTATCCGAATCTGAAAAAGAAACTCAAACCGATAACTGCTCTCTTTAAATATGCATATAATATAAGTTAATGCATATAAAGAAAGATGACGAAAGTGCTGACAATCATGTTTATTTATGTTAATCGAAACGAACTAACGAACTTAATGATCATTAAGTCTATATTTACATTGGCTTTGTCATCTGCGTTGAGATTATTCTTTGATTAAACGCTAAACAAGCAGTTTCATCAATATATTATCGTTACAATGTAACAGAAGTGAAGCTGATCATAAAATATAAAATATCTGTTTCATGAATGTTTTATGTTAGATTTCTAATCACATTAAGTAAATTGTGACTTTTGGGCCTGTTCCCATTTCCAAGAACTTTTCATTAAGAAGCGTTTTGGATTTTGTGCTCCTGAACTACAATTCGTTCTTTTTGAAGTTAAGTCCAATATACGATTCCGAATGTTTTGATCGGAATCGGAAATGGCAACATGCCTGTTTCATTTTCAATAATTTCTAGCGATTTTGAAGAGATGCATGCAAATTGAAAATCATTCTTAAACTCGTTAAACTAATATATGCACCCTCTTTACGTTTTGCACTTTCGCCAAAACTTTGCGGAATTGATATTTCTTCCAATTTTAGAAATTTTCTTATTGCAGTTTAATTAAGTTCTTACAAAATTCAATTCGCAAATGTTGTGAAAAGTGTTAAAGTTATCTTTTGAAGCAAATTCTTTTCGCAATATCTCACCAAAAGTGAAAATCAAAACAGTTTTGATTAGCTTTCCTCAAAAGTAATTCATCAATTGTCGAAACTTAATAATTTTGCTGATTTTGGTTTTATGAAATTCCTCGTGTAATCCTTTTAGTCCTTTGCTTTGGCGAACTAGTGTTTAACAAGAGTTTGATTTTTAAATTTTTCGATTTTTTAGAAAATCTGTAAATATATCAAATTAGATACATTATACACTAAATTTGAATTCGAAATGTTTTTATTTGTGAACATTATGCCTTTGATACTGCAAATGTTTATCGTGTTTCCAGAAATGTAAATATCAAGAAGTTTTTATATGTTTTCTTAGATGTAGCTTTTGAATATGATATATTTATACTACTTGGTTGAACTCATTCTAAAAAATGAAAACGCAGACTTACGTTTAGAATAGATTCTTCAGATATACTCCTTTCAAAGTAGAACATCAAAGATGCCATGTCTCTGTAGCTTGATGCCATAACTGTCTGGTGTCTTGTGTCAACATCATAAAACTTCAAAATACCATTAATTTCAATCAGAGTCCGAGGTGCGTATGCAACCCAATTTAAATTTCTGGCCGACAGTGTGTCCTATTGCACTCTATAAGTAAGTATATAAATATACAATATATATATATAGATGCCAAGTCTATATATATAAAGCGATGTTGAAGCGTGTGGCTGGAAAATGGGGCATTTTGTCTTTGAACCGGAACGTTATTAGCCGAATGCAGCTGACCCATGGCAAATGGTTATAGGAATAGATACTTTATTACTCGTGCGATCCATTTGACTCTCATACAGTGATCCTCCTTCATGTATTCACATTCGCATTCTCTCATACTTAAGTGCTCGATAGCCTATTGAACTTTGAAAGTTCGTCAACGGAACCCGTTCGCGCAGCTTGCTCGAGCGTGTTAATCAACCGGCAAAAGCAACAGCAACAAACAACACAGAACACAACATACAACACAACACAGCAACCAGATGCAAAGATGCCTGTGTCTACTCCCAGACATTTGACTTTTCGCACGTTCACTTCGAGATACGAGCCATCGATTGAGTCGGAGGCAAAAAAATAACTTCGACTTATACTTCTTCTATATAGTGAAAGAAATATATATGTATACACACACACTAAAAAGCCACTGATAAATAGAACCTAAGATTCTTTTTGCAAGCTAAAGTTATCAATAGCAGTGTGTCGAACGTGTGTGGAAAGCAGCGATTAACTCAAATAGTAGCTCTGACTATTTTTATACCCTAAAACGTAGAGATCGAAGGTAATTCACAAAGAAAACTCGATTTTGTTGCAAGTATTACAATTTTATTCTGAAACGTTTTACATTTTGATATCACATTCGAATAGTTTATATTTTACTTATTCCAAACGCAAAACTTTTCAAGCCGAAGCTTCAATGGTATTATGATAATTTCAAGAAATTTTAAATAACGTATAAAAATACACTTGCCACGCCCACGTCTGACTCCGCAAAGTGGCTAAAAAAAAGAGTATATTGCAGTCGGGTCCATATATAGTTGATATTATCAGGCCCTTTCCGGTATCCACTTTCGGCACAACATTTTGAAATTTCTTACAATGCTCCAAATTTTCTTATAGCGTTCACCTAATCATTTTAATTGTTTCACAAATGCGCAAAATATTTTCAAAAGTGAAAATGGCAACATTTAAGCTAAATTCACTTTCGCAATATCTTAACAAAAGTGGAAGCCAGCACAGCTCTGCATGGGGCCGATCAAATTCACAGATTTTTATGAAAAAATTCTTGATAAGAAACCACAGATTCTTGCGCACTTCCTCTTTGCCATAAGCAACAATTTCACAAGTTTGTATTTTTGAAATTTGACTTTGATTCATACCGGCTAATGTCAAAATGCACATAAAATGAAAAGTCGTTTATAGCCAACGGTTCTTAGTCACAATGGCTGTTAGTGTTCGTTTTCAACTCGTAACTCATATGTTCATCTAAGCTCACTCTGCGATTTGAAATGCACTTTAATGCTTCCAATGCTTTCACACAGAACCACAAAAAAAAGGCATTATTTAAATGCAGCGTTAAAATGTTTACAATTCAATAAACACAGAGCACAAGAAGTAATCGAGTATGTTCAACTAGAAGATACCCTGTGTCTTAGGTCTTTAGGTGCGCAATTTGATTACATCCTTTTTAAGCAATTGTAATGGGTACAAAAAGACCTCCAAACTTCCATATACGATAAAGATGCGTAGACACGTACAAACAAGAATACGAATGCTAGTACGAGTATCTAGTGCTTAACAGCTGTGACAGCTTAGACAGAAGATGCAGTTTAAAGCTTATCGTATTTTAAATACACTAAGAAAAAACACAGACAAACAAAATAATTCCCTTTTCAAGTCAACTTTCCACAATCGTTCGAAAGTTTGCGTCAAATTAAAGAAAACTTTTTCCTCAAAACGTATTTGAACAAATAACTCTTTTATATTCAAGCATTGTTCCAAAAACTGACTGTAGTCTAAGAAACAAAATACCAAAAAATTTATCCAGCATAAATTTATTGACTGACCGGTGATTTAAGTTCAAAAATTGAAAAGATTTTATAAAATAATGTCCGTTAGTGAATATATGCAATTACCCTAGTATGTATCTAATATCATGTCAAAAGTTTTCTTATATTATTTAATAATTCATAACCTTTAAAATAAAGTTTGCAACTTAACGCTAGTTTTTTAACTTTTCTTTACAAACTTCCTAGATAACAGTTGTTTTTGCCTTTTTTTTTTAATTATTTTTGATTTTAATTACAAAAGCTCTAAAATAGCAGTTATTATTGATTTTTATAATGAAAATGATTTTTTGCAGTTCTTTTTGATTTTTGTTAAAAAATTCTAAAATAACAGTTGTTATTGAATTTTAGATAAATCTTTACGATAACTACTTTTCCGAAAGTCGAACAAAAAAAGTGGTTTGGTTGAAAAAAAAATTGTAAAAATTTAAGAATGCAATTTCCTTTTTTGCATGAATATATGATAAAACCAATGGAAAGATGCTTAACAGATGCTTAAACGTTAACAGAGTAGCAAAATTGCAACTAGCTTACTACGCTGTTAAAGTATACAGCGTTAACGATAATAGGACTCGGTTTGTATGTGATTTGAAGCGAAATTTTCTTAATTAATTACGCAAAAATCGCAACCTTAAATTTTTTTGATTTTTTCGAAACCAAATACAGCTTCTTAGGTTCGATTTTTGGCAATGTAGTTAAAGTAAAGATTTACCGAATTTTATAATAAAAAGTTATTTTTAACTTTTATTAAAAAAAGTGCTTAAATAACTGTTATTATGGATTCAAAATATTCAAAGCTCTCAAAGTACTAAAGTGAAAAGTGTATTGTTTGTGTGTTTGTAAGTTATACATGCAAAGATTGTAGTTAGCTTTATCTTGAACTGTAGGGTATACTCTTAAGCTATAAAACAAATAATGTGTTGCTATTGTTAATGTTATTGTTATTGTCTTCGTTTTCATTTTCATTTTCGTTTTTGGTTTGCCTAATAATTAACACAGATGTTTGCTGAGCTCAGTTTGTTGTTGAGTGATACTCAGCGGCGAAGGGCACACAGAGTGCTCAACTGCCCACTCCATGTCCCTGTCACATTTGAAGTGCACTAAAAGCTGAAAATTACCTGACTTCATCAACTGCTACACAATATACATATATGCATATGTATATATGTATATATAGAGGTAATCTTGTGTTTAATGCGTGCAAACAGAACGGAGATACAGATACAATGCCAGAGGCTGTGTACAACTTCAGAGGAGATCAGTTTATTGTCTGTAACTAGTTGTGGTTATTGTTAATAAGGCAAGCCATTGGCCAATGTGGTTTGCCCTGAAGCGTTGTTGGCGGCAATTAATACACATATCCAGTAACTTGGCGCTGAGCAACAAAACTGTAGTTGTATCTTTTTGAATGTATCTGTATCTTTTTAAATGTATCTGTATCTGTATCTGAAGCGTGTGTGCGGCAAGTCTGCGGCTGACACAGTTAGCGCTGTGCGTGTGCTATTTACGGTCAAGTGTTTGCCACAAGGTTAGCCAACGCCGTCCGCTTCACCCAATTGGCCAAATAAGTCATCATCAGCCGCTCGATCCGTTAGGATCACCATCATCACAACTGCAGCTTGCCGGTGGCCAGCACTTGTTGTTGTTGTTGTTGAGCTCTGCAGGTTTCCTTATATATTATTATACACACGCATTCAGGCAGCTGCTCATTAGCCTGGCCTCGTTCACATTGTTATTGCCAACTAGAAGTGGGTTAGTGCCATGCATATAGGGTTGCTATCCAATCCAATTCAATTCAATCCAATTCAATCCAATCCAGAGATCCGTTAGTGCAAATATTGTTGCCAAAGTTTAATCTATCCATTTTTATATCAGTTAACCGCGTCCACAATTCCACTTTCGCACAAATTTCGATCGAAAGTGGTATTGTTTGCTGTTTTGAAAAGTAAAACAAAATCTCAGCTTTCGTATATTATGACTTTATATATTTCGATATTTTCTTTGCAAAAATTTAGTTTTGAAAATGAATTTTTACAAATCAATACAACAAAATCGACAGTGAAAAAAAAAACAAATTTCAACATAAATTAATTTTAAAGCAAAGCGTTAAATGTCAAATTTTAATAAGTCTTATGAATGAAATCAAATTTCAATTCAAATCCCTTTTTCAAATTGCTTGAAATCTACTTTAAATTCGATTTTATTTTGTTTTTAAAAATAACTAAATTAAATATAAAAAAGAATCAATCAAAATACATACTTATTTCAAAAGTTTCGACAAGTTCGATAGCTAAAGGCTATTTGTCTAGGCTAATCGACACGCGGAATTAATAACACCAAATTGATGCCAAATCACTTACCAATCACCGACAGCGAACGGCAGCACACGCTAGTGACGAAGCATCTCGACAAGAAATCTTAAATCTACCACCAGCTAACTTAGTGGGAAAAGGTTGAAAACCGCTAAAATTGACACCAAAATAGTTTCCAAATCAAACAAGTAAGAACGTTGCAGTCTGGTGTATCAGACGGACGGACAATCAGACTGACGGAAGGACCCCAATATACTTTTTTTTCTTCTATTTTTAAAATAAAAAATTAATAAAAGTGTATAAAAGGCTAAAGACACGTGCTGCACAACTTTAGAAAAGTATTTTTAACTGCTATTAATTTATTATTTAGATTAGTTCATATAATTAAATATAAATTGAACATGCTTCTGTGACTTAAAGTCTAGTGATGATCCATCTAAATCAGCTTATATCTCGCGTATAGTTGTATTTATTTGATATGTAATACACGGTTCTTAATACACAAACTCAATTTTCGATACTAAACTCTGAACGGATAACTTATATGTATATCTTAGCTGCATATGAAGCTACTATTTTAGTTGAATTGAAAAAAGCAATAGATATATAGGTATAAATTTCGTCAGTTGTCGTAGTCAGCCCAAGAGCCTCGTTTTTGTTGGCTCTGTGCTATAAATGAACTCCAATTCCATTGACAGCCGCCGCTGCTCGATGTACGATGTCGGCTCATTGGATGTCGCTTTGTTGTGGTTATGAAATTGCAAACAGAGGCAACAGCAACAATAACAGCAACAGTAGACAATGAAATGTAATTGATTTCAAATATTTACTGTACTTGAATACACTTTGGCATTTGGCTGCCAGTTGCCAGTTGCCAGTTTGCCGGTTGTCTGTCGCTGTCTGTCTGATTGTGTGATCGTCTGTGTGTTTGTCTGCCTGCTGCCTGGCCGATCTCGGCCATTTAATTGCCGCTTGATTGCGGAGTCGAGTGGCAGCGATAAAGATAAAGATCGGATCAAAAACGATGTGGGCAGGCATCGAATTTAGATAGAGCATAGAGCTCAGAGCTACTGGGTCAGCGTGCATCCTGTGTCCCAGTCATTTGTACGGAAGTGTCAATGTGTAAAAAAGGTGTTGGAAAAACACACACACACACAAACAAACACACACACACACACACACAAATGGCTCAATGAGCGCTGGCTGCACACAAACAATAAACATGTAGGCAAAAAGGGGGCACAACGAGGGTCGCAGCGCCGGCGCAGCGTTCTATGTCTGATCCGATTGTATATATGTATATAGTAAATAAGTATGTGTTTGCCTTGCATTGTCACGTGTGAACAGTTACTTTTCCCAGCCGGACTTTCTCAGTCTTTTCTCGCTTTATTTGCGTGGCGTGAGAGTCGAGAAATGAGGCGCACACGTGTTTAGCGCCCTGTAACGCCCTCAAAAACCTTGTCAGCCCTCGCTCGAGTGCAGACGAACCCTATTTGTACTCTTTCTCTCTGCTGACTGACTTGAAAATGACTTGGCGATTTTGGTAAATTAAATGTACCCCTTCTTATATTAATGCATTTACGTTGTGCATTACGAAAAACGTTTGTTGTGCACAGTGCGTGCCAAAAGTAAATGCTCAGTAAGACACTTTGTAGATAGGCGTGCTGTGTTTGGTTTTAATATTAAAGAATTTGATAGATAAACTGAAAATACGTACGTGTTGGTTTAAAGATCGCTGCAAATTTGATTTCAGATACCTAGAAATATAAAGTATTTTTGTATGGCATTCGAATCAGTTAAACGATAATGTAACCCAAATGACTATAATTGACGATAACAGAATGCAGCACGATTCTGGGTTGCGGCTTTAAAAAAAATAATAAAAAAATCAAAATAAATCCATCACATTTTATACAGTTAAGTTATAGCTTGAGTTTTATCATAAATATCAGAAATAATTCTTTTTTCATAACTATTATTTCAAAACTCAGAAATATCTCTTATTTGGTAAATTTTATTTTAAAAATCAAAAATAATGTCTATTCCTTAACTTTTATTAAATAAGTCAGAAATAATTCTTATTATTGACTTTTATAATAAAAACTTATCATAAATATCAGAAATAACTCTTATTCCATCACTATTATTTCAAAACTCAGAAATAACTCTTATTCGGTAACTTTTATTTTAAAAATCAAAAATAATTGCTATAACTTTTATTAGATAAGTCAGAAATAACTCTTATTATTGACTTTTATAATAAAAATTAAAAATATTTGCTAAATTGTAATTTTAATTATAAAAATTGTATTCGGTGATATATACTATATATGTACATATAGACAATATTATATTAAAATTAATGAGGCACACACATGAACTAAGTTCAGGATCAACAGATTCGCTACTTTTTCAGCTGCTTGGACAGCATACAGTTGGCAAGCACTGTACACGTGGTTTTCATTCACATTCACATTTACATTTGCTTGACAGGCAGTCAGGCAAAGAGTCAGGGAGTCAAAGAGTCAGAGAGTCGGAAAGTCAGGCAGGAAGCATGCGCAGCTTCACACGCACAGCACCCACACAAGCAGTAGGGGTATTCACTGTACACCGTGCTAGGTCCTGCGGAACCGATGTTGTGCATGTGTTTGCCCCTCTTGTGGCTGCAGAGGAGACGAAGACAATAATAATATATATAAGTTTATTTTTAACATTATTTTTATTGCGGCTGCTGCACGCGACGAACACTAAACAACAAACACCAAAGAACAGCAATAACAACACTGAACACTGAACACCAAATACCAAACACCAAACACCGATCGATGGCCATTTAGAATTCAATGCACAATGCGATGGTTTTTCTTTTTTTTGTCTTCGCTCCTTTGCAGTTCCAGCTAAATTGTTTTTCCTTATGGCTTCGTCTTAAATTTTCCCTGCATATACATACATACATACATATGTATGTTTGTGTGTCTGTCGTTGTTTCTGTGTCGTCAGCCATGTGTGCGGAAAATTGTTCGATTTGGAATGCATTGTGCGGCTTTTCACGCTTCGATTTCCATGCACGGCCTTGCGGCCAATTTTGGCTTTAGACATTTGTAATTGAGAGATTGCCCAAGTTACAAACAATTGAATTTCATTTCCATGGCGCGTCAGACACGCGCTTCTCAATTTTTTGTTGTTTTATTTTGTTATATGGCGCCTTCGTCTCTGTTCTTCTTTATTCTTTATTCTTTATTCATGATTCTTTATTCTATATTCTGTTTTTTCACTTGTATACCAAGCACCCATTAAATTTATAATAAAAGGTGTCATTAAGTTGTGTGAATATAATGTAACAGACTGTAGCTGATCTTTTGTGTGCCTGTTAAGTATCAAGGCTGTTCATATTTCCACTTCCGATCAAAACATTCGGGTTTGAGTTATTGGCTGCTCTGAATTCCGAATACCGGTGCAAAATTCGGCTTAAAAACTTGTGCTTTTTTGTACTAAAACGTATGCCCTAAAAGGAATAACGAATGATATTTTTTTCAAAAAGAGAAATACAAAATTGAAAAAGATTTGAAATGAAAAGTTATCGGAAGAGGGAAATATTCTTCAGTATGTTCACTCGTCTCTCCATCTGTCCGTTCGTATAAACGCATTTTGTTACCACAGTAGCTAGAACAACGAAAGCCAGACGTAGTCAGGGTATCTCAAAGTCGATCACACTGGCATAGCATATGTTTAATTGTTTGTTTTTGCTTGTTTGTGTTGCGCATTTTTAATTGAAGTGTATTGATTTTGAATACTGTTGTGCATTCTGTTCTATAATTCTCATTGTGTGTGCCTCTTAATGCGTGTGTTTCTGTATTTATGGTTTTGGTACATTGCACACACACAAACACACACACAAACAATACTGACGCGTGCGGCTTAATTTGAAAATTACGCCAGCTACGATCACCAGATACTCTGATTGAATATGGTTGCTCCAAAGATAATAAATATCAAGAGAGATCACGACCATACATTTCAATACGAGCCAATATTTTCAGCCTGTCTTTTCGTTTGGCTTTTCGGTTTTTGCTTAGAACGCAGGCAATGCATGATGGCGCCTCGGCATATCAGCGACATCGTGTTCATTTTTTGAACGTTGCGAAAAGAAGTAGCTGCCATGCCACGTATTATTGTTCGTCGTTCGTTCTCTTTATACTTTTATTATTTTTGGTTGCTCCATAAAGCATTGAAACTGTGGCAAAAAATGCGTTCATAAAGACGGATAGACAAACTGACGCACATTTCACAGCTCAAAAATATACTCTATATTATAAGTTAAAAAAACAAAAACTGTTAATTAATAACTTGTTTTACTTCTGTCTTTTTACCTGAGTGCACTCGAAAAAAAAAATGCCAAACTAAGCCTAACAGCTCTTAAAAATAGCTTCAACGGTTCCTTGGGAGTGTCAATTTCAACGGTTTGTAGCATTTTCCTGCTAAACTAGAAGTTTTTCCAAATAGGGGCAAAACAAACATATTTCGAATTATAATAGGTTATATGTACACCAAATTTCAGAAAGCTTTTTACCTTATCCTCTTAAGCTCCTATATCTCAGTAAATAGGTGTGTTAGCAAAAATCTTATTTCAATCTGATCTTTTAGGACTATCGTTAAACATTATTAATTTTTCCCAGATATGTTGATGATAGCCTTTCGTACCGTTACTGATGCTTCGTCACTAGCATGGACTGCAATTATTTTGGAAATCGAAAGCTTTTGATTTCGAGAACTAAGGCTTTATTTGTCTTTGATCAAAATCAGATAACCAAGTATTATAGTAGCTGCCATCTAAAAATCTGTTTTTAAATGAATATTATATAATATTTATAATAATTTACAATGTATAAGCAACTTTTCTGAAAGGACATACATATACATATCTATTCTATCTTGCTTGAAAATTCTTGAATTATTGAATTCCAGCGATCGTACATGCTCGCACGAGTACAATATTATTGACTGTAATAAACACTTATATTTGCTTTTGTTGACATTATTAACGGAATGCTGAAATGTGAGATACAAACAAATTTTGTTCTGCGAAAATGATTTAAATAAGTAATATGTATTTACAATGTATATATATTATACATATATAAATTTGTATATTAAGAAATGCTTTCCTATATATGACGCATTCATGCAACTCATGCCTATTTTAAAGTCATATGCAATGGTCATTTTAGGCAATTCATTCATATTTGTGTATACTACGAAATGCAAATAAGTTGTGAATGTTGCCTGAGGCATTGGTTTGGACTCAAGGGAACAACGAGTCATTGATGGAACCTGTTCGCTCTGCTCTGGCGGGTTATTGGCGCCGCAATATAAGTTTATAAATCTATATTAATTATATTCGGCGAGAATGATCAAGTGATGATTCAATGTGTGCTATGATGTCAGCAATATGTTAAATTAAATGGAGAGTAACGTATATGCATATAGTAGTTGTGTGAAAAGAGATACTTTTCTTAAGACTTTAAATTTTCAAAATAAAAGTGATTTTTTGCAAAAGTTTGCTCCAATTTTGGACAAAGGCTTGAAATCTGTTCAATTAAATTTTTATTTCGACTTAAGAATAAACCGAATCAAATGAAGCTTTAAGCAATGTTTCTTTCCAAGATCATTTAAACACAAATTTCAATATCAAGATCTTGATCCTTTTTCTGCCTATGGTATATACCAACAAGTATACCAAGTTTGGTTGCTCTAGCTTCAAAACTGTGAAAAAATCCTGCGTTCATACGGACAGACGGACATTTCACAAACCCAATATACTCTTTTTTCTTTTTGTATCACAAAAATTAAAAAAGAGTATAAAAACAACGATTTCTACTCAAGTTTCAAACTTTAATTCGCAATATTTTTCAGCAACAATTCGTCAACCTTTTCAAAATAAAGAAACATTTCTATTTCTGCGCGCAAGATAAGAATCTAAGTCAAAAATGCAAAAAGTGTGTGAGAAGTGCTTGAATAAAATATCTATCATTCCAAAAGTATACAAGTACTTAATAGAGAAATATGAACAAATTGAAATATCTTTCGAAATAGATTAAAATTTAGATATTGATTGAATAGGCGAATTTCAAAGACTCGTTTCTAACTAACTGAGTCGCCCTTCGTCTTTTCGTTATTTAGGTGGTTGCGGCATTGGCTATTGTCATCATAAACGGCGTGTGCACCCTCTGATGCGAAGGAGAAGAGGTCTGTCTCCCTTTGCTCTTTGGCAGAATTCATAGTAGCATTCGTACTAATGCTGAGCATATTACTATAGTAGTACATCATGGCACGCACATTGACAGCTGTCATTAGCATTCATTGCGGAAGCGCGGCAAAAAAACCATTGAAGGGCCGCTGCTACTGCTGCCTCTGCTGCCGCTGCTGCCTCTGCTGGGGTGCAGTAAATGGTCCCTCATTAAAATTGAAAATAATAAAACTGAAAATAAATATAAGCAATGAACAACTGGCGGTCGCAACGGCAAATCAAACACTTGAGAGTTGATTAAAAACGGCCCTGGCCCAGCCAAAACCCAAAGGCCCAGGTCCAGACCGTACCCCTGCCCCTCACTGCCCACATGCAACAATTTGACGTTTGACTATAGCGAAAAAAAATAAGTAAAAAAAATCCGCACAGATGCGTGCAACATGAAAACGGCGGTTCTATGAATGATGTTGCTCTCAATCAATGTGAATGCAAAGTGAATGAAGTCTGTTCTGTTAATGGTCATGGAATTGCATATACATAAGTGTAGCTTTGGGTCAGAAGTTTTGATCTTTATAGTATATTCGTATCCAGTAGAAATCAATTTGAAATCGAAGTATAGATAAAAGTTGAAAGTATTTAACTCTTTAGCTTATAATCAGCTTTTAATGCAACTTGTTGTATAGTTAGTTAACGTTATTAAAATCGAAATCAAACTAAATTGTTTCTTTTATTTCAATGTGAACTGTCAATTTCTTTATTTAATCGGATAACTTTACTATATAGCTGCCTTTGGAACAATCGATAGAGAATTGGGTTCTTCTATAGTTTTGTTGCCATGACTTATATTAAAATTTTTTCAATTGTTTTAAGCCTTCTCAATATAACCGATTTTTTGACTATCCACTTTCAACTCAGAGTAGCGGAGGTAAATTTAAAAAAAAAAATGTATGCAGTTTTAATGAATTTTCATATAAATCTGTGAAAATTAAATTCAACTCGATTGGTTTGAAAAACGAAAAAAAGGTTGCCTTTTTAAAATTCTGTATGTGGATTTTCCAAATGCGAAACATTCGCAAATCGCTCGGAAACTAACCTTTCAAACAAATATCTTGATCTAGCGAAACATTTACGAGAATGGTATGCAGTCAATGTTTAATTTTCATATAATTTACATCTTTGAAAATGAGTTTTAACCTGAACAGATGTTTAGGACTGACAATGAAATTGGCTCATTAAATCATTTGATTTGAGATGTCTTCAATACGAGCAAAATCATTCTGGCCTATTCCCGAATTCAGTACGTTTTTGAAAAGTAAAAACGAATGAATTCCAAACGATTTACGAGTTAGTGTTCTGATTTTGATTTCCGATCGGAATGGTTTCGTTTTCTCTTTTTCGAAAGCGAGTTCGAAACCGAGTTTCTATATGAATCGAGAACAGCTACGATTACTGACACGTTTTCGCTATTGTTTTACAGAAAGTTTTTTAATTTTATATTATAAATGTTATTTGACTTTAATCTAATGAATAAATTGACTAATTCTTTTTCAAATATGTTGAAGAACGTAAGAAAATTGAGTTTAAGAATTTGTTTTTTTTTTTATTCCTTGTGTGTAATCTGGCAATTACTTTTCATTCCGTTTTGAGTTCGTCAGAACAGCAAGCAATTCCGTTTCCGCGAATTGCGAAAGGAATACGAATTCGAAACAGGGCTAAATTTGAAATAAATAATTATATATACAATATTCTCTTACTTGCAGATTAATTGTGGGTGCGCCCAAGTTCGATACATCGACGTATCAGGAACGCGTGGTGGAAGCTGGCGCCGTGTTTAAGTGTGCCATGAACGATGATGACTGCCAGTTGGTAACATTCGATTCGAAAGGTATGTATTATATAATCTTTTAACTGTTGATCTGTTGTTGCTGTTGAGATAAAGCCTAGCTAGCTTGAGCTCTGGATTTGGGTTTGGGTTTGGGATTGGCGCCGCTTTAGGCATAAAAACCAAGTTGCGCGTCTCAATGCCAACATAATAATGCCGAGTGTCTCTCTTTTTTTATTCGTATTTGTATTTGGCGCCAGTGAAAACAGCGTAAAATGCAATTAGTTATTTATGGCTCACACGCATGCGCAGCGTTTTAAGTATGCGAAATGCATCCGAAAAATGCAAATTAGCAAAAAGTAAAAAAATAAAGAAAAAGAAAACAGCGAAACAGCAAAAATTGTGCACGGCTGCCGTTTATTATTTTTAGACATTTGCCATTTCTTCGCGGCATGAACTTCCTCAAGCGCAAACGGAAATGATAAACAGGCGGCATTTAAAATAAACAGACGCCCATTTTCAAGGTCCTCCCCGCAATGCATATGCCTGCCGGCCACTCAGCCCCATTCCACCCACCCTCCATCATCCTTTCATAAGCCTAATGCCTCAAACTTCTCTCTTGTCGCTTCTCGCCTTTTGCCCTCTCACTCCTCGACACGCCTCGTCTCAACGATTTGCAGCAACGGATGCGCAAATAAAAATTATTCGCCTTGGCGACGATGACGATGATGATGTTGATCATGTTGATGATGTTGATGATGTTGATGATGGCAATGAAAATGCACTGAAGTGGAGTGTGCAGTTTTGTAAAGTGTGTTGTAGTATGATGTAGTATGGTGTGGTGTTGAGTCGTGTCTTCTTAAAAGACATGATATTTTTATACCCTGTATCCATTACGCATAAACAAATAGGTATGTAAAAGTGTTAGAGACTTATTATTTTAATATCCAACAATACGGCTTAATTCAATTTTTTGTCTAGCTATTTTCTATAATTTGTCATTAAACAAAAATAATAAATAAATAAATAAAAAGATTTAAATGTGGATGCCCACGTGAATTGAGAAGTAAATGGTTATTTTCTTTAATGTCCTTTTACAAGCATCGTAAAGAATTCTAAATAGATTCTGATTCAGGCCTGTTCCCATTTCCGATTCTGGCCAATACATACGGAATCGGATAGAATTAGAATGTTCTACATTCCAAATATTGATGGAAAATTTGATTTAAAATGTTGATATATATCGATACTCATAGCAAATATCAATACCTGTAAAGTAAATGTTTGCGTAGTCCTAGTGAAAATGTACTTAACAGCTTGTGTTTACTTCAGAACTGGGTACAGGGTATCTGCTAGTCGGTGCACTTACTTTTACTTGCTGCTGCATGCATATGGCAGGCATTACCTGCCCATTCGCGGGCCATCTGAGACACTAGCCATAAATATGCAATTTCATTCTGCGGCTGCTGTTGCTGTTGTTATTGTTGTTGTTGTTGCTGGTGTTGGTGTTGCCAACACCTCAAAACTCAAATTGCTGACACGTGCCCCATGGGCAAGCCCAGATTGAGATGCATAAATTGTTTAGCCTGAGTGCTGGTTAGCTGAGTAACACTACTCTACTCTTCAGCACAGCGCCAAGCCTTTATCAAAAAAAAAAAAAAAAAAAAACAAAAAAAAAAATGAAAAAAATGTTTTAATGCTCGCTAACCTTTTATCGTATGCTTGAAATATATAAAAAAAGGAGTCAACAGGTGCTTCATTCAGCTCGCAGGTTGGTTCATCATCATTCATTGTTTAAAGTGTTAACATACATTATTATCGATGAACTAGAATTACTCAACACAGCATTCAAACGAAATGTATCTGATTCATTGCAAAATATTACTCATCTGCATATACCATAAATATTCATCCAGTCATACAACCAAATTTATCATTACCACTTGTCTAAAACTGCACAAGCACAAAAAAAAAAAAAAAATGTATTCATCAATTTAGTTGAATTCTTGCTTGAGTCGTTTCAGCTTTTGAAGTTCTTTCCAATCAAAATCATTTAACATTCACATACTATAAACCACTTATATCCTTTCATTGTCCAGCATTATTAATTTGATTGCAGAGTTCTCTTTTTCATAGTTTCATAAATAAGCTGTCAACATATTCAGACAAGTTTGCAATTCTGACTGCGATCGAAAAACCGATTCGTCTAAATATCCATTTCGATTCCAAGCAACAAAACTTCAAAAGCAAAAATCAGTTGTTATTTTGGGTGCATTGCATATAAAATATATTTTGAATTGAATAGTAGGTACTGCGAAATGAGCAGAGGTAAACATTTAGCATATGTTTAACAATATTTAAAAATTTCATTTAGTTTTCAGTTTCCTCCCAGTCACATATTCAATTAATATTTCACATTATTTTTACTTTAATCAAATAGAAGTCAACGCAAATCATTGTTCATCATTATATATAGCATCAATCATATTTCCAAAAACCCATTTATGAATCATCCCCTAGACACAATTATTAAATCATTTACTCGTCCTTCATATTAGTTAGGTACTTCAATCACAGCCTCACGTTTATATCACTGATGTTTTATATGTACAGATATGATCCATGTTATAAGCAACCTTCATTAAATGTATTGGCCTATTGCAATAGAGTTGGGTCAATTCGATATGACATATTACGAATGACTGCGTCTTTGAATTGAACTTTTCGATTATAGTTCCTTGAGTTCGTTTAGTTAATGTTCCTTTACGTTTTTAGCTTCGCAGCTTCAATTATTCTTTTTGAAAGGAAACTAAAAGAACGATTAAAGGACCTCAAGAGAGAACCTCCTGAACTATACTATATACTCAAAAGGAACTAAAACACCCAACTCTATATACATTCAGCACTATTGTATCGTAATAAATCATTGACAATATCAACGGAAGTGGCTATTATGACATTATTTGCCAAGTGCCTTATTTGGGGCAACTTAATTAGTTTGCTTTTGTTTTTTGTCATTTTTTTTTGACTGCAACTCTCGCCTTCGCCCTCACTTTAAAATATGAATACATATTAATTTCATCAAATTTTTCATTTCCGTCGGCAATCCAATTTAGCTTGTTTTTTTTCTGTGTGTCTGTTTCTTTTTCTTTTATTGTGAGACGCTTTTAAATTTAAAGCACATTTAATTAAATGAACTGTTGTTTTTCATTTGACATTTAAAATGTTTTCTAATTATTTTCTGACGTTCTCCAGGTAACAATCGCAATACGATGGGTGAAGTTATCGATCGCAAGTCATATCAGTGGCTTGGCGCCACTGTGGCCACTGGACGGGACAGCGACCTGGTTGTGGTATGTATTAGATTTCATATTGCAGAATTTATATATACATATATGTATTCTGACAATTACTTCAAATTCTATTCTCTTTGATAAAAATTAAAACTTTTAAAGATATTTAGGTTGTCTTTTAAAGATATTTAGGTTGTCCATTTTGAGCAAAGCAGCAAGCAATTCCGTTTCCAGATTGTTCGTTTATCTGTAACTTTTATTTATATTTTTGACTCCCTGTTTCCATTAAAAATGAGAAAAAGGGATTTATAAAGTACTACAAATGTATGTAACAGGCAAAAGGACACATCTCCGAATATATAAACTACATATATTCTTGATCAGCATCAACAGCCGAGTCGATATTGCAATGTTCGTCTGTCTGTCCGTCTGTCCGTATGAACGCGTCGATCTCGGGGACTATAAGAGCTAGAGACACCAAACAACATACGCAGATCAAGTTTATTTCAAAATATGGGTACAGCCTCCCTCACCCCCGCAAATTGAACACAATGCCACAATACACACTCCCAAAGTTCCCATTTTGAAGATACTGCTTTGATTTTTGGTAGACATATATGTTATATCAATGTTGATCAGCTGCGTAAATATCATTAAGATCGGATAACAAAGTTATTGAAGAATATATTTTCCCCTGCTTCAGCAGGCAGAAGCAACAGTTTTACGGGCACTGGACAAGTTAAGTGCTCTGCTTGCTTGCGTTACCGCTTAACAGCTTGAAGTGCAAGTTGAAAGCAGGGAGACTCGTAGTCGGACACACTCGACTAGAGCATTCTTTCTTGTTTTGGTTTGATTTTTGTTTTTGCTTCAAATTCTAATCCTAAATTTTCTGCTTATTAAACTACTTTCTTCAACGTTCTTCACTTCTTTTACTTTCCATTTCAATGGATTGCAGTTGAGTACGATATCATTGTTATTTAATTTTTATAAAAATACAAATGCAGTGTAAAAAAGGAGATTTACTTGATTGTGTCTGACATTAAGTGTACTCTTTTTGATTAAATCCCAAATAGAGTGTTGTGGTGCTAATTTAGTAGTAGTTTTTTTTTGATAATAAAAAATGACCATCAAGCCACATCCGAATTGCATTTTTATAGCTTTGCAATGCTGTAAAGCCAAGTTAATATGACACCAAATGAGACTCTCAGTTTCTTCGACCACCCAATCAATTGACCCACTGACTGGCTAACCGCTGCCCCCTCCAGCTTTACCTCTACCTCTAGCTCTGTCTTTAGGTCCATTGGAGTGATTGTCTGATTTTAATGCGCATTGATGGCATCATCGAAGAACGCGATAGCTCGTTAAATGAATGGTGGGTTCTTTATAACCACATCCCAGCGACACATTGAAAGTGCAGGCAGCCTGGAGAATGGCTGGATGGATGTGAACAGGTGGGCGTCAGATGACACAAAACTGAACTGAAACTGAAAACTTTCAGTTGAAAAAGAAAAATCGAAAATGACATTTATTTGTATTAGAATGCGGTACGCGAGTTTCGCTTTTGTGTTGTTAGCTGAGGTGGGTGTGCAATACCGTTATAATATATATGTTGTTATGATTTGTTTAAGGTGCAAGCTACAGAAACAGCAACAGCAACAGCAACAACAACAACATCAGCGTCGTAACAATATTCTGAATGCGTTTTGATTTTGTTTTTGTTGTCAATCTTTGTGGTCGTATTTAACGTGGCCGTTTCTTGGATTGCGTCAAGTAAGCCACATACACACACATGCAGACACATACTCATACACACACAGGCATTTAAGGTGCGCCACAGTCGAAACTTTGGTTAATTGCGTTGGCGTCGTTAGCCAAACGCTATCAACCACCCAACCAAGCAACTGACCAAGTGCTAAGACCGGGCCATAAGAACATTTGATTTTCACTTTAGTTCTCAATTAACTTTGATTTGGCCCATTTGATTTGGCAAGCATACGACGAACCATTAACACTGATGGCCCCGCCAAGGCGCTCTTTGTTACTGCAGTCGTCGTCTTTGTTGTTAGCCATTGATGTCCAGGTCACTTCCGCCACGTGCGCACCCATCTCTGACCTGGCCTTCAAATGCCCATTAACAGGCCATCGATTTATGCTTTTTTGCACCAAGTGCGCAATGGGACTCGAACTACATCATCAAAAGCAACCCACAACAAAAATTGTGCAACAACTGAAACATATTCTACACTTTATAGCTTTATTGTAGAGTTGAGTCGATCAGATCTGAACTAGTTAGAAAAGGCGGCTCTTTGAATTGATCGATTGAACTAAATCTTTGATTTTAGTTCCTTTAGTTCGTTTAGCGCTGTAAATGAGTGATTCACTTTTGATTGCATCTGCGAATTCAAAAATTTGAATTCACTCATTTGCTGAAAATGTGATTTGAATTAAAACATAACAACATTCAAATTGAAAGAGTGATTTGTATTGAAATTAGATTACATTCAAATTTTGACTTCATTCTTTGATTTTAAAAAATTAATTGAATTAAGATTTGGTTCTTATTTTCACTTCAAAAACGAATTGTACTGAAATTTATTTCAAGTCACAAAGATTTATACTATTATGACACAATTCTTTTAAGTTTAAAAATGATTTGTATTGAAATTTGATATAACTAGTTGTTAATAATTCCTGACTTGCGCATGTTGAAATTTTTCAAAAGTTTCAACAATTTCAAATATGGCACCAATTCGCAAACTCTATTGAATGAACGAACGAAAGAAACTCACAACAACTCTTTTTCTCAAGAAACGATAAGTTATTTTATCCGAAAAGGTACTAAAGAAACGATAAGTTGTTTTATCCAAAAAGGAACTTAAGAAACGATTAGTTCTTTTATGCGGAAAGGAAGAACTATTTCCTTTACCCGAAAAGGAACTTAAACAAAGATTAATTCTTTTTTTCGGGAAAGAAACCACTGAACTGTATCAGCAATAGGAATAAGAATGCCCAAATCTACTTTATTGATTGTTCAAAATATTTATAAGTTTTACAGTATTCATTTTGTTTGATAAAACTTATTCAAAAATTGATTTCAAAAGAATTTCAATGCCAAAACTAATATAATTTCGAAATTATTGCAGAATTAGCTAGTGGAATTGAGAAAAAGGCCGTTAATTAAAAATAAAACATTTGCTAATAAACGTTTTTTATGAAAGATGTCTTTGGCTTGTAGAGTTTTATGGTATTTACATCATTTCATATTAATATAATATGGAATGAATATAGTTTCATCAAATATCTTTCAAATGAAAGCAGTGCCATATTAATGAACAGTTTTTGTGTAAGTAAATGCAATGTAAGATACTATCATTGAGAATCCGATTGACAATTTGATGATGCTATTGGGAGTGGCACATGGTAATTGTATTGGTATTGGGGTGCTTGGTTTTTGTGGTAGTAGTAGACTGTGGACTGTGGCCATGTTGCCCTGGGATCTGTGGCTTTGGGGCATGTGCCGCATGTCGTGCGGTCTCGTTTCGTTTTTGTTTGTTGTTGCGATTGCGACATGATCATCGACACGATCTGTAGGAATTGCTAGCGTTATTGAACTCAAATATGGCCAGGCTAAGTCAGGCCAGGCACATGGGCAGCCACAGGCCATGGATGGAGGAGACCTCTACGATCTGCGATCCTTGCAGAGAACTTTGCATTCGCAATGGTAACGTCTGCATGTCGACCATTTCAAACGTGTTGACTTTTGACTTTTTCTGTTGTCAGGGCAACAACAACAACAACAATTGCAACAGCAAAATAAAAGTAAAAATAAAAAACATCGCTACGTTCTCTCGGCGTCTACGAAAGTGCAGTTTAATGTCTCAAAAATTTATCGCTGGCATTTTGGTATGCGCTCTGTGCCCAACATGGGCAATAAGCCACAAAACCAGCAAAGGCAACAGACAAAATTGCAAAAAAAATAAAGAAAAATCAACTATAAAATAAAAATAAAATAAAAAAAAAAAACCATTGAAAATATTTTGAAAAGCAGCGATAAAGGGCATAATCGCTTAAAATGTTGCAAAAGCGTATTAATGTGCATTCAAATGTTAAATGATAACTTAAGCGTTTTTAATTGAATTAAAGTAACTTTAAGCTGAAAGCACAGCTAACTTGTCATTGTTTTCCATTTTGTTGCTTTGATGTGAATCTTAGAAATACGTCTTTCAACTAAATATGAATCGCAACTCAGCCAAATAGACAAAGCAGTCTGTCTGGCGCCCAACGTGGGTCCCAAATGCAGTCCAATCTTTGGCTGCAGTCGGTCCTACTTTTCTATTCAAAGTCATTTGCATATCTAAATATCTTACCGCGAAAACAACTGGCAAACAACTCAAAACTCAGTCAACTCACATGGCTTTTGCTGAATGCGACTGCTGATAATAAAGTTTTTAATAGGAAAATGCTATTAACTTATTGGCCACGCGGTGTGGCCCTTGGACAACCCGATCGAATCCACAGCAACTGCAACAGCAGCATCCATTGCCTGGACGGTGAAGCTGCCGTTCCACATTATGAATTCAATTGAATTGTTCAATAGCCTGGACTCAGCCCTGAAACTGAAACTGCGCCTGGGCCTGCGGCGAGCTGATTGTCTTTATTTTGATTTTATGGGTCCATTGAGTGCACCTGAGGCACTCCAAGCTGCGATATGAATGCGAATATGCAGATATATATTTATGAGAGGGATGGAATGAAACAACATCGAGCAGTTCCAATTGGATGCAGCTCTTTGCTAAATTATAAGCACAAGTTTTAGCTAATATTTAGTTAATGTTTATTGATTTTTCACTATCTTTTAAAACTTAAAAAATTTGTAAAGCTGTGCATACAGCCTTGATTTCCTTTCCACTTCTACGATATTTGATCAAAGCAAACTTTGATGAATTCACAAATAATGAAACAGTTTTATTCTAATTAAGTGTTCAAAACTTGAGATTTAATGATCAGCAAAAAAATACTAAAGAAAGCAAACTTAATGTTCTGAATTTCGAAAGTCCTCACAAGTTTGATTGACAAACAGTTTTAGTCTGGAAAGGTTTTTTATTGGGTTTGTGAGATGTCCGTCTGTCCGTCCGTCTGTATGAACGCAGGTTTTTTCCACAATTTTGAAGCTAGAGCAACCAAACTTGGTATACATGTTGGTATATACCATAGACAGACAAAGTGTCAAGATGTTTGTTTCTCCCAAACCTGTAGAACGATCCCAACCAAACTTAAATTGTTGGCAAAACTTGAAAGATTTGGGCAAAAATACAATTGCCACGCCCACTTCTGACTCTGCAAAGAGGCAAAAAAAGAGTATATAGCAGTCGGGTGCATCCGACTGCAACGCTCTTACTTGTTTTTAGTGTACATCATTGATATTGACATTCTGTGAACCATTATTTTGAAAAAAATCCAAGCAGAATTCAGAACACAAAAATGAAGATGTTTGTAATTTTGATGCAGCATAACTTTTCAAAAGAACTTGACAATTCGGTTGGTAACCTTCTTTTTCATTCTCTCTCACACTAGCTAACAGATAAAAAAAGGGTGAATTTTGATCTAAAAGATTTGAACCCTAAAGAAGAATTCCGGGCGAGTTTAAAATTATCGAATTGAAAAATCAACTTGAAATTAAAGAATATTAATTTTTCATTCATATTTTGTAAGTGAGAGACTAGATTTTTTCATACCAAAAACAAAAGCTATAAGAATCAACTGATTTTATTTTATATTTTCTATATAAAAGTCTTTGAGTGAATTTTAAAATAATTTTGATTTAAAAAAAAAGTCTTTGAAGACTTTTAAAATAAAAACAAAAAAAAATGACTATTTTTGATAATTAAAAAAAAAAAAAATAAAAATAAAAAATAGTCTCGTTAAATATATAATTATTATTTATATATGTAAGTTATAACCGTTACAGTCCCTGGAAATAAGAAAGAAATATTTTTACGTTTCCATTTTGCTGGAAAAAGTGAATACTAATGAGAGAGAAATAATTTTTCATTGGCTTTAACTTCTTCTTCTTTTTAACTTCAATAATTTTAAAACAATTTTGTATTTAATTCATAAAATTACATGTATTGACATGAATTTTGTTTAAGAGAAATACAAATATTTGATTATATAGCGCTTGTGAGACCCTCGTTTTGGGGCTGTGGCTGTGATTTGGAGTCGTTGCTTGCATAATACGATCGCATAGATTTCTGTTTCAATGGGTATTTGAATGAGTTGGGCGTGTCTACAGCCCCAGACTTGGAACTGTGATGATGTGATCAGCATGCATTTTTGGCGATAGCGCGTCATTTTAGAGTTTATGTCAGGGGTGCGGAGAGTGGAGTGGAGTAAAGTGGAGTGGAGCGGGTAGCGGAAAGCGAGCAGGAGCAAGTCAATAGAGCTGCTGACTTTGCAATCCTGCCACTGGCAATGCCATAAAAGGCACAATATGTATAAATTTGTAAAAGTAATTGCAGGCATATGTGCCACAGAGCGGGCATCAAACAATGCCAGTCCGATCCGATCCGAGCCAAGCCAAGCCGGGCCGGGCCGGGCCGGGCCAACTGCATGCCAGCCATATTTGGCATGGGCCATAGGCCCAAGTATTGCTGTCTGTGAGCAGCGCCGGCAGCGTGCGTGTTTTATGTCCAACTGCCAGCCATTTATACATTATAAAACTATATGTACAATATATACAGACAGACGTACAGACAAATGCGCGAATGGAGATGGAGACGCAGCTACAGGGTCGCACCATACCAAACCATACCATACCAAACCGTACCGAAATGTTCCGTCCTCATCTCATCGCATCTCCTCTCGTCTCCACTTGTCTCCTCTCGTCTCCTCTCGTCTCGTCTCTTCTCGTAATTCGCCTTGGCCATTTTTGGTGTGCAGCATTTCATGATCTGCTTGATGCCATTGTTTCACATTTTCACAACATCACAACGTGGCATTTTGCTGCCTTCCTAAAAGCTAAATAATTCTCATGTTGTTGTTTTTGTGTGTTTGGATTTTCTTTTATTCTTATTTTTGCGTTTTGTTTTTGTTATTGCAGGCCTGCGCACCGCGCTATGTTTTCCACACGATGACGCCATCGAGAGCTCTGCGTTATGATCCAGTCGGCACCTGCTTCACCTCTCACAACTTCAAGCAGTTCCATGAGATATCACCATGCCGCACAAGTAAGTGGGTCGCCCCAAATTACACCTTAGACCAGTCGAAATCACCTCTGCACTTGATGTGATTTACATACGAGTACACTCCCAAGTAATTTGAGCCTCTGCTCAATGCAGGGAATCCCTTTAAACGCAAATTACACAAGCAAAAACTAAACCAAAATGAAAATGAATAAAATGAAACACCAGACAATTGCGGGAAAGACTATAAGGACAACAAATATACAATATACATGTGCGTTATAAAGCCAAAGCCTGAACAAAGCTTTGGTGTCAGATGACCACAAAAGAGCGCATTCTGTGTGAATTTTTGTCTTCAGTGTTAAGTGTTAAGTTCAACTAGAGCAAGATCACATATATTGCTAAATTTGATAGTATTGATTGGTTTTTAAATCCGCTGCCTATAAATAATCTTAGCTATCGTCTAGCACCTTTTCCTATAACTACTTATTAGAATAATCAGCCCCATTTCCCATTTCCGAGGACTTTTCATTCAAGTTTCCTGTTTTCGAATTAAATAGGAATAGCTCTTCCTTTTTAAACCTTTGCGAAGGGTATTATAGTTTTGTCACGAAATGAATAACGCATTGAAGGATACATCTCAGTACATTCTTGATCAGCATCAACAGACGAGTCATGTTCGTCTGTATGTCTGTTTATATACGAATCAGTCCCTCAATTTTATAGCTATCATAATGAAACTTAGCACAGATGCTTAATCCTTTTGCAAGCAGTACATATGTCAGAATTAGCCAAAACGGACCACTATAACATATAGCTGCCATAGGAACGATCTGTTGAAGAATATGTTTTTGTATAAAAAACTTTGTTCCTTTTCAACATAACTCACTTAATCTAAGTTTAAACATATTTCAAACATGCTGACCAAATTTCATCAAAATCGGACGACTATATTTTATACCTGCCATAAAAACAACCTGTTGAAAATTAAGTTTTTATATGAAAAACTTTTTGTTTTTTTTTTGAGATAACTTAACCAAAGTCACTTTTCCAAAGTTTAAGCTTATTTGATACGTTCTGACCAAATTTGATTAAAATCGGACTAATATATCGTATAGATGCCATAGGAACAATCTGTTAATAATTATGGCTTCTTATGTTTTCTGCAAGGGTATACATATATCTTCGGCCCACATATTTTAAACTATTTCAATTCAAAATTGAGACCGTCCGTCCGTCTGTATGAACGGGTAACGAAGTGTATAGTTATAGAGAAAGAGTATATCGCAGTCGGAAACATCCGACTGCAATGCTTTTGCACTATCGGAAGTATCAATCCAAACTCGCATTAACTTTCAGATAGAAAAACAATGTGTAAATAACTAAAATGACTAATTTTTTTAAATGATCGCTGAGTTTATTTACGTCTTCATATATTTCCCTATTCGACCAGCCGCATGAAGAGAGATTAATAGCTCTCTACGGGCCGTGACTTGCAACAAATATGTATATACATATGTTTACCCCATAGTTAAACATATATATTAGTATTCTTTCATGTCGTGGAAGTGGCTACAAAATACAACATATATACATATGTATCTGATATATCGCATATGACGAAAAGCATTCCCAACTGTATATTAACGCTGACAATTTTGGTAAATTCGGAACGGCCTGCCAATTTGTTTGTTTAAGTCATATTTTTATTTGTAGATAGATAGGTATATATTTCTCATATGTATGGCACATAAATATATATAGGTATATGTATCTACCTTCTCTTAATATATGCCCCCACATAGCATATATAGCTGGACATGTAGACACATGCGGCAGGGCCACGAGCTCCTCAACTTTTGCTTGGCTCTGATTATTTTTAGCATCGACAACAGATGCAGTGCATATAGACTCAGATCGTGTAGACAAACAAACAAACATACATACTATATATGTAATATATATAGTATGCAGAGTCTGTATAGTCATAAGTTTATACTAGCTATAATCTCTAGGTTCAATTTATTGAACTACTTTATCAGCTTAACAAAGAACTGATCAACTTGGTTTTCTAAGAAATTTTCATACGATGTTAGTTTATTTTTTCTGATTTTAATGTTCGCAATAAAAATTAGTTCTCATTTAAACTTGTGGTTAAAATTTGCAAGCCAAATATTTTATAGGTCAAATAAACAATCAACTTTGCTTCAATCCTTTTTGAACTACTTGGCTAGCTTAGCGATTGATTAATCAAATTTGTTTATTATAATGAGTTTTAATATTCAATGACCTCATGAGCACAAGAGAATCTGCTGTTACTTGTTTTTAAAGGTTTTTCGCTTTTTGTAACTAGAACACCTTTTACTTCACTGTTCAAATTCACTTTCTATAAAATTGACGGAAAGTGGAAGTGAGAACAAAGCTTACAGCACACTTTTTGTCTGCAAAATAAAAAGTATTTCCAAATTGCACAAGAAATTCAAATAAATTTTCTTATATATTTTTCATCTTATTAAGAATTATGAATTAGATTGAAGTCAAGTTACGTTTATAATCTTACTATCAGGCCTGTTTGGATTGAGTACGTTGTTGAAAAGAAAAACGAATGAATTTCGAACGATTTACGAACTACTGCTCTGATTTCCGATCGGAATGGTTTTCTATTTTTCGAAACCGAATTCCAAACCCAGTTTTCATAGTAAAAAGTCTATTTAATAGTTGTCATCTAGTAGGCATTGCAGAATAGAGAACAGCTACGTTTGCTTGCACGTTTTTGCTTATGTTTTACAGACAATTTTTCAATTTAATGTTATAATTGTTATTTGACTTTAATCTAATGAATAAATTGACCAATTCACTTCCGAATAAGATGAAGAATATAAGAAAATTAAGTTTAAGAATTTGTTTTTTTGAATTCCTTGTGTAATCTGGCAACTACTTTGCATTCCGTTTCGAGTACTTCAGAACAGCAAGTAGTTCCGTTTACGCAAATTTCGAACGGAATACGAATTGGAAACAGGCTTGTTTGTTTAGAAAGTGTTTGTAAAACAGAAACAAAAAACGAAACAATTCAGCACTTTTTTCTATCACAACTCGGGTTCGAACTCGGTCGGAAAATATGACTTAAAAGTGCTGAAGTTGAAGTAACTCTCGATTTGCTGAGTAAACTTCTTTTAAATTGTTTAAAGAGTGAGAGTTAATAGGAATATATTTAAATGATATTTAAAATTGTATCCATGGTTTCGATTGAAATGATTTGCTCATTGAACTAGTTCTCTTAACGTATCACTCAAAAGGCAAGTTCAAATTATAAAAAAAACGAATGCTCAACTGCTGTGACAGTGGTCCAAGGGCAATTTAATGATTCTAAGCACATTGCAAGGCACTGGCCCATTCCCTTTCCCATTCCCATTCCCATTGGTGTTGTTGATATTGCTGTTGCGTTATTAATGTTGTCGTTGTCGCTGTTCCTGTTGCTGTTGTTGTGAAATGATTAGCAGCAGCGGCAGCAGCTACTCATCACATGACAGTTGGGCCAGCACATTCCGACATCACTGAAAGCAATAAATACCAACTTAACGCACAAAATACCAAACTAATAGTTAAGACGAATAATGAAAAAAATTACAACAAGAACAACAACAAATTGATGACGAGAAGCAAGAAAAAAAAAAAGGGTAAGCAACCAAAGTACACACGGCAACAATGAGCTGCCCAAGAGAGCAACCAACGTTGATGAGGTACGCCAAGTTGCGCCAAGTTGAATTAAGTTGAGTTGGTGTCCAAGTGCGATTCCAAACCCAAACTCAAACTCAAACGCAAGTCGAAGCCCAGGCCCAAGCTCGATTTCTTTTGCCCTTGCTAAGACTAATTGTAATTCAAGACGGGGGCGATTTTATTATGGGAATTACTACAACTGCAAACGCACAATGCACAGGCGATGTGTGTTGTGTGTTGTTTTTTTGTTGTGTTTGTGTCAACTGTGCCTTAAAAGTTGACTTATGCGAGAAGGTTGCTGCGCTGGCCAGAGCAATAGCACGCCAGCAACATGCTGCTGTTGCAGCTGTTGCTGTTGTTGTTGACTGTTGCTGTTGCTGTTGTTGTTGACTGTTGTTGTTGCTGTTGCTGTTGACTGTGACTGCCGACGCTGCTGTTGAACGCTCAAATTGAAACACTTCGGAGACAAATTGTTATCGTTTAATTTGATCAAACGCACGATCTGCCTGTTGATTTTGTACTCAGCTGCTGCTGCTGCTGCTGCTGCAAAAAACATGTTGCTGCGGTGGCTGCTGCTGTTGTGGCTGTTATTGCCGCAAGCATTGCGTGATTTTTATTTGGTAGCAAACATTCGCGGACAGTTGGCGGACAAAAGCACCAACAAAAATGGTCAACAAAAGGATGTGGGGATTGTGGTCACCAGTTTTGGACGCAGTTTTTTTTTTTTTTGTATTTTGTTTTATTTCTTATTGTTGCTGTTGTTGTTGTTGTGGCCTTTGGGTCGCCTGTCTGCGGCCTTTTGTTTGCCGATCTGCCGCTGTTGTTTATTGTATTTTCATTTCAATGTCCATCGTCTGTCGTTTTGGCAGTTGTCTGTTCTCAATTGTTGCTCTTGTTGCTATTGTTGTTAGCCGCAAGGCGCGAGCGCTCTAATCCTTTTATGTTTCTTGCCTTTGCTTCAACTCGTCTGACAAATCACAGGCTCAATTTATTGCATTGCTCTCGTAATTATTTGCAATTTATTGCCCGCTCCGCCCCTCAACCAAAAAACAACTACAACTTTTTATGATGAAATTGCAATACATGCAATATTATTAGCATTTATTCCAACAAAATCTTCAACTATATCTTACGTTTTGTTACTGTCAACATCACTTATACTTATCTCTCTTTCTTTCTCTCTATCTCTATCTCTCTCTCTCTTTGCAGACAACTGGGGATATCATCGACAAGGCTCGTGTCAAGCAGGCTTTAGTGCGGCTGTCAACAGCGTAAGTATCTTTTTAACTAAGTGCTTGATTCACGTTTAAAGATCTAGATTCTAGAATGACAACAGCTTAAGCAAAATATTTAAGCTTATTGTATACATTTTTATAAATTAAATTTTTTTAATTTGAAAATTTCTTTTTAACACAATTTTGAAATGTCTAATTCATTTTCAAAGTCAAAGTTACAGCTTTCTAAAACTTGTGCATACTTTAAAAAGGCGATTAGCAATTACGAAACTTAGGATAAATCTCAAAACAGAACATTTAGAATTCTATCTATAATGAAAAATTGAATGCCAACTAATATCATAATAGAGTTTTAATCGGAAAAAATTCATTTCGAAAACCCAAGTCACGATTGAATTCCTTATAACATGAACAATTGGAGTAAATTTTTCCTGTTATTTCTGTTGGTTAAAAGTTCATTCAAATTATGCGGGGATTTCGAAAGCTGACCCGATCCAAAACAACTTGCCAGAATGGTATATCTTCAAGATTCTAGTCCACATCCCAACTGATTATCACAAGTATCAGAAGTCTTAGATGAGTTTTGAAACTCTATCTAAGAGATTTGCCAGAAAGTGTATTTGCAAATCGGTTTACGTATTATGCGATTATACTGCATTAAGTTATTATATGCCATAATATATTCCATGCACAAGGGGATAGGTTTGCGCTTTTGGTTTAAAGTTGGGTTTTGGGTTTGGATGTTGGGATTGGGTTTGGGTTTAAGCTTGGGCTTATGTTTGAGTTTGGGCATTTGGAAGTTGAATTCGGCGTGGGCACGTTTAGTTGGCACCTTGTTGCAATCGTGGCATAACATTTGCATACTCAAAATCTCAATTTCGCATTCGATTTTTTACATTTTGCAGAATGGCTCGCGTTTGTTCATTGGCGCACCTGGCAGCTGGTATTGGCAAGGTAAGTGCAAGATTTAACATAAAATGTACCGTGTACCGTTTAGGTTAAGTATGAAACAAGGAAATCAGATATATGTATATATATATATATATATAATATATATATATAAAGAGAAGCTTAATATTTACTGTATGTATTTTGAAATTGTTGAACTCGTACTACTTATGAATACAACCAGCTATTATTCATTGTATTTAGTTATAGTTAGAACTTTAAGTATCATTCCCAGCCAAGTGAGCCCCAGCCCCCCCACAACAAAATACAAAAAAAAAAAAACACCCGTTACCTGTTACCTGTCCTCACACAACGTGCGTAGTCCCGTAGTTTCTGGTTTGATATATTTATATATTTATTTATGATTTAATACTTTCCCAACTTTTGATATATTTGTTAAATAGCTGCAAAGTGTTGCCTTGATTTTGCATTAGTCCTCTGCACCCCTTTGGCTTACCCTTTTACAATTTCCGATGATTACAAAATTTGACTTTTGTTTGTACACACATTATTTTGCATACAAATCTCTTAAACTTTGTGTTATTTTGAGTTAAAGTTGTGTTTTACCTTGAGCATCATTTAGAATTTAGTACGTCCCTAACCTCAAACAAAATAATCCATAGATACAATTCAACCACGGGGCTAGTTTAAACTTAACCCACAGGATACACATATATACATTTAGTTGAGCCTGAAGTCTGTATCTAACTACAATATATGAGAAACTTTGTTTCCCTCCCCCCCCTTAAAATCTCATGTACTACAAGTATGTCTCTAACCTAAATCCCTAGAATTCTACTTTAACATAAGCATAGCCGACAAATGTAGAACACCTATTATCGATAGAGTTCAAACTTATGACTAAGAACATAGTATTTTAATTTTAATACGGATGCGTATTTCGTGCATGGCGACCCTGTATTTTTAGGAGAAATTAAGTTAGATCTATCAATGATCACTATGATTATAATGGGTAACATAGTAATATATGTTATACTGTATTATTGAATATGACCAACACAGCTATTGCGATTGGTAAACGTTCAATAATAGTCTAGCTTTAATGGATACATTTTGTACCAAATATATATTCGACGTGCTTTCACATTCACAACAGAATTTTGCAAAAATGTTCCTATTCGGCTTAAAGTTTCGTCAAATTTATATTGTTTAAAATTTGTATGAGAATTTTAATGGCCTGAAACACTTTTTTAAAGACTACATTTGATTAAAATTTAAAAAAAAAAGAGGAAAAAAAGACGTGCTAGCTCTAGAATTCTTTGGCTGGAATTCATTCCGTTTTATTCTTCAAATTCTAAGTATTATACGTTCATATCTCTTCAATTAAAAAATGATCTTTTATTATCATGAAACAAGAAAAAAAGCTTTTGATTAGTACAAAATATTTTCGAACTTAAAAAAACAAAAATTTTATTTTAGAATTTAGTTATTTGGTATTTGGCCAAATTTTGTCACTTGATTTAAGTAAAGCATGCTTGATAATTTCTCTGAGTGTTGTTTTTAGAAAATAAAACAATTTGAAGTATTGAAAATTGTAATGAAATCGCAAAAGAAAAGTGAAAATGGAAGCACGAATGTGTATTAAACATTGTGTGCACTTGAAATGTTCAAGTGCACGAATGCAATTATAGTTATTTAAGATAAAAATTAAGAGTTTTTCATGTTTACTGTTGTCGAGTTGTTTTTATCCAAATTAATTACACAATTGGACTTATTGTCATTTAATGTCGTCGCTGCAAGAAGCTAACAACAACAACAACAACAACACACACAATTGAAAAAAAAAAAACATAAAAGCCAATCCATTCAGCTAACTATTATATAGTATATCATCCTACAACTCGACAGCAAGTTTTACAGATAACTAACCAGAGTTTAAGTATATTGTGTAGTCAGTTTAATTATTGATTATTGTCATGTATCGTAACTTAACCAAAAGTGATTTTTAGCTGCATTTATTGTACTGTATTTATAAATTACTGTAATTGTAATTGTAATCGTAATTGTAATTGTAATTGTAATTGTAATCGTAATCGTAACTATAACTATGACTGTACCTGTACCTTTACCTGTACCGCATAACGCGTCATGTTTTCCCAATTGAGTTTTAGTCAACTTTTGTTGTCTCATTTGATTAATATGTATTATGTATTCTCTTTTATTCTCTCTCTTTCTTTTTCTTTTTGCTCCTATTCACACTCTGTCTGCCTCGGCGCAAAATGCATGCAATTTCGTACCGTATCAAATTAAACAAAAAAAAAAACATAAAAAAAACAAATTAAATAAAATCATCTATGCATTCTGTACCGAACGCCATGACCTGTGTCTGTTGTTCAACCAAAAAACCAAAAACCACAACCACACAATAAAAAAAAAAAAAACAAAATCAAACCTTACAAATCAATTACCAACTCGAAAAACCAATACCAAATCTTCTGCTATTATAATCCGAAACACTGAATACAAACAATATCAAAATAAAAACAAAACAAAAAAAGGACAAACCTACTCAATACCGCCTGATGCCGAGTTTCCATTTAAGCCGCCTTATTATCAGCCCTTCGGCACTGGAGGTAATAATAATAATACGCAAAAAATACGCTTCTCACACCGCAAAACTCAGCCAACCTTTATCTACAACATTTGATCAACATTAACCCCACAACAAGTGCCTAAAAATAAAACAATGAAACAATAAAAACCAACAAATTGTACAAATACCAGAATTTAAACCAAAAAAACAATATACGGCTCAAGCTTAAATCGCTTACCATCCACATAAAATGGTGTATGATAATACTATTTGTATGAAATATAATTTGAACTCATCTATATTCAATGCGAAGGCTGTCAAGTCGGGGCAGAAAACTCCTGTTACCAAAACTTTGCCCCTGCCCATGATTTGACAGCGATCGCTAAATGACCAATACCCTTACCCCCTACCAAACCACCACCAACCTCCCTCTCATCACGAACGCTTCGCTAACAACGAGTGCATCCGAGGGCAACAACAAAACCGCACATACGCTCCCAAATGCCAGAATGCCTCGTCACGCCCCAGACGCACAATTTGCAGCTCTGGTTGTTGTCTACACTAAGCAATGCTCATAGTACATAGAAAATATATACATACATATGTACATATATGTATCTATGTATACATAGGTTGCAATATCATAATCATAGTAATAATATATACATATACTTATATATATATATATATATATGATAAACGAGCACGGTTAAAGCAAGAGATACTGCGTTTATGTCATGCGCATTCTGAAAAGTTATATAAACTGCTTAAGCGCAGCCAACTTAACTCACCCATCAATTTTTTTAGCGTTGCCAGATCGCTTAAGTAACCGTATTGGCCTGTTCTGGCTATCACTTATTGCAATTTTCTGCGGAATTGAAATTTTTCTTCTGATTTAACATATGCATAAGAGTAAATTCAATTCTGCAAAGTCTTAACGAATGTGGAAATCGTAACCTCTTATGTATACATATTTATGCAGTTGATCATGAACAACATCAAGTTAAGTTTATAATCAGACTTTTCACTTTCGGAAATATATTGTAGAGATGTTTAGCGACTGAAAATAACAGCTCAAGGTGTTAGAAAAAAGTACTATCGTAAACTGCAAAAACTTTTATTTTGTAAACTTTATGAATACAAATCATTTTTGACCGTTATTTCTGGCTTTTCAGATTAGAATAAAAAATAAGAGATGTTTTTGATCTTTGTTAAAAAAGTTGACAAATTGTTTTTATTAATTTTTCTGATAAAAATTATTTTTAACATAAATTTTTGAATTTTTATTAAAGTAAAAGTTATTAATTTTTAAAATAAAAATTATTTTTAACACTTATATTTGATTTTTTATTAAAATAAAAGTCATCATTATTTTTTAATAATAAAAATGATTTTAACCCAAATAGCTGTTATTTATTTTTTCAACCATTATTTTGCCGAAAGTGGAAACCGATACATGTCTGACCATAAAGAAATTATTTTGTATCATAGCATAAATGTAATACGAAAACGTTGGACACATTCTCTCTCTCTCTCTCTTGCATTCTCTCTGTCTCTGTTGCTCTTGCTTCAACCGTGCAGATACACTAAGCTATAGTTTAAGAGGCTTAAGCTGCGCATGAGTTTTTAGTTGGGTTCGGGTATTGACTATTACTAACTGAATTCCTATGGGTTGAGGAGATGTCAGCCATATACATATATTGCATGCCTCACCTGGAACTTATACTAATATATTTACACAAGTTTTTAGCGGTATTAGCAATACATACATTGTAGCTTGTAGTTATTTAGTAATCGTAGTCGTTTGTAGATTGCTGAAAACAGATTTTGTCTTGTTTTTTATTTTGTTTTTCATTTATGTTGTCGTTTTTTTATAATTGTTATTGTTGATGCTATTATTATCATCATTCGGCATGCAGCAGTAATCGTAGCTAAACAATCACATCTCACTGATCTAACTGATCTAAACTAGATCTGCTGAAACCGCACTGAAACCAATTAAACACAATATTCACAGGTCAGGCCATATCACAGGATGTTACCAAGCCGGAGAATCAAGTGTTCTCTACCGCAGAAAGCACATCGGCCAATGATGATTCGTATTTGGGCTACTCAATGATCACCGGTGACTTTGATGGCGATCGCAGTGAAGATGTTGCCATTGGAATGCCGCGTGGCGCCAATCTGCTTGGCAAGATCGTTGTCAATCGCTGGAATATGGCCAATATATTCAACATAACGGGTCGCCAGATTGGCGAATACTTTGGCTATGCACTCGCAACAAGTGATGTGGATGGTGATGGTCTTGATGACTTGATCATTGGTGCACCCATGTACACGGAGCCCGGCAATGTTGAGGGAAAGTACGATGTGGGACGTGTCTATGTGCTGTTGCAAGGTGGCTCCACAGCGGTAAGTGATGATGGTAGTTGGTTTTAGCCGGGATTATAACGCATTGATTTACTTTCAGTCGGAGCACTGGACCAAGGAGCATATACGCGATGGCTTTCATACGAAGGGTCGCTTTGGGCTGGCGCTGACAACGCTGGGTGACGTGAATGGCGATGGTTTTGGTGACTTTGCCGTTGGCGCACCCTATGATGGACCCGAAGGTCGTGGCATTGTCTACATCTATCATGGTTCGGCATTGGGTCCACTAGCTAAACCCTCGCAGACAATCAAGGCCGAGCAACTGGTGGAGGCAGCACCCTATCCGCGCACCTTTGGCTTTGCACTCTCCGGTGGCGTGGACATGGATGGCAATACGTATCCAGATTTGGCTGTTGGTGCTTATGCCTCGGATCAGGTATATATCTTTAAGTCACGCCCGGTGGCAGCTGTCAATGCTGAGACCAGCTTTACCAGCTCCTCCAAGCTGATCAGTCTGGATGATCGCACCTGTCAGCTGCAACGCGATCACAAGAATGTGCCATGCATGCCACTGAGCACCTGTTGGAGCTACACCGGTCGCTATCTGCCCAATCAGCTGGACTTTGAGGTCTCCTGGCTGCTGGATGCCAAAAAGACACGCAATCCGCGCATGTTCTTCCTACGCGACGAGGGCAAAAATATACGCAACCAGACCATACGCCTTAACTATGGCCAGCGCTACTGCCTCAATGAGACCGTATATCTCATGGACGGTGTCCAGGACAAGTTAACTCCTTTGGAAGTCGAGGCACGCTATAATCTGCGCAGCAGTCGTCCTGCGGAATCGCTGGTGCGACGTCGCCGGGAGGCCCTGGAGCCGGTTATCGATCAGAATCGTGAGATCATATTGCGTGATGCGATCAATATACAAAAGAACTGTGGACCGGACAACATCTGTGAGCCAGATCTCGCTTTGACCGTGAGGTAAGCAACAAAATTGATTGATATTGTTTGATATTGAATCTAATGTAAAATTAATGTTTATTTAGAGCTGTGGATAGGTATCTGTTTGGTTCCCCGGAACCACTCACTATTGAGGTGCTGATCAAGAACAACAACGAGGATGCCTTTGAGGCTGCTTTCTATATGATGACACCACGCGACTTACAGTTCACCAAGCTACAGCAGCTGGGCGAAAAAATTGACATGCCCATTACCTGTTCAGCGCCAGATGGCAGCAATAATTTTACAATCAAATGCGATATTGGCAATCCGCTAAAGGGTGGCAACATGGTAAGAGAGTGAAATTATGGCTTTAGTGTAACCAAATCAACGCATATAAAAAACCGGGCCCAAAATTCGCACTTAATATTAGAAAATCGATTTTGAAATGTATTCAAAGGCAGCTAAAATTGATTCTTGATTTTCTTAAAATCAGCGTTTAATGCTTTTAAAATAAGAATATTTTTCTAAAATTTTTTCGGCCACTTATTTTGTTGTTATTTTTTTTTAGTAATTTAAATATTTGAATTTAAGCCAATGGCTGAAACTAGAAGCAATAAAGTTGGTTCGTTTATTCAAACGCCGAGTTTCTAAAAATATTTTCTAAATTCAATGCCAAATTACACCTTTGAAATTAGAAAATAAAAAATGACAAGTTCGCCTTAAATTTTGGAAAACTTTTTCTTAATTCAAGATGTGGCCTCTTAAGTTAATGATCAGTTTCGGTATTCAAGAAATATGTTTCTAAAACAAAACAAATTGTTTAATTCTTTACTTGAGTTCCTCTAAGCAAAAAACGATCCAAAAATACGGTTTTTGGTCTCTAAAAATGAGTAAAATTCTAAAATTTCGAATTCCAGTGGTTAAGTAAACTGCATTAAAAGTTGCCAAATCCTATGCAAACCGAGCCCTGTTATCGTTAACAGTGCTGTGAACGACAACAGAGTAGTAGAGTTGTTGCAATTTTGCTACTCTGTTAACGTTCACAGCACTGTTGAGGACGTTTTTATTGTTTTTTTTTTTTAAGATCGTTTTTGGCATTATCAAAAATAAATGAATTAAAAGGCAATTTTCGGAAATTCAGAAAAAAAATTTTATGACTGAATCTAATTGAATGTAATAATCACCATCCACAGACGCACTTCGCAATCAGTTTTGTGCCAGCGGAGAAGCATGCAAAGGCGTCCAGTTACGATTTTTACTGGGTGACTAATTCAACAAATGTGGAAAGGATTGGCTCCGAATTTGACAACGTGGGCAGCAAAAGCATTGGCATTTGGGTGGAAACCGATTTGACCATCAAGGGTACCTCGCTGCCGGATTATCAGGTGTACAAAGCCGATGACTATAAAGCACCGGTGAATGCCACCACCGAGGAGGATCTAGGACCGCAGGTGGTGCATATCTATGAGCTGCGCAACAATCAATCCTCATTTATTGAGAAAGCCATCGTGGACATCTATTATCCTTATAAAACCGAAGCTGGCGATCTACTCATGTATATACTCGATCAACCAGAGACTGGCGGTAAAATCAGCTGCAAGGAGATCGAAGTGAACGAGCTACGTGTGAAATTAAATGAGAAACAAAAAAGCAAATCCTATCTGCATGCCCAGGGTGCTATTAGCAACTCGGTTCAAATCTCTACAGCTGAGTCTGGCACTGATGGTGGCCGCCACTTGGAGATCTCGGATGGCGCACAATCCACGGGCATTATTGGAGTCACCGTTGGCAATGACAATCAGCGTAGCTTGACGCCCAAGCAAAAGGAGGTGCTGATGCGCGAGGATGCCCAGGATGCGACAGGTGATGCATCCGTTGTGCATGAGGATCGCGCCAATCAAGCGGATGCCGAACGCGAAGCAAACATCAATCAAAACAGCAGCACCTTCACCCATGCCAGTTATGTTGGCGGTGTGCCCAATGTGGACTTAAATGGACATAGCACACATGGACACATACAAATGGCCGGTCCTCATGTCGTTAGCAGTTCCAGCTCCAGTTCCAGCTACCAGTTGCATCCGCAGCAACAACAGCAGCAGCTGTACTTGGCAGGTGGAGCAGGCGGCTTTGGTGGAGCAACTGACAAGTCCAACTATGGCGGTCGCAGTGGTCATTTCCATGCAGGCACACTCGATCTGGGTGGCCTCAATCAGGGCAATGTGGACAATGAGCTACACAATAGTCAAGTGCAGTTCGGACCGCCTGCCGTACAGCATCATGTGGTATACAGTTCGGGCAGCAAACCTTATTTTGGTCGCGAGAACGAAGGCTTGTACGATAAAGATCAGGGTCAGGGCCAGCGTCAGTGGAGCAGCTCTAGTTCCAGCTCCTCGCAGCAACGCTCTAAACGCGACACACCCACAACGATTGAGATGAATGCAGCGAATGGTATTTCACCTTGTTTGGGTGTCGAGTGCCGCAAGCTGCGCTGCACTGTGGTCAATCTGGGCTATGAGGATGCTGATGCCGCCTTTGTGGCCATACGTGCACGCATGGTGGCTAAAACGATGGAGAAATTGGCCTCCAATGTGGCATTGAATGTGTCCACGCTGGCGGTGGCGAATGTAACACAGCTGCCCTTTATTGGCAGACCAAAAGATGAGATTATCAAATCGCATGAGATCTTCTACAAGGCGCAACCGGAGCCGCTGCAGGTGCCAGATGTGGTGCCCCTGTGGGTGGTCGTCCTAGCTGCCTGTGCGGGCGCCCTCATCTTCCTGCTGCTCGTCCTGCTGCTCTATAAGGTAAGTTTCATTTCACATTCAAATAACCGTTTAGCTTTTCGATACGGTACAGCGAAGACATAAACCAATTACATTGAACTCTGTTATTTTACAGTGCGGCTTCTTCAAGCGCAATCGGCCCGCGGATCACTCGCAGGAGCGACAACCGTTGCGCAACGGTTACCATGGCGATGAGCATCTGTAGAGCATATGTTAAAGCATAACAGCAGTGTTTCAGCAGTAGCAACAATCACACATACGAGCAATTAACATCGCACTAAACAACGTACTAATAACAGAAAACGGTTCTAGTAACGTACTTCAAAACGAACGCGCTTAGCCAAGTTTCAAACCGCGTGCGCGTTTTCAAAAAACGTGCCAACGAAAAAAAAGCAAGAAATAACTAAAAAATTAAAAAAGGAAAACGATGTTGCGATGATTTTTCATAAACAAAAAAAAAAAAAACGTAAAACTTGCCTAGTCACGAAATTAAGAACTTTCTAAAGCGAAAAGGTTTAATCATTTTTTTTATATGTTTTTAATATTTTTTTTTGTTCTAATGGAACTTGCAAAATTGATTGAATTGAGGAGTTAAAAGTGCTATATTAATCTGTACTAAAGAAGATACATTAGTTTTAAGTCAGTGTGAGTGTGTGAGTGTTTGTGTGTATAAATGGGTATGTATGTGTATGTGCGAGTTGTTTTGAATGTCTGTTTTGAGTGTTAGTTAATATCAAAAAACTAAACAAAAATAAATACGTTTTATTTTTAAACAAGAATTAATGCTGCCCGCAGAGAAGCTTCGAGAGGTGTCATACTGCCACGCCCACTGGCGCCAGCAGCCAGTTGTAGCATAAATAATGAAAATAATAGGTGCTACTTTATAGTTTTTTTCAACTTCTTATTATCATAAATGTATATTATTATTGAAGTTTGTTCAAATTGTTGGCGTTTTTCAATTGAGTAATATAAATAATGTGTGTGTGAGAGAGTCTTGTTTTATGTTTCTTTCTATTTTTGAAATTGTTTGCCAAACTTAAAGTTTGCAAGTTGAAAAATATGAAACGCCAAAATGTGTTAATGCTAAACTATTCTTTCGTGTATATACTAAACAAAACAAATAAGGCGTTTAATTTTATTAATATGCATTTATTTCTATACTACACCGCAAGAAGCAAAATAAAAAACACTGTCTTCTTTTGGTGTACTTTCGAAATAAACTATGGATAGTGTATGTAGCTAGCCTATAACATGCTATCTATGTAGCTATTATTTAAACACAAATCGCTATTGTTTAATTTATTAACTGTACTTATAAATGCGTGTGTTTTATTTTCTCTAATTTTGTATTAAATTTAATTTTTCTTAATTATAATAAAAATTATAAATAAAATGAAGGTCGAATTGTAAAAACAAATGTGAAATATTATTAAATTTTCAAAATGAAAATTATTACTTTTGATTTCAGCTAGAATCCTTATATTAATAAATAAAACAAAATTGCTTTTGGTTTCAGCTAAAAAACTCAAATTAATAAATACAACACTTTAAATAAATAAATAAAATTATTAACTGAATAAATAATAAAGACTCATTGGAGCGCTTATTTATTTAAATTTGTTTTTCAAAGCCCTAAATATTATGCATACCATTTCAAAAATTCGTTGCAAACCAAATCAATCAGCTTTTGTTTATCTCAAACGGCCGCTGTTAAATTTCAAATAGTTATCGATAGTTTTACTCATTTTGCGTTCACGTATCAAAGATGTTGCGCACTTACGTAAACGTTTACTGTTCGCTGTGGTTTGTGCGCCGGCTAAGCGAGCAGCCCGCAACTGTGGCTAATTTATTTGAAAACTAAGTTTTATAAACTGTTAATTTTGTCAGCTGGCTTTCAATTAAAATTGTTACCTAAATGCATGTTTTATGTGAAAAAGTTCAAAAACTACACAAAAGCGCCTCTGAAGGGCGACGTCAGCAGCGCGTAACTGCAATCGCATACGCCACACAACAACAACACACGACACACCGAACGGTAATTGCGGCGTTCATTTTGTTCTACATTTCTCTTTAGTAATCATTGAGAAAGCAACGTAGCGCGACGTGTGCTGCGTAGTTGACGGACGGACGTACATACGTTTTTTGTTGTTTTTAATAGAGCGCTGTGCGCGTAAAACTGCAACTGTTTTTAATTTCAAATATATTCACGAATATAAAACTGTTGTTTTCTAACATAGTGTAGTATTTTTGTTATTGTTGCTGTGTATGTGTGTGTGCCTGTCGAAAGTGCTTGGCTCCAAAATCAGAGTCGGGCTGAGAGAAGCGCTCAAAGTTTGCGAAAATTTATAAACGACGCAACAAATAAATGCAAAACGAATTTTTAGCGTGTATTTTAAAGTGCGTCATGTGTTAAGTTGTTTAGTTAATGAAATATTGTAAACAATAAAACAACAACAGCAACAAATCAAAAAAAAAAGGTAATGGCAAACATTGTTTAAGCTGCGCTTTCAGCTGCCCCTCTGTCTGTGTGTGTGTGTGTATGGAATGGAATGCAAGAAACACCAATGTGGAGCGAGTACATTCAGCTTGAGAGCAACGAGAGCGCACTTTCAAGCCATAGTTAAAAGACAAAAAGTGTCCCTGTCTTTGTATTTATATGTGTCTTTGTATGTGTGTGTGTGTGTTGTGAGAAACGCCGGCACAACCGGTTCGGCAAGTAACCAAACCAAGATCGGAAAAACAACAACAACAACAAAGCAAGCAGATGACAAAGAAGAAGAGCAGCAGCACGAGAGCCAATGCCAATGCTGCTGCTGCTGCGCGGTCAGCAGCAGCGACGCGTTGATTTTATTTATTGGGATGCTACTGCTGCAGTGCATTCTGTTTTTGCTGCTGCTAGCTGCTACGTCGCCGGTTGCACACACACACCCACACCCACATAGACAGCCACATGTGCCGCGTGTCTTCAGAAATGAGTGAAATTCCCATAATTAATGCGTAACAGCGTCGACGGCAAAGCAGCTGCGCTGCCAGCGATCTGGGCTGCGGAATAACCGATAAACTGACATTTATATGTGCTGCACACAGACACTCAAATAAATATACATACATACATACATACATACATATGTACATACATACATCTAGCTATGACTTAAATGGTTTCATTGCTCATCTCCGCTGCTGCTGCCTTTGAAATGCCGTTAGTTATTTGCAAATTCTGCTTGTTTTTGTTTTTGTCGCTGCTTTTGAATCTGGCTTTGCCTTTGGTTTGCCTTTGCATTGTGGCGCTCACGCACGTCTTCAAATCGTTCACTTCCCCCACCCCCACCCTCTCAACTCTGAGCAGCATTACAGTACTTGTTACCTTTTTGCCCGCATCTTCGCTGCGTCCGTTCGCTTTTGGAACTGCGTACGCGTTTTTTTTTACCGCTGTTTCGTGGCGAACTGTGTATTAACAAGCAGGGGCGTATGCAAGGGGGTGTGGGAAGGATGTTTTGAGGTTCAACCCCCTCGAATTACGAATTTTTGCAGTTCAGGTAGATTTTAGACCAAGGATGGCCAAGTAGATCTTTCCGTTATAGGGGCCGATCTGTCGTGACAAAAGGCAAAGCTCAAGAAGGAAAAGAAGAATTTTGCAACAAATTAATAAAAAACTAGCATTTACTTTGTTCAATTTGTTATTCATTTTTAGTCTCAGTATATATATGTAAATGACAAGTGTTAGAATGTAGATTTTGATGATGTTCCTTGAAGTGCATGTCTTCGGGAGCCCCCCCTAGATGAGATCATAACTACGCCCATCCATAATACATATGCATACATATGTATCTACATATGTATGTACATATGTATTTATGTTATATTCCAGCTAACCGCACCTTTTTCCGTTAAACGCTTGAACTTCTGATTTACGCTTGAGCTAACAGCAAAGTTGACGTCGCAGTTGCCTTCTATGAATGTCAGTTAACTTTTAATTCAGATTGAAATACTAAACATCTTTCGAAATGGATTTGAAAATTGGAAACCAACCTTTATTACTAGCAACAACCAAGGAAGATATCCAAAAACACTTTTTTCAGAAAAAGGATTTGAACCCAGAACTTTAGTGTGGGGAATCAGTTTGCGATCTCGATTTTTGATTTCCATCGTGCATCCTGCTCTAAAATAAAGAATAAATGTCAGGTGGCCACTATCAAGCACTCACTGTACTCTCGTGCACATACATACATGTCAATATGCTTGATATAAGTCTTATCAGTTTGTGCTGATCAAACACATCCACATTGCCTTGTTCAGAGCTGAGCGTAAACAGCGCTGCTTGCGTCGCTGCCTAGTTACTAGGCTGACAAATTGTTGACATATATGTTATAACAACAAAAACAACAACAACAGCAATTGCAATTGCAAGCCTGGGCAATTGTATGCAAGGGGTGGAACAGTTCGACTCAATTTAAAAGATCTGAAATAATATCGATATGCCGATATTATCGATATACAAATTTCAATGTATCGAGCAGAATGTTCGAATTCTAATTTCCATAGAAATTCCAATATCATAATACTAAACATAAAGTTAAATACTTATCAGCTATTTTCAAGTCAGATCTAGCTATTTTTCAAAGTTAGATAACGGCAAACTATTTTATCTTTTGATCAAATTTTGACTGTTTTCGAAGAATGACATTCAATTTTAATTGGCTATTCTTAGGTAAATTTATAGCTATATCTAGCTATTTTCAATAGTCATTTTAGCTATTTTTGGCTATTTTTATAAGCTAAGCCATGTTCAACGCTAAGGTTATTGCTATATCTAGCTATTTTCAATAGTCATTTTAGCTAATTCTGGCTATTTTTAGGTAAAAATATAGTTATATCAAGGTTCAAGGTTAAGTTAAATTTATTGCTATTTCTAGCTATTTTCAATAGTTATTTAAGCTATTTTTGGTATTTTGTGCATGTTATTCCTGCAACCTTTGTCTTTCAACGCAATCAAATGTATTACAGTACACTACTTGCAAGTAAAGAGCAGGATGCAGGGTATTTCCTGGTCGAGCATACTTGTTGCATTTTGAATATTGTGCAAGCTGGGCTGACAAGGTTATCAGCAGATAGAGCTGTTTTGAAGTGTCTTGAAACACTTTTTGATAATAGGGGACGATGTTCGGTGTGCCATTAAGCCAAATTAAATGTCAATATCACAGCGAGAACAACATCCACAACAACAACAAACAACAGCAACAACAACAACAACAGCAAGAAACAACAAACAACAATTAAGGGAACAACACTTTCATGCATTAAATAAAATTTAGTTGACAATTGACAATTGATATGGCTCGACAGGTGCGTAAATCTGACATCCAATTAGCCATGCTATCAAATTGAATTTCTATTCGTTATTAAGTGCAATTAATGTTAATCAATTTGTGGGCAGCGTTATTATTTACATGTTGTGTAGTTACATTTGTATGTGTGTGTCTAAATTGGCGACGGTTTTTTGTGATCGACCAGCCATTTGACATACATAATTATATAAATCCGGTCGCTGTTTACATTAAAAATACGATTCTCGTATTAAAAATGATAACCCAAAATCGTATTCATATCGAAATGCAGACTTTATTTTGTATGCATATATTCTAAGAAAATATCCTTTTAAGACATTCAGGATATTCAGGATAAGATATTCAGGTTTTCGAATAGCACGTATTTTCTAAAAATTTACTCCGATTACAATTGTCTCTAAACAGGGTGTGTTATACTAAAATTGAAAGTTCTCATATTTATTTGTTCGTCGATTTTGATAAAATATACCTTGTTTTGTTTGAAATAAATTGTGCTATAGACTCAAAGAAAGATAAAAAATTTTCAAATGTTTTGAAATCTAGCTTTTTTTTTTTTGTTTTTTTAAAGTGAAATTTCAATGCAAAATTTTCAGCGTAAGTCTAAATAGCGCCTAAGCGAACCAGAATTTTGAAAGTTGATGTACAGATGGATTTTAGCACATTATATAACGTATTCAAAAAAAGCAAGTTTCGAACATATTGACAATTCTCTGAGTCTACCTTTTTTTGAAAAATCGAAAATGTAGCTTTTTTCGATTAGCTCGGTTTCGAAAAAGAGAAAACGAAACCTTTCCGATCGAAAATCAGAACAGAAATTCGTAAATCGTTCAAAATTCATTCATATCTTTTTAAGTGGGGCTTTTTTATCCTATTTTGTTTTGTATGTTATGCCAGGCTGGACTTTTTCTTATCCTTTATTTATTTAATAGTTCCAAAAATTGTTCACAAATTTGTTTATCCAGCAATTTGAATGAAGTTATTCACAACAATATAATCCCCACACTCCACTGGAATCCCCATCATCTTGTATTGAATCTCGAATTTGAATTTGAGTTTGAAGCATCTACGGGAAGAATAATCATCCCCTTCGTGATGAAGACAATGCTAAATGCGCAGCAGTCGCAAAAATCAAATGATGTTTTTTGGGAGGGAAAGCAAGTGTGTTGCAACTTGCAAGCTTATTGCCATAAGCAGGAAGCTTTCAAGTGGATCTAAATCGTTCACATAATGCAAAGTAAGCATTTTGAATATATAAATGAATACATACCTATATATTATGAATCTTTGTTTATATACTCATATACTGAAGCGTGTGCCCATTTATAAAAGTGCCGCTGCGGCATAACAGCTTTGATGAGCTGCGACGACGACGGCGTCATCGTCATCGGCGTTGCGACCCATTAAAAACCATCTTGCATTTGCATTTTTTATGATCAGCTAAAAAGACAGTGTGCGAAAAATAATAAACAAAATTATAAACAACAAAAACAAAATGCGGAAATATGGCAGGTTTTTCAACGCTTTGTCAGGCGAGACAACGAAATAAGATATTAAGCTTAAGTTCTAAAGAAAAAATCAATTTTAACTCTCTCAACTTTCATATTTGTCTTAATTCTGCAACTAATTAAAAAATAAGAAAAATAAATTTAAAAAAAAATAAGAAAATAGATCTTAACTCGACGAGTTTGAAATGGGAAGTGTAGAAATTTTGTGCTGACCGATTGGGTCTCAAATTTGATTTTAATTTTCTATGCATCATAGTAGGTCCAGCCATTCAAATATTGCCTAAAGATGGTATTATTTGGCATCATTCGATAGTTTCAATACATTCGATATGTGTATTATAACTAGCTTTAAAGAAGACTTAAAATAAGTAAGTATACTCTACGAGACACAATTAAGTTAATTCAGAAAGTCTAAACAACATATTTGTATTCAATTAAACAAGCAGTGCACTACTTGCAGTTCAAGCAGTTCAGTGAACTTGATGATCTACAAGCAGGGTTAAAGTTCGTTCCTTCAGTTTGGCAAATAGTTCAATCGAACATATTCTGAACGAATATATAGTATATACGAATTAATAAGAAAACGAAACTCATATTCAAAACGAACACTTTCAAATTTATGCCTAAGAGTATTTGATATAAGTAGACTTTAAACTCAAGTAACTTATCTGACAGTTATTCAGCAAAGGCATTTAGAGCTGGCCCTTGAATCTAGAGATAGTGAATAGTTGCAAGTGTTAGTTAGTTAAAGGTTGAACAAGATTTTTAATTAAATAAACACAGGAAAACTAGAAATTTTGTTGAAAATTTATTCATTTCTTTGGTATTTGGTAATTGTCTTTGCCTCAAAAAAGTTATCTCAAATTGCGACACAGTCACGCTAAGATACGAGGCATTCTTTATTGCTTAGTGCCAATGACTAAAAAAGTGGACGTGAATTAAGCAATAATCGCTATGCTGATAAGATAGCCAAGTTTTTATTAAACGGCCGGTTTACTTTGCTCTCTAAGTACACTGACCAGGGACGGCCTGTAATCCAGCTAGCTGCTATTTTCAAAATGTCCAGCCCTTATCGCAATCTTTTTTTTTCGGTGATTTGCAATGCTATGATAAATCAAAAAGAAAAATCAGTGACAGAATCAGAGTCATAGAGTATAAGCTTGGCCCCCTCACCCCTCTATATAGAGCAACGTTTTATTGTGTTTTATAAACTCTAATTAACCCAATCAGCCTTTCTTCTTCTTGTTGCTTTTCATCCATACAATATCAGCTGGCAGTGTGGGTGGCTTTATGCGCAGATTATATGACAAACTGGCTATAAAATTACAAAACGCAAACTATTTTAAGCACAGCAAATACTCAACCATGCGCAGCGTAGCGAAGCTCTCGTTTTTTTTTTCTGACACCCTCAAAGGAGTGGCACAAACATGATCTAGTTGGAAGAGGTGCGGCACGTTCCTAGTTAGGACTGACTGTTAACTTGATAACTTCAATTGTGTTTGGGCCAAGAGAGCAAAGTTGATACAAATTTGTTCAGCATCGACAACTATAACTTATAGATGTCGAAAATTAAGTTTCTGCTGCAAGGCCATGTATCTTTGTAGCTTTATTTTATATAAATTTTGTTTTAATTTAATCAAAAATTGATGATGAATTTGGAGCAGCGCTGAATGAGCCAATTAGCCAATTAGTTATCATCGTCACAATCCTAGCCGAATTCAAGATCTAGTTTTCATTGACCACGCAACATAAAATACATAGTTGTTTGCATTTTTAATTACTGTGCAAGTCTGTAGCTGTAATTTTGTCAATTACAATTTATGCACATTTGCGACTACACTCAGACAAAAAACAAACCGGGCACACTCTACTAAAGTATACTTACTTGTTAGAACATATATTTGATCCAAAATTTAAAAAGAACAAGTAAGAATGCTCTAGTCGAGTGTGTCCGACTACGAGACTCCCTGCTTCCAACTTGCATTTCAAGCAGTTCAGCGGCAACACAAGCAAGCAGCGCACTTAACTTGTGCAGTGCCTGGCCAACTGTTGTTTCTGCCAGCTGAGACGGGTGTAACAGATTCTCAGCCCATTTTTAATGGGAAAAGGGAGTAAAAATAGTTCCCTAAATTGCAATCAGAGCAGCACGAAGAGTTGACTGAAAAAAACAAAACAAAAACAAGTAAGAACGTTGCAGTCGGATGGACCCGACTGCGATATACTCTTTTTTTCGTCTTTTTGCGGAGTCAGAAGTGGGCGTGGCAATTATTTTTTTGCTCAAATCTTTCAAGTTTTGCCATCAATTTAAGTTTGGTTGGGCCCGTTCTACAAGTTTGGGAGAAACAAACTTTGGTCGATTGCAAGGGCGGAGGTGGGCGTGGCAAAATTATTTTTATCCAATCCATTTAATAAGGCAACAGAATTCAACCTGCAAAATTTGGTGATTCTAGCTAAAGGGGTGTGGGAGATACAGACTTTGCTCATTTGTGGGGGCGGAGGTGGGCGTGGCCAAATTTTTTTTACCAGATCGATCAAGGAAGTGATTAGTAGCCTTTGTGCAAAATTTGGTTACTCTAGCTCTAAAACTGTGGAAGATATAGTTTTTTGCGGTTTGTGGGGGAAGGGGTGGGGGTGGGGGGAGATCTTGACACTTTGTCTGCCTATGGTATATACCAACATGTATACCGAGTTTGGTTGCTCTAGCTTCAAAACTGTGGAAAAAAACTGCGTTCATACAGACGGACAGACGGACAGACAGACGGACGGGCGGACATTTCACAAACCCCATATACTCTTTTTTCCTTTTTTTTTTCAAAAAAGTTCAAAAAAGAGTATAATAACAAAACTCTTGTATCAACTAAGTAATCATCACATGTGGAATTTTCAAATACGATATAAAATTATTATCCAAACACCCGACTGCGATATACTCTTTTTTAGCCTCTTTGCGGAGTCAGAAGTGGGCGTGGTAATTGTATTTTTGCTCAAAACTTTCAAGTTTTGCCATCAATTTAAGTTTGGTTGGTCTTGTTTGACAGGTTTGGGAGAAACAAACTTTGCTCGATTGCAAGGGCGGGGGTGGGCGTGGCAAAATTATTTTTATCCAATCTATTTAATAGGGCAATAGAATTCAACCTGCAAAATTTGGTGATTCTAGCTAAAGGAGTGTGGGAGATACCAACTTTGCTTATTTGTAAGGGCGGGCGTGCTAAATTTGGTTACTCTAGCTGTAAAACTGTGGAAGATATAAGTTTTTGCGGTTTGTTGGGGAAGGGGTGGGGTTGGGGGGGAGATCTTGACACTTTGTCTGCCTATGGTATATACCAACATGTATACCAAGCTTGGTTGCTCTAGCATCAAAACTGTGGAAAAAACCTTCGTTCATACGGACGGACAGACAGACGGACAGACTGACATTACAAAAACACAATATACTCTTTTTTCTTTATTTTTCAAAAAAATTAAAAAAGAGTATAAATATAATAAATACAAATTTGATTAATACATTTTATAGCTATTTCAAAAGCTGCAATCATCATGCGGTGGCGGACAGTGTCGAATAACAGATCCTTGGGGCTGATAGAATAAGTGTTTGCGAATTTTAGTGCAAACCAGAAAATAAAATTTAGTATCAAGCGTACTTTGTAAAGGTCTTGAATGCGTTCATCATGATTAGAACGAATTAGATTTTCATGAACCATTCTGCTTTGTAATTTTTCGGTCAGTGTAGCTCAAAGCTTAAGTCAGCTATAAGTATCATATGTGTATATATTATATATGTGCATAAACGAGACTTGCAATTGGGAATCTCAACTGGAAAAAAAAAATAAAAACTAAAGACTGTCGCCTGAGTTGGATTTTGCAAATTGGCAGCAATTGTTGTCAATTGAAAATTGAAAAGAAGTCAAGTGTTGACTGGAATGTACACGCTATATATGCACATATGTAACATATATATATGTACCTATGTATATATTGAGTCAGATCTTTATAGCACGCATCGTATACACATACTATAGTATAAACCGTATGGAATAACGTTATCTTAATGCGATCTTATCTCCGATGCTCTTTATACTAAAAAAGTTTTTGTTTTTTTTTAGAAACCCATTGCGTAAGTGTGTGCTTGTGTGTGTGTTTATGTGTGTGGCCTGTATATCATGTCTCAAGGTAATCTCTAGATAATCAAGCGTTACGTTAAGCTCCCCCCAAGTTGATAAAGCGACAACGTCTAAAACTACAGTTACTATATATGAGTAACAATTGTCATACTTTATATAGAAAGACATAGATTGGCCAATTGACAAGTATCTAAGATTTTAATTAATATTTGTTTCTTTTTTGTTTGGTTTACAGTTAGCTTAAAATGCGCTTTTATTAGTGCAGCATACAAAGAAAAGACAGCATCAACTCGACTTATCGAGTTATATAGACAGCATGGCCCTGAATCAGGGCAAATATAAGCCAACAATCTGTGCTATCGATGAGGTGGACGATCGCAGCTACAAGCTGCACAGTGGCCAGGATGATGAGCGTATCGGGGGGCATGGCAATAAGCAACAGATTGAGGGTAGCGAAACGGCGCCATTGACCACAAATCAACAGAAGCTGCATATGGATGATGCTGGTCTGACGCCCAAGGAGCTCGAGGCGGCACGCAAGGAGGCACTTAGCGAGGCCAGCGGTGTTCCCGGTGTTACACCTACAACAAATACACCAAACTCGACGTCGCATGCATCCGCAAATGGACTGAGAGGTAAGTTGAAGAGAGCGGCCTTGAATTAAAACCGTTGTCTGGGTCATTAATCAAACACACACACACACATTTGCAGAATTATAACTATAGAAAGCCGCTTACAATACCATGAACTTTTTATAACGATCTCCGAATGTTTTGATCGGAAATGTAAATTGTAAAAATCAGGGACCGTAACGGTTATAACTTTTATCATAAAAATCAATATTTAATAGTTAATTTTAATCTTTTATATTAAAAATCAATAAGTTACAGTTATTTTTGATTTTTAAATAATTCCTCATAAGATAACAATTATTTTTTAGTTTTTATTAAAAAAGTTAAGAAATAACTTTTAAAAATTGATTTTATTTTTTCAATCTATAAATAACTATTTTTTTCTGATTTTTATAATAAAAATCAAAAATAACAGTTATCTTAAGATTTTTATTATATAAATCAGAAGTAAAAATCAAAAAATAACTGTTATGAAAAAGTCTTTTAAATAAAAATCAGTCATTGACTTTTATTTAAAAAGCAAAAGTATAAAAATCAGGCAATGATTTTTATTTTCGTTTTTGAAAACAAAAGTCTTTGTTGCATATCTCAATGATCTTAATAGATAGAAGCACCAAATTTAATATACATCATCTAAACACGCATAGAAATCGCTTGACATAAGACATGCCCCCCTCCGCCCTTTATTTTTGAAAATTGGAAAAGAATTGATAAATAATTTTTGTTTAATTTTATTATTATGAAGCTTTATGTGGTTATATACAAGTTATAATTCACTAGTACCCTATGGTACAGGGTATAAAAATAAAGGGCGGAGGGGGGTGTCCTATGTCAAGAGATTTCTATGCGTGTTTAGATGATTAAATTTGGTGCTTCTATCTTTTAAGATCATTGAGATATGCAACAAAGACTTTTATTTTCAAAAAACGAAAAAATAAACAAGTAAGAACGTTGCAGTCGGATGGACCCGACTGCTATATACTCTTTTTTTCTCCTCTTTGCGGAGTCAGAAGTGGGCGTGGCAATTATATTTTTGCTCAAATCTTTCAAGTTTTGCCATCAATTTAAGTTTGGTTGGGCCCGTTCTACAAGTTTGGGAGAAACAAACATTGCTCGATTGCAAGGGCGGGGGTGGGAGTGGCAAAATTATTTTTATCCAATCTATTTAATAGGACAATAGAATTCAACCTGCAAAATTTGGGGACTCTAGCTACAGGGGTGGGGGAGATACAGACTTTGCTCATTTTTGGGGGCGGGGGTGGGTGTGGCCAAATTTTTTTTGTCAGATCAATCAAGCAAGTGATTAGTAGCCCTTGTGCAAAATTTGGTTGCTCTAGCTTCAAAACTGTGGAAAAAACCTGCGTTCATACGGACAGACAGACGGACTGACAGACAGACATTTCACAAACCCAATATACTCTTTTTTCCTTTTTTTCCAAAAAAGTTAAAAAAAGAGTATAATCATTGACTGATTTTTATATTTTTGCTTTTTGAATAAAAGTCAATGACTGATTTTTATTTAAAAGACTTTCTCATAACAGTTATTTATTGATTTTTTTTAATAAAAATCAACAATAACAATTATTTTTGTGAGCAAAAAATAAAAATCATAAAATTACTCTTTTTTGTGATTTTAATTAAAAAAACCAAAAAATAACTGTTATTTATGGAGCAAAAAAGTATAAATCACAGATAATTGTTATTTAAATATTTTTATACTAAAAATGAAAAAATAACCGTTAAAAATTATTTTTATAATAAAAATTGAAAAATATAGGTTTATTGCAGAATCAAAGACGGGAAGTAAATACAAGTCATTTGGTGTTTTCAAAAGTGTCCTAACACGTCTCCTTATCTATGCTTTTTTTGGTTAAAAATTTTACGATAACAGTTATTTTCGGTCCCTGGTAAAAAATAGCTCTTAACACGACGAGTTTGAAATGAGAAGTGATGAAATTTTGTTCTGACCGATTTGGTCTCAAATTTGATTTTAATTTTCTATCCATCATAGTAGGTCCTGCCATTCAAATAGTAACTAGCTTTAAAGAAGACTTAAAATAAGTAAGAACACTCTACGAGACACAATTAAGTTAATTCAGAAAATCAAAACAACATATTTGTATTCAATTAAACAAGCAGTGCACTACTTGCAGTTCAAGCAGTTCAGCGATAATCGAAACGAACTAGATGAACTACAATCAGGTATAAAGTTCGTTTCTTCAGTTTGGCAAATAGTTTAATCGAACTTTTTCTGATTTAAATCTTTTGTCTGTAAGAATATTTAATATTCACCTTCAGCTAGAGAACTGTTCTTTCCTGTTCAAATAGAATCTATATAACCTTAATTGACTGATACACTTGGCTATCAATGACGATAACGCTTCAGATAAATATAATACATCACTCCATTTATCACTCAACTCAACTCATCTCATGTCATCTCATCTTTTTATATGCAACATGTGCTATAGCCTTGCTGCTTCCAGGGCGTCGCTCCTTTGACGCACTGATGAGTCTGCCGCGCAAGCGTCGCATTCTCTATGTGGCCACAGCTTGCCTGTGTGCCTTGCTCCTGGTTATTATCATCATGCTAGCCGCCTTCTGGCCAGAGGTGCCCTTCCACATGCGTGCGCCGCTTTGCCTGGAACGGGAGTGCGTTGAGAGCAGTCGACAGCTGCTGCTTTGGGCCAACACATCGAAGAGCGCCTGCCACGAGACATACGATTGGGCGTGTGGCAACTTTGCACGCGAATATACCGACGGGGATTACTATGTGATAAAGCGCGGCGAATGGAACTACAAGACTTATAATGAGTATCAGGGTAAGTGTTTCAAATTCTGTTATTTTTCATTTGTTAAAGTTTTGATTTTATTCATTTTTGTGCAGAGCTCAACGAACTGAATCGTTTTATATCAATGCTGCCCAATGTCGCGGAGGGAGCCTTCTCCATGGAATCCACAATAAGCAGCCTCTATCGAAATTGTCGCGATATCGATGCCCTGGACAAGAGTCAGTCCGAGTTGCTGCTAAAGCAGGCCATCAAATCTGTGGGTATGTTGCCCAACAAAATCACATATTTCCAGAGTTTGTAACAGCCCGGCTTAAAATCGGGCAGTATGTAATGAGTTATTGTTTTTGCGATGTCACTGTATCTGTAAGATCGGCAAATAATGCAGCTTAAATAATGAGAGCAACAACAAAAATACGTTTTAGGCATGTTTTATCTTCCACTTTGATTTCCCTTAGTTGTTCTCAGAGCTGTAGAGAATGATTCTTTTTGCGCATGAGTCTGCGAATCATTTGGCAAAATTGAATTGATTCATTAAGATACAAAAGAGAATGGAATTAAATTTAAATGAATTCATATTATATATAAGAGATTAAATCATTCTTATATTTATTTCCCAAAGAATTTAGGACTGGTGCATCATTCTTTTGCTAATGATAAAGAATTGGAATGAAAAATAATTCTTTAGGAATTCGGTATTTCCGGAAGAATTGTATTCAAATTGAATTAATTCTTTGCGAACTAAGATTTTCGAGAAACATTGTTTTGCTTTTGAAAATGAATTGAATTCAAATAGAATAAATTCTTTGAGGATTAGTTATTTCGGGAATCATTCTTTTGTTAAAGAATTGAATTCAAATAGAATTAATTCTTTGAAACTTTGACTTATGAGCAGATTTTGTGGATTGATCTTACTTTGAATAAATTAGGATTCGATTCGCTAGAAAATCGACACGTTTGATGGAAATTTACTTTGAATATTTTCACAAAATTGAAAACTTAAAACTGGAATTCTGAGCTCGCTTAGAAACTGATCAGATGTGATTGTTTTCTGAAGTATGATGTTTTTGGCAAAGATTGCTGTGGAACAGTTATTGTAGCACTTGTCTTATTCCAATTTTTGATATAGTTTCTAATATTTCAATCAAATACAATTTTAAATCTGAGTGAATTTTTATTTAAGAGCACATCAAAAATGTTCGACTATTGCAACTACTAAAAAAAAAAAAACTTGTTAACTGCTACTGGAGCGCATTTAGTTGCTAGGTGGCAAATATGTAGCACTTTGAGCAATCTTGTGGATGCCACTGCTGCCGCCTGCACCGCTGATGATTCCATGGCTGGCAGTGTTGACTTGGCTGCTGCTGCTGCTGCCACCGTTGATGAGGCTTTGACTGCCAGCAGAGCTGTTAATAATGCCGCTGCTTGAGCTGCTGCCAGCATCCAAAATGCCAACCACAGATTGGGCAGGTGCCACACCGCCATCGGTGTGCTCCGAGGTGCCCTCGATACGATCGTACTCGGCTGTGGAAAGAAAAAATAAAAGCATAAGTGGAATGTTCTGCTGCAATCGCTATTGAATTGAACGCACCCTGAATCTGTTGCTGGGCATGGGATGCCTCTGCTTCGGTCTTGTACTTGATGAAGAATACCTCCGGCTTGCTAGGAATAGTGGGCGCTGGCGTAGCAATATCGTTGACCTCCAATGTGGAATCCTTCTTGCTGAGCACATAGATGACAGTCTTCTCTTCCTTGGGTGCATACTCAGCCGACAGCTTAACGTTGGCACTGCTCGATGAGGGTGCCTTGATGAACACAACGCGATAATTCTTCTGAGGACGTCCAATTACCAAATGCTTGACACGCTCCAGATTCTCATGCTCATCAGGAGCGGCCACAGTAATGAACTGCTTGTGTATGATGGGTGCTTCGAAGGCAACGCGTTGCTCTTCCTCCTGCTGTTGCTGATAGCTAGGCGCTTGGTAACCAGCAAGACCGCCAAAGCCAATGTTGGGCGTTGGGCCAAATCCAGCAAAATTGCTAGCGGCGCTGCCATAGCTAGGAGAGCTGCTGCCGCCAAAGCTGGATAAGCTGCGTCCGCCAAAGCTGGATGAGCTGCGTCCGCCATTGTAGCTGTTACCGCTTTGGGTGTATTGCGGCGCAACATAGTTGGAGGAAGAGCCACTGCTGCTGCCGCCAACATAACCCACTGTGCTGCCCTGACTTTGACCCTGGCCCTGAGCGTATCCGTGAGCGTGTCCGTGACCCGAGCCGGAACTGCTCAGTAGTGAGCCAACACTTGCACCTTGGAATGCGCCCAGTGGTCCGTAGCTAGCCACGCTTTGCGAGTTGCTGGGTGCACCAAGGAAAGCGCCATTATTAACGCTGCTGCTCGCTGGAGTCAAGGTGCCGGAAAGACCGCTGCCATAGTTGTAGCCCTGCGGCTTGGCGTTTGCCAAGGCGAGGAGGGTGCACATTGTCTGTGCGTGAAATCAAAATAGTAGTGTGAATGAGTTTTGAGTATAATTGTGAATAATCCTTGTGTTAACCGCTTGCCTTACCACAAATAGACGCATATTGTAGTTGGACTTGGTTAGGTTTCCAGTTGCTGATTAACTGTTGCTGTTCCTCGTTGCTGTTTTGGCTTTTATAGTCGGACTATTTGGCCCCAGAGCAATTTCCTCCGTCCAAATACTCAAAATACTCAATATACTTAATATACTCATTATACAATATTCATATTTATGTTTTTGTTGCCTTTTATCTGTATTATTGTTGCTGTTTTTTTTTCTTCTATAATGTCGTGTTTAATTAATTGCTCAATTATTTGACTATGCGAACCTCTGACATTTGACTTGATGCTTGTCTCTCGTTCGCTCACACATCTATGGTGGGCTTCCTTTAATGTGACCTGTTGTTTGATTGCTGTTTGCTGATCTGCATAGCCATAAATCATCGCTTCAAGTCATCATCGGCCATTGACAACGTCTATCTACAAGCATTAGCTTAAACAAACCATATTTGAAATATTTCTCATTAGTTTCCGTTGCATTTTCTAAACGTTTTGTCTTTGGTTCAATTGATTTTGCAGCTGAGCTTTCAATTTGATCGATTAACTATATAAACTATGTTTCAACTTTTTTCTACTGTCCGAATTTTATTTTTTATTCTACCAATCAGTAGGTAATTGTTGTCAATTATAACTTATTCACTTGTTTTCCTATATTTATATCAGTTATTTGAATTGGAACACGATCCGAAACATTTAAACGAAATCAACCGATTAAAACTCGATGCCATGGCATATTTATTCCGTCTTCAACATATTTCTTTTCCTTTTCAATTACATTACATATTTCGTGACGAAATTAAAATTGCCTCTGCAAGAGTGTATAACAAGCATCCTGACTCTCTCATTACTGTTTTTAGTTTCTCAATATTTGTCTTTATGATTTTTTTTTTTGTCATAATTATTTGATTATTTTTCTTTGATTTATTTAAAATGTTGTTGTTTGTTTTTTTTATTATTATTTTGATGATTACTAATGAAAGCAATTTGTCTGTTGTCTAAATTTAAATGGTAAATTCAACTCGTCTGCTGGTTATTTTTTCTTCAAAACAAATTCGGTGATTTTCTTAAAGATTATACGCACCAAACTTCCGCAATATGATTTCTGTCTAACGTATTGTGTCATTGCTAATAAGTATTTAATTATTTGCAAGACATCAAGCGAGAGTTTTAAAACTTGTTGAATTTGTTTTCCATTTGCCTGCTGGCGTTCAAATTTAATCCCATCGATTCTAGCTTAATCCATTCGCCAAGACGTTCTACGTCATTACCAGTGGGATTGGAGCGATCCGAAGCACAGTGCCTCATCAATCTGAAAATTCTTTGAATATTAGGTATTAGATAAAGAATTGCTTAGAAGTTTGTATACATTTTCTTCTCTTTATACTTATTTTCAAATATTAGTGAAATTAGTTCGTCTGTCTGTCTGTCTGTTCATCCGAGAGCAACCAAACTCTCTAAAAGCAAGAATTGATGCCAAACCAACATAGTTATTTAAATAATGTTATATTCCATACATAATGACATTAATGTAGCTATCCAGAATCAGCTTGTCTTACACAATTGTTTTTTTATTTTTCTATCGTTCTTACCTGGTCATCCCATCAATTTAAATTTGATTTGTAGAGCTATACAAGTGTGTAAGATACATATTTTGCACGTTTGCACATGGGTGGAAATAGGCGTGTCAAAAGTTGTTTTTTTTTCAATGTATTTTATAGGTCAGGGATATCTGAACACTTTTTTGTCTGTCTATGGTATTTAGCAACATGTATACCAAGTTTGGTGGCTCTAACTTTAAAACTGTGGAAAAAAACGTATACAAATCAATGACATGTATCCGCCTGAAAGTAAATTAGAAGATATCAATGCATAAATCAATTAAACACGAAATACTATTTAAAATTTCTTCAGATGTTTATGTTTCATGCTTAGGACTATTTTTGAAATACTGTAAATTTGAACAATTTGAAGAAATACAACCATATATGTTAATTTGTTAGTCATGAGGCGTAAGAAAACAAACCCAACAAAATACAAGATTATTGCTGAAGATTTATAGACTTTTTCTCAATTCCACTTTCGCAAAATTCGATTGAAAGTGAAGTTGATTGATGTTCTAAAAGTGTAAAACATAAACCTTTTGCAGTTTTAAATGAATGGAATGAAAGAAAATGACAATTTGTTCAAATCAAAACATGCTTAGTTTAACATATTACAATTTTTTCAACAGGACGATAGAACTGCAATTCCAATATAAAAACATTCTAAAATGATGACAGCGGGCATTTTTACTCCCTGTTACCATTAAAAATGGGAAAAAGGGAGCTATAAAGTACTGTAAATGAATGTAACAGGCAGAAGGAGCCATTTCCGACTATATAAACTGTCCGTATGAACGCGTCGATCTCGGAGACCATAAGAGCTAGAGAAACCAAACTTGGCATACAGTTTCCTATATACCATACGCAGATCAAGTTTATTTCAAATTTCGGATGCACCCCCCCGCACCCCCGTAAATCGAAAAAAACTCCCACAGCCACAATTTTAAAGATAAAGTATTGATTTTTGGTACACAAACATGTTGTGTCAATGTTGATCAGCTGCGTAAATTTATTACGATCGGATAACAAACACCAAAGTTATTAATGAATCTATTTCCACCGTTTCAGCAGGCAGGAACAACAGTTTGACATGCACTGGACAAGTAAAGCGCGCTGCTTGCTTGTGTCCGCTGAACTGCTTAAAGTGCAAGTTGCGAGCACTGAGTCTCTTAGTTGGGCACACTCGACTAGAGCATTCTTACTTCTTTCTGTCGTGAACTGTTTTTTTTTTCACACATCTTGAAAAACTTTCAAAAAAGTAATTTCAAATGAATTCCAAGCGAGTATGTGAAATTTTCAACATTCCAGTGCAATATACTTTAAATCCATTTTAATGGTTTCCAAATTATAAGCATTATTTCAATAAATTGAACGAAATACGCTGATTTAATCACTGTAAAAAAATATGTTATATTTTGCTGTTTACTTATTATAAGATCTTGGCATTGTCTCGACACAGTTCATTTAACATTCCGCCACACTTGTCTTGAGTTTGGTTGGGTCTTACCAAATCCCCAGCCTGCCCGCCAGTCTGTCTTTCTATCTGTTTGTCTGTCCGTTTGTCCGTTTGTCTGTCTATAAATTAAAGCATTTCCATTTGATAAGCGCGACCTGGCGGCACGCATCTAAACAAAAAGATGACTCGATTATGTAGTGTCATTTGTATTTTTGGATAGCGGCTAAAAGCAGAAATTCCAAACGGCGCGGTATCTTATTTTATTTATATTTTGTATTTATTTATTTATTTTTGAAAAATTTCATTATAATTGGCATAATTTGAATGCGCTTTGGGGCAAGCTTTGTCGGAGGTTGCGTTTACTTAAGACCACATTTTATATGGCTAAAATGTTATGATTTATGCGCGCTTGACACCTTGAAATAAGCCGATTGAAATCAGCCCACAAATTATTAGTCAGTCAGTATCCAGTAGAGTATATATAAGTATATATCATCTGTATAAGTATGGCTGTATCTGTATTGTGGGTCAAGTGCTTAAAACGAGTATCTTAGAACATAAACTTTTGCATGGGGAAATTACTGGATTGGCCTTGACTTTCTTGCATAACTATTTCTCTTTTGTTTTAAGTTTTGAATCTTTTTACTTATTTCAAGATTAATTGCTGTCAGCTTGTGCGGTTTGGCTGCCAATCACAAAAAGGTCGCCCAGTTGATGTCCAGATATGCTTCGTCGCTGCTTCCAAATCCCATTAATTAAATGCAAATGCAAATAAAGCTACACGAGTTGTGCTTGCGAAGAAGCCAAATCTAACAAAAAAAGATGCATTGGCGTCTTGACTTTTTTGTTTTTTTTTTTTAAGTTTTTTGCTTGTTTTACTATTTGCAAAATTTATGTAAATTAAAGTTAAGTTGGCTGTTTAAAGCTTAGACGAACAACAAATCCCCTTAAGCTGCATCATAATCCATGTCTATTTCTCAGTACTTTTTATACTCTTTTTTTAATATTTTTTTGAAAAAAAAGAAAATTTTAAGGTTTATTATTATATAATGTGGACTATTACAATCGAAATCAAAATCGGAAGCTGTTCTGAATAACTTTCCCTTGTTTTTCTTTATTTAATCGAGCTTACTTAAGTAAAGCTTGCAAATTTCAAATAATAATATCGATTCTAAAATATAAAACGTTTAATTTCCTCAACAATGTTTGGGTAATGTCCTTTGCTATCTAGATTGTCCATATGCTTGTTAATAGCTTTGCCTCGTTTGGCACAGGGTCAAAGCACTTTGCAAAAAAAAACCACATATTTTGTTTTAAATAACTAAAAAAAAACATAAAACACGAAAGAAGAAACTGTTTGACTGGGGGACGAGTATTTTTATTTACGCGTTCGTTATCTTTAATGATGATTTTGTTGGTTTTGTTGTTGTTGTTGTCGATGGGTTTTTTTTTATTTTTGTTAATCTGTATTGTTTTATATTTTAACGCTTATCAGTTTTATGCAAATGCTGCTACCCGGCAATGTTAATTAGATACTTTTTGGTGCGCATAGGTCGATCAATAAATCGACACCACCCAACCGACGACTATGTTGATGATCAGAAAAGACGTACTGTGGGTCGCTGGTACTCGTACCCGTCCGTAGCAACAGCAGGTGGAGTAGGAGCAACTGCATCCAAGGCACCCACCACAGAATGCACTGGCGCCACATAGGGCGCGGCATGTTCCGTATTGCCACCCAGCTCATCATATTGCGTCTGAATCTCGCGCTGTGCGGCAGCTGCCTCTTCGTTAGTTTTATATCTGATGAAGAAGACGTCGGGCTTTGGTGGCGCCTGCTGCTGTTGCTTGGCCGGCTGTATATCGTGCGCCTCCAGCTCTGGCTGCTTACGACTGAGTACATAGATCACTGTACGTTCCTCCTGCGGCGCCAGCTCGGCCGTATACTTCAATGCCTCATTCTGTGTGTTGGGTGCACGTATGAAAATGACGCGATAGTTGTGTGTAGGTCGTCCAACCAGCAGATGTTTTGTGCGCGGCTGCAGCTCCTGTAAATCCTCGGCCGCTGATATGGTATAGAACTGTTTTGTTATTATTGGTGCGCTTGCTGGAACACTTTCACTTTCCGCCGGTGGCAGATAGAAACGCGACGGCGACGACAGCGAGAATGGCAACTGCAACTGCGCCTGGCTGGCAGCAAAAATTGTCACGAAACCGACCAAGAAGACTACGCTCAACATGCCGCTTGTGGATGCCACAAATGTGTGATGCAGCTAAACAACGCTGTGCCATTTTTATATGTTGCTGTCGGGAGAAGAACTCAAAACATTTGGTTTTTTTTTTGCACAGTTTATTGGCCCAATTAGTAGCTGCAAAACAAAAGACTTAGGCAACAAACTTGCCGCAAATTAATTGTGCGTTTCATGTGAAAACAAAAGAGCTGCTTAAAGCTGCAAAATTTGTTACATCATTTACTGTTAAGATTGTTGAGATAATGTTTGCAATATGCATACGATTAATAATAAATGGACTACACTTTTTTTTTATCATCTCGACGTTGCAATTTTGAAAAAGCATTTCTTACTTGTATTTTGAATTTGAAATTGAGTTTTCAAGGAATTTAATTGTTGCAGCTGTATTTCTGAACAAGATCTCGCTACGAATTTGACTCATTTTAGTAGGCTCATTATTCATTTATCGCTGTCCAAATCTTTAGGCCATCTTGCGGCATCATTCAACGCCCTCGCAGTCTATTTTTATTAACAAATGAGTTGCGTTAAGCTCTGATCTAACCGAAGCTTTTGGAACTGCTCAATTCACAGTCTTTGCCACTTTGCCCAAGTCTTGAATTACTTTTTTTATAGTGCATTGCGTAAACTTATGGCTGATTAGTAGATTAATTCGTTTTTGGTTGTCATCCAAGTTGAGACAATTAAAATGTCAACAGCAATACTTTTCGAGAATTTGACTAACCGACATCGATTTTGGTTTCAATTCGATTCATGTCTCGATGCGCATCAATTTGCATAAATTGACATGTAATTCTCACACTTTCATGTCGCATTTGGCAAAATGGTACAACTAATTTGATTTATGATCAGTTTTATTAAGAAAATTGACCCCTATCGATGAAGATGTTACTCGTGTCGCGTAGGTTGACCCAGTATTCAATGGACTTGTGTGTGGTTTCTTCACACAATTAAGGTTAGATGATGAAATTATGGTATGGTATCTGTTGTTCTTAGTTTGGACAGATGTAATGCAATTTATTGATTCTAAGCTTGGTAATGTTAGTTCTTCTTAACTGGAAATGAATGTTTCTCTCCTGATCAATGCTTTTAATGATTGTAATGCTTTTCTTTCATTTATAATTACAACATTTTCAATGATACTTTCAAGTACAATTGTTTGTTTTTTTTTTTGAGTTTTTTTGATTACTTTTAATCAGAGTTGCTGTCTCAACTTATTAGCTTTGTTTAGCTGGATAACTTTAAATGCATTGCTGTTGCTCTGTTGCTTCGCTAATGCTCTGCAAATAATTGAATAACTATTTTATATATATGCCTTCATTATCTGAGTTTTTATCATCGATGTTAAATGATTTCGCTTGTAAAGTTGCTTGAGTTAACTTAAATATTCCCATTATTACTTGGACATCTTATGATAATCATGTGTTTCCATCTGAGCAGAATGCATTTGTTGTTAATTTAAGTTAATTTTTGAATAGAACTTTGAGCATTTGAACTTAGAGTTTGATCTTCACCATTTGTGTGTTAATTTTTTGTTAAATATTTCACTCTACCGTCGTCAATTGCATTCTTAAATAAATAGTAATTAAATAGTGAATTTTGAGAGTGGATTTCGGTAGAGGATTTCGTTCAATCATGCACTTTTTGAAATAATCAAGGGCCATGTGTTTTTGTGAAGAGATGTTTATGTAAGATAGGGTCATCCAATGAAATCAATCATACCAATATACCAAGTACTGTTTTAGATTAATTAAAATTTTGGGAGTAGCTTTAAAAAACAAAACTTCGAGAGCAATCTTATTCTTATAATAAAAGAAAAATTTGCCCAGTAGCCGAAAAGTTGAAATGTTTTTGTTGTTTAGATTTGTATTTACATATAGATAGCTAATTTAACTTCTTTGAACTGTTTTCATAATTAGTGTTTTTCTTTTTGTTTTCTTTGTTGTTCAGCTCTTTTCCACTTCGTTTAACTCGACTCCTCCTTGGTTCACATTTTGTCATGCAGCGTCAGTTTAACGATCGGTCGATGAAAAGATGCGCTGTTTAATTCAATTATAATTAAATTTGATGAGCTTATTTTGATTTCTCACTTCATTTAAGCTAATTTTGAGCTATTTTAGGCGCCGGGCGCTTTGTTGAGTGTCGAGTTTTAGACGTTTGAATTGATTTGAATTTGAGTATTTTGCTTTGGAGCGCTTCGAACCTTTTTATTAGGTTTGCTTGATTTGAGCAAAATTTCAATTTATTTATGGCATTTTTATTAATTTTTTTAATGGCATTTTATAGCGCGGAAACTACGTGACCTTTGTCAAAAGAAGCATCTCCAAAAAACGTTGCGTACTTTTTAAATATACAGTTTATTTATTTATAAAAACAAAAACAAAAATTAACAAAAACAAAAATAAAAAAAAAAGAAACAATAAAATGTTCGATATAAAATGTGCTTAAAACTAAACAACACATAACAAGGCAATTGTAATGGTAAGGAGATAAGGAGTTTTAAGGTGGATAACGCAGTCTTCTTAATGCTTCAGTGCACTAGGCAGATACTGAGAACTGGGTTGAGATCCTGGACGATTGATCTGACGATAGTTGTAGCTGCCATCAGGATTGAGACCATCGAGACTGCCCACAACGGAGGTGATGGGAGCATTGTTATCCTCGGTGAACTCATTGGTACCTCCCAGCTTATCATACTGTCCCTGGATCTCCTTCTGTGCCTGGTTGGCCTCATCATCGGTCTTATACTTGATGAAGAAGACCTCTGGCTTGCTGGGCTGCGTCGGTGCGGGTGTTGCAATATCACCAGCATCCAGATCGTTATCCTTCTTGCTCAGCACATAGATGACAGTCTTCTCCTCCTGTGGTGCAAACTCGGCCGAATATTTAACATTGGCATTATCACCAGCTGGCGCCTTGATGAACACCACACGATAATTCTTTTGAGGCCTGCCCAGCACCAAATGCTTCACTTTATTATCATTGCCATGATCCTCTGGCGCTGAGACCAAGTAAAATTTCTTATTGATTATCGGCGCCAGTGTGGTGCTTGCCGGTGGCAGATATTTGTCACCACCACGATGTGGTCCCGCTGGAAGCTGGCCCAGAAACTGGCCGGGATTAGTTAGGCCAACACTGCCAATGTTGCCGCCGACACTGCCCACCAAGAAATCGCCAGGTTGCTGCTGTGGCTGCTCGTAGCCGTATTGAGGACGTGCCTGGGACACAGCCAGCAAGGCGGCGACACAGCCAAGCACTAATTGAGCCGATTTGGAGCGCATTGTGTGATTTGTGGTGCGAGTTATCCTTGTAATCCTTGAGTGCTAATTGGAGCTGATTGTCGCGTCGCGTTTGGTACGTATTGCTTTGGATCGCTTTAGGGCAATGGTTGCATTTCTCGTCGCTCCACTTGGCTTATATGCGCTAGCCCCCTTTAGTCGCTTTATGCTGACTGCGCTGTCGGCGTCATTTCAACTGATTGTTGTTGTAATTTATGTAAATCGGCAAACGTTGCTTGGCCAGCGTAAGCTCAACACAGCAATAACAATTCAACATTCATGTTTCAAGATTCATAGGCCCAACGAATGTGACCTAAAATTTATTCAAATCTTGAATGCACAAATGTATCTCATAGATGCGCCAACCAGTCGCCCCTCAGCCAAAAAGCGAATGGGGCGTGACCGATTCTTGAATGCGCAGCGTAGCCATGGTTTACATTTCAAAAATAAAGCTAATAGATCTCCATAAAAGCCGCTTGCCTCTTTTCTTAGGTATTGTTGTTTGTATTCATGTTGATACACAGCTTTTTATCTTTTTAGCAGCTTTGGCATTGAACTTGACTGTTGCGCTGGCCTTACCAAAGAGAAGATTATTAACACATTCATAGATTGTTCGTTGATATACAGAAATTGCCAGCTTTTTTTAGGCTTCTTGACTATTCGTATATGTATCTGTATCTCATTAAACGGCAACTGTATTTGACTTAGGCCTCCAGTTCACAACAATCGCCAAATTTGTATAGAGAAACTAGTTAGCTGGGTTTTTCTTTGCTTCACAGCAATGCTGCCTGCCTTTGCCTTTGCCTCTGTCTCTGCTTGCCTGCCCATCATGAACTTGATCAATTAATTTGCAAATTTGCAACACTTTCAAGATGATTTCATACATCTCAATATGTATGACAAAATTCAACTTTTTAGTTGTGTTAAATGTTATTTTATGATATATTTCAAGTACAAGCTAAGTATATAGATAATAAGGGTATTCACGACCTCCTGTGGAGTTGAACACCTGCACATTGCGTACTTTTTTCGAACAGCTCAATAAAAAACTGTACTGATAAAAAACTCCCCAAGTGTTTAACCTCAGACCTACTTTACAAAATGATCTGTCCAGTTAGGTGGCTGTGTAGATTTCAGTGTTCAACCACAAACATAACTTTGTAACTAAAACTGGCAAAGTGGCAACCTTTTATTAGGGAATTTTTAGTGAAATTTATTAACGAAGTGTCAAAAGCTAAAGAGAAAAAGCAGCATATTTCGGTATCGCTATTTATTCTCTTTGCGTCTGCAAATGACTAGTGGATTAATTTTCCATATTTAGTTTTATACATACTATTTATCATACCTTTAATAAATCATAGTTCTTTTAAAGCCGCATTACTTTATTATTATTTTTTTATTATTTGCCATTATACACTTTTTTGGACATCTAATAAGAATACTTATGACATTTGTTATCGAAATAGGGCTATGATTCTTAATTAAGAAGAAGATGGAAATTTTAACAGCTACTATGGGCACAAAAAAGTTGCTCACTATAGGCACTCGAACAGAAGTGCGCAATACGCAACTGCTCAACTACACAAGGGGTCGTGAATGCCCTTAATGATTATTATAAAAAAACTTTGTTTAAATTTCTATTAGATATAATTTGTTTAAAACACTTGCCTTACTTTTATGCATTAAGGTTTTTTTTTAATATTTACAGTTAAGCTAGCTAAGATTGATCTTTTGTAAATCAATTTTCATCAAATTTGAGATCATTTGGCAATGTAAAATATCAGAATATGCCTTTTTTGTCGATGTGTAAATTGCTAGATTTTATAAATGTTGAACAATTTACTTTGATTAAAACATATAACTAAGTAGTTATAGTTAGCAACCACACAATTATGACACACAGTTCCGGCAAAAGTGTTGAAAGTTGTTGTCAAAGGACACTTGAAAAGTCAAAGAAGTCAAGTAACAAGTTTGATTAGGCCAAACAATTCAATCTGAAAGCTTATTTTTATTTTGATAAGACATGAATAAGACTTTGTTTAATAAATTCGTGATCCAAATACCCATATATGTTATGTATATATTCGAAAGTCTTAATATAGAAATATCGTCATTTGTATTTTGCATCGCAACCAACAGAGGCAAAAAAATGTCCACTTTTGTTAATTCTTAATGTGCTTAATATGTTTATACGGTGGCCTCACAATCTAAACCACTTAAGAGCAACCACAATAACTTTAACAATAATATAATAAAAAAAAGACAAAAACAAAAACAAAAAAAGCAATAATAAATATGGATATTGATATAGTATATGATGAGTCAGACGCTTAGCTAATGCACAAACCCAAAAATGCGACACATTCAGCTGGCTTGAAGACGCTTAGAGGTCGCCATAAAGAGTGCCATATAAACTCATAAAACATAATTTGGCCAAATGTGGAAGCATATATCTATATATATATATATACTATTAGCATATGGTGCTGTCATCGGATGGAATCGATTTATGAGCTCACACATTCGATTGCTGATTGATGGCAGAACCAGAAACCAAACGAGCCGAGAATGGTCCACAACTTGCATGAATTGGAATGAGAATGCAGTTTGGATCGACTGATTAGCTGATCAGCTGATCAACTAATTCAGTTATTAGCAGCTTACAGCTGAATCAAAAGCGAACAAAACGATAATTATCAATTAGGCATTCCATATCCATAATTTGATAAATAATCTTTTGGTTGCGATCAAACCTGAAGCCTCTATTATGAAAATTTATGTAACTTTTTATGGCAGTTGACAGTAAAAACCGAGGGACAAATGTTCGAATTCGACTCAATTTAGTAGGTGTGATTATCTTTATGCAAAGATCGCAACGCGACTCATTAATATTATGCAGATGCTTTCAGATACGCAGACACAGATGCAGATACCAGATACCAGTTACACAGATACACAGATGCACAGACACACAGATACAGATACAGATACAAATGCAGATACCAAATAGTATCTGACAACTTTACATTGATCATAAATTTTGATGTCGCCGGCTTTTGGGGCGTTTCACTACAGTCTAGGGCGTGGTAACATCCAGCTGGCTTATACTTACAAATATTTATACATATGTTATATTACATATGTATATATATATTTATACATAATATATTTTATTTTATTCAAGTATTTTAATGCGTTGCATTGGCGAATCGACCTTGCAGCGCATTGATTGCTCTCCAATTTGATTTTGATTTGAGTTGGCTTTTCGATTTTAGGTTGTTTTTTTTTTTTTTGTATTCTTCTGCTGCTTTTAAGACGCTAATTTATTTGCCAACTATTTTTGAGAGGTATTCGCTTAACGCAGCATCTCTTCAAATATTGCTCTGTCTGTTTTCTATATTTATATTTGTTACGTTAGGTTGCATTTCAAAACAATTATGAAGATCTTGCCAAATAGTCGTATTGATAAGAAGGCATTTAGGCACATGACATGTCCAAGGTCTTAGATTTATCGAAACTATTTACTTAACTTATTATGTGCTTTCCAAATTATATTTGGCATAAGACTTCAAATGTTCTATATATTTTGAATCGAGTGACCTTCAATTGACTCGAATTGTGCTCAACTTCTTATCTCTCAATCATACTTTCAACTCTACTATCAATCATATTTGCATATTGAATTAAAAGCAATCTGTAATACAATATTGATCAATTTCAAGCTCAAATAAAGAAAATCCAACCATAATTTACGTTTTTTGAATGCTTAAAGAAATTTCTTAATTTTTATTTAAAAAAAAAATGGAAAAAAAAGTTTGTTTTTTTGCATAGATTGCAAAAATGTTTCTAGAAAGTATATCGCAAAAGTTATATAAACAAATTCTAGCTAAATAATCGCCATGGATTATTTAAATAGAAGCAATATAAAATGTGTTGTGCTGGCTGTTTTGGGTGAGGGGTGGCTATCTGGGCATAAGAATGGCAGGATGCTGGCTTAGTACTTGACCGATCTGATTGGTTTGGCAGGCAAATAAGTGGTCTGGATGCCATTGTTACCAATGTAAGCACCATCCACCTGGGCTGTTTGAGTGTTGCTGCTGCTGCCATTAACATCGATCTGCAGGCTGCCAGTGGAGCTGCCGTGGCTGCCAATGCCGGATTCAACAATTGGTACGCCGCCAGTGCCAACAATGTTGATGCCACCAGAGCTGTCTGATAGAACGCCAGAGGCACCATTGTCGCCCAGGCTATTGATGACAGATGAGACGGGAACAATGCCCTCGTCACTGAGCTGTGAGCTACCGCCCAAAGCATCATAGTTGGCTAAAGAAGAACACACAGATTGATGAGCTGGTTTAGGCCAAAAGATTAAAGTAAAGACTTACCCTGAATGGTCTGCTGGGCATGTGCCGCCTCCTCGGGTGTCTTGTACTTGATGAAAAATACCTCGGGCTTGTTGTTAACCGGACGCTGTGTAACGACCTCGGCGCTGACATCCAAAGCATTCGATTTCTTGGACAGCACATAAATGGCAGTCTTATCCTCAACTGGTGCCACATTGGCAATGATCTTGGCCTTGCTGGTGGTCGATGCAGGTGCATTGATAAAGACAACGCGATAATTCTTTTGGGGCCTGCCCACGTTCACATAGCGCACAATCTGCTGCTCATCGTGATCCTCGGGCGCTGTATGCAGATAGAAGTGTTTGCTTATCACCGGTGGCTGGAAATTGACCAAATGGCTAATATATGCCTCCTGCTCCTTGTAGTTAATAGCGGGACCTGGATGAATGCCGGCTAATCCAATGCTGTCGCTGACAACGTTGCTGCCGCTGCTGGTGTAGCCGCTGTTACCGCTGTTGTAGCCGTTACTGCCGCTGTTGTAGCCGTTGCTGCCGCTGGTGTAGCCGTTGCTACCGCTGGTGTAGCCGTTGCTACCGCTAGTGTAGCCGTTGCTGCCGCCGTTGGCATACTGAACACCGCTGGTATACTGAGCGCCATTCACCTGAGTGGAGGGCACAAAACCGGAGCTGCCACCAAGGGTCAATTGACCGACGGTGGGTGCGGTGTTAAAGTAGGTGGTGCCCGAGGCTGTCGGTTGATACGAGCTGCTACTGGTGATGATTGGTGTCGACACAACGTTCTCATTCTGACCAATATCATAGTGGTAGGCCTGGCGACTGAGATCAGGACGGGCGTCTGCAGATCCGAGCACCGCAAGGCAGGCTAATAGCTGCAAATGGATTTCAAATAAGATCTCTCTTTCTCAATACTTAAACTCTAACTTACCACAAGTTTGTTCATACTGCTCAACGATGGACGGAACTGGAGTTGAATTGAAGCTTAGGGCTGGAGCTGCTGCACTGAATTGATGCGCCTTTTCGAGACAGCGTTCAGTTTTTATAGTAGAGGTGCGAGTGTTGCCTTTAATTGAAGTTAATTAAAGTGCTCGCATTGATTTGCAATAAATTTGTTAAATTGTTTAAATCAAAAAATAACTATAGCAGACTACAAAATCCGGCTAGCACGGAGCTAGGGAATTAGATTTAAGTTTTTCAAATCGCAGGTGTTAATTAATGCTGCAAACACAGCTAACACAATCTCAATCTCAAAAGTGTTCAAATGACGCCATCAGCTGCCTAATCCCACTTGACCATGTCACATTCATCTCAAATCTCAAATTGATGATTAGAACGTTTGTTTATGAGCTAAAACCGTGGGGAAACTCAACTATGGACGGAAAAGTTATTCCAGTAGGTTAGATTGATCGAACGAAGGATGAGTTCAAACGAAATCCAATTGGCCCATTTGTAATTTGTGGTAGTAAAGAGAAAGTGGATAGGAAGTGGAAGAGGAATGTGGAAAATATAAGTTATGATAGAAGCCATGATACGCATCCTTTGAAAATATGTAATCGATTCTTTAAATGAACTCCTAACAAATAAATGGGACAAATGTCATTTTTCAACACTTTTTAACCCCCTGTTCCCATTAAAAATGGGAAAAAGGGAGTTATAAAGTACTGCAAATGTGTGTAACAGGCAGAAGGAGACATTTCCGACTGTATAAACTATATATATTCTTGATCAGGATCAACAGCCAAGACGAACTAGCCATGTCCGTCTGTCTGTCCGTCTGTCCGTCTGTCTTTCTGTCCGTCTGTCCGTATGAACACACAGATCTCGGAAACTATAAGAGCTAGAGACACCAAACTTGGCATGCAGGTTCCTGTATACCATACGCAGATCAAGTTTATTTCAAATTTCGGGTGCACCCCCCCCGCATCCCCGCAAATCGCAAAAGACTCCCACAGCCACAATTTAAAAGATAGAGCTTTGATTTTTGGTACACATATATGTTGCATCAATGTTGATCTGCTGTGAATAAATAGCACCAAAGTTACGGAAGAATCTATTACCCCCGTCTCAGCTGGCAGAAACAACAGTTTGACAGGCACTTTACGAGTTAAGTGCACTGCTTGCTTGAGTTGCCGCTGAACTGCTTGAAATGCAAAGTGGGAGCAGGGAGTCTCGTAGTCGGGCACACTCGACTAGAGCATTCTTACTTGTTTATAATTTTCTTTATGTTTATTAAGGCTCATGGTGCCATGTTCACAAAAAAGTTTATAGCTTTTAGCCTGATTTAGCTTTTTGGCAACAAATGTTGAATCAATTTTTAATTTTTTCAATTTTAACTATCCCGCTAAATTTCAATTTTTACTAAATATTTTAAATAATTTAATTTTAATTTTTATAATATAATTTTCGACATTAAACATATAAATAAATAAGTATGGGTTACCGTTCAGATATGTTTGTGGTGTAATACTGCGATTCTATTCTCATTGTAAATACTTACAATATAGTTCAAAATGTATGAAAAACTAGTATTATTTTGAAGTGTCAATTCTGATAGAGCATACGTAGTTCGATTTCAGAAACGTTGAACGTTTATTTCATAGCTTTGTTTATGGCTGCAAGAGCCAGTCGGCTTGAAATCTCCAAGACGATGCAGCCAAACATTTTAGCGCTTTTAATTGCTATAAACACCAAAATACATACAAACTTATCTACATTTATTTGTATACAATATTTATATGGCTTTTTGATACATTTATATGCATATGTTACATACACATATGCATTTGGAGCTGTCATAAGTTTTGCCAAATTTAATGTATGTACGAGTGTGCTTCTGTGGAATTTCATTAGCGCCACCCGATTCCATATTTTGCTACTAACAAAGAGCCCTGGGTCATTCCCCGGTATACCGGATTACAGCATTATACTAATTGTAAACCCCTCATCGCCGCAATACTTTCAGGTGGCTGGCATGCTTTTTCGGCATCCAATCGATTGCAGAACTGGGAGTACAAGACCGCTCTGAAGCATTTGCAAACAAAGTTTGGCATATTTCCATACTATCGTGTAAGCGTGGAGAACAGCTATACCATGCCCTACGACTACATAATAACCCTCGACGAAGGCGAACTAGGACTGCCGGACAAGTTTTTCTATGGCACCGATGCCGATCAGGAGGTAGTACGTGGCTACAAGCTACTACTGCGTGACTTTGCCATTAATTTGGGTAAGTGCATGGTACTTTAATTTACTGAAAATTTACATAAGCATTTTATTCATCTTGCAGGCATAACTTCCAGAGAGGCAGATCTCTTTGCGGATGACATTTTTCACTACGAACGCCGCATTGTCAGTCACATCGAAGCTGCCAAGGAAGGCGGTGACCGGCAGCTGAATAAACTGATGCGCCTGGCCGAGCTCAAGAGCCTTGCGCCATCGGTATGATATTTCTAGCTAAGCTATACAAAAACCAATTCGAAAATGTATTTTCTGTTTTAAAAGATCTTAAATTGAATTGAGGTTTCCCTCAGTTTTCCTTCCTTGATATCTACTATTGTCAAATGAATATCAATGAACACAGTTCAAAAAGGTGTATTTTTTATTTATAATCTGTCAGTTTTAAAGCTATCTTGATGAAACTAAGCATAGATGCATCTTTTTGAACTTTAATATATCATATATCTGCCATAAAATAAAAAACTAAACATAATAAGTTTGAACACCATTGTATTATTTTGCACAGCTGCCCATTTTGGAGTCACTGCAGGCCATCTTCCCAAACACAAGAATCAGTGAGGACACGGAGGTGCTGGTTCGTGATGTGGAGGTCTTTCATGAGTTATCCACGCTTATCTCAACATCGGACAAGAAGTAAGTGACTGGCGGCTTTTAAAATATTAATTAATAACATTTATATTCTCTGTTTTCGCAGACCTATAAATAATTTTATAATTTGGTCGCTGGCGCGTCAAATGCTGCCGCATCTTTCGAAAGAGTATCGAACGCTGGCGGAACACTTTGATCATGCTATCTATGGACGCACGGCCAGCTATCCGCGCTGGCTGTTCTGCAGCAAGGTGGTGCGAGACTGGCTGCCATTTGCGGTAGACGCACTGCAGCAGCAGACGCCCAAGCAGCAATTTGAGGCAGCGTTGCGTAGCCGCAATGGTGATGACAGCATAAGTGATGCAGGCGTTCTGAACAAGACCATTGGAAATGAAAAGTTCTTGCAGCTGATGTTCTACAGTTTGCGCAATCAGTTGCAGGATTCGCTGGAGCAGGCACACTGGCTGGAGCCCACCGCCCGACAGTTTCTGCACAAGAAGCTTGCCGAAATGCGGCTGCAGTTTGGCATTCCCAGCGAGGTGCTTGATCAGCCGGACTACATAAGTAACTATTACAATGATTTGCTACTCAGCAATCTGAACTTTGTGGAGCACTTGGAGTCCATATGGACCTTTCGCCGGTTACGCATGGAGAATAAGCTAAAGACTTTGATCATGCTGGATGTGTAAGTGTAAATAGTTTTTTACTTTTTAGTTGACAAAACAAAGTCAAGTAACTTGGCATTTGATACAAAATTGTAGTAATATTAACTTTAACTGTTAATAAAATCATTTTACCAACGTGATACTAACATAACGTGATACTAATATAACAACCAAAATGGCACAAATCTGGATGGACGAGCAAAATGTTGGCGCGCAAATGCTGCCCAGATCCGCCCGCAAAGCTGTGCTCGACACCGCATTGCCTCAATCGGCTTTTACAACCGTGCTGGGTAAACCCGAGAACAATCTAGCTTAGCTGCTTCCACTTTCAAGGACAACTTTGATTTATACGACTATATGGACTTTCCAACTAAGAAATGTTTAAACAATTGTCATAAGCCAATTTCAGGAAACTTGTTGGAACCATTAAATGATGATTGGGCAAACAAACTTCTCAATAATTCTGTAGATATGGATGAAGAAGTTGTTAACGATATGCCCAACTATCCTGATCTCGACATTGAAGATGAATCTTTGGAATTCATTTGCATTGACGAATCTGATCATGATGTGTTAGAAACACTTGATGCTGTTCCGCCTTTGCTAATATCACTTGACTACCTAGATCTATAATTATTTTAAAGTATTTATGAGTTCAGTATTTTGTGTTAAGTTTAATTTTGTTTGTTTTTTGTTTGTTAATTTGAGTTATACGTTTTAATTTTATTCATAGTATTTCAATGTGTATTAAAATTTAAGTATAGCATTAATCTCTATATCTTTTATTTTTTTAGCATTGTGTCCGAAATGTACACGAGAGAGCATCCGCAGCCGATTGCCTATTCCAACAAGCTTAACATGCTGCTCATCTCAAGAGTGCTGGTCAATAACAACTACTACGACTATCGCTATCCTGTGTAGGTATTCCAGGTGTTTAGTTTCTCTCACTTGACTTCTTGTCTCACCTTCAAACATTTCTTCAACTGCAGAGCTGTGAATTTTGCCCGCATTGGCACTGACATTTTGGAGACGCTGATCGACAACTTTTCCACTTTTCTACTACAGTTTAATGCTCAGAGCACGGATATAAGCGATGCAGTGCCAGATATTGAGTACGCTCAGCCGGATGTAAACTGTCTGTCGGCCGGGCAGCCGCCACATCTTGCTTATGAGCTACGCCAACTGTCGCTGGATGCACTCAAGAGCTTCCATGTTACACTGAGTGCTGCACGCACTGCGGCACGAGCGCTGAGCAGCTTTGTGACGGCCATCGATGCAGGCAGCGCCATACAGGGCGCTGGCATTGATCAGGTGGTTACCTATGAAACGCTGGGACTAACACGGCGACTGCGTGTGCCTGGTTTACGTTCCTTTAACGAGAACGAGATGTTCACGCTGGCCTACATGCAGCAACATTGCAGCACAACGATTGCGGACAAGGATTATGCACGCATTAAACCGCATGTGGAGCGTCAGCTTGCCGAGCGATATCTGTAAGCTTTCTTGCTTTCCAATACCACTCCGCTCATCTCACTTATGTATTTCCTTTTCGATTTCGTGCAGCTTCAACGCTTCCTGGCAACACATACAATTCCTGCCACATTCCACGAACTGCGCCGCCTCGGATGTCAGCTGCTCAAACTTGCTCTGAAAGGCGATTACTTGCCACATGACTCTGTCGACATTGTGTACAATTACTTAGTTCAGCCACATATTTATTGTACTTTTTTTTTACATCCACGCACACAACCACAGACATAGACAGAGACGGAGATATGCCACTCAAATCGCGCTAAACTTAGTTTGTAATTAAGCTATTACTATATACTTAGATTATGTATAATAAATATATAGCCTTAGTTTTGACCATATTCATCATTAATCAAAAGCGACAGCCACTGTTGACATCACACACATTAAAGCATTTAAAACACACAAGCACAAACACACAGACAAAAGCAATTCACATAGCATAGTTTTAAAATGTATCTTTAAAGTTGCCACAATTTGTTGTTTAATGTACCAACTAACTACACTTAACATATGTATTAATGCTTAATCGACCACATATTCCATAGTTCTATAGTGTGTAATATAATCTTAGTTAGCTACTAAGCCAATTGACCCCCCTGTATAAATTGAATTGGATTTCTGCTTATTTACAATGAACATTTGGAACAATATCTATATTTACATAGATATATATACAACTCTTTATATTATAAACTAAAGAAAGTTAATGACTTGGACTCGATGCCGGAACTAAAAACCTATCACTAAGCGTGCTTCTTAACAATAAAGAACACAATTTTTTCCATATGCCACTTTTTTAAGGGTTTTCACAAATAATATGTGCTTTTAGGCTTGTTTAAAAATTTGATTCATTAAGTGCAGTTTGCTTTTAGGAGCTGTTTTTTTTTTTTTTTGCTAAAAACTTAAGTATTGCTTTTCAGCGGTTTAATTTTAAATGAATGAATGTAGTACATATTAGAGGTGGCAAAACATCGATGTCAGCATCGATTGTATCGAAGTTTTAATTTCTTTACACTTCGATATTTTGTTCGATGTATCGATAGTCACATTTGCTTCATTTTTTGAGCCCAGAATTTAATTTAATTGTTTTTATTAACTATTTTCTTAAAAAATATGTTCTTTATAGGCAGTTGCCATCTTCAAATTAAAATGTTTATATTTTTTTTGTGTTAATTTAAAAAAAAAAAACAACTATTGTCAAATAGGCAAATATGAAATACAGTTTTTCTTATTTCATAATATAAAATAACTTATTATTATTATTATTATTTTAAATATAATACTGTTTATATGCCATATTATATAAATAATTTTTGTTATTCGATAGTACAATCGATAGTTTGAGGTTTTTGACTATCACTATCGGAAACGTGCATCGATGTTTTGCCACCTCTAGTATATTCATTCCAGATCAGGATAAAATACTGAGTCGAAATACCTATGCAAGATATTCAGTTCATAAAAAAGTCTCGTGCGGGCTCGTGACTTGTTTGCATCGTGATTTTTTTTAGGATTTCTGCAAGGTTAGATTATCTTCACGAAGTTAGAATTTCCTTACTGTCTTAAATTAATTAAACGAGGTAAGGCACCAGCTTTGATTGTTTTTTACTCCCTGTTCCCATTAAAAATGGGAAAAAGGGAGTTTTAAAGTACTGCAAATGTGTGTAACAGGCAGAAGGAGGCATTTCGGACTATATAAACTATATATATTCTTGATCAGCACCAACAGCCGAGACGAACTAGCCATGTCCGTCTGTCTGTCTATTCGTCTATCAGTCTGAACGCGTCGATCTCAGAGACTATAAGAGCTAGAGACACCAAACTTGGTATGTAGGTTCCTGTATACCCTGCACCGACGCAAATTGAATACAAAACTACAATTCACACTCCCAAAGGCACCATTTTGAAGATACAGCTTGAGTTTTGGTACACTTTTATGTTTTATCAATGTTGATAAGCTGTGTAAATTTCACTACGGTCGGATAAATAACACAAAAGTTATGGAAGAATCTATTACCCCGTCTCAGCAGGCAGCAACAGCAGTTTGACAGCCACTGGACAAGTTAAGTGCGCTGCTTGCTTGCGTTGCCGGTGAACTGCTTGAAGTACACGTTGGGAGCAGGAAGTCTCGTAGTCGGGCACATTCGAATAGAGCATCCTTACTTTTTTTTTTTTTTTTTTTTGATTTTTATTATTTTGGTCCATGCACAATCCTAAATGTACATTTCATGCACTTACAATTTGTTTGTACTCTTAAAAACAGTTAGAAAGCCGATTGTGGCATGAGCTTATATCGAATCCGGATCGAGACATAGAATTTTTTGTTGGTATCTTGCTATCTGGAATAGAATGTCAGTTGAATCGCTTGGCCAGGCGTGTTTCGTTGTCCACAAAATCGTTGATGTAGCCAGCAATGCTTCGATGAAGTTCGACATCAATATTCTCCGTTAGCTCTGCACTGAGCGTATTGGTAATACTGCGTATAAAGTTAATTGGTTAGTTGAGAGAGAGAGAGAGAGAGCATAGGGGGCTGTGAAGTTACTTGGCAAATAGCTTCCAGGGTGCTAAGCAGTCCGCATTGTTGTTATATAGACTGCTGCGCTGGCATTGCTCTTGGAACTGCTGACGTTGCATGAGCGAATCGCTAAGGTTATCATATTGTTCAGAGGAGTCTACAATAATTGAGGGACGTGGCGTTATATCATCGTCCTCGCTATAACTATCACTATCATTGTCCAGACATTCGTAACTGATGTTGTCAGTTTTGTCATCTTGTTTGGTTTCCAGCGGCAGATGTTCCTGTTCAGCATCAGTTGCCTGCAGTTGCAGATGCTCCTGTTCAGCATCAGTTGCCTGCAGTTGCAGCTGCTCCTGTTCAGTATCAGTTGAGTGCAGTTGCAGCTGCTTTTGTTTCCGCTTTTTAACTTTTCTTTTGAAGACATGTTTTCTTGCTGGATGCCGTGCCTCTAGCTGACGGCGAGCTCTCCACTCGCTCACCTGCTGCTTCGACCGGTCGAGCTCGACGCGTTCATCCATTGCCCGTTGCTGGCGCAACTGCTGCTCTGGGCTCATAGCTGGCAGCTGGCCGCGTTGCAGCTCCGCTTCCACAAAATCGAGTACATGCTTCTCATCCTTGAGCTGCTCCTCCAGTGTCTTGGATAGAAAGAAATTGCCATTGGGACCACGCAATATCTGTACCTCTTTGTAGCGCATATCATTCGCCTGAAGCTGCTGTTGCAACTTCTGTCGCTCCTTCAAATAGCGATGACCCGCCCAGAACTGTTCGCAATATGGCGACTCTCCAGGCTTCAATGCCAGTGGGCTAAGAAATGCGAGAATCAAACATTAAAATTGGTGCTAATAAATCAAACTCGTCGAACTCTAAATCTGAACGCAAGCCATTTGGATGATTAGCACAGCACAAAGCCGGCTAATTGCATCAGCCTGGCACGCTGCTAACGTCATAGTATCGCATGGGCACCCCGAGACCGCGAACGGGCTTTATTGAGTTTCATATGGGCTGCCGACACGCAATTCCCCCCCTGAGAGCAACGCTCGACCCACAAGCCCCAAGGCCAATGTCAAAAATAGCAATGTTTTTGAATACCCTTAACCAAAGCTGGAACAGTGGCTAAAGCAAAGGGTTTGGTAATCCTGTCCAAAATGAAAGTGCAATTATATCAGAACTGTTTCCGTTACTGATTCCAAACAAATCATTCGAAGTATATTTGACTCGAAATGCTTTACTTAATGTAATACAAAACTTTTAAGCTTAACTTTAAAATGGTAAAATTCTAGAACGCGTTTGAAACCATATTTGAATTAAATTGTATATAACAGTTTGAACTCACTTTTAACTTGTTTTTCATCAAAACTTCAACCAATCTGATAAATCGTAAAATTGTTCAGTTTTGGAGGTTGTACTTTTGTGCCAATTGACCAAATTTCTTTGTTTTGAAAAAGGAACCACGAAATCAAAAACGATTTAGAACTGTAATGGTTTTGCTTTTGAAAAGTATTGGGGAAGAGAAAAAGAACTGAAAGGTCTGTTAGTGCGTTTTAGCATTGTTTTGACATGTTTATAAAATTCTAAATCGGAACAATCAATTTAAAAATGAAATGAATGAAAAGCTTTTTTGTTCCTTTTTTTTAAGATAAATCAATTTTGCGATTAAGTTTTCAAATAAATGTTGCAATAAAAGTGCACTTATTTTAAATATGTTTCTAAGTATATATTTTAATCGGTTCTAAAGCTACAGCTGGCTACGAATATTCAAATAATCATTAACATTTTCTCCGATAGGTCAGAAAGTTGACAGACTCCAATTGTTGCTAGTGTAGCACTGAATTTAGTTAGGTCGGGGTCACTGGGGTTAAGGCCATTATGCTAATAAAAATCTATTCCCACTCCCACTCCCCTTAAAACAGCAGATGCGCAGTGACAATGCACGTAAATAACATGACACAATCAAACTGGAAAATGGAAGAGCGGCAAACTATCGAAGAGTTCATTAATAAACACAGCGAGTTCTGTCGAACGATGAGGCAATCTTAGGGACGGAATTAAGTAAGGGGCGCTGAATTGGCGGCTGGTAAATTTATTGATCAAACAAATAAAGCGCAAAAAACAAACAAAAAAAAATTTACAAAGGTACAGTCATCAAGTTTGGCACTTTAGCACACCCCGAACTCAAACCCAACCCCAAGCTCGGATTCTCAATCACGTTAGATTCCAAAGAGCATCGAAAGAATATATATATGTATATATACATATATATAGATGCAATATTGTGCAACTTTTGGCGCCACCCAGTTCGACTAAGTAAATATTTTTGGCGTCAGCAATCTGGCGCCAAATATTATATCGTTTCAGACTTTTATACCCTTGCATAGATTTAGAATGTACTATTTTTTTTTTCAAAATCTTATGGCTGCCATTCGAAAAATCTGTAGAAAAATTCAATGTATGCAACATTTTTTTATTTTCAAGATATTTGATACTAACTTAAGCTCTATAAATGTTGACTAAATATTTTTGAAAATATAAGATACAATATTTTGTAGCTTCATTAGAAAATCCAGTCGAAAATTTAAAATTTTTTGAATTCTATTGGGATCTTTGCAAGAGTATCAAATCATCGACAATCTTTTTTGGTTTTGTTTATTTACAACGTCTAAAGGGGTTAGATTTTTGAAAGCCGCTGGAAGCCACAACAATTCTCAGCAACGACAACAACTTAATAAGGAACTAATGTTATGGCATCGAACTATTTTTGAATTTGCAATTTTATCTCAAATAAAAAGAAAAACAACAAGAACAACAACAAAAAACGACAACAGTGCGAATTTCAATTGCAAACATTTGTCGATTAGCGTTTGTAGTATTTGATTACCAGAATTTTTGATATTAGGCGATCGCAACTGCAAAACAGTTGCCAATACTACTCGTACATGAAACTGCGGTGAAGCGGATGTGGGTTGGTTTGGGTGGAGGGTGGGGGGTGGTTCGAAGGGGGTTTAAGGTGAGCTGCGAGTGAGTAATTGACGCACTTCAGATTCGGTTGTATGGACAATGATAATGCACTTCTAGACAAAGTTATGTTTTGAGAATGTTAGCAAGGTATTTAATGAATGATTATCTTGTAATAAATTTATGAATTGTTGTAAAAAGTATTCGATTTATATATTAAATCCAAAATTTGTGTCTAGCTAAAGAATCGTTAAGAAAACATTAGCACAAAATTGTGGCTGGAAGATAGAGGCTGATCCCCTAAGGTACATACTCCATATATAAAACTACTAACTACTACGTCTTACATAAGATCTATTGCTCAGTTTCAGAAGTTATAGTAATGAAGAGTTAATAATATGTCAGCAACGACTAACTTGGATCGGTACTTTATATATTTGGCAACGTTCGGTTCAAATTCTTCAGTCTTAGCCACAATTGGTTTGATCGACATAAAAGCTTAAGTCGATCGAGGCCCAAATGGCAAGAAGACGCACACCATCCAAGGGTTAAACTTAAGACATACACAAAAATAAGGTCAAAGACTCAACTCGTCAGTTGTCAGTCGGAATTGATAAGGCAGGTGACCAACTAACCAACTAGCCAAAGAGCTCAATACACACAAATTTGTTGTGTACTTTTAAGTGTGTGTGCTTTTGTACTTTTATGTAGGTAGCACTTGGTAGCATAGTATATTTCTAATCGAAACTGAGGGCGACAAACAGAAACGAAAACAACAAGTTGAAACGTTGCGTCCCTACAGCCATATACTCTGTTTCGCTGGCGTGTTTTTAATAATCTCCAATTACAATCCATTTACTCTACCCCGGGCTATCATATAACTGACCATCTCACCAAGTCACCTTACCTTGATTACTCAAATTTAAATGACATAAGTGACTCTAGTTTTGAAATGAGATGCGTACTGAAACTTCGTCGATTAACATTTTCGGGTTAGGCAACATCGGAACAGACAAGGAATAAGTTGGCTATCCTGTATTTCCCTTTGGTTAACGTCTTAACGTCCAGAATAAGTTTGATTGAACTATTTAGCAGACTGAACAAACGGACTATATCTCTGATTATAGTTTATCTAGTTCGTTCATTCTTTTTGCTTATTTAAGTCTAATTACACTATACAACACTTCAAATGAGGAAAGCTTAAAAAAAAAATTTTCTGATGCAGTAGGGGTGTATAATCGCGAACACTTAAAAAAAAAATTCAAATTTTTTTTGTTGCAAAAAGTTTTAGTTGGAATTCAATTAACAAATTGAAGGAAAAGGAAAAAAAAAATTGCATTAGCCTAAATTCTTCTTTGAGCATGAATATTCATTCATAAAGTTTTTTGAAAAAGCCATCAAACCAATAAACTTTTTCTTTTCACCCCGTTTGAGAACAGAGTATTCAAATATAAACAACAGCAACAACAGCATTTAGTTTGCAAATGCGAGCGAACTTGGAGTCGCCGTTGGATGAGTAACTCCAAAACAGCGCTGGCGATGGCGATGGCGATGGCGTCAGCAGCGCATTGGCAGCTGACTGAAGAGGTGTAGAAGAGAAGAGCAAGCATAGGTGAGAGAGGGGGTGCAGAGGTGAAACGCATGCTTCAGCAAAAAAACTGGCACTGGCAATGGCAATGGCAAAGGCACATCCAAAAGGCTGGAGAGCGCAGCTGACGCTCTGAGAGCACGCAGCGGAGGCGATGACATCATTTGGATTCACAACAGTTGTTGACGACGGCGTCGCTGCTGCTGCTGGTGCTGTTGCTGCTAATGCTAACAACAACAGCAACAACATTGGCTTGGTAATATACTTACAGCATCTGGAGCGTGAGACGCATGGCATCCCTGGACGGATCACCGGCATCGTTGACCTCACTGCGCAATATGCTGATTATCTGCTGATCATTCTGCTCCGCACGCGACAGCAGCTCCAACAATGCCAAACGTTTCTCCGGCGCCAGAGATTGTGGATTCAATGTCAGCGGCACAGTGGCAGCTGTTGCTGTTGTGCCTGCTTCTTCTGTTCGTGTTGCTGTTGTTGTTGTTGTTGTAGGTGTTTTGCTGCGTCTTTGCGACTCGGCATAACTAATAAATTGACCCGTGCGCACATCTAGTATCTGCAACTGGTCATAGTTGGGTGCAATGGCAGCCGTGTCCTTGTAACGAGCACTGTCCAATGGTGTTGCTGTCGGCACTGGCGGCGGATGCTCCATTTGACGACGCACGGATCTCGCCGGTGGCGGCTTGCGTCGTCGTGCCGTTGGCGTTGTTGTTGTTGCTGCTGGTTTAATTGTTGTTGCTGCTGTCGCTGCATCGCTGCCCTGCTCAATACGCGTGAGCAACAGTTCCAGCTGCTCATGCGCTGCTGCTAGCGGCTTAAGTCGCTTTTGACTGCCACGACGCGTTAATGGGGCAACAGCGACCTGTGTCAGGGATGTGTTGCACGTGCTGCCAAAAGCCACACGTGATGTTACTGGTGGCAGTAGCGAACGTTGCTCTGGCCGCTGTTTCTGCTCCTTGGCGAATGTGAAGCGATTGTGCTTGTTGTTGTTGTTATTGCTGTTGCCGTTGTGCCACTGGCGGCTTGGTGGCACCACAGCAACAGTGCCTGCGTTTGATCGGTATTTGGTCTGAGCTTGGATTTGCTTGGATGTCAACTTGGCGGATGACTTGCTCCTAATATTGCCGCCTGTCCGCTCCTGTCGAGCAGTTTTCAGCAGCAACTGCTGCTGCTGCTGCTGCTGCTGCTGTTGTTGCTGTTGTTGCTGTTGTTGCTGGGTAGCTGCTCCGTGGCTGCGGCGCTTGCGCGCGATTCCCTCGGACCGAATTCCCATCAGCAACTTTGTGTCCATTTGTTATTGCTGCTGCTGCTGCTGCTGTTGTTGTTGACGTTGCTGTTGCTGTTGACGTTAGCGTTAGCGTTGACGTCGACGCTAGCGTCGCTGCTCGATTAGCGCTGCTCGCTGCTTGCTGCGTTTGGGTTTCAGTTTCTTGGTCGACGCTCGCCGGTTCGGTTCGGTTTTCGGTTCGCGGTTCGCACTGATTTCTTTTCGTTCTTATATACGTTTCTGTTCTCGGGCTATTCTTCACTTTTAATTCTTAACTGAAATTTGTATAATAAACAAAATATAATTGTTACAATTTATTCTTATTATTTTTGTTGCGTTTGTTTTTTTTTTTTTTTTGTTGTTAATCTTGTCAGTGTTATTTTGTCTGTGTTTGTGTGTGTGTATGAGTATATGAGTTTGACATTGAATTTCAAGCTGCCGCCTTGTTTGTTATAGCTGCTTGTCAGCAATTTCTACATTCATCGACGGACTTTTCTTGTCTGTTGTCTGTCTGGCAGTAACTGTTAATTCACACTATACTAAACACATAATGGAGAACACCACTACACATAACAAAGCTACAGTTGAACGATCTGAAATATGGGGGAAAAACCGGGCAGCCAGGCGTTGTAGGATAAGAGTTACTGGAATAAGTATGGTGATCGACTGATTTCTATACTTATTACGCTGCGAGGTGTGCTTTAAGAGTTATTTTTATTTAAAATAACCTAAGTTTCTTTTTCCATATAGTATATCCCATTCGTCACAAATTTTACTATCGAAACAATTGAACAATGCCACTATCGAAAGATATCCAGTACAATCCTGATATGCATTATCAGTTGTCAGTAGTGTTGGTATAAACTAAACATACATACATATACATATTTACGATATCTAAGTTATATATTTTCCAATTGACACCTTACAGCTACATTCATATATCTTTCTGCTTCAATGCAGGCTGGTCAGTTATTTGTTATGCTGATCAAACTTTGTATGGAAACCTATTTTATGCAGATTTATAGTTATTTCAGATTGATTAATCAAACAAACGCAGACAAACTTATAACTTATTATGAGTAAACACAATCATAGCTTGAAATCTGGCAAGATATTTCAACTTCAAAACACAGTAACATTTTCTTCTTATTTATTTTTATTGCTTGAAACATTCGTTTGTCGCCCCATGTCGACAACAAATCTTTTAAATTTCAACCAAAAGACAAGCATTTTTTTTTATATTTTTTAAAAGTTACCAAATAGCTGGTGCATAAAACTAAAACTCAAACAAAAAGTCAAATTAAAAACCAAAAATAGAACACAACCCAAGGAAAGTAAAGGAACAAAAAAAGAAGCAACAAAATGGTAAGTGAATTATGCAAAGCTGTCATCAAACAATGCATAAACGCACATAAACAACAAATCAGTCACAACAAATCACGTTCAAGAAATGCCAATAGCCAAAACTGCAGTTTCTCAGACTCCCAGTCTCCCAATCTTCCGTCTCCCGTCTCTCTGTCTTCAATGCTCAATGTCTCGTTACAGATTACGATCCCAATTCAAATGTCGTCTTTGAGCTGGTTCGCCTGGTTAACTAAGTATACGACGCGTGGGTGGCTGCTGGTAAACAGGTTGACATTGCGTATACGTCGCATTGGCCACGTTCGAAACTGTTTTTTTTTTGTGTGCGGTGTTTTTTCTGTCTGCTTTTAAAGTGTCTAATTTAAAGCTAGTGCAAGATTCCAAACGCGTGGAGTTTTGGAGTGTTACATACTTAAAAAAAAAAAGACAACACCGAACTGTCATTTATTTATTTTTGTTGCTGGTTTTTTTTTATGAGCTGCCTACCCAAAATTCACGCACACAATGCGCTGCTCCATATGGACTGGCTTGCCTTATTGGTATTTATGTTAATTATTTTACTAAGAAAAAAACAAAAATACAAACAAAAAATCGAAAAACAATTCATACGTATTGAAAAAAGCGACACAAAAATATTTCTAAAGTTGCCAAAGTTTGAAAGCTAGCCACAGACCTGGAACACCTCCAGTCCATGTCTCATTCAGTGGGCGAACACGAAACTTTCCCAAAAAACAAAAAAAAAAAAACAAAACACCCAAAACAAAAACTTACTTATTACAAAAAATACGTAAAGAAACGAAACTTTTGGAAATGTTTTGCAAGTATCAGCACTTGAAACCGTTGATCCATGTTTGTATTTCGAGTTAGGAGCAACGCCCACAGTGCTGCTGTGGAACTTTGAAAAGCAAAAGTGTCGCTGATCAGGTAAACAGTCATCGAATGTGAAGATCCAGATCTAACGATGATGGCACACATCGCTTTTGAACAGAGCTCAGCTCTGACATCATATGTGCTTTTTTTAGAGAGAAGTAAAAGAATATGGCTTTTTCTATTCTAATGATTCATTAAATTTTTGATATTCTTTTTGAATAAAACATTATCATTCAAGTTTTGAAATAGGAAATACAAAAATAAATTAATTAACTTGTCAGTATTGATATTTTGTATTACCAACAATATAATATTAATGTATATATAAACAGTTTTCAATGATTGAGAATAACTCTTTGATTTGTTTATTTGCGGAACATTGCCAAAATCCTTAAACATTATGTTTTGCTTCTTGCCAATTGTATTCAAATTTAATTATAAACAATATTTCGTATACACCAAGTACGAATAGATTTTACTATAGATCAATTAACTAGAAATTCTAAACTCAACACATAACAATTTGAAGAATATATATTCTCTATAAATTAAAACATATGCTTATTAATAATAATAATAATTTTTAAATTTAAGTGTTAGCTTTTTGTGCAAAATTCATGATTTAGGAATTTTATGCCATATGGTAGATTATTTTTAAACGTTGCAATAAATATCTTTATTACTTTAGATTTATTTTAACTTATATATGTATTTTCGTTTGAGGTAATAGATACACCACAAAGATTAAACTTTAGCTTTAAGTTATTTTGTGGTTTTACAACAATTTTAATTATGTAAATATTTACTTAGATACATTTTGTACTTCTTGTAAAGCTATGCCTTCAAAATAGTGTTCGTATTGTTCCATTAAGTACATATTTATCTATTCATAGAATTGATTTTTTACGCGATATCAGATTACTACAAAATGATCTATGTGCATATCAATCTATATGTTTATATGCCAAGGGCAATGGCCATCGTTAAGTGATCTTATAGTATCTAAAGAACATACATAATAGAGTTGAGATTTCTCGTTCAATTTGAAGAATAAGTTCAGTCGTTCATTTTAGACTCATGAACTAAGTCAGTCTTTCAGCACAGTTTTATTAGTTTAATGTTATCAAATATAATTTAATATTTATATACAACTATTCAATTACATAAAAGACAACTGACTTTTGTTATAGTTCATGAATGAAAGAATTAGTTCATTTATCCATTTTCTTGATCCGTTCAATAGAACTTATTCTGAACGAAACGACACAGTTCTAATACGATATGTATGTAAATATGTTCAGTTCAGCACCTCCCCACAGTTCATATGGATATTACTTATACGCGATGTTGGCTAAGAGTAACAATTCGAAGAGCTAAGCATAGCGTCTGGTTGATTGATAGCTCTGATTGATGGGCTATGAGCAACAGCAACTACAACCATTCCATCTAATGCCTAACACAGAACAATGTAGATTCTTAAAAAAAAGAGGCTGATTCGTGTTCTATTTCGGGGCGCAAACACGGCGTGCTTAAAGCAGCTTCGTATTGAGCACCAAAATTAATATAATGCTCTTAAGAGCGAATCAAATAATAAGTTAAATGATTAATTTATATTTATTGTTGTTAAAATGCAACATATATTTAATGGTTGATTCTAACATCCACATATATATATATATTTACCGATCGTTCCTGTGGCAATTATAAGATGTAGTGGTCCGATTTCGTGCTAAATATTCGGTAAAATCAGTAAAGTTGAGTTATCTGGAAAACAAAAAAAATTGGTTTTTAACCGATCGTTCCTATGGCAGCTATTTGTTAAAGTCGTCATAGATAACTCTATAACTAAGGGACTAGTTCGACTCGGCCATTGATACTGATCAATAATATATATGTACATATACTTTATAGAGTCAGAAACGTCTCCTTCAATGCGCTACACATTTCTTGGTAAAATTATAATACCCTTTGAAAGGGTATAAAAACAGAAATTAATAGTTTTGACTCATTGCAGTTTCCTCAGCGCTCGTTATAATTGTACTTTAATGTTTTTTCAAGAACCATTTCGTTGGCAATATTGTTTACGCTTATTATTTATTTAAATTATATTTTTTGCTGTCGTTGTTTCAATAAGCGATTTGGCGGCGCTTTGATTGTTGCAATTTACTGATAAGAGTTTTATAATCGAATAAGAAAACAATTGCATTCAGGTGTGATGCCTGAATCAGCAACTCAACTGAGGCAAACAAACAAACTAAGTGAATTTATATGAGTGCAACATTTAAGATAATTCTTATGTCCTAAATGAACATTGTAGAATAGGTCTTTATCGATAGATAAAAATTTAAATATTATAACTTAATTTTTCGTCTTAATCTTTCATAAATTTTGAACTTTCTGAATTTCCTAGTAGTAATGTGACCATGAAGGGAAAATGCGAATAACAAGGACATCGGTAGATCAATTTGAGAAATACGGTGATAGAAATACTGCTCTTTGATTATTATGTAATTATTTCACTTTTGTTCCAGTATAAAAAAAACTTATAGAATTATTTGAGCTTAATATGTACATATGTATATAAGTATGTATGCATTCTTATTAAGTTTTGATTCAATATAACCATATATAGTTTTGATACATATGTCGAATATATGGATCGAATCGCTGTATCATATATGTAGCTCCTAAATAAATGATCGGTCAAAAAAAACCATATTTGCTTTTCATTTTTATCATTACATATTCAAAAAAATAGTTTAAATCTAAAATTAGTCTGGAATATATTTATTGCAACGTTAAAAAAAGAAAAAAAAACTAAACCATTTAAGGAATGAAAACAAGTAAGAATACTCTAGTCGAGTTTGCCCGACTACGAGACTCCCTGCTCCCAACTTGCATTTCAAGCAGTTCAGCGGCAACACAAGCAAGCAGCGTACTCAGCTTGCACAGTGCACGTCAAACGGTTGTTTCTGCCTGCTGAGACAGTGGAAATAAGTTTTTCCATAACTCTGGTGCTATTTATCCGATCGTGTTGAAATTTGCACATCCGAAAGACATTGATTAAACATTTATGTGTACCAAGAATTAAAGCTCTATCTTTAAAATTGTGGCTGTGGGAGTCTTTTGCGATTTGCGGGAGTGCGGGGGGGTGCATCCGAAATTTGAAATAAACTTGATCTGCGTATGGTGTACAGGAACCTGCATGCCAAGTTTGGTGTCTCTAGCTCTTATAGTCTCCGAGATCTGTGTGTTCATACGGACAGACGGACAGACGGACAGACAGACAGACGGACAGACAGACTGGCATGGCTAGATCGTCACGGCTGTTGATGCTGATCAAGAATATATATAGTTTATACAGTCGGAAATGCCTTCTTCTGCCTGTTACACACATTTGCAGTACTTTATAACTCCCTTTTTCCCATTTTTAATGGGAACAGGGAGTAAAAAGAGTGAGAGAGCAAATATATGAAATTTTAAATGAACTTGATCTGCGTATGGATACAGCAGGGATTCCCAAAAGTTGCTTACGGCAGAGCAATTACCAATACATTTAAATCAATGCACAAATAAATGGAAGTGAACACATTTTTTTTATATTTCGTTTTATACACTAAAAAAAAATAAATGTTAATATTCGCTGCGGTGGCTAAAAATAAAAATAATTTTCAACAAATGTTTTTAGCCTACTTAAAAAATACGAAATAATTTTGGGCGAAAAAAATGTATTTTCTGCTGTTAAATATTTCGCTGACAGCTTCAAATCAATACTGCATTTTTCAAGTGCACTCCTGTTGACAAGACAATAACAAAACAAGTAAGAACGTTGCAGTCGGATGGACCCGACTGCGATATACTCTTTTTTTCTCCTCTTTGCGGAGCCAGAAGTGGGCGTGGCAATTATATTTTTGCTCAAATCTTTCAAGTTTTGCCATCAATTTAAGTTTGGTTGGGCCCGTTCTATAAGTTTGGGAGAAACAAATTTTGGTCGATTGCAAGGGCGGAGGTGGGCGTGGCAAAATTATTTTTATCCAATCTATTTAATAGGACAATAGAATTCAACCTGCAAAGTTTGGGGACTCTAGCTAAAGGGGTGGGGGAGATACAGACTTTGCCTATTTGTGGGGGCGGGGGTGGGCGTGGCCGAATTTTTTTTTGTCAGATCAATCAAGAATTTGATAAGTAGCCCTTGTGCCAAATTTGGTTACTCTAGCTATAAAACTGTGGAAGATATAGCTTTTTGTGGTTTGTGGGGGAAGGGGTGGGGGTGGGGGGAAATCTTGACACTTTGTCTGCCTATGGTGTATACCAACATGTATACCAAGTTTGGTTGCTCTAGCTTCAAAACTGTGGAAAAAACCTGCGTTCATACAGACGGACAGACGGACAGACAGACGGACAGACGGACGGACGGACATTTCACAAACCCAATATACTCTTTTTTCCTTTTTTTTCAAAAAAGTTAAAAAAAGAGTATAATTACATTGGGATTAGTAGCGCAACAACAAACAATATTAAAGTGTTGTTACTGAACTCGACGGCGTAGGCAAAGAATGAAGATAAGAAACAAAATATGCGAAATTGTTCTTGCATTTTGCATTGACCTATGCTGGGAGCAATGCATGTATACTAGCCTTGCTCCGCCTATACCAAGAGCAATTACAACAAGTAAGAATGCTCTAGTCGAGTGTGCCCGACTACGAAACTCCCTGTACCCAACTCTGAAAATCAAGACAACATCTTTGTATTCAATGCATGCAAGCAGTGGCTTACAAACAGTGCATTAATTGTTATTCAAGCGGTTCCGCGGCAATGTAAGCAAGCACTTTAATTTTGCAATTTTGAAAGTCGTGGCGTTAAGGAACAATGTGCTTTTGTTTTGTTTCGTTTGTTTCTGTTTGCTGCCCATTAAGCAGCAAATTGTTCATCAAATTTAGTGCTTATTTGTTGCTTTTTGTTGTTGTTTTTAATCTGCTTTTTCAAAATGGAGAAAAGCTTATATGGGGCTTGTGAACTGTATGTAACTGGCATGAACAGACTATTTAAAGTGTATATATTCTTGAACAGCCGAGTTCATTAAGCCATGTCCATTGAACTATACATGTCCGTCAGCCTGTCCGTCTGCCTGTCCGTCCGTCTGTATGACTTTTTATCAATGTTGATCAACTGCGTAAGTTTCATCTGAATCGGATGCTGAACACCAACGTTATTGCAGACGATAAACTGCTTGAAGTACAAATAATGCACTGCTTGCTTAATGCAATTGCATGTGTAATTGTATAGAAAGATGATATTGTAATTTTAAAAGTTGACTGCAGAGAGTCCCGTAGTCAGGCACTCGATTAGAGCATTCTTACTTGTTTTATGGTAGGGTTATTCAAATAAACAAATAAACAAATATGTGAAAGTGTGTGTGTGTGTGTGTGTGCGTGAGTGCGCGTGAGTGCGCCTTTCTCTCATTCCCTTGCTGTCGGCCCTGTCTCACTCACTCTTTCTCATTTTTTTTTTGTTCACGTTCTCACTTGATTTGTGTTCATTTGTTTAATTTAATTCTAACTCTAGCGATGATCTAAGTGAAACGTCGTCGTCTTTTTTGTATGCAAAATGTTGTTGTTTTGTTGTTGTTGCTACATCTGGCGTAAACTTTAAGCAAGCAGGAAAGCAACACCAGCAACAGCAAGAACAAAAACAACAATCAGCTTGTCAGCCAGCAAAAGTGCCCGCAATTGCTAACCGAAAAATTAATGTGCGTTTAATTCGAGCAAATTAAATTTTGAGAACGCCACCGTCGGCGTACACACCCACCCACCCACACTCACACTCCCACACACACACCTATATATGCACACACACACATGTATATGTATGTTACTTGAACAACAACAGCCTCAGGCGACGCACAGTGGGGTCTTTCAAATGTTTGTTGTTGCCACATAGCTCCTGAACCGAATTTGAAAAAGCAGCTAACATACGAGTTATTTATTTAAAATGAAATTTGTTAAAGATGTCATTCGTAACCTTTAAGTCGGATTTAGTGACTCTAGCTTCAAAACTGTGAAAGATATTTAAAAGATTATAAAGAGTTGAAAATTTAAAAATAATATAAATGTAAATTTCTAAAGATATAGAAGAAATTAAAATTACATTTTGACATTATATTAAAATTAACATTTGTGCAACATTTGTTGTTTAGATTGCGAAAATTAGACCAAAAATAATGAAATAGGTAAATTTGGCTAAAATACAATAACAATAGAATTTTTTTTACAAAACTTAATTTCTATAGCAGCTTTAAAACAAGACTTATTTTGATGAAATTTGATACGTATTTTAGAAAAAGTGAATTTGGTTAAGTTATCTTAAGAAATATAAAAATTATTCATTGTTAAACCGATTGTTTCTATGTCAGCTATATAATATAGTGGTGAATTTTGTGAATTCATCTTGAACTTATAGTTGTCCTACACACAATCAATCAACTCCCGTAGTACATTTTAACGAGAAATTTGATTTTGTTTTTTTCAATAGGCATTTACTTCTCTAGAATTTAGCATTTTCCACAATTTTTGGACAGAGGTCCCATTGTGCGACGCCTGCTTTCCACTTTATTCAGCGTAGCGACTAAAAACTGCAGCGTGTTAATTAGCTAAATTTACGACAAGCTGCCATTTTCCAGTTGTATTAGCAACAATTTGCATTTTTTTGGTCCGTTTGCTTTGTGGCCTTTCATTTTTCTATTCAAATGAAATATATTTATTTAATGTGATTTCTAAAGCCACCAGCTACTTCTTATTAACATTAACTATGCAACTAGTCGCTATTGCAAAATATTGTTCGTTATCATCGGCAATCAGTTGGCGCCGACAGCAACGCCATCAGGTGGTTTGAGAGCTGCTCAATGAGCTCCATTACCTCCATTTACTTCATTGGCACGTCCAGGCGCTATGGGTGGCACAAAAAGTAAGCTTTCAGCCAGGTGATTTATGTATGTATGTATAATATATGGATTGCGATGGACACCTGTCAAAATATGGAAAACGAGCCATAACTGTAGACATATTTGTAATTTACTAGTTGACGTACTTAGTCAAGTAGTAAATCATTTTATTCAGTGTCTGACTAAAAGTATTCATAAAAATTTAAGTTTACAAATTGAATACTTTTCCACAGTACTAGATTGACCTAAAAAGCGGCTCGAGCGAATTATTTCAAACACTTTCTAAGCAGAGTTCAAAACAATTCAAGTGAATCATAAAATTTGATTATTATATTGTACATAAAGAAGTATTGTTTTGTTTATATTCAAGATCAGAAGATTTGATATGAGCCTACAAAAAATATATATTTTATTCAAAGGCAGTTCATTTCTTTAATCGAACGTGATCGAAAAAATACATCATATAGCTTCCGTAGACGCAATCTTTCGAAAATTATGTTTTTTGTGGATACAAGTCCATACAGAGAGCTTATTTAGCTCATCTCGAATCTGTACTTGTTATACCCTTGCAGAGGGTATTAATATTTCCTCGCAAAATCAGTAACATATTGTCTCCAAAAATATATCAGAATCGGACCATTTTATCTTACAACATTCCAAATTAACATAATTATGATAGAATTTTCATATTGAGCTTCGAAAATGATTTTGAATCTAATCGAATGGTAAGCAAAAAAGCACAATATTTTGAAATCATGTTGTTTATATATAGTTATGTATTGTTTCGAAAATAAATTTGGAGCTAATCGAATGAAAGTGCAGAAAGGTTGTATGCAACAGTTTTCCGCGACATTTATTTTTTTTTTTTACGTTTCCCGATAGAATTTTCCAAAATCCGCGCTGAGTATCCACTTTTAGCTGTAGTAAATAATTCAACTTCTATCGCTCATGGTTTGGACTGTGTGGTGGTCACCAATCAGTTAATTAGTTAGGTTGCTATGTATAGATTTATATATAGAGAGAGATATTCGAAATGAGAGTTTATATATAAAACTCTTAGCTCTTTTAAAGCCATTCAAGATATCTTCTGCATATTATAGAATAGCTTTAGTTAGTTTTCTTCGAATACATTCAACCGATGCAGAAACTTTTGAAACCAACCAGCGCTCAGCAAAACTCATTACTGTATAATATGTGCAATAAGAAATAATTTTACGCTGATGCTTATCATTTTTGTATTTAATATACATACGTGTATATATTATATGCATGATTGTTTTTCGTTTTGTGGTTTGGGGTCTGGAATTTGCATCGAATTACGCAAGTCGTTGTTATTGCTGTTGCTGCTGGTGCGGCTTATGAACTCAAGGCCCAAAATGTAGCCCCATTGGTTCAAACATTAACACATTCCTACATTCCTACATTCACTCCACAGTCACTCATGCCATTTTTTAAAGTAATAATAATTTTTGAAATATTTGTACGCCTTGTCGACGTGATTGTGATATTAATTATGATTCTATTCCTATGCCCATATTAACGCAGTCGGAGCCAGGAACAATCTGTTTCAAATGCAACGAGGTCATACAGCAACGCATCATTACGGCTCTTGGAAAGAATTGGCATCCAGAGCACTTTGCTTGCAAGGACTGCAATCGCCCCATCACCGAGGCAACCTTCAACATACAGGATGAGGAGCCGGTATGCTCCGAGTGCTTTGTGAGCAACTATTCGGGCACTTGCTTCGGCTGCAAGCAGCCCATCTTGGAGGTAGGTACTCCTAGGTACATGGTTGAGAGAATGTATCGCGTAGTTACATATTTGCTCTGTTGATCACCCACAATATAATACTCATCAGAACAACATTGATGACATCGCTGCAGTCGTCTGTTTGTCATAAACTTTGACGTTTTACGAGCGTTGGCGGCACTTGTAATTAATACTGTCAACATTGCACTTTAAAGCTTTTCATGCCTAGAAAACTGATTATATTTTACAAGTATATGTACATATGTATGTATGTATGTATAAACTTACATACTATACATGCATGTTTGTTTATTATTTGTCATCATTGTCATTTGGCAGCTGGTTTATCGAGCTCTTCTCTAATATAATCATATTCATTATGAGCTAAATCAAAAGCAGGTGTATTAAAATACCTAACAAAATGCTTACTACTTCAGATTAAGACAGCAAAAATAGACAATTAATTACAAAACGTATATTTTTAGATATAACATAAAGCAATTCCAGTTGTATTAAAATGTCGAACAAAATGCTTTATACTTTAACTAGCATTTTCCGGCGTGCAGTGCTACGCCCCGCATAAAATCATATTCGCACGAAAATTTAGCTTCGCTCCTACAACCTTTACCAATAGTTTTCTACCCAACAGGGTACATTTTCCGGAAAATAGGTATGTAGTTTTTATTGAATTTTCATATGGATCATTGAAAATGAGTTCGAAGCAAATCGCATAAAAACTCAACTTTCGCCCATACAACCTTGACCACCCATTTTCCACCCCGGGGGGATGAATTTTCCGGAAAATTGGTATGCGGCCATAAATTATTTTTTATGTAGACCTTCGAAAATGAGTTTGAAGCTGATCGTATGATAAACAAAAAGTTGCAAGCAACCGAGAATTTTCCAACCTCCGGGATTGGTGTTCACTTATGGCATAGGCCTAAGAAACAGAAAATTTCAGCCATCTAGCTCTTTTGGTTTGGGCCCTGCGTTGATTGCCAATCGCCAATCGACAATCGCCATCGCCAATCACCATCGCCAATCACCAGTGAGGACAAACTCTTTTATTTATATATCTAGATTAAAGACAATGTAAATATTAAATTAGCAAAAAACAAGTACGAACGTTGCAGTCGGATGCACCCGACTGCGATATACTCTTTTTTAGCCTCTTTGCGGAGTCAAAACACTTTGTCTGCCTATGGTATATACCAACATATACACCAAGTTTGGTTGCTCTAGCTTCAGAACTGTTGAAAAAACCTGCGTTCATACGGACAGACGGACGGACAGACTGACATTTCACAAACCCAATATACTCTTTTTTTTTTTTTATCAAAAAAATTAAAAAAGAGTATAAAAAGGTACGTATGTATTAGCTGTTATGACCCGGCTTTTCCCGACTAAGTATTTGCCTTTGATCATCATTTTCCGAAACCTTTCAACCAGGGATGGCAAAAAATTGTTTTGTGCACTGAAAAAATTGAATATGCATTTTCGCTGCAGTGACTAAAAATAAAAATAAATTTCAATAAATGTTTTTAGCCTATTGGAAAAATACTTTATAATTTTGTGCAAAAAAAATGTATTTTCTGCTGTTAAATATTTCGCTGACAGCTTCAAATCAATACTCAACTTTTCAAGTGCACTCCTATTGACAAGACAATCACAAAATTACATTGGGATTAGTAGCGCAACAACAAACAATATGAAAGTGTTGTTGCTGAACTCGACGGCGTAGGCAAAGAATGAAGATAAGAAACAAAATATGCGAAATTGTTCTTGCATTTTGCATTGACCTATGCTGGGAGCAATGCATGTATACTAGCCTTGCTCCGCCTATACCAAGAGCAATTGCAACAATTAAGAATGTTGCAGTCGGATGCTCCCGACTGCGATATACTCTTTTTTAGACTCTTTGCTTAGTCGGAAGTGGGCATGGCAACTGATTTTCTGCCAAATTTGCTTGATTGCAAGGGCGGGGGTGGGCGTGGCGAATTCTTTTTATCCAATCTATGTATTTTATATGTCAACAGAAGTCAACCTGTAAAATTTGGTGATTCTAGCGAAAGAGGTGTGGGCCAAATTTTGTATACCCTTGCAGCGGGTATTATAATTTTGTCAAGAAAAGTGTAGCACATTGAACGTCTCAGAAAATAAAATTTGTGTATTCGTGATCAGCATCAACGTGTCATGTCCGTCATGTCCGTCTGTCCGTCTATCTGTCTGTTTGTATGCGAACTAGTCCCTCAGTTTTAGAGCTATCGTGCTGTAACTTGGCACAGATGCTTATTCTTTCTGCAAGAAGTACATATGGCAGAATCGGACCACTATAACATATAGCAGCCATAGGAACATTCACTATATATAAATTATAGCACGTTCTACACATGTTGACCAAATTTTATTAAAATCGGAGCACTATATCTTATATCTGCCATAGGAACGATCGGTTAAAAAATAAGTTTTCTTATGCAAATCTTTTCTGCAAGGGTATATATCTTCGGCACGCCGAAGGTAACATTTCTTTCTTGTTTTTAAACATATTAGTCAAAAATGTGATCAGTAGACCTTGTGTCAAATTTGAATACCCTAGCTGTAAAACCTTACACAGTTTGGTTGCTCTAGCTTCAAAACTATGCTTAAAAACTGCGTTCATTCAGACAGACGGACGGACATTTCACAAACCCAATATACTCCTTTTTTTTCAAAAAATTAAAAAAAGAATATAAGAATGTTATGTACTACAGTTTCCCAGTTTACCAACAGTTTATATGGCACCAGGTCGTGTGAGTGGGTGGGTCTGGGTATGTGTGATTGATTGGCTTTGATTGTGAGTAGTATGATTATTATCTATATACTCAACTTTGAAATTGAGCTTCTTTATATTGCCAGCTTAAGAGGATGCTTAGGTCAATTATTCATTATTGTTAAAATGAAATATTATTTTTGTATTTATTGTTCACAGCGCACCATTAAAGCTATGGAGCAGTCGTGGCACGAGGATTGTTTTGTATGTTGCGGCCCATGCAAGAAGCCGCTGGTTGGCACCTCCTTCTATGAACGGGATGGAAAACCCTACTGTCGCACCGACTTTGAGGAGCTGTTTGCCGCACGCTGTGCCGGCTGCAATCAGCCCATAACGGAGAATGCAATTGTTGCATTGGGTAGCAAGTGGCATCGGGATTGCTTCAAATGCAAGGTTAGTATATGTATCTGTATGTATGTACATATGTATATATGCTAGAGCTGGACCACAATCAATCAATGCTCAACCCTTTTTGAGGCTTTTTTACCATCGATATTAAACAAGTAAACATAAACCTATTATCCTTTAAAGAATTTTCATTAGCATCGATGATTTTTCTGCTCTAGTATATGCACACATGCTTGGATATTATGTAAAATAGAACTCTGCTAATAATATTGTTTGATCTTAATTGCAGAAATGTGCCACGCCCATTTTGGCCAGCACGTTTGCAATGGAGAATAACAAGCCGCTGTGCCTGGCCTGTTCCACCTAGGCTGGAATGCTAGGAACCAACACCAACACCACCACTTCTTCCTCCTCAGCCCTTCCCAGTGCACACACACACAGGCACGCTCACACATCGATGTATATTATATTATATAGATGATATTTGTAGTATTCACAATTTTTGAACAAAGTTTAAAACATAACAAACTCTTAGCGCGTTAAAAATAAATTTAAAAATGAACGTACGTTCAAGTCAAAGTATTGCTCGCATCTCACGCCTCAGTCCCGTCCACTTTCAACTTCCCATTTCTGTCGCTTTTGGAATGCACTAAAATAATTTATTTATAAAATGCTCTTTACACAAAATATGCATTTAAAACACCTGCCAGATCTGTCAAGAGTTTGGCTCGTGGAGTGAAATTAGGGGTACGGTTAGGTTTCGTTTTGTCTGTGAGTAATTGCATGTTTATATTAAAACATTAAACTATCCAATTGTATTTAATTAATTTAGAGGAACAACAACTTTTGACTAGCTCACACAAACACACACACACACACTTTCTCTTTTTACCTACTATGTTATCTCTTTCTAAATTGTATTGTTATTCTCAAGCTATACAAAGTATCTTATGAAAAATATATGTATGACAGTTAATCTTGATATTCAGCATTTCATTGATTTAATAAGGGACTTATGTATTAACAAGTAAGAACGTTGCAGTCGGATGCACCCGACTGCGGTATACTCTTTTTTAGCCTCTTTGCGGAGTCAGAAGTGGGTGTGGCAATTGTATTTTTGCTCAAAACTTTCAAGTTTTTCAATTTAAGTTTGATTGGGCCCGTTCTACAGGTTTGGGAGAAACAAACATTGCTCGATTGTAAGGGCGGGGGTGGGCGTGGCAAAATTATTTTTATCCATTCTAATTAAATAGAATTCAACCTGCAAAATTTGGGGATTTATGGCTAAAGGGGTGTGGGAGATACCAACTTTGCTTATTTGTGGGGGCGGAAGTGGGGGGGAGATCTTGACACTTTGTCTGCCTATGGTATATATCAACATGCACACCAAGTTTGGTTGCTCTAGCTTCAAAACTGTGGAAAACTGTGTCTGCGTTCATACGGACAGTCGGACGGACAGACGGACATTTCACAAACCCAATATACTCTTTTTTCTTTTGGGGAAAAAGGGAGTTATAAAGTACTGCAAATGTGTGTAACAGGCAGAAGGACGCATTTTTGACTATATAAACTATATATATTCTTGATCAGGATCGACAACCGAGACGAACTAGCCATGTCCGTCTGTCTGTATGAACGCGTCGATCTCAGAGATTATAAGAGCTAGAGATACCAAACTTGGCATGCAGGTTTCTGTATACCATACGCAGATCAAGTTTATTTCAAATTTCGGATGCACCCCCCCGCACCCCCGCAAATCGCAATAGACTCCCACAGCCACAATTTTAAAGATAAAGCTTTGATTCTTGGTACACATATATGTTTAATCAATGTTGATCAGCTGTTTAAATTTCATCTCGATCGGATAAATAACACCAAAGTTATGGAAGAATCTATAAAATTTTTAAACTATTTACCATAGAGTTGATTCGAAAACTGAGTTCAGAGCAAATCTGCAACAAAATATAAAATAATAATAAAATTAAATTGCAAATATATATTTTCAGAAGTTTATTTCATTTGAATTTTAAGTCAAACAAAAATGTAAATAAAAGCAAGAGTCAAAAAGGCAAACTTATTGTTTTCAAAATATTACTGATCAAATGTTATAAAATTTAGTTCATTAATTGAAAATATGCCTATTTTTATGAACATTAGAAATATTGTTTTAGCAGTGGGTATATACAAAGGAAACTCTAAGCCGAAGGACTATTCAGAGTATTATTACGTTATTATTTAAAATTTTAAAAACTACTTAAAATTTTTCATTATGTTTGTATGGATGTTTGTTAAAGAATTACAACAATTGCCAGAAAATGGATTTGAATTTTGTGGCCAATTTTGTATAATCAAAATTGGATCTTTTGTGTGCGATGCTCCAGCAAGAGCGATGATTTTAGGAATAAAAATAGAATAGTTTTTAGACTAGCTGAAAATTATGCACGAACCAACGTAGGAAGTCGATGCCGTGCATATCTAGAACATCACACTGAACTGAAACAAAATGTATTTGAACTGCTGGAAGTGGACATGGTCAAACAGTTTGCAATGGATTATATACATGTAGTATGTTTGGGTGTTATGAGAGCATTGATGAGAGTTTGGTGTTGTAACGGACCTTCGGTTGACCCGAGCTTAAGCTGGGCTAAGCTCAGGCGGTCTAAGGACTCGTGCAACAAATTTGTAGTATAAAGCACTGACGATAAATAAGAAAACGTTTTCAGATTCAGTTTCAGTCGTTTATTTACTCAAAACCCTACTTATTCGGCACACTCGCCGCTAAGGAAATATTTAAGATTAGTTGATCCTGGCTGGGATGTCCTTCGGTGATCCTGGCCGACGTGGACACCTCTTAGGTACTCCTTGCGGTTATCAGGACTCGTCTTAGGCACTCCTGTCTCTCACAAGGACTCACAAGATCGACAAGGATGCGACCTGTTCGCTAAGAATGGATACAGGCACCTTTCTGCACCTTTTTGATATGCCTAGCACTCTGGTATACGCAAGGACTCGCTTCAGGCACTCTTGTTATCGTCAGGATTCGTCCATGGCACTCCTGTCTTTCACAAGGACTCGCAAGACTCTCTGACCTACACAAGAACTCCTGCCAGCACTCAGACTCGCTAGATCTTATTTTAGGTGTTCAAGGATAGCACTGTACTACTTCCGCGTAGCAAGGTGACCTCCTTATCAGATCTTACCTATTATCCTTTTCGTCCTGTTCGATCCTTTCGAACAGATGTTGAGATTTTGGGCTTATGTTGCTGGTTTGACGTCTCCGCGTTAACTAACTCGGTCCCACGCTGCTGTCTCCTTTTATAGGCGCCGGCAGCTGACTTTTATCGTTGTAACGGTAAATGTCACCAACGGTTTAGTTGCACTTTGACCCCTTCGGTCAGTGCACCGATGGTTGTTGATATTTACCGTAACATGCATAATTAGCTGGTCGAGTTGGTTATGCATGTTGTGAGGATCCATATTTGTGAGTCCTTACACTCCCCACTTTCTTCGGAAAAAGGCGAAAAGTCGGTTTTTTTTAATTTAAATTTGAATTTGTATTTAAACTTGAATTTGCGCCATCTGGCGCCTTGACTCAACACAGCGTTATCGGTTCCGGAACTAGTGGTTCCGAACCGCCTTTGAAGAGTTGCCATCTGTGTTGATCTTGGTGTTTTGCATCAGCTGTTGAAGAAAAGTGAGTATTCTAACTGAAACTAATTATTATTATTTATATTAACTATTTGTTATTTTTATTAATCAAGTGAGGCCCTATGGCTCCCCCTCCTCCTGATGGATGATCCCCTCTTAGCCTAAGGAATTCATTTACTATTTTTACTCCCTGTTCCCATTAAAAATGGGAAAAAGGGAGTTATAAAGTGCTGCAAATGTGTGTAACAGGCAGAAGGACGCATTTTTGACTATATAAACTATATATATTCTTGATCAGGATCAACAGCCGAGACGAACTAGCCATGTCCGTCTGTCTGTCCGTCTGTCTGTCTGTCCGTCTGTATGAACGCGTCGATCTCAGAGACTATAAGAGCTAGAGACACCAAACTTGGCATGCAGGTTCCTGTATACCATACGCAGATCAAGTTTACTTCAAATTTCGGATGCACCCCCCACACCCCCGCAAATCGCAAAAGACTCCCACAGCCACAATTTTAATGATAAAGCTTTGTTTTTTGGTACACATGTATGTTTAATCAATGTTGATCAGCTGTTTAAATTTCATCTCGATCGGATAAATAACACCAAAGTTATGGAAGAATCTATAAAATTTTTAAACTATTTACCATAGAGTTGATTCGAAAACTGAGTTCAGAGCAAATCTGCAACAAAATATAAAATAACAAGTAAGAACGTTGCAGTCGGGCTCACCCGACTGCGATATACTCTGTTTTCTGTACGTAAAAATTTTTTTCTCCAATCTATCGAAGAGTTCAAATGGAGTCATACTGCAAAATTTGGGGTTTCTAGCTATAAGGGTGTAGGAGATACAGGTTTAGCTCATTTGCGGGGGTGGTAGTGGGCGTGGCATATTTTTTTTTGGCAGGTCGGTCAAGGGTGTGGTCACTAGTCTTTATGTCAAATTTGGTTACTCTAGCTGTAAAACTGTGGAAGATATAGGTTTTTGCGGTTTGTGGGGGTGGGGGTGGGGGGGAGATCTTGACACTTTGTCTGCCTATGGTATATACCAACATGTATACCAAGTTTGGTTGCTCTAGCTTCAAAATTGTGGAAAAAACCTGCGTTCATACGGACAGACAGACGGACAGACGGACATTTCACAAACCCAATATACTCTTTTTTTCCATTTTGGAAAACAGAGTATAATAATAAAATTAAATTGCAAATATATATTTTCAGAAGTTTATTTCATTTGAATTTTAAGTCAAACAAAAATGTAAATAAAAGCAAGAGTCAACAAGTAAGAACGGTGCAGGCTCACCCGACTGCGATATACTCTGTTTTCTGTACGTATATTAAATTAAATTCTTTTAAAGACTACTTATATATATATGCTACGAACTATAAAATTTTTAGATCTTGACACTTTGTCTGACTATGGTATATACCAACATGTATGCCAAGTTTGGATGCTCTAGTTTCAGAACTGTGGAAAAAACTGCGTTCATACAGACGGGGACAGACGGGGACAGACGGACGGACGAACGGACATTTCACAAACCGAATATACTATTTTTTTCCATTTTGGAAAACAGAGTACAAAAAGTCAAACTTATTGTTTTCAAAATATTACTGATCAAAGGTTATAAAATTAAGTTCATTAATTGAAAACTCGCTGAAAAGATGCCGCGCACAAAGATATCAAAAAAAGCAAAGCTTAAACTAGAGGCGGACATTCGCGAAGAGAAAATACGCATATTCGAACTTAAAAAGGTTAAAAGTTATCAGATCTTACCTATTATCCTTTTCGTCTTGTTCGATCCTTTCGAACAGGTGTTGAGATTTTGTGTTTACGTTACTGGTTTAGTTGCACTTTGACCCCTTCGGTCAGTGCACCGATGGTTGTTGATATTTACCGTAACATGCATAATTAGCTGGTCGAGTTGTTATGCATGCTGTGAGGATCCATATTTATGAGTCCTCACAGTGTAAAGATCGGAAAGAAACACATTCAATTAGTTCTTCCAACATGAAAATTCTCTTATTGTAATAAGAAATTATGTTCCCCGCGATTTTTGCAGAAAGGTCTAGCATTTTTGCATGGAGCCCCAAGGGGTGGCCATCCGCACAGGAGAGAACGATACAAAGTTGATCAACGTTTATATTCCTCCTGTCGCTACCTGTCGAGCTGACTACAAGCCCGACATAACACCACTCCTGGATGGTGAACAGCACATTATCCTAGGCGACTTGAACGCGCACCACGCCAGCTGGTATTTCGAGCCAGGCTGTAATACTAGGGAGATTTCATAGATGAGCAAATCGAATTTTCCGATTACTGCACACTTAATGAAGACCACCCCACACAGCTAACTGCCGCAGCGCACCAGACCCCACGATCTGGCATGCTAACATCGCGATCAGCTCGGACCAGAACCCTATCAAGGTTAAGGTTTTCAAAAGTGCGGATTTCATCACAGGTGAACATCGCATTTTTGTAAGCTCGTCCGCGAGCACCGTTGCGAAAAATGGCTGCAACACTTTAAAGAGTCGGATAGAGGTTCTAAACGTCTATGGTAAACAATCAATGATGGCTTGGCCACCATCATGTTGAAACATATTGGCGAGAAAGAATTAGCATGAGCACCCTGGTGATACCGAACATATAGGAATAGATCGAAGAATTGCGTGAGCAAATAACAAATATCATTCAGGTTGAATTTGGGCAGGTGTTACTAATGGATTAACAGGGATAAAATTATAAATAAATTTGGTCTAATTAACACTAAAGCAATTAGGATAAAAAATAGAACGATAAAATCTACAATATCCTTATAAGAAGAAGTAAGAACGTTGCAGTCGGGCTCACCCGACTGCGATATACTCTGTTTTCTGTACGTAAAAATTTTTTTTTTCCAATCTATCGAAGAGTTCAAATGGAGTCATACTGCAAAATTTGGGGTTTCTAGCTATAAGGGTGTAGGAGATACAGGTTTAGCTCATTTGAGGGGTGGTAGTGGGCGTGGCATTTTTTTTTTTGGCAGGTCGGTCAAGGGTTTGGTCACTAGTATTTATGTCAACTTTGGTTAGTCTAGCTGTAAAACTGTGGAAGATATAGGTTTTTGCGGCTTGTGGGGGAAGGGGTGGGGGTGGGGGGGAGATCTTGACACTTTGTCTGCCTATGGTATATACCAACATGTATACCAAGTTTGGTTGCTCTAGCTTCAAAATTGTGGAAAAAACCTGCGTTCATACAGACAGACGGACAGACAGACGGACAGACGGACATTTCACAAACCCAATATACTTTTTTTTTCCATTTTGGAAAACAGAGTATAAAAATACGGATGAAATGGAATTTGATCAATATTTGAGTTTAAGCCAATTGGGTTATTTGATCCGGTTTGGGAAAACCATTCCCATTCCCAAACCTGAGAAACCTATAAACATAGGCTCCTCATTTCGTCCGATCCCACTCCTATCACCAATATCGTGTTCGGAGGTCGACCTATTGACCCCACCTATTGACCCCACGGAAAGGACACAACCGCGACCCACACGAGCTTCCCTTTCCCAGCTGCGCTTAGGTTCCTCAAAGCTTTTAAAACAAACATTGCTCGATTGCAAAGGTGGGCGTGGGCGTGGCAAAATTATTTTTATCCAATCTATTTAAAAGGCGACAGAATTCAATTTTGGTGGTTTTAGCTAAAGGTGTGTAAGAGGTACAGACTTTTTGTGCATCAGGTAGAATACATTCAGGTGTACGGTCGACTAAAGTGTGGCCTATTTTGATGAACATTAAAAATATTGTTTTAGCAGTGGGTATATACAAAGGAAACTCTAAGCCAAAGGACTATTCAGAGTATTATTACGTTATTATTTAAAATTTTAAAAACTACTTAACATTTTTCATTATGTTTGTATGGATGTTTGTTAAAGAATTACAACAATTGCAAGACAATGGATTTGAATTTTGTGGCCAATTTTGTATAATCAAAATTGGATCTTTTGTGTGCGATACTCCAGCAAGAGCGATGATTTTCGGAATAAAAAAGTCGTTCTGGATTTTACAGCTGCCACAAGTGCACCCAACGTGGTTGCTCCAAAATAGAATAGTTTTTAGACTAGCTGAAAATTATGCACGAACCAACGCAGGATGTCGATGCCGGGCATATCTAGAACATCACACTGAACTGAAACAAAATGTATTTGAACTGCTGGAAGTGGACATGGTTAAACAGTTCGCAATGGATTATATACATGTAGTATGTTTGGGTGTTATGAGAGCATTGATGAGAGTTTGGTGTAAAGATCGGAAAGAAATACAATCAATTAGTTCTTCCAACATTAAAATTCTCTTATTGTAATAAGAAATGATGTTCCGCCCAAATTTTGAAGAAAGCCAAGATCTATTGCTGAAATAAATAGATGGAATGCTACGGAACTTAGAATGTGTTTATTGTATACTGGACGAATCGTTCTAAAAGCAATCTTGGACTCAGAACGATAACAAACTTCCTAATTGCAGCAGTTCAAATGTTGAACAGTGATATGTTGAATGTTGAAATAAACAGGAGCACATTGATGAAGCTGAAAAGTTATTGTATGATTTTGTCAGAAAAATACCAAGACTGTACAAAGAGTCATTTTTAACGTACAAGAAATGTTAGAAATATGTGTTCTTTGAACAAATTTGACACATTCAAATTCGAAAACTTTTTGCAAAAAAATCAAATTCTAATATTTAATATGGTTAAAATAATAAGTGCGGGCAACCATACGCTTGCGCAGAGGAGTTGAAAATTGGAAACTTAACCCAGCAGACGTGCAACCCGGCACAGCAACAGGGCAACAACAACAGCAAGAGTGCAACAATAGCAGCAAGAGTGCAACCACAGCAGTGAGGAGCGGCAACAACAACGGCGAGAAGTAGATCTGAGAGCAGCAACAACAGGAACAGCGACACTAGAGCCGAGAGCAACCAGGAGTAGTAGGACGGCAGCAGAAGATCGAAAAGTCATGGTGAGCGATGATAGTTGCGAGGATTTGTGACTTGGTGCGGTAGCTGGGTGGATATATACACTGTTAAATAAAGAACAACAAAAATGCCAAATGTAAACTGTGTTGAAGTGACTTTTTGGGAGCAGGATAGGAAAACGGGAGTACCGTGTTTTGGTTGTGTGTGTGAGGGAGGGGACAACGCTTGACGGCATCACCCAGCGTTGCTCGCTCAAGACGTTTTGGGCTAAGTTACAGCAACAGCCAACCCAGCCAGATTACGGCAGATGAACTTCAGCTAGAGCAGCGAATGGAGCAGATGACTCGCCAAGCCGAGCGTGAGCTCGACAAGGCGTCAGCAAGAACTCCCGCGCTCGCAAGCTCAAAGTGAACGGGATCAGAAAATCAATAACACACATTATTGCACATCTGAAAGTTTTCGAGATCACATGGAATCACAAATGTAACGGCATAGAAAGCGACACTCGCCCGAACAAGCGCTCAAAATCCAAAAAATTCTTATGTCTATTTGGGAGATTGACGAATTGCACAATGCAACAAATTTTTAAAAATGTTTACTCCAATAACAGCCACAATACTGATAATTATCAGATGCACGCTTCCCACCACTACAACTAAACTGGACGTATAAAAAACAGAAAAAACAAGTAAGAACGTTGCAGTCGGGCTCACCCGATTGCGATATACTCTGTTTTCTGTACTAAGTGCAGAACGCTGCAAATGCCTAAAGCAGATCGAGACGGGTGCTTGGCAAAAAAAAAATTGAGATCTTGACACTTTGTCTGACTATGGTTTATACCAACATATACGCCAAGTTTGGATGCTCTAGCTTCAAAACTGTGGAAAAAAACTGCGTTCGTTCGGACGGACGGACGGACATTTCACAAACCCAATATACTCTTTTTTTCCATTTTGGAAAACAGAGTATAAAAACACTCGTCTGCTACTGGTCAGAGGACTCTGTCAACAATGCCAGATGCCCTGTGGCCACTACCCGCAAACAAGCGGAAGAATTCCCCAACTAAATTGTCCATTGCGTCAAGGAGACTGCGGGCACACGCATCTGCCTCTCCAGCGAGGGAAACAAATTCGCCAATTGTAAGAGGCGACTTAACACTGCGACGCAATCCACCCACCTACTTAGCGCACTTTAACACACCGTAAATCAAGAACCAGACTAAGAATTATTCATCGCAAGGAGCGACCATACAATTTCAATTTAAATATGATAAGAATTTCTGTATTATGTATTTCTCTTAATATTTAGCATTAAGTTCGATCAGTTTGGTAGCTCTCTCTCTATCTCGTTCCGTGTACATATGTCTTTCTCTTATATAATCTCTAACCTAGATATGCAATATTTAATTTACAATTAAATAACAACTATTATTAAATTGTTACAATTTAATGTTCCCACGTTTAGCTTTAACACTCTACACTAATGTGCGCATATCATCAAAATGAGTTACTTAATAATTTAGTTAGCCGAAAACAAAAGTCAGAAATTTGCTGTATGAATTCTTGAGGTATTAGCTCTGCATGCTACTTCTCATCGGTGACCTTCACCTTTTTGTCTAACATGGCTCCCAGGGAACGCACGAGAGGATCGAGCACCTCACGGACCTGTGACTTGGTAACATGCTGCATGGCCTCCAAGAGCTGCTGATGCAGCATGTGCTTCTCCTGTCCGCTTTGCTGGAGTAGGGCTAGAATATTGGACAGCTGATGCTTCTGGTCGTCGTCATTAAGATCACTGCTCGGATCACCGCGACAGTCACCACACTGAACGCATTCAATGTGTGTGGGCACCTCCTCAGTGGGCTGATCCAGCTGCTTTTCTGAGGGTTGTTCCACGCTGGCGCAGAGCTGAGCGGGCGCATTCGATGGAGCTGCCAATGGCTTGGGCTTACGCACCCAGCCACGACGACGCTTATCAGAGCGCACCTTAGGCACCAAGCGCGGCTCATAGAGCTTGAGATCGTTTAGAAACATTTTAAGATCGTAGCGCTCGTGCATGCCCGGTCGGGATGGTCCATGTCCATGGCTGTGCACACGCTTCTGCAGACGTCTATAGGTTTCTCTGGCCAGCTGGAAGCGCTGCTCCTGCATATCCTCAATGAACGTTAGGAAGCTAGTGCAACGCTGCTGTAGGCACTCCACAACCGGATCTTGACGATCAAGCACACCTTTTTCCAAGCACACGTTCGTCAACGTGTACATCATCTCGATGAGTGCGCTTAGCTTTTGTGGCACCTTGTCCAGCAAAAAGTAACGCAGCTGCCGCTGATACCTGCCAATCGAATGATGCATCAGTCCATAGACGCACACCACCCGCTGGCTGGCCTCGTTTGAAGTGGCGCTATTGAAGCTGGCAACCGGCGTACAGCGCACATCCTCGATCATGCCACGCAATGGATACAGATAGTTGCGCGAGAATCTCACACAGAACTCAAAGGCGTTGCGTTCACGTCGCTGCTTCTCGTGGTTGCTACAGGTGGGCATTTGCAGCTGTAGCAGGCTACCCTGCAGCTTATCCATTGCGGTTATGATGCGCTCCTGTGTGAGTGATATCTTGTTGTAAATGGACATTTTCTCAAACTTCAAATTCTCCAACGATCTGGTACAGACGACAGAGCGCACCTTGCGACGCCGTGGCGTGTTTATTTGTGGCGCTGTTGGAGTTGCTATCGCTGTCGCCGTCGCTGTGGACACCGATGATGCAAGCTGTGCCGGCGGCGTTAGGGCTGTTACATCGCGTCCGCCTGGCTGGCGTGCCAGCTCCTGCATTTTAGTAACAATTGGCGACTTGCGCTTCAACTGGCGCCCACGTGTTGTCTGTGGCGCCGTCGTTCTTGTTGGCTTGCTCTTGGCCTGGGCTTGCATCTGGCTCTGGGTATGGGTCTGGGTTTGCAGAGCGGTTGCCTTCAATGAACAAGTGCCCCTTGCCTTTTGCTGCTGTTGCTGAGCTGACTTATCAGTGGCTGTGTCAATCTTCTCTTTTCCTGGTAGCAGCTGCTGTGGATCCTGTGAAGCGCAGAGCGTGTGCGTATCCGTTTCCGATCTTTGTGATGTATAATGCATGGGCTTTAGGCTGCGCTGCAGTGAGATCCAATGAGAATGCGGCTCCAGTTCCACAAAGCAGGGCTTATGCGAGCTGGTTGTTTCGGTCATATTCGGTTCACTTAGATTATATGGCAGACGTTCAATATAGCGCATGTAGCCAGGACGATCGACATACTCCTGCTCCAGATCACTGTCCTCCACAAAGTAGGCATCCAGTGGTTCCGGTTCCGGTTCCACGTTTCCATGCTGCTCCATAAACAAACAAGCCGCCGAGGGCGTGGTATTCACTGCCTCGCACACGTTCACATGCATTACTTGTGGCATCATAGGCGAGGGTATAATGTCTGCCCACTGGGCCTGTGGCTGTGGATAATCCTCGTAGGACACTTGCTTCATATCCTGCTGCTGATCCACGCTTAAAACTTGCTTCAGACGCTGTAGTATCTTGTCATGCTCCGACTGCTTGTTTGCGATCTGTGTCTTCTTTAATAGCTTCCGCTGCGGCACAGTCTTCGCCAGCTTTGGCTGGCTAAGTGCTGGCTTCGACTGTTGGATGGGCTGCTTAATGGGCTGCTTTTTGTTGCGTCGTTGCTTTAATTTGCGCTTTGTCGTTCCGGCCTTCTGTTCCGACTCCGGTTGCTCCATACATTGCAGCTCAGCACAAACCTCTCGATGCAGTCCCTCAATGTGCATTGCATAAGCATCTGATTCCACGGGCTGTCGTTTAGCTGCTACATGCTTTCGGTTACGCCTCTTCTTCGATCTGGATTTGTTATTGATATTAGTATTGGTTTTGGTATTGGAACGAGGCATGACCGTATCTGCGCCCCCAGCCAAGCGTTCGCCGATTTGGATTCCACTCTCCTGGTCGCTATTATCGCTGCTACTGGCGCGGGGACTACCAAGTTGGATGTCAGACCCATCGCTTAACTGCAAGGACATCTGTGTTTCCACATCGAGATCACGCGATTTCACCATGCCGAGGACATCGTTGCCAGTGTTACGCATTTTGCAGAACTTCGGCCTGGCTAGTTTGTGCATTTCTGAATCCCTTTTGATCTCCTCGCGCTCAGCAGCGCGTTGCAGATTATAGCGCTTCACAGCATTCTTGATGGAGTCGGGGTTCGTAAACTGATCCAAGTACAAGGACTTATTACTTATTTTCTACCGACGATGCCTAGTTCAGTTGCGTACTTACCTGAAATTCGTGGGCATACGACTGGCCATACAAATCGTGAATTTTCAACATATCTCTGAATGATCACTGCAACTGTGGGTGGGATGGCGGATTTATAAGGAAAGTCTCAGAGTGTGTATATGTAGATTTTGCGGTGGGGTAAAAAGTATAACCAGATGAAATTTTGTTCTATGTACGCTTCCAAAAAAATTAAAATTATGTTTATTTATTCTGCTTGACTCTAACGCTTTATCAAAGCTGCCTATTTTACTGACAGACTTTGACGACAATCTTGTTCCTTATGTATTTTAGGATTGTTCTCGTTAGAAAGTATCGCACGAAATCTCTGCAAACAGTGGTAAGTCTCTGTATTTTTTACATATAGCGCGCTTATGCAAATACTACGCTTTCAATTCCTAACTAATCAAGATTATTACCATAATTGAACTAATACTCAACGATGAGAGTGAGCGAATAGTGGATGTATCACTGTGGACGGCAGTCCACGCTATTGACGAAGCACCCTCGAAAAGTGTGAAAATCGACTAGCAATATATACAGAAAGAATGAAAGATTTGCTGTCAGCGTCCGATCAGATCAAACTATATACCGATCGAAAGGTATTACTTTAAGAAAAACAAGTAAGAATACTCTAGTCGAGTGTGCCCGACTACGAGACTCCCTGCTTCCAACTTGCATTTCAAGCAGTTCAGCGGCAACACAAGCAAGCAGTGCACTTAACTCGTAAACTGCTTGTCAAACTGTTGTTGCTGCCAGCTAATACGGGCGTAACACAAGCAAGCAGTGCACTTAACTCGTAAACTGTTTGTCAAACTGTTGTTGCTGCTAGCTGAGACGGGCGTAATAGATTCTTCCATAACTTTGGTGCAATTTATCCGATCGTGTTGAAATTTACACATCCGAAAGACATTGATTAAACATACATGTGTACCAAAAATTAAAGCTTTATCTTTAAAATTGTGGCTGTAGGAGTCTTTTGCTATTTGCGGGGGTGCGGGGGGTGCATCCGAAATTTGAAATAAACTTGATCTGCGTATGGTATACAGGAACCTACATGCCAAGTTTGGTGTCTCTAGCTCTTATAGTCTCTGAGATCGACGCGTTCATACAGGCGGACAGACAGACAGACAGACGGACATGGCTAGTTCGTCTCGCCTGTTGATCCTGATCAAGAATATATATAGTTTATATAGTCGGAAATGCCTCCTTCTGCCTGTTACACACATTTGCAGTACTTTAAAACTCCCTTTTTCCCATTTTTAATGGGAACAGGGAGTAAAAAGTGCATATTAAGACCTTTAGTAACTCATCTAGTTCATGAGTTATGGGTCTGCAAGTTGGAAAGGATTAAAATAATTGGAGCTTATGGGGCCGTTGTGGCATTTTAGTAAACTTTGTTAGTGCACAACTACTCTAATTTTATATACGCGTCGAATAAGCCCAAACCACCCAAATCTAACAATTCACTCAAACGTTATATACATTTATAAATTAGAGAGGCACAAAATCGATATGAAAAGGTGGTCAGTTTGTCTGTCTGTTTGTTTGTCTGATTATTTATTTCAACGCGTTGGATAGCTATCAAGAATTTGTGAACTTGTTTCCCATCATAACCCAAGAAACGTTTGTTCCCGCAAGTTTAGCGAGGAAACGCTAAGGCTGCTGCTGCTGCTAAGCCTAAGTCAACTTATGCTGCATCTAGCGATAAAAAGCGCAGCTATCAAAGTGCATGAAGCGCATGAAAAAAAACACGAGCTAGTCAACTTAAAGCAGCAACTGCTGCAGATTATATTGGATGATAATCCGTTGTTGGAGGAATTGACAGCTATTGCCAAGCCAGTGCTAAAGACACCGGCGATTCCTTCAATAAACCAATTGCAAATCAGCCAAAATAAAGTCTTGAAGCTTATTTTAAATCTCCCGTGGCATCATTCTACGTTTGATCTACATTGTCGAGACAACAATATATTTGAACAAATGAAAGAGACCTTAAATGAACCGTGGAAATCATACGGAATCGATATTGCAATGACCAACTGCACACCATTGGACCTGATACAGGTAGACCGATCTGCCAAATATACACATGCTGGAACAACAAGTTCAAAAAAGCTGGAGGAGAAGGATGATGTATATCTAGTTACCATGATAACATGCCTTTATAGGTATGCATTTACACATGAAAAACAACAACCTGCCATTGCGCGGAAAATAAGGGAGGTTGTGGGACCACTACGTAATAATGAATCATACAAAATAGATTATGAGGCTGGAAGTGGTAACAAAGATACATTAAAAAGCTTCCCGGAGCTAGATATAATGATCTCGGCATTAGATATGTTTTTACATAAATTCCCTCAAAACAAGTTTGGAAGAGCGAGACTAGGGAGCATAATCACCCGATATGTCGGATTCTCAGGATATGCAAATTTAGAACATCTAAAAAAGCTCCTATCTAAAAAGGAGCTGGGAGACACCATTTGCTGGTTCTTTAGTGATCAGGCGAGAAGAGAGATTAGGGGGATGGTGTTCAATAATGATGAATTATCAACTCAACATTCCTACTGTCCCTACACCATGGGATTTAAATTAGCGGAGAGGAGTATGTATTCTGCAGCCAATAATCCGGTTATGCATTTAACAACGCATATAGTCGGAACACTGGTGGGAAACCCGAGATCCATGAATGCAATTATGAAGAATTATGCTGGCATAAACCATGCGGCGACGAATGCAGTAATCATATTTATGGCACATCGGCGCAGTGGCAATTTGGATGTGCAATTCTTACCGGCCGAGCAGGGGAAAAGGGTTTTGAAAAACAAAAAGAATCAACGAGAACTTGCCAAAAAACTGCAAGAAAGTGGAGCCCAAGTATCTGAGACAACAGAAGAGATCTTGGAGATGGAGCGTCCGAATGGATCTGAATCACCATATGAATGGTTGGATTATTACAAAGACCAAAAATTCCAATTCACTAAAGAAGAAGAAAAGACCTTACGGGATGCTATTAAAGGTATTAATCAGCCGAGAGAGGAGTTCATTGGATTGTGGGTTAAGCAGAATTTGCTGTCAGTAATATCAATTGAAGAAACTACCTCATTAAATAATCTGATCTAAGTCTTAAACACAAAACTGTCAGCACATCAATGGAACAATTAAATTAAGTTTAATTAAGACAGAACAATGCTGAAATGGTAGATATTAGATTATCGCGACTATCGCAAAATTTCATAACCAAGTGTCAAGAATCAAGCTATTCGCATATAAACTAGTGATGGCAAAAGTAGTCCGCGAATTTTGTTAACCAATATGGCAGCTAGCACTCTCAATCAAACATATTCTTTGTACAAGTGTAAAGTTCTGCTGACACTAAAAATTAAAATATTAAAAAAAATTTTACAAAATTCTAGATGAGCAATGAAGTATATTCTAAATTAGTAGGGTGCTGCTCGAACAAAAGTGACAAGCCACAAGGCGGAAAAGGTCGGTAAAAGAAGCCCATCTCTGTCGATGTCGGACCAAAGTTGGAAAATGATCAACCGCCTGTTTAGTTTTGTTAATGTGTAGTGTATTGCAACGTGTATATTGTTCCGGTATTTCAGTGTCCCGTCCATTTTTAAGCCCACGCCCGCCCCACCCTGCCCGACCCGGATCCTCTCGAGCGTGTTCCGAGCGTTTTCTCTGCACGCTCGGCGGGATTTCGGTCGGGCGGGTCGCCAGGAAAGTCCAGGGAATGTGCTGCGTGTCCGCTGCATTTCCTGGCCCTTCCCTGGCGTCGTGCTCTTTTCCCCCATGCCCACCACACCCTGCCCGGCCCGAATCCTCCCGAGCGTATTTCGAGCGTTTCTCTGTGCGTTTGGCGGGATTTCGGCCGATCGGGTCATCCAAAAGCCCCAAGGGGTGTGCAGTGAGCTAAAAAAATTTAGAAAGAGAGTTAATTGCAAATGCGGAATCTCAAAGAGCTTAGGATCGTGGAGCAAGCGGCAGATACTCTCCGTAGATCAATTCGTAAACAAAATGCAGGAATAAGAGCAGCCGAACAGCAACAGAACACAGTAGAACATACACAAAGACGGACGAATGTAGAAAACAACTAACAAGAGCAAGCAGTGGACACTTCACATAGAGCAGAAAATAGACAAAATGAAGAATTTAGAGCAGCCGAACAGCATCAGAATACAGTAGAACATACACAAAGACGGACGAATGTAGAAAACCGACAAAGCGAACAAGCAGTGGACACTTCACCTAGAGCAGAAAGTAGACAAAATGAAGAATTTAGGCAACGAGAGCAATCAGTAGATACTTCACGTAGGGCAACACGCAGACAAATTGAAGAGACTAGGTAACGAGAGAGAGCAGCTAACACTTCACGTATGGCAACACGTGGACAAAATGATAGAAGATTGGCAAGAGAGGCAGGTCTAGTATGTGGGGATGCCAATGAACCAGGGCAGGAAAACACTCCGCCAGCACTTCAGTGGCTAGACTCTGAGATAGTTTTGTTCAATAGAAGAGTAAAACCGGGCCCTGATCAACTTTGCTTTTGCTGCAAAGGGCTTTGGTTTCCACATCAAGTTGATACAATTTCTTGACAGTATATTGAACTAAGAAACGAGCATAGTGTAGAAATTTTTGAGTCTTATTACTGTGTTCCCATCAGAAAGTAATATTTATAAAATTTGCAAGTCCTGTAGTCGCACCATTAAGTTAGGTGGACTGCCAAAAGCCTCCATTGAAAATGGTTTACATTTTCCAATTCTTCCACAGTGTTTGAAAGGAATATAGCCATGATTTCATGGCTAAAACCATTCGACCCCTAAAAATAATTAATGCTAGGCGCTTTTTGGTAACAACTGAGCTTTACAAGCGTTATAACATTTCCATTAATACTTCACTTTCTTCTGCTCCCGAAAATGTACCTTTCTTTGCAACAGATCAAGATAGGGCATTGTTTAATCAGATTAGTCAGGCCAATACTCAGAATCAGGAAGCCCACCCAGATAAATAGTAAGAGCAGCTTAATCCAGGGGGGGTAAGAAACTTTGCTATATTTATTTATTAAATATGAAATACATGTAGCACATGTTAACATGCAGAGAATTCAAATGGCTCCAGGCGAAGGTCAGCGATCCCAGGAGCAGGAAGAGTTAGTTGAGAAAAATTGTAAGGAATTTTATTGGGAAAATGAGGACCTTATCAACAGTAATCGTGACAAGTACGATGTATTTAGGGAGAGACCCACTATGCTAGAAGACGCGCTTAGGGAGGGCAATCAAGTTGATGGTAAAATTCAGATAGACGATCAGATAGTTTTAGATGAAGAGTTTAGAGTTCTGGCTTTTCCACAAATAAATTCTCAATTGAATGTTTTGAATGTTCATTCGAATGACAATAACGATCCAGAAGTGAGCAATAACCAACTTCGGATGGTTACACTTCCACCCCTTATTTCTTGTGAAAGTTTATCAGATTTAATTAGATCACTGAATCTGCAACAAAAGGATTTCCTTACCCACGTTCTACATAATGCCAATATGAAGAACATCTTTCATGAATTTGTTGGTAGGGGAGCTGGAGTTGGCAAAAGTCGACTTATTTCTGCACTTTCCAGTCATTAACTTCGTTTTATAATTACAAGCCAGGATGTAATCCAACTTCGGCAAAAGTCATTTTATGTGCTCCAAGTGGTAAAGCTGTTTTTGGAATTAAGGGTTCCACACTTCATACAATGTTTTCTCTAACTGTGAACCAGTCAGCCTCTGCTTTCAGAGAATTAGGCCCAGATTTCCTAAATAGCCGTCGATCATATTTAATTGATCTTAAAGCTCTAATCATTGATGAAATATCAATGGTAGGCGCCAAAATGTTTGAATCTACTCTATGGAATTGTTTCAAGTTCTTTGAACTTACAGAGATTATGCGACAACGTAATGATCAGCTGTTTGCTATAGCCCTTAATAATATAGCATCTGGCCAGATGACGTAGGCTAGACTTAATACCAACTCCTCCCCATATGTCTTATGCTAAAGACTTTGTAAAGGAAAGGGTAAGGAATTACTTTTTTTGGGTGGGAGGGTAATAAGACTATTTGGTTGACCATTACAAGTCTTCATTTTTTCGCGAGTGTCCAGCCGCGGATTAGTTACATTTGATCAGTGAGTGAGTGAAGTCGCGTTATTTTAAACCTAAAAACCCGCAGTTGTTAAAGTAATTTTTAAAGTGATTTTAAAATTATAATAACTTGTGTTTTTGTTCGGTTTTAATTTTGTGAGTTTTCTTTAATTCGTGTGTCCAATGTGATTATCCCAACTGTGAGTCAATTTTCATTTTTATTTTTGTATACACATTTATACGTTTATCTTCCAACATATTTTCTAAAAAGTCTTTTTAAAGACTATTTTATTAAGATATATTTTATTTAAATTTTCATAAGCCCCCCATACATACAGACCTTAAAACATACATACATTCAAATCTATATACATTCATTTAATCAGAAATATTTTCAAATTTGCACACATACTTTCAAACTTTCATATTTACATTTATTTAAACATACATATATACATTCTTACAGACGTACAAACTTATATTCATATTTTTCCAAACATATCCATACTTTACTTACGTTCAATATTATTAATTACATATATTAACATTTACGCATATACATTCACATATACTAACATTTTATCGTCTATACAAACATATATTTTATAACCATGCCAAGATTAAATAGGGTATCAGCTTCGCAAAGATTGCGAAATCAAGCAATTAGAAATAGGAGTCGTAGGGAAAATCCTGAGAATTTAGAAAGGGAGTTAGTTGCAAATGCGGAATCACAAAGAAACCGCAGGGATAATGTAGAGCTTAGGATTGCTGAGCAAGCAGCAGATACTCTCCGTAGGTCAGTACGTAGACAAAATGCAGAAAGTAGACAACGAGAGCAATCAGCAAATTCTTCACAAAGGGCAGAACGTAGACAAAATGAAGAGATTAGAGTAGCCGAACAGCGACAGAATACAGTAGAACATGCACGTAGACGGACAAACGTAGAGAACAGACAACGAGAGCAGACAGCAGATACTTCATGTAGGGCAACACGTAGACAAAATGAAGAAATTAGGGAACGAGAGCAGGCAGCAAATACTTCACAAAGGGCAGAACATAGACAAAACGAAGAAATTAGAGTAGCCGAACAGCGACAGAATACAGTAGAACATGCACGTAGACGGACAAACGTAGAGAATAGACAACGAGAGCAGGCAGCAAATACTTTACGTAGGGCAAGTCGTAGACAAAATGAAGAAATTATACTCAGACGGCCGAATGTAGAGAACAGACAACAAGAGCAAGCAGTAAACACTTCACAAAGGGCAACACGTAGACAAATTGAAGAAATTAGGCAACGAGAGAGAGCAGCTAACACTTTCAATAGCAAGAGAGGCTGGTTTAGTAGAGGAGCAAGCCAATGAATTAGAGCAGGAAAATACCCCGCCAGCACTTCAGTGGCTTGACTCTGAGATAGTTTTGTTCAATAGGATAGTAAAACAGGGCCCTGATCAACTTTGCCTTTGCTGCAAAGGGCTTTGGTTTCCACACCAGGTTGATAAAATTTCTCGTCAAGTCATTGAACTAAGAAACAAGCATAGTGTAGAAATTAGTCTTACTACTGTGTTCCCATCAGAAAGTAATATTTATAAATTTTGCAAGTCCTGTAGTCGCACTATTAAGTTAGGTGGACTGCCAAAAGCCTCCATTGAAAATGGTTTACATTTTCCGATTCTTCCACAGTGTTTGAAAGGTCTTAACCACTAGAAGAAAGGCTTATTTCCCCAAGAATTCCCTTTATGGTTATCAGATCATTAGGGCATGAGCGTCAAAACTCAATTAAAGGAGCTGTAGTTAATGTCCCAATTCCCGTCGCCAATGTCGTCACCTCTCTCCAAAGATCTTTTCACAAAGCCGAGGTTGTTCCGCTCCACCTCAAGCGGAGATTGGAATATAACCATGATTTCATGGCAAAAACCATTCGACCCCTAAAAATAATTAATGCTAGGCGCTTTTTGGTAACAACTGAGCTTTACAAGCGTTATAACATTTCCATTAATGACTTCACTTTCTTCTGCTCCCGAAAATGTACCTTTCTTTGCAACAGATCAAGATAGGGCATTGTTTAATCAGATTAGTCAGGCCAATACGCAGAATCAGGAAGCCCACCCAGATAAATAGTAAGAGCAGCTTAATCCAGGGGGGGTAAGAAACTTTGCTATATTTATTTATTTATTTATTATCAACTAAGAAAAGTCGACATAATTAAATATGAAATACATGTAGCACATGTTAACATGCAGAGAATTCAAATGGCTCCAGGCGAAGGTCAGCGACCCCAGGAGCAGGAAGAGTTAGTTGAGAAAAATTGTAAGGAATTTTATTGGGAAAATGAGGACCTTATCAACAGTAATCGTGACAAGTACGATGTATTTAGGGAGAGACCCACTATGCTAGAAGACGCGCTTAGGGAGGGCAATCAAGTTGATGGTAAAATTCAGATAGACGATCAGATGGTTTTAGATGAAGAGTTTAGAGTTCTGGCTTTTTCACAAATAAGTTCTCAATTGAATGTTTTGAATGTTCATTCGAATGACAATAACGATCCAGAAGTGAGCAATAACCAACTTCGGATGGTTACACTTCCACCCCTTATTTCTTGTGAAAGTTTATCAGATTTAATTAGATCACTGAATCTGCAACAAAAGATTTTCCTTACCCACGTTCTACATAATGCCAATATGAAGAACATCTTTCATGAATTTGTTGGTGGGGCAGCTGGAGTTGGCAAAAGTCGACTTATTTCTAATTATGCGACAACGTAATGATCAGCTGTTTGCTATAGTCCTTAATAATATAGCATCTGGCCAGATGACGTAGGCTAGACTTAATACCAACTCCTCCCCATATGTCTTATGCTAAAGACTTTGTAAAGGCAAAACATTTAAATAACGCACAAAAAACAAGTAAGAATACTCTAGTCGAGTGTGCCCGACTACGAGACTCCCTGCTCCCGTACTCAACTTGCACAGTGCATGTCAAACTGTTGTTTCTGCCTGCTGAGACAGGGGAAATAAGTTTTTCCATAACTTTGGTGCTATTTATCCGATCGTGTTGAAATTTACAGATCCGAAAGACATTGATTAAACATACATGTGTACCAAATTAAAGCTCTATCTTTAAAATTGTGGCTGTGGGAGTCTTTTGCGATTTGCGGGGGTGCGGGGGGGTGCATCTGAAATTTGAAATAAACTTGATCTGCGTATGGTATTCAGGAACCTACATGCCAAGTTTGGTGTCTCTAGCTTTTGTAGTCTCCGAGATCTGTGTGTTCATATGGACAGACGGACAGACAGACAGACAGACGTACATGGCTAGATCGTCACGGCTGTTGATGCTGATCAAGAATATATAGTCGGAAATGCTTCCATCTGCCTGTTACACACATTTGCAGTACTTTATAACTCCCTTTTTCCCATTTTTAATGGGAACAGGGAGTAAATAGTATTCTTCAGGCAGTAAAAGATTTTGAACCTAATGAAACACAAGGAAAGCTTTACGAACTTCTCCTCAAAGCTACTGCAAAATATTTGGTAACTGCCGATATCGATACTGCAGACGGTGTTTTAATGGCTTCAGTTCATCCACACCGTAATTTTATGGATACAATTTTTAGATGAAATTGTAGGAGCTAATGCGCGAGCCAAGCGTGTTCATGAATTGAAACCTTCTTGGACTTTAGTCCAGAAAACTGTTAAAAGTTTTCAGTTCCATTCGAACAATAAAGTAAATACTGACCGTGCGCAGTGTCCAGTAGTAGCAGCAGAGGCCATGACTTTTTACAAAAGTCAGGGTGCTATATACAACACTGTGGACTTTCACCCTTCCCGCTCTATAAAGCGAGCAGCTTTATATGTAACTTGCAGTCGAGCCATAAGTGCATCTGGGCTTTACATAGTGGGGGAATTTATTCCCCCAAACTCTCACACAGGTTCTGCTGTAAGTATTGAGTTAGATCTATTACGATCTGAAGAACTGTTCAAGACGCACTTCGATCATTTGATCAATAGCTCAGACTGCAATGTTTTTATACTCTTTTTTAAACTTTTTTGAAAAAAAAGGAAAAAAGAGTATATTGGGTTTGTGAAATGTCCGTCCGTCCGTCTGTCCGTCTGTCTGTCCGTCTGTCCGTCTGTATGAACGCAGGTTTTTTCCACAGTTTTGAAGCTAGAGCAACCAAACTTGGTATACATGTTGGTATACACCATAGGCAGACAAAGTGTCAAGATTTCCCCCCCACCCCCACCCCTTCCCCCACAAACCGCAAAAAGCTATATCTTCCACAGTTTTATAGCTAGAGTAACCAAATTTGGCACAAGGGCTACTTATCAAATTCTTGATTGATCTGACAAAAAAAAATTCGGCCACGCCCACCCCCGCCCCCACAAATAGGCAAAGTCTGTATCTCCCCCACCCCTTTAGCTAGAGTCCCCAAATTTTGCAGGTTGAATTCTATTGTCCTATTAAATCGATTGGATAAAAATAATTTTGCCACGCCCACCTCCGCCCTTGCAATCGACCAAAATTTGTTTCTCCCAAACTTGTAGAACGGGCCCAACCAAACTTAAATTGATGGCAAAACTTGAAAGATTTGAGCAAAAATATAATTGCCACGCCCACTTCTGGCTCCGCAAAGAGGAGAAAAAAAGAGTATATCGCAGTCGGGTCCATCTGACTGCAACGTTCTTACTTGTTTTTCCATTACACTGAGAGCCTTCACAGCCATTTTAGTGACATTTGCTCTGATCAACTTATGTTACAATCTTCCATACTATGTTTTGTAGAGACCTCCACAAACTCAATTGAAACATATGATATTCCTGACTTTTAAACAGTCGTTCGATTGGATTGCCTTTCAAAAATAGGACCTCGTCCCAAGAGAGGCATTCTTGTGTTTATAAAAAATGCACTTTCTGATCATTTCAGTTGATCTGCGACTGGTCAATTTTTTTCGGAGTCAGCTGTTTTTGAGTACGCTGTGTTTAAATACAAGAACCTTAGAGTTTTAGTTTTATTTAGGAGTCCTGCTTATCCAATTCGTAAATTTTAAGCAGAATTTGAAAATTTATTTAATAGCTTCACTTTTTTAAATAGTCATTCAATTATTTTAGGAGACTTTAAATTATGCCTGCGAACTCTATCTAGTAGTTGCAGTAGGACTTACAATTTTCTAGGTTCAATTAATTTTTGATCTCTTTTAGATCCATATACATCAACAACCAAGGCTGATACCCATATTGACTGTGCTTTCTCAAATATTTCAGACAAAGTGTCAAGATCTCCCGATCACCCCCACTCTTTCCCCCACAAAAAGCAAAAACTAACATCTTCTTTTGCAGTACTCCTTTTGAACTCTTCGATGGATTGAATAAAAAAAAAATTTGACACGCCAACCCCCGCCGACGTTACGTAGGGCAACACGTAGACAAATTGAAGAAACTAGGCAACGAGAGAGAGCAGCTAACACTTCACGTATGGCAACACGTGGACAAAATGATAAAAGATTAGCAAGAAAGGCAGGTTTAGAAGATGAGGATGCCAATGAACCAGAGCAGGAAAATACCCCGCCAGCACTTCAGTGGTTAGACTCTGAGATAGTTTTGTTCAATAGAATAGTAAAACCGGGCCCTGATCAACTTTGCTTTTGCTGCAAAGGGCTTTGGTTTCCACATCAAGTTGATACAATTTCTCGACAGTATATTGAACTAAGAAACGAGCATAGTGTGGAAATTAGTCTTACTACTGTGTTCCCATCAGAAAGTAATATTTATAAATTTTGCAAGTCCTGTAGTCGCACTATTAAGTTAGGTGGACTGCCAAAAGCCTCCATTGAAAATGGTTTACATTTTCCAATTCTTTCAGAGTGTTTGAAAGGTCTTAACCACTAGAAGAAAGGCTTATTTCCCCAAGAATTCCCTTTATGGTTATCAGATCATTAGGGCATGAGCGTCAAAACTCAATTAAAGGAGCTGTAGTTAATGTCCCAATTCCCGTCGCCAATGTCGTCACCTCTCTCCAAAGATCTTTTCACAAAGCCGAGGTTGTTCCGCTCCACCTCAAGCGTAGATTGGAATATAACCATGATTTCATGGCTAAAACCATTCGACCCCTAAAAATAATTAATGCTAGGCGCTTTTTGGTAACAACTGAGCTTTACAAGCGTTATAACATTTCCATTAATGACTTCACTTTCTTCTGCTCCCGAAAATGTACTTTGCAACAGATCAAGATAGGGCATTGTTTAATCAGATTAGTCAGGCCAATACTCAGAATCAGGAAGCCCACCCAGATAAATAGTTAGAGCAGCTTAATCCAGGGGGATTTATTTATTATCAACTAAGAAAAGTCGACATAATTAAATATGAAATACATGTAGCACATGTTAACATGCAGAGAACTCAAATGGCTCCAAGCGAAGGTCAGCGACCCCTGGACATGATTGGTGAAGAGGATGCTGAAGAGTTGTCCTTTCCAACCAAATTCGCAGGCAACAAAAGGAAATGCTAGGCGTGGTTGTAGAACCGACAAGATTTTCTATAATTATAAAAAAATAGAAATGATTTTAATAAGAAGCAATACTTCTATTTGCTTGAGAAAACATAGTGCTCCTCGATCTATTACGGCAGGTAATGCCCTTAACGAGGACCACATGAATAATTTAATTCTTCATGATGACGGCTATCGAGTGCTGAAGGGTATTCGGTCATCTCCAGATCATTGGGAAGATGCGAAAGAGTCAATCCTTGCTTGAGCAAGGCACTAAACAAAAAGATAAAATTATCTCACCAAATGTGACGCCGCACATGTGAACTGTAACAACTGTACACACATGTGTGATAACGATAAGCCAACAGAAACTAAGCATAGGATATATTCCACATGTAATTTTAGTAATCATATGTTAAAAAACGAAAACTATTGTAACTTTAATAATTCTATCTCTGTTATTCATAAAATAGAATCCACATACATTTAAGGCATAAAAGCGCATACAAAACCAATAAAGAACTCAGTCTTAACAAAATAAAACCTGGACGCGTTTCATTTCATTTCATTTTTAATAGGGCTCGGCAGAAAATAAAAGGTACTTTTAAAGGAACGCGACAGAGGCGCAATCAACTTTAAACTATGCTTACAATGTTCTAATTTCTAAATAGTAAGGAATTTTATTGGGAAAATAAGGACCTTATCAACAGTAATCGTGACAAGTACGATGTATTTAGGGAGAGACCCACTATGCTAGAAGACGCGCTTAGGGAGGGCAATCAAGTTGATGGTAAAATTGAGAGAGACGATCAGATAGTTTTAGATGAAGAGTTTAGAGTTCTGGCTTTTCCACAAATAAGTTCTCATTTGAATGTTTTGAATGTTCATTCGAATGACAATAACGATCCAGAAGTGAGCAATAACCAACTTCGGATGGTTACACTTCCACCCCTTATTTCTTGTGAAAGTTTATCAGATTTAATTAGATCACTGAATCTGCAACAAAAGATTTTCCTTACCCACGTTCTACATAATGCCAATATAAAGAACATCTTTCATGAATTTGTTGGTGGGGGAGCTGGAGTTGGCAAAAGTCGACTTATTTCTAATTATGCGACAACGTAATGATCAGCTGTTTGCTATAGCCCTTAATAATATAACATCTGGCCAGATGACTGCAGATGACATAGCTCTACTACGATCGAGAACTTGTAGGATAGACGAACGCAACAAATAACGAAGTCATAGGCCATAACAAACGTAGGCTAGACTTAATACCAACTCCTCCCCATATGTCTTATGCTAAAGACTTTGTAAAGGCAAAACATTTAAATAACGCACAAAAAACAAGTAAGAATACTCTTGTCGAGTGTGCCCGACTACGAGACTCCCTGCTCCCAACATGCATTTCAAGCAGTTCAGCGGCAACACAAGCAAGCAGCGTACTCAACTTGCACAGTGCATGTCAAACTGTTGTTTCTGCCTGCTGAGACAGGGGAAATAAGTTTTTCCATAACTTTGGTGCTATTTATCCGATCGTGTTGAAATTTACACATCTCATCTCATACACATGGTGTCTCTAGCTTTTGTAGTCTCCGAGATCTGTGTGTTCATACGGACAGACGGACAGACAGACGGACATGGCTAGATCGTCACTGCTGTTGATGCTGATCAAGAATATATATAGTTTATATATTCGGAAATGCTTCCATCTGCCTGTTACACACATTTGCAGTACTTTATAACTCCCTTTTTCCCATTTTTAATGGGAACAGGGAGTAATAATAATAATACAAGTTCAAATTTTTCTTTAAATTCATAGAAAAACTGGAAATAATGATGGAGGCCTGCCTGAAGACCTTTGCTGCTCTGGCTTTAAAATAAATTGTTATTTAGAATTAATTCTCTTTAACAATTAAATAAATAAAAAGTGATGTAGGCCATATGTCAACAGAACGCGAAGATTGAGTGCCTCACAAGACGGCAGCCAGACGAGAGGTCAGTCAAGACGCAATTCCCCATTAAGAGCGAATGCGTTCTTGAAGAGATTAATGGGGACATTGGCATTGGCGACAAAACGGCATATGTAAGTTAATTTTTACTCAAGTTACTTATATTTAATTAAATTTAAAATTTTTTCTATTTACATTTTTAACAGATAAGGGCTATAAGGGGACTTATGTACCCGGGCGGAATCGGCAAAAACTTCAAAAACTTGATTAACGATGGGCTGGCCTCATGCTTCAATAAGGATGGCGTGCAGGTGAAGAAGTGCCTAAAGACGTTTACTCATCTTTATGATGCAATTATCGGTAAATAAATTCAAATAATTTTTGTTAATTTTTTAAATGCTAATTATAAAATAATTTTATTTTCATAATATTGGCCCTGAGCTTTTATTATTTTGCATTACTCACTTATAAAAAAAATAGTTATTTGTTAATTTTTTGAATTTGTACGCTTATATATTTTGGATTAAAATATAATTGGCCATAAAAAAAAAATAAAAAAAAGAAGCGGTGGCAAAAAAAAAAAAGATAGAATTTGTTTCCGAACAGAGCAAGCGCAGGATGCTCAGCCTCTTCGGGTTCCTCAGGGTCTTGAGGCTCCTCAGACAGGCCAAAAGGGCCATGGTGGTTTGACTTGGTCTTACCCTGCGTGCATATTTAAGCAGATTGATTTGATGTATAATTCCGTTAGAAATCAATTTGTAAAATAGAACAAAGCGGCCAAACTTCTATCTTCTGACCTGGATTCGAGCATCGATTTGCTCAACAATTTTAAATTTGGGACTCCACCTACGCGCCAACTGGAGTCTCAATTTTTGGATGTTCCCTCTTCAGATGCGCCCTCCTCACTGCCCTCCGGTTCTACCCAGCCACCTTCAAACAAATGAAAAAAAAAGAGTATATTGGGCTTGTGAAATGTCCATCTGTCCGTCTGTCTGTATGAACGCAGTTGTTTTTCACATGTTATATACCATAGGTAGACAAAGTGTTAAGTTCTCCAACCACCCCTTCCCCTTCAAACGACAAATACTTACATCTTCCATAGTTTTACAGCTAGAGTAGCCGAATTAGACCCCGACTTCGCTAAGAGACAAACAAGAGTATATAGCAGTCAGGATTTTCCGAATGCAACGTTCTTACTTGTTATACTTTTTTTTTAATTAAAAAAAAAAGCAAAGAAAAAAGAGTCTATTGGGTTTGTTAAGTCTGTCCGTCCGTCCGTCCATCCGTCTGTCTGTCGGTCCGTCCGTCTATATGAGCGCAGTTTTTTTCCACAGTTTTGAAGCTAGAGCAACCAAAGTTGGTATACATGTTGATATATACCGTAGTAAGACAAAGTGTCAAGATATGTAGATAAACATCTAATGTTATTTATTAAAATAAAGTTATGTCGGCAGCTTATTTAGCGGGCAGATATTTTTTGAAGTTGGAACCCACCGCATCTTCGATATTAGCAAAACCTAGTTTATGAAGCTGTTTGGAGAGGTCCTCCTTGATGCGCTCAACCAGATCGGGGCCTTCGTGTACGAGTGCCGAATAGATTTGTACATAGGAAGCTCCAGCTTCGATCTTCTCAAATGCATCCTGACCAGACGAAACACCACCAACGCCTACAATGGTAACGTTTCCTTTGGTAAGTTTGTACATTTGTGCAATCAGTTTGGTGGAGTGATCTCGAAGACGCTGGCCACTTAAGACACCTATCCTACTATCAATTATGGAGTCGCTGAGATTTTCCTGTTCCACTATTGTATTGGAGACAATTAGGCCATCCACATGGCAACCTCTCATGTTTATGACCGAGACAATGTCTTTCATGTCCGTCAGGGTCATATCTGGAGACAATTTCAACAGAATGGGTACCCTTCTCTTCTGTTTGAGGTCGTCACGCGCTCTTTTTACTGCCACCAGCAGTTCGATGAGCTTCAACTTGTTCTGCTTGCTCCGTTGTCCTTTCCTACTAACACTATTAAAATTTATAACAACATAGTCGGCAACTGGCCCAAATGTCTTCACACCCAACACATAATCACTGATGGGTGCTCTTGAGTCACGATTACTTCCCAAATTAACACCCACGATTGCTCCAAAGTTGTCCTGTGTGCGAAGTTTACGCAGTCGCTGTGCTACCACCTGATGCCCCTCACTGTCAAAGCCATGATAGTTGATCATCGCACGATCGTCGTTCAAGCGAAGGACACGTGGATTGTGAAAACCCTTTTGGGCTATGGGTGTTACGCTACCAATCTCAATGAAACCAAATCCTAAATCCTTTAGTCCACGAACGGCCTCACCGTTCTTATCAAAGCCGGCCGCGATTCCAATGGGATTACTTATGGTCCGACCAAAAAACGAGGTGTGCAAGTTGAGATCGTCCATGTAATTTGATGCAGGATATATGCGATACTTGCATGCCAGGACTGCTAAATTGTAAGTCGTCTCGGCTGGGAGTAAATGCACTGCCGGCATAACAAAAGTGTGGAATAGACGATCCCTGTTCTCGTATGCTGTTATACCCGTAAATATTGCTGTGACGCTTAGAGTCAAAATACCCACTGAGCGTAGGCGGCCCTACGAAACCAATTTCGTTAAATAAAACTTTAATTTATGTCTTACAGAGCTTACAATTAGCCTATTGGACTGACTCATCGCTCAATTTTAAAGTTTTTTCTTCAATTGGTTGGCGAGGTTGATCGTCTGGGTAATTTTCCAAAATTTTATCCGGCATGTGTTTTAGTCCCTTTTTGTTTTCATTTTCAAAACTATATATGTTTAGAGCTAAAAATAATTTGACTTGATAAGCTTAGGTCGTTATATTTCCTATTTCCAGGTAGATTTGGGGCTTTTGGTCTGATTTTTGACAAAAGGTATATTTTTTGGTACCAATAAAAGAGTTGCATACACCCCCAATAAACTCATCAAAAAACCTGAAAGAGTTGGTATACATGTTGATATATCTTCATTGAACCGAACCTTTTCTGTTGAAAGTGTTCCGGTTCAGGGGCACAGGAGTTTGTAGGGTCGGTTCATGGTCCGGTTCTGACGACCCTAAAAATCCGAACCGAACCAATTCTGCGGAACCTTGATTTAAACAACCCTTTTATTTGACAAGAGAACGAATTAACATAAGACGGCCTTTTAACGAGTCAAGGGACACAGTTATACCCTTGCAGAGGGTATTATAATTTTGTCACGATATGTGTAACGCATTGAAGGAGAGGTCTTAGAAAAAAAAATTGTATATTCGTGATCAGCATAAACAGTCGAATCATGTCCGTCTGTTTGTTTATATGAGTTTTTGAAGACTTTGTTCTAGAGCTATCTTAATGAAACTTGGCACAGATGCTTCTTCGAATTGCAGGTAGTACCTATAGTTGAATTGGCCAGATCGGACCACTATAACATATAGCTGCCATAGGAACGATCGATTTTTTATTAAAATCGGAGTATATTGGGTTTGTGAAATGTCCGTCTGTCTGTCTGTCCGTATGAACTCAGGTTTTTTTCCACAGTTTTGAAGCCAGAGCAACCAAACTTGGTATACATGTTGGCATATACTATCGACAGACAAAGTGTCAAGATAGTTTTCTGCGTGTGTTCGGCGGATGAGTCGTGGTAGAAACATCATCCTGCTTAGTATGATGCCCAGCAAAGACGGTATTCCAGTGGCCCAAAACATTGTTTTTGGCTGGATTCTTTCCAGCACCAGTAGCCAGAAAATGACCTACTCGAAAAATTTGTGGTTAGGTTGCATTTTTTCGGTAAGCGACTTTTCTCGAACAAGCGTGCTCCTCCTCTTAAGCCCAGCATGCGACTGACTCTATCGTCACGTTGCGCTCTCTGTCCACTGCCAAGCGAAGCTTTTTTGGCTGTCGCTTTGTGTTGTTTCCATAGAAACTGCCTGAGTCAGTGATGTGCACAGAGAGCGAGCCAAAAAACTGTCCGCGTATTGGTGAGCAGAGCTCTCAGTTACACTGCTAAAAAAAAAAAATTACTTCCGTCGGAAATTGCAGCGAATATTTTGGTTTTGGGTATGCTCATTTTTAAGTTTATAACAATATGCCTGAGTTTTATGATTTAGTATTTTTATAAACTTTTTAATTTTGAAATGTCCGTCAGTCCGTATGAACGCAGTTTTTTTTGCACCGTTTTGAAGCTAGAACAACCAAAGTTGGTATACATGTTGATATATACCATGGGCAGACAGTGTCAAGATTTCAAAAATTTCATCAACATGTGTATAACGTGCTTTAATTTGGATATAGAGAATTGGGACGAGTTATTTTGAAAAATACAAAAGTTTATCATACAGAAACTTATTTTTCAATTATAGTGATCCGATCTGGCCAATTCAACTATAAGTAGTACCTGCAGAAAGAATAAGCATCTGTGCCAAGTTTCATCACGATAGCTCTAAAACTGAGGACTAGTTCACATATAAACAGACAGACAGTATATTGGGTTTGTGAAATGTCTGTCTGTCAGTCCGTCTGTCTGTCCGTATGAACGCAGGTTTTTTCCACTGTTTTGAAGCTAGAGCAACCAAACTTGGTATACATGTTGGTATATGCCACAGGCAGACAAAGTGTCAAGATCGTCCTTACTTGTTTTATTGAGACCTCTCCTTCAATGCGTTACAAATTTCGTGACAAAATTATAATACCCTCTGTAAGGGTATAAAAAGAGTGTATCGCAGTCAGCTGCATTCGACTGCAACATTCTTACTTGTTTGTTTTTATGATTTTATTTTTATACTCTTTTTTTAACTTTTTTGAAAAAAAAGGAAAAAAGAGTATATTGGGTTTGTGAAATGTCCGTCCGTCCGTCTGTCTGTCCGTCTGTCCGTCTGTATGAACGCAGGTTTTTTCCACAGTTTTGAAGCTAGAGCAACCAAACTTGGTATACATGTTGGTATATACCATAGTAAGACAAAGTGTCAAGATCTCCCCCCCACCCCCACCCCTTCCCCAACAAACCGCAAAAACCTATATCTTCCACAGTTTTATAGCTAGAGTAACCAAATTTGGCACAAGGGCTACTTATCACATCCTTCATTGATCTGGCAAAAAAAAATTCGGCCACGCCCACCCCCGCCCCCACAAATAGGCAAAGTCTGTATCTCCCCCACCCCTTTAGCTACAATCACCAAATTTTGCAGGTTGAATTCTGTTGCCCTATTTAATAGATTGGATAAAAATATTTTTGCCACGCCCACCCCCGCCCTTGCAATCAAGCAATGTTTGTTTCTCCCAAACCTGTAGAACAGGCCCAACCAAATTTTAATTGATGGCAAAACTTTAAAGATTTGAGCAGAAATTCAATTGCCACGCCCACTGACACCGCAAAGAGGCGAAAAAAAGAGTATATCGCAGTCGGGTGCATCCGACTGCAACGTTCTTACTTGTTTTTTATTGAAAGAACAAAAATAATTGCTGCTGAAAATCACACAAATCAGGCATATTTTATCAAACTTAAAAATGAGCATGAGCAAAACAATAGTATTCGCAGCAATAACCGACGGAAATTTTACACAAAGAAATGTCGCATGAACTTTAATTTTCAATTTTCAATCTCAATGTACTTGAAAAATCAAGCGGCACACTAAATCAAAGCTTACATTCGCGCTAGCAGCTAGCCACGCGTTCATCATGCTTCATCTCGTGTCTGTGTGAAATGCCGACAGGTCTGTGTAAAAGTGAGCAGCGCTCTCTTGCACTGTTAAAAAAAGCCAATACTTTTTTAAATTTATTTCGTTGTGCAAAATTTCCGTCGACAATTGCAGTAATCGATATTGCTTCGACTGTTCTTGACTGGATTTTTTCAGGGAACAACCTACTCAAAAAGTAGGCAGTGATTGCCGCACCGGTGTTTTCTGTACGGCCAGCACTCCCCTCCTTAAACCTTACACTTATTTATTTAAATGGAATTACACTGCTTACTTACATATATACAATGTAAAGTAGCTTTGGTTACTCTCACATTATTCTTAAATTAAAATAAATAAGTTTGCTTATGGAATTTATTTTGTATTTCATTGCTGGTGGCTAAATCTGCAGTCCGCGTGTAAAGTTTTCTCTGCAGTATCGAGTCAGCAAACAGGGCATCTCTAATCGAGTGAGCATCACTGACGGTTTCGGCACCAACACATACACATATGGTACTCATGCACAAAATCGACAGAGACAACAAGAACGGGTACGCAAGCGTCGAGCGAGAGGTAAGCCAGAAAATGTGTGCACAAGCAGCGCAGTCAGCTTGAGCAGAAAAAATAGCGAAGCAAAAGAACGAAAAAACAGAATTCAACACACACACACACAACTAGGCATGCAGGAATGGTTCTAGGTGTGAGTCAAAGCACATGAGCATGTTAAAGTGGTGAGAAAGCATATAGCCAGCCTTGTCTAAGCAATGTTTCACAGATCGTGTTGAGAACACCGAAACATGCTAGTGACGTGTTTTGAATTTATATGTAGATATGACACTGTTCAGATACCCTTTAAAATCTTTTTTTTTTGCTTGATATAGATGATAAAAGACGAGCATTAAGTTATTATTTTAAATGAATGTTTTGCCAATATCAATCTTGGGCAAGTTGCGGAGTAATAAAATGACAACTCAACTAGGTGTAGGATATACAGAATCAAGAATTGAAAAAATGTTGTTGGGTTTTGTGAAATGTACGTCTGACTGTCCTGTATGAACGCAATTTTTGTGCACAGTTTTGAGGCTAGCGAAACCAAACTTATTAAAATTGATTGTTAATGAGATTGGGTGAAAAATCTGTGTTAACAGTAAAGTGTTTATACTCTTTTTTAAATTTTTTTTTCAACAAAAAGAAAAAAGAGTATATTGGGTTTATGCAATGTCCGTCTATCCGTCCGTCCGTCCGTCTGGCTAGAGCAACCAAACTTGGTATACATGTTGGTATATACCATACATACATACATTTACAGCTAAAGTAACCAAATTTAGCACAACGGCCACTAATCACTTCTTTGATTGATCTGACTTCCAAAAATAAGCAAAGTCTGTATCTCCCAAACCCCTTTGGCTAGGATCACAAAATTTTGCAGGTTGATTTCTGTTGCCCTATTAAAGAGATTGAATAAAAATAGCTTTGCCACGCATACGCAATCCCTTTAAATCAATCAATGTCTGTTCCTCCCAAACCTGTAGAACGGGCCCAACCAAATTTGAATTGATGATATTTTAAAAAAATAACTGAACTAAATTAACTTCTGTGAAGAAAATGCGCAACAGAGTATTATGTTCACTGACGATCTGCGCTATGTGGTTAACTTTAATTGCTCCACACTTAACATTCGTCTATGTCGCTGTTAACATTTAACTTTCAATCAGCGTTTACTGTAAAAGGCCCTTGTCCACTTAAAATAACGGCATGAGCTAGAAATTGCAATGTTCTGATTCGATAGGAGCGTTCACAAAAATTTTATCTCAAAAAATGCGAAAAATTCTAGAATATGGGCATTTCCAGAAAAAGTTAAGCCAGCACCGAAAATTTCAGTCATTATTAATACCTTTTTCTTCTGAATTGTATGCTTTAATCAATATAAATTGTTGGAAATGATAAAATCTAACAATTTACAATCCAATTCAATTATTGTCATGAGCGAACCGACTGGAATCAGCAAAAATGGCTTTTTGCTCTTATTTTGTTCATTTTTTGACCATTTTCTCTTTCATATTTACGTTGTCAAATGATATAATACTAAATGAAAGTTATTTCATGGGACTTCAACAACAACAAGCACTAACTAATATATATAAAAAGATCAATTTAACCTAGCTTAACAATCAATATTTAAGTGTAAAGTCAATGGAAATCTTGTTATGTCCGCAACGTTACGTCCGCCACAGGCAAAACATTAAGATTTTTTAACGGGACTACCTATCATTCTTTTTTAAGATGGATTGCTAGGGTCATATATTCTACTTAATTTTTTGTATATGGATTTTTTTGATTACTATGCAAATTTTGATTATTAATAAAATATAAAATGTCTAAATTATGAGCATTTGGACGCTTCTATTTTTTGTAACATCTGCAACGCAACTTTAACCAAGCATTACTTTTTTTTTTTTATCAAAAACAGATAATCTTTTGTTTTAAAATAGGTTTAAAAGTACTCCCAAGAACTGAATTTTGCAAAAAATTCCTGTGTCAACATTAACAAGCAAATTTGCGTACGAATGTAATGTCCGCAACGCATTATTATCCCATATCAAAACTGGGGCAGCAGGTCTACCAGGTTTACCAGCACCATTAATCAAATCAAAATCCCTAAATCATTGCATTTGAAGTTGACAGAGGCCTTAATTAACAAAATATCGATAGTTTAGTGTGCAACAGCGCTGTGGAAACTTGGTATCTTGGATATTTTGGAGCTAACCTGCATACGGCCACACTGCATATTTTGTTGCATTGCTGCCTTTTTAATGTTTTAGTCTATTTTTATGTAAAACAAAAAAGCAGTAATGCAAAGCTCATAAATGTGCAAAGAACAGTTTAATAAATAATTAAGTCGACTGCGTTAATTGCAACATCGTGCTGGATCACAACTTGACTGGAAGGGTAATATGTCGTGTGCCATTGTCTTGGATTGATTGCAACGATTGAATTAACAACAACAATAGCAATATGCTTACAACGCATTTTAACTTTTTTAATTGCAGATAAACAAATTAATTGAATTGTTATCAACACAGATATATAGCAGCCGCAATGGATGTCGAAGAAAACTACGAGTCACAAAGTGCAACAGAGACTCCGCCGCAGCAGGGACAACAGCTGCAGCAGCAGCAACAACAACAGCAGCAGCAACTGCAATTGCAACAACAGCAACAGCAGCAACAAATGCAACTGCTGCAAGATATGCAATGCGAACCACTGTTTGGCATTACCACAAATACGACAACAACCACAAATCCAATGATGGACACCAGCAACATTGCGATACCATTGCCAGCGCCGCCAGGAACACTAGTTGTGTCCACAGCCCAGCCTGCAGTCTCATCGGTATCGTTAACATCACCATCTCCCGCACAAGCAGCGCAAATGAAGGGACTTGGGGCGGCACTGCCAACAAATGACTATGATATTGACTCACTGCTGCTGCAGCAGTTCAGTTGCATGGGTACCACAGATCACGAGGATCTGATAAGTCAGTTCCAGAGTCTCATGAATAATCAAATGAATCGGGAGTCCGCTCGATTCTATTTGGAAATGAGCAATTGGTAAACGCAATAAATGTTTGTTCTGTATGTGCTGTGTCCAGCTGCTTAATCGGTTATCTTTTCATATTTTGTTTAGGAATTTGCAAACTGCCGTCGGTTGCTATTTGGACTTTTGCAGTCTGCAATCATTGCCATCGATGAAGATTGTGCAGGGCCAGGTGAATGCGATGCAGCAGGCCTTTCAGCTGCAAAACGATGGCACAGAACGCTGGCCCAATGGCTGTTATTTAACGTCGCCAATACAGACGCAACGCATCAATGTGCCGTCCTTGCGTCCGGGCGAAACTTGTGATATTTTGGCTGATCTAATGCCCACACAGCCGGCCATTATGTGGCGTCTATGCACGCCCAACGGTTGGTACTTTGGCGGTAAGTTAGTTATGTGAGCTGAATATGGCTAAAATGGCATTTAATTCTGATTTGATTATTTGGTTTACCATACCAGATGCTATTTGGATGATACCGCCCGGTACTCAGGCCAGCCAGGATGAGCTACAACAACGCATGGTGCAGCTGATCACGTCAGAAGCGAAGCCAGAAGTTTATCCACAGATCAAAATAGTGATAACAGCGCATACACAATGAGAAAGCCTTCATATACTATTTTTCATTTAAAGCCCGTTTTCTCATATTCACGTCAAAGTTCGCGGTTAAGTTTTTTGCGTGCAGTTCAATTGCGTTTTGCTTAGTTTTTCGTTTTCACCTTGTTGAAATTAAAAAAAAAAAACTGAATGCAATGCCAGGGCGGGGGTCAATAATTGTATATTCATATTTAATAGTCAATTACAAACCGTTCATTGTTCTGTGCTGCCATATGTATCTATATACATATGTATGCATGTGTGTATCAATGTATGCATGTGTGTATATATGTATATATATACATATGCCACACGCAGCACAAGTTTGCAACACTGCAAATATTTAACATGTCATGTAGATATACTGCCTGGTAAGTTGATTTGTCAGGCAGTTTTCAGTTCATATGAACTTAAAGAATACATTTGCGTTGAACATGTTTAGTTGAGATTCACGTAAACGAGAATATGAGAAGACGGCCCTAAATGTTCATGTTTGTGTAAGGCTTAGTACGAATTGCGCATCGTTATTTTAAATTCAAAAAATTGATTAAACAAATTGATTTCGGCAAAGTTTCAATCCGGCCTATGATTCGAATCCAAACAAAAGTTTGTACTTTATCGAAGCATTTTAATTCGATTTGAAATCAAAGCAATTTCTCTTTAATATCTTTTCGAAATTTATGTGCGTAAATGGTTCTATGTATAAGCAAAATCATTTTTTTTTTCTTTTATGTCAAACCAATCCTGTAACAAATGTAGATGTAAGTGTTTTATTGAGCGAAAGAAAGAGGAAAGAAGAAACAATGTTTTCCTTGTATTATCATTTTTTGAGGGCTAAGGCTGCAAAAATCCTCTGCTAAAGGATTGGGTACTGCAAATAAGAAGAGCGACACGGAGTTAAGCATCTATGGTGAACAGTTTAACAAAAGCTCCAGCACGTAATCTATTCCAAGATTTAGGAGGCGCCTGGAGCGCAAATGTTCACCGTTCTTGGCGCTGGGTGGCTGTAAGTGAGTGCATAGATGAATCAATCCTGGCATGGCGGACGCAAATGGTTCAACTGGTGCCTTGTGGGTAGGAGCCAGACTGGACGTCGTGGAGAAGACTTATTTATTACAGTCGTGGATGGACAGGGCGGTATGCCAAAAAAGACCCAATCCACAGGTGTCTACCGGGAACTGAAAAGTGTAGCATGTCGGCAAGCAATTAACCTAAAATTGACGTCAACATGTGACCCTTTAGACTAAAAAGTAGTCGTAGGGCTCTACCCTACATTTGGAAAGATGACGTGCGGAATGGACGTCTTCTAAGCCTCAAAAAGCACCATCTTGTGGACACCTTGCAGCCCGGTTGGGCAGCAAATAGCCTCGGTCTAGAAACCGTAACCTTGCGTTTCTGATAAGGCTGAAATTGAAAACTGTGACTTATGACCTTGAGAACGTTTTCATACCCTTGCATAGGGTATTATAATTTTGTGGCGAAATGTGTTACACATTGAAGGAGACGTCTCAGAAAAAAAAGTTTGTAATAAGTTTTTGTATAAAACACTTTTTTGTTTTCCAAAATAACTCGGCCAAGCTCACTATGCCAACGTTTAAGCACTATAAACATATGTTGAAATTTCTTCGAAATCGGACTACTATATCTCATAGCTGCCATAGTCCTTATGAAACTTGGCACATGTGTATCTTCTTTCAGAAGGGTGTTCCTATGTTTGAATCGGTCAGAACAGACTACTTAACATATGGCTTACATAGAAACTATTGTTTGAAAAATAAGTTTTTGAAATAACAACTTTATCGACCAAACTTGCTAAAGCTATGTCGAAAATAACAGACTTTCAAGTTTGCATGTAGTACACACATATGTATATGTATATCTATACATATATATAAAAGAGATTGTCCTCACTGGCGATGGCGATTGGCGATTGGCAATTAACGCAGGGCCCAAACCATAAGAGCTAGATGTCTGAAATTTTCACAGTAGTTTAGTCCCATGCCGAAAGTGAGCACTGACCCCGGAAGTTGGAAAATTCAGTCGGGAAATGTGAGGAAAACCGTTGCATGCAACTTTTTTGTTTATCATCCGATTTTCAAAGATCTATATACAAAATAATTTATGACCGCAAATCAATTTTTCGGATAATTCACCCCCTGGATGGAAAGTGGGGGGAAAGCAGTGCGAAAGTTGAGTTTTTATGCGATTTGCTTCAAACTAATTTTGAAAAATCTAAATAAAAATTCATTAAAAACTGCATACCAATTTTCCGGAAAATTTCATTCCTTCGGGTGGAAAGTGGGTGGTCAAGGTTGTACGGACGAAAGTTGAGTTTCTATGCAATTTGCTTCAGGCTCATTTTCCAACCTCCACATAACAATATTTAAAAACCGTAATTTTCAAATTTTAGAAAATCCGCCTGAAAAGTCAGAAAATGGTCGGAACATTGTTGTATTCAACTTATCTGTTTCTCACCCGATCGGGCTCAAATTCATTTTCAGAAGTCTATGTGAAAATTCAACAATGACTGCATACTAATTTTCAAAGATCCAAATGAAAATTCCATAAAAGTTAAAGTTAAAGTCTTAAGGGCGATGTACAATTTTCGTGCGAATATGATTTTATACGGGGCGTAGCATCACACGCTGGAAAATGCTAGTGTAAGTATATATATATATGTATATACATGCGTAGTCTGTAAATCAAATTGTAGAATGCATTAATTTATTGAGATTGCATTTGAAGTGACTTAATAAAAATGAGAAGCAGATGATGGTGATGATTTCAGTCATGTTTCTCCTGCAAGCTTATATGAATACTTGTATGCATTTTAATTTGATCACGTTATGTAATCAGATTACAAGTATATATATATATCTGCTTATATGTATGTTGTCTGCCCCACTCGACACTCAGTTTTGCATAAAAAATTATAATTGAGTCAAAAATTCAAAGTACACACTCACATGGAGTGTGTGTGTGTCAACTCGTGCGTTGGTACGGAAATGAAATGCATTGAAACGGAAAAGAAATTATAATCCGTAGAGTCTTTGACAACAACAACAACACTAACAACAACACTAACAACAACAATAACTATGTATGTTGCTGTCTTTTGACTTGAATTACAAATGGCGCACATGCCTGAGGGAGGCATGCCTGCCTGCTACATTGGAAAGGAGGGAGGTGGGAGGTGCTGAAATGTCATAGACAATCAAATCAAAAGGCGTCAAAGCATAAGTCCAATATCATAATGCAAGCCATCTCATTTTCACTCGCACAACAAGCAACTGGCTCTTTCATATGGACAAGAGCGATGACGATGACGACGACGACGACGACGATGTCGCCATTTCCGTTTCCGTTCCCCACAAAACACTGCCCCAATCAACAACAAGGCTGCCAAATGTAACATGTAACAACGTTGTAAAATTGCATTTGCCTACCCAACTCGAACTTCAACTAGAACATTATCATTTTCATCTCCGTTCATCACGTTGTTGTTTCACTTGTTTTAAAATTCAGATTATGATTTGATTTCCTGGAAACACAGCAGCAGCAACAACATTCGGCGCATCTTTGCCTTATCCCCGCCCTCCAAAAACCCCTCGACAACCCTCCGACAGTCACTAAGTTCGTTAGTTTGTTTTGGGGTCTGGTGCTGTCTGCTTGGCACTGGACTATTTGTTATTCATAGATTGGGAATTACAAGCAGCCATTGGCAATTGTCACCAGCCTTTACACACACACACACACACACACACACACACACACACACACACACACACACACGCACACACACACACACACACACACACACACACACAAACACACACACACACCAATCAGCACGTGTTGGTGGCAACTTGTTACATGACCATAACTGTTGATTTGTTAATTTGCTTTGCTCGTCCTTATCGTCAACAGTTGAGTGGGAAAGGAAATAGGCATAGAGCTGGAACGAAAGGACGCTGATTTGATCACAGAAAGTGCCACCTATAAATACAACAGCAAAACAAATCTATTAGATATAGACATCGTATTAAAATCTTTAAATATAATAAACTTTAATATTACAAATACAACCAAACTACTAAAATCAAAGTTTTATTAAGTTTCACCACTTAGGGCCGATTTTTCAATGTTCAAATAAAGTCCTACATAGCTACGGTTCACATTAGATTATGTTTTAGATTAAGTGGCACATAAGCAATTTTAATTTTTCAATCGACTTTTAAATTTATGTGTCACGTTTACATGCGAATGGCAAAAATTTGGGAGAGGTGGCATCAAAACTGTCAAAAATGTGATTTTATCCGGTTGAGTGCAGTCAAGGGCCCCCATTATCTTAGGGAATCTGGCAATTTGATAAAATATCCGCATGACTTCATTGGACTCTCCAAACTTAATGTAGCCCTTGGACAATGAAGTAATGGCATTAGAAACCTCTTTCTCTATACCAAATTTCCACAGGAATAAAAACCCAATGAAAATATGGCATAGTTCCTAAATAGTTTCAACTAACCTATTTGTACTCGACTCAATATGGCTTTTGATTTTTGCATTCAAAACAATAAATGTCGATTTTGAAAGGAGGAATCTCTTTATAAAAGCTGTTTCAGGCAAATCCTCCAAGAAGTTTGGCCTGGAATAATATACTCGGGTAGTGCAACTCGAAGTCATGTCTTCATCCGAATCTTCCAGAGAATGAAGATATGTGCCATATGTGTATTTTTATGAAGAGCGGCAATTTAAAACTGTCAAAATTCTTTGTGAATGACAAAATTTCATCAACTGTTTTAACTTAAGTGGCACTTAGCAAGCCTATATGGGAAATAAAGTTCCACTTAGCACTTATGTGACACTTATCGTTTTTAGGTGTACTTAAGTGTACATTGAAAAAACGAAACTTCCTTATTATTAAGTTTATCTGACACATAGTGTTTATTGGGACATTGCAAAATCGACGCTTAACCTTATACAATCGGTAGTAAAATCAACATTGTATTTATTATTTGAATTCAAACATTTTTCAGCAGTGCCTAAAAGTAGGCTATGATTTTATGTAATGCCTGAATGGTAGGCACGAATGCACGATTTAGTTTTGTTAATTACTAAGTTTATGCATCGTATTATGAGCAACATCATTTTTGGAGAAAGCATATAGTTTTTTGTTGAATTTCATTGATATAATACACTTATTTATTTTAAGGAATTGCTAGCGCCAGTAAAGTTGTTCGTAAAAACTCAAAAACAAGAATGAAATGTTATCTTCGGAGTGCCGAAGCTATATACCTTTGCAGCTATAAGATATAGACGTCCAATTTTGATGAAATTTAGTCAGCATGTATAAAATGTGCTTAAACTAAGGTAAAGTGAGTTTGGTTAAGCTATCTTAAAAAGCAAAAAAAAAAAATTTTCATACAAAAACCTATCTCACAACCGATCGTTCCTATAAACAGACAGACGAACATGACGAACATGATAAACATGATGAACATGACGAACATGACTCTTTGCCTTTGGATGCTAATCACGAAAATGCAACGCTTTTCTGAGACGTCTCCTTCAATGACAAAATTATAATAGCAAGGGTATAAAACTTTTTCAATACAAAAAGTTATGTTTCAATAGGTTTTCCCTTTGGCAGCTATAAGATATAGTTCTCCGAGTTTATTAAAATTTGCTCAGAATGACAAAAACCTTCTAAAGCTAAAAGTGGGTGAGTTTGAACGAGACAGCTTGAGAAACAAAAAAAGGGTTTTCTTACAATTTCTTTTCCATCTGATTGTTCTTGTCTAAATTCGAAATTTGTTGAAATTTTGTAAACATCCTTAGTGCTATAACTCAGTATTGGTAAGTTCAGTTGAGTTGTTTTGAAAAACAAAAGCCCATGATCGATCTCTTAAAGCTATACTTAAAGATTTTTATATTTTTTTCATAATCTTGATTGGTTCATAAGCTATGTTTTTTTCATTTCAAAACAAATCATTTGGAAACAAAAATGATTGATTTTCAGAATTTCACAAAGTGATTAAGTATTATGTTTAAAAAGTCTAGGTTTCAACATTTGAACTTCAATAACTAAAAGCTAAAAGCTGTAGCTAATTCGTTCAAAACGGATTGAAATGAAAAGTTGCCGGAAATGGAAACAGACCTGAATATTTTTAAGAGAGCTGTCAATATTCCAAAGGACATTCCAGCGTCCTTAACGACATACGATCCATCCTATTACTTTTCGGTTGCCAGACACAACTGGTCGCCTGCCCCCGCAGGCTGCATACCGTACTAGCCTGAGTGTGTGGCATGTGCAACACTCTGTTGCTGATCTCTTGACATGGTGCTAGTCTGGTCAGAGTTTGGTCAGTCTGGTCAAGCAAGCTGGGGCACATTAAATGCATGAAACAATGGCAGACAGTTTGACGCTGTTGGGCAGCAGTTGGGAAACTTGGTAAGTTGCAGCGTTTCCAGCTACAAGCTGCATGTTGCATGCTGCATTTGTCCGGCTGTCTAGTTCGGTGGTCGATTTTTATGAGCGCCGTTGTTGACAGCTTAAAAGTCTCTTAGCATGCAAAATATTGTCGAATGGGGGCTTTTGTTGTTGTTGTTGTTGTTGTTGCAGTTGCTGTTAAGCAAAAACTTTGACTTTTGATGTGTTCTGGCGATAAGATTTTGAGCGAGTGCTGCGATTTATGCCCCTGCCCCGCGCAACAGTTTGTGGCCAAGAGAGTCGCACTTTTAACTTATCTGTTGCATGTGACAATCAACTCATTTTAGCATTGCCACTTTAAGTGGGTGGGCATGAAGGGGTTTGCACTGTGTGTGTGTGTGTGCGTGTGTCAGTGATGCCCAATAATCGATGACGATATCGATAGTATCGACATCAAATTTTGTTTAAAAACCTACAATTAATAATAAAGTTTAATATTAAACTTGGAATAATTTGTATACTCTTTTATTTTAAAATGAAAAAAAAGGAGTACATTGGGCCTTTGAAATGTGCGTCTGTCTGTCTGTCCATCACACACTGTAAATCTGACATCTTATACAACATCCATATAATTTGTGTGTAATTATTAACATTAACATCAAAGTCAATCTAATAGAAATCACAAAGATTTTTTTAGATTTTACTTATAATTCTCAAATGGTTTAAGCAAACACTGGGTGTAATTCCCGACTGAAACCCGTTTTTATAACAACATCATCTTATTTCTTGTATCTTATTTCTTGTATCTTATTTTATGTTTATTTTTGCCTTCCGTGTACGTTGTCCAATGCTAATCGAGTATGTCAAATCCGTGTCATTAGCCAACCAAAATCAACAAAGTCGTTTTTCGTAGCGAAATAAATTTATACTAATTTCGAAATAATATTTTTGTTTTATTCTATTTGCGAAGTTTCTGTTGAAAACGAATATATAATTTGGATGAAATTTTAGTGTTTGCTACTTTGAAACATTTTCAAATTCCAATATATTATCTAGCTTTCCCAACTTCTTCGGAGCGTATTCCAAAAACTTACTTTTCTAGAAACCTTTTCCTGGAAATGAAGTCGGTACACCAATATTTCATCCCATTTGTATATATGTATATCTATCTATTTATTTATTGTCAACTAATAACAGAAGACACAATATAATACAATAATAAATACTTTAAAATTTAAAATAAATAATAAATATTAAATTTTGACATTAAATTAAAATTAACTGGGAATAAATATAACAAGTAAGAATACTCTAGTCGAGTGTGCCCGACTACGAGACTCCCTGCTCCCAACTTGCATTTCAAGCAGTTCAGCGGCAACACAAGCAAGCAGCGTACTCAACTTGCACAGTGCGTATGGTATACAGGAACCTACATGCCAAGTTTGGTGTCTCTAGCTTTTGTAGTCTCCGAGATCTGTGTGTTCATACGGACAGACGGACAGACGGACAGACAGACAGACAGACGGACATGGCTAGATCGTCACGGCTGTTGATGCTGATCAAGAATATATATGGTTTATATAGTCGGAAATGCTTCCTTCTGTCTGTTACACACATTTGCAGTACTTTATAACTCCCTTTTTCCCATTTTTAATGGGAACAGGGAGTAATAAAAATAGGCCCAACATTCGTTGATAGGATTTTGAAAAACCTACCAAAAACCCAATCAGAACAAAAATATAAAAAACCAATTGTACAGAGTACTCGAAAAGGTTCACTGGGATAGTTGTCTGTACATTTCGATTCGTTTACTAACGATACCGGTCATTTTATTCAAATCAGAATATTGTAGCACATAGTATAAAATGTTGATACGGATAAACAATTTTGTTTTTGTTACCTACTATAATTTCATTAAAGAGGTCATATTGATATATATTTGAAAAGCTAATAAAACTATCGTTGGTTGCACTATCAATAGTTAGACAGCTCTACTGTATACCATAAGTTCTCATTAGATTGTTGGTTTTTACTTTGAATGTCATTTGGTCATAATTAGCGCTGCTTGACGCGTTTTATGCACATTTTAAGTGCAGTTGTCGACTCTCTTGAGTTGAGTTTCAAGTTGTAAATGAATTTCACAAATTATGCAGTGAATATGGCGATTGTGGCGATTTAGTGCGGCTATAAATTAGTATAAATCTTGATTCATTTCAATTCAATGCGATTCAATTCGCCTTATCTTGAGTGAATGAGATTAAAGTAGTGAGAGTGAGTGTGAGTGAGTGTGTGTGAGTGTGTGTGAGTGAGTGTGAGTGAGTGTGAGTGAGTGTGTGTGAGTGTGAGTGAGTGTGTTTGAGTGTAGGTTTTGCCAGCACAAAACAAAACCTATTCAAACTCACGCTTTAACTTGAACTTCATCTCCATTAACATTAACATTAACATTTGCTTTTCATTTTGCTTTTTCTTTTGTATGTGTGTGTGTGTATTAGTATAGATGTGTTTGTTGTCACCTTTTAGACAAACATGATTTTGTACTTTTATTTTATGCCATATTTAAATTGATTTAATTTGATTTCTATGTGTTTGCTGGTCTGTCTTTTGATTCACTTTTTATGCATACGTATATCTTTCGTATCTATCGAGTTTTATATATGGCCTCAGAGCGTATAAAATTAGCATACAACTTGGTACATTTAACGTCTGTTGTTGCTATTGTTGTTCTTGTTGTCATTGGTCACAGCCCATTTGGTTAATAGTGGAGAGCGAACAAAGAGCTAAAGAGATTAACAACTTTGTGTGCTTTGCTTTTGATATTGCTGTAAAGCTTTGTACGATTTTGTCTTTGGATTTGTTTTTCTTTGTTTTGTCAATGCGTGATATATAACTAGCGATAAGACATGGCCAAATCGCCCCCAACGCAAGCATCAATAATTTACAAAAATTTATATAAAAATAAAATAAAAGAAAACCTTTGAATTTGAAGTCAAAGTCGAGTAGTAAGAGTAGAACTTGATGTTAGAAAACATATGGCATATGGTATTCATTTAGAAGTTGCTAGTTCATTGTTATCAATAAATATTCTGTGCTTTCTTTTCGAAATAGAAAAGCTATCATATATCCACTCTTCTTTAAAAATGTGTTAAAGCTTATAAAACCTAGGTACGCCAAACTTCTACGAAAGTACGATAATGTGTTTAAGGCATTCAGTGCTGGCCAGTGATATCAACTCAGCCTTTTTCCGGATAGATCTGCCCTGTGACAGTGGCGGAAGAGAAGGTACCAGAATTAATAGCCAGGGAACCAAGGGCAACTGACATTCCCAACACCTGCCTTTGAGTCCAGATATTGAGATGGACTCATTTCTGAGGGAAAACATCCCAATACGGAACATCATATTGTGATGAGTGACGATCTTAACCATAAGGCAAAGATATTTCCCAAAAAAATCCAAGGATTCAGGATGAAAGCAACAGACAAGTGTATGAACTATTGGCAAAGGGGCACTCAAGTATTCAAGATGTCATGGTACTTAAGAAAACTGAGGAATGTAGTCTCTGCGTCAATTTTTTACAATGTATCAATATTTCTAGATTTGAAGGATGGATAGAATTGCTGAAAAGGGACTACACCAGTGAAAAGTAATGCCATTTGGTCTTAGCTCAGCACCAGCTACATTTCAACGAGCCGTGGATCGAGTTATTGGACTTGAGATGATGCCAAAGGCTTTTGTATTTTTAATAGACAAAACGCGACAATAATGTATGACCGCTCCTTTGAAGGTGTTCCGACATCAGCGTGAGTCAAATCTAAGGATCAACATCGATTAAATTACCGAAAAGAGCCTCCGAACACATCCAAGAAAGTAATTGAAATCGCTGACAATATGCGGGAGCTTGAAACAATCAAGGCCAAAATGATTGAGGCTCCAGTCTTGGCCAGACTTCTCCAAACTATATGCACTACAAACAGATGCGAGCGATTACGTGTTAGGAGCCATCCTAACTTAGACGGCTAAAAGAACCTAAAGATCTAAAAAAAAAAATCTTTACACTTTGTCTGTCTATGGTATGTACCAGGATTGGTTGCTCTCGCTTCAAAACTGCACAAACAATTGCGTTCATGCTAACAGACAGACAGACAGACGGACAAACGGATAATTGACATACCCAAAAAAAATTCCTTTTATTTTTCGTCCTAAGGGTTGCCAGCTGCATCAGCAAAGTTTGGTTTTAGCTTTAGTTAACAATCTACAAATTTCAAACAATATTGTATCGAAATTTAATTAAAGCAAAGTTATTCTATTAGAAATGCGTATTTAAAATCAAACTCATAAAGGCCTTTGTATTCACATTGCCATCAATTAATTAGCAGAAACAGACAGAAAATGTAGATACAAAAACATCAAATTGGTATATATTTGATTGGAAGCGTTTTCCCTAACGAGGGTCAATAATGGACAAACGGCAATATTATTAAATATAAATACAATAAGACCTCCAGCAACAATACCAATATCAATATCAACAACAAACATCAAATATTGATGAAAAGAGCCGCGTGCGCGGTTTAAAATGCGGACGCGACATTGCGTGATGAACATTTCTCAATGGCTATCGGAATTGTGGGAGAGAAAGGGGGGAGGGGGGATATGAGTAGAGAGAATGAAGTGCAACACTGTCTGAAAGCCAGGTCAAAAATAAAATGACATGACGTGTTGTTATTAAGCCGAATTCAAAACAAAAATCAAAACAGAAACAAAAACACAGCGCGCGATTTTTATGAATGAAATCACGTACTGGGAGGGTTAAGATTAGGGGCAGGCAACTAGAGTTATAGCTGAAACTGAAACTAAAGCGGAATCTGTATCCGAACAGCCACACCCCGACGTCGTCGTCGTCATCGTCATCGTCGTCGTCATCGTCGTCGGCGGCTTCAAGGCGATTAGCGAAAAGCGGTAAATGTTGTGTTAAACCTCAATTAAGAAGCAGTCGATTCAAGATCTCCAAACAGTGCCGCAACAGGATGTTAACTTGGGCAATTTGAATTCGCTTTGACTGACGCCACACGCCAGGCCAAAGTCTCGAAATTTACGAGCTCAGGGCCGGATCCAGTTCGCAGTTCTTCGCAGCTTTCAGTTTTCAGCTCTCAGCTCTCTCAGCTTGCGGCGATGACAAAGATCTAAATGATCTTGGGCGAGGCGTCTCACGCAAAGCGACGGCAAAGACAACGACAAAGACAGCGGCGCCTGGCAGGAGCAGAAGCAGGAGGAGCTGAGCTGAGCTGAGCTGCCAACCCTCGCTTCTCATCTGCTCATCTGTTAAGTGCTTTTTAATTTGTTTGTGTTGAAGTGTTTCCCTTCGAGGCCCCCCACCCCCTGCCCCGTGTTTCTAGCCACAACTGCCAACGCTGAGCGCTTTTATCGAGAATCAGGCGAATCAAGCGAGCTGAGTGCAATTACGACACCTTCAAAGCCTATCCTTGCCCCCAAACCTACAGTCACTTAAGCACATCCCAAGGGGGTTGCACGCCCTTCTCTTGCTTTAGCTGTAACTGTAACTGTGGGTGGTGGGTGCTTGAAATTTGGCATTTGAAATTGGAGTGGGATACATGAACGTACTGCTGCTGAACTGAGTGTCAAAGGGCTAATTAAAATAACTTGGCCAATAGTGTGAAATTTACACGCAATTAACCAAGCATCAATTGTAACTGCAAGACCACCACATTAATGACCGTTGGTCATTTTGTAGTAACTTTAATGAGTCCGTCCAAGCAATCACTGGAAAAGCCAACTACATGGAAAGCCATACACAGCCACCTTTCGCTCCGCTCCACCCGCTACAACAACCGCTTCATCTGCTTGTGTGTCATTTTTTAATGTCTTTTTAAATAATTTGTGGTCGTTGTGTTGAAATTTATACAGTTTTTTCTTTTCATATTTCATTTTTAATGAACATCCATTGCAATTGTGTACTGTTTGTGGAGCTGTTGAGTAAACAGAAGTAGTCTAATTGCCGTTAGACGTCGACAAGAGGTTAGACACAAAAAAAGAGAGCAGACTACGTTTAGCATCGGGCATTGGAGGGAGTTGAAAGAAAATTTTCAATATTTGTTGCAAACATAGGTATAAAACTCTTTTAAGATCAAAATTGTTATATTTAGCTCTCTTTTTTTTAAAGCTCAAAACTCTTTTTATATTTATTTAATGACTATAAACGGTTGTTTTTGAATTGAAGACTTCTTCGTATTGAATTTAAGAATATATATTGACGTATAATGCCCAAAATTTGATGAATAAAGTGGTCTGAATTTTAACCTGATAATTCTAGAACTAGAAGGGTTATGATTAAATGTATTTAGAGAGCTTATTGGACTTACTGTCGGATTGAGTGCTAACTTAACTTTTTGTTATTGTTTTATATATTTGTTAAAATGACATTACAACGTTGCCAACCAAAAGAAAAGTAAAGCAATTTCAACGACAATATATATACAATATACATTGTTTAAAATTGTAACATTTAACAACTATTTTATTGATTTGCATTATTTATAAATGAATAAATTGATCACAGTTATTTTTTAATTTATATTCAAATTTCCAGCATTTATGTTTACAAAATAAAAATAATTTATCTTTGTCTCTTTTTATACCCTGTGACCTTTGAAAATTTGTAAATGGGGGTAATGAATTACTGCAAGGGCATATGCAGACATCTCCGGTCCTATAAAGTGCACTGCTTGCTTGCATTGCGGCTGAACTGCTTGAAGTACCAGCAATGCCTTGCTTTTTGCGTCTGTACATTTATATTTAAATGTACATATAGGCTACAGGGTGCCTAGTAGTCCGGAATACCCTGCTACAGAATTATAGCTTGCATTTTAACATTGTTTAGAGTTATGTTATTTGTTTTTCTTTTTAATTTTTTTTTTTAAGCAAGCAGCTTTTTATTTTACTAAATGGTGCGTTTAACACAACATTTTAGATTATTCAGCCATAGATGTAACGAATGGAAACTTGTTTGAAACTTTACGGATATAGTTGCATGATCCAACTGAAAACTGGATACCACGAAATATTTGTAGTATCAAATTTAATACATAATTCTATTACTAGCATTAGCCAAATATAAAAAATGTCAGAAACTTATTTGTTGGTCTATATGTTGGCTTTTAATTTGTGTACCTGTTTTTTTTTATCTCTTGGGATGCTCCCAAGTTATTCTGTCCTGTTCCCATTTTCAATGAAAACATTCGGAATCGAAATATTTAGCTCTTCTCAACGAATTTTTGTTTTCTATGACAATCGAATGAGAAGTCCTCGAAAAAAAAAAAACTGAAACTTTTAAAAATTGAAAATAAAACAAGTAAGAACGTTGCAGTCGGATGCACCCGACTGCGATATACTCTTTTTTAGCCTCTTTGCGGAGTCAGAAGTGTGCTTGGCAATTGTATTTTTGCTCAAATCTTTCAAGTTTTGCCATCAATTTAAATTTGGTTGGGCCTGTTCTACAGGCTTGGGAGAAACAAACATTGATTGATTGCAAGGGCGGAGGTGGGCGTGGCAAAATGATTATTGTCCAATCTATTTAATAGGGCAATAGAATTCAACCTGCAAAATTTGGTGATTCTAGCTAAAGGGGTGGGGGAGATACAGACTTTGCTTATTTGTGGGGGCGGAGGTGGGCGTGGCTAAATTTTTTTTTGGTCAGATCAATTAAGAATGTGATAAGTAGACCTTATGTCCAATTTGGTTACTCTATCTATAAAACTGTGGAAGATATAGGTTTTTTCGGTTTGTGGGGGAAGGAGTGGGGGTGGGGGGAGATCTTAACACTTTGTCTGCCTATGGTATATACCAACATGTATACCAAGTTTGGTTGCTCTAGCTTCAAAATTGTGGAAAAAACTTGCGTTCATACGGACAGACAGACGGACGGACAGACGGACATTTCACAAACCCAATATACTCTTTTTTATTTTTTTTTTTCAAAAAGTTTTTTTTTTTGTTAGGGACCCCAACTGCATCAGAAAAGTTTGGTACTAGTCTTAGTTCTGGCTATGACATAGTATAATTAGCTGCTTATTAAAACAAAAGAAAAAGGATAATTGATACCATCGATAGTGCCAGCGTTTGTTTTTTCAGCTCTACTATTCGAAGCATATGTAGTTATGTAGTATGTATCTAGATGTATTGTACATATGCATGTAAGTAGCGCTTATTCGGTAGTCAATTCTAATTAGTTTATGTTTAAAACTTAATTATTCGTTGCAATACTACTTGGACAACAGAAATAACAATCTTCATACTGCACTTATTGCATGTATAGTGCATGTATAGTGTACACACACATATGCCTATGCAATACATAGGCAAAGTCATAACATGGCGTACTCCACAACAAGAAGAGCAACAGTAACAAAAAGAACAACAACAACGGCGCCAATTGCTGTCATTTGTAATGAAGCCATTTTTAAAAGTTACTGCATACTTGTGTACATACACATATACATACATATGTACATACACACATACATACCAGCATACAGACCAGCAACAAAACACACAAACAACAAGCAACTGCAGTAGCCTGATGCGATCTCCATCATCAAATCAACAACAACAGCAGCATCCGCCCGGAGCGCCTGCCCCTGGCTGCTTTGTACAACTCCCACCTGTCCCCCCACCTCCCATTCCTTTACCGTCTGAGCCCCATGGCACCTTTACTCTTATATTATGTACCCGATTCAGTTGCCAGAGTCATTCACTTGCACATTAGGCAGCAAATTGACATCGATACTAAACAACTAATACACGCAAACTATATGCGTATGCTGGCAGCGTGATAGAGCGAGAGAGCGATAGAGGGCGAGCGAACAGAGAGAGAGAGAGAGGAAGAAAGCGAGTGTGAGAGAGAGAGAGAGAGAGAGAGAGAGAGAGAGAGGGCAGCATTTAACTGCTGCCAATTTACTGTTTAAATGCCAAACAAAAAGTGTTAACAAGCGCAAAAATAACAAAAGACACTAATACACCCGCGCACACACATACACACACTCAAGCAAGCTGCAGAGAGCCTGGCTGATAGTCAGCCCCATTAGCGCAACAAACTTGGCATGTGTGTAAGCGAGTGCGCTATATGTGCTGTGGTGAGAGCAAAAAACGCGTCAGTTGTCTCTCTGCGTTTGTATGTATGTGTGTGTGCGTATGTTAACCAGTTTATTGGGGCGGAGCTTATAACTGCAGATGCTGAATTGTATTTTGTTGTTGTTGCAGCATCCTGTGCTGAAACAACAACAACAACACAAGCAGCTGCTCAGTGTTGGGCTTAACCAGTTGCTATAAAATAATGATTGATGTATTTATGTAAATACATAAGTATATAAACATATGCATGCTGATTTTATAGCAACTTTTCATTGCTTTTTTTTGTAATTAAATTTATTTATTTACTTATGCTAAGTTCAAAACACATTCAAATGAAAAATGTGTACTTGCCATAAAATGTTTATGGCAAGTGTAACTAACCGTTATACCGTTATGTTGACATTCAGCTCTCACACAGCGTCGCGGCCATTGCCAAAGAGACCAACCCACCACACTTGTGCAGTCACACACACACTCACACACGCATACACACTCACGAGAGCGCGCTCTGGCACTGATTGAAAGCTAATGAATGTCAATTGTTGCCAATTACGACCAATAAATGCAGGCAATATATGACAATAACAACAACAACACGCAAAACATGTTGCCAAAACTCACCACAGCTGTGTGTTGAGCACGCGGGTGTGTGTGAGCGAGACAACGACAGGTGTGCTCGACTGCTTTGCTTGTTGTGCTCTGCTCTGTTCTCCCCACTTGTTAGCTGTTTTGTTTTGGCCACTGCGCGTCGGCAGCAGCGGCAGCAGCAACAGCAGCAACAGCAGCAGCAGCAGTTGCCCGCTTTGACCGCCGCTTGGCTCAGTTTCGGTTGTAAGCCAAAGGCGAGCGGTTGTCTCACGGCTTTTGTTGAGCTCGGCTCGTCGAACGTCAAGTTGAACAACAAAGAACGAACAAAAAACACGCGCGAGTTAAAAGCACAAATCAGCATCAAATCATATGCATAAAGCGCCGTTAATCGTCTTACAAATTCCGCTAAAAATATAAACATACATACATTTTTTTGGTTTTCGTTTTCGTTTTTGGCTTGTGTGCCATCCGTCGGCAAACAACTTTTTGTAAGCTCTGTGCAAGAGAGACACGTTAAACAAGCGGCGCCACCACATGACCACAATGCCACCGGAAATGTCCACAACTACGGCAGCCGTTGGGGACACACCGGGCACCCTTACGCCATCGCCCTCCGCCACTCAGGCACCGCGCTCCCGTTTTATGATCACTGACATTCTGGCGGGCAGTGCAGCTGCTGCTGCTGCCGCCGCTGCTGCTGCTGCCGCTATGGCCGCTGCCGCCGGACGCAGTTCGGCCAGTCCGCCCGAAGATTGTTATGCACCGCCGCCGCAACGCGATGCACAGCAGCAGCAGGCGCAGCAGACACAGCAACAGGCTCAGCAGCAGGCTGCACTGCAACATTATCTTGCACAGCAGCAACAGCTGCTGCGCTTTGAGCGCGAGCGTGAACGGGAACGGGAGCGGGAACGGGAGCAGTATCATCATGTTGCACCGTTGCTGGCCCACTTTCCGCCCAGTCACTATGCGGTGCTCCAACAGCAGCAGCAGCATCCACATGCTCATCTACATCGCTTTGCCCGGCAAGCCGACCGGCAAGGATCTCCGCCCCTTTCAAAGGATTGCCACACCACTGCTGCATGGAATACAGTAAGTAATTCTTCAATGTGTAAATGAAGAAGAGCAGCAACAAGATTCCAATTCTAATGATCATTGTCAAGAAACTCGATAATCAAAAGTGTTTCAATCAGTCATAAAAAGTGTTGTCAATAATCTCCAAATACCAGAAAGCATATAAAGATACAGTTATAATAATAATTCAAGTGTTATTCTAGCACAAAATGATATAACTGTGTTTAGTGTTATTTAATTTCTCTTAAAAATGAGTTTTAGAACTAATAGTTTTTCAAGTAATTTTTATGTATTTTATTATAGAGTTTTGTTCGATTAGATAAAGATAGTTAACAGATTATTAAACAAAAATGGAATAGCTTGGATGTTTGTATATTTTCGGGTATTCAAAAATCATCTATACTTTGTATCCTTATACATTATAACATAGAAAATATGTAATACATGTTTCAAAACTTATATTTTTATATATATTTTGAATTTTGATGTATATTTTGAAATGAAATCTTTAAGCTTGCATCTTTAGCTTATAAAATATAAAATAATTAATATAATCAAAACTAATATACTTAGATGATAAAAAACAAAGCTTGAACTTTTCATAAATAAATATATATGTATAAATATATATAAATAAATATATACAATTCGCATTTCAGTTAGTATATGACACCAGCTTTTGGTTGTGTGTTTTGTGGCTATCATGGGTACCTCAGATAACTCAGGTATCTCGGTTATCTCAGATATCTCAGGTGTCACAGCGTGAAGCATATGTTGTTGTTGTTATTTATGTATAGTATGGCTATTGAGAATTGTTTGAAATGACAATTATTATGCATTTATAATGATTTAGTTCATATCTTTGTTACATATAGTAATTAACTGACTCGTTCATGCTTTTACTTTCTGCTTTGATTTGGATTGTTTGTTCCGCGACTGTTGTACAACAAGTAGCAGCTACAACAGCAACAGCAACAACAGCAACAGCAGCAACCATTGAATACACAACATTCGCAACATCCGCTCGCCCATCATACGCATCCGCATCCTCATCCGCATTCACATTCGCATACGCATCATCATCAGCTGCAGCTAGAACGGGAACGCATTGAGGCACTGCATCGTCATAGCGGCAACGTCTCCTCAGCTGGCCATGTGGAGGGGCATGATGAACGATCGCGTTCGCCGCTGGTTCTTCATTCGATGGCTGGCGGCGGCAGTAACAACAACAACAACAACAATAATAATAATATTAGTGGCAGCAGCAGCAGCAACAATAATAGCAGCAACAACAACAACAACAACAATGGCAATGCAAGCGGCATGCTGCTGGGCGGCAACGGCAGCAGCATCAGCGGAGATCAGGCGAGCACCATCGATGACAGCGACAGCGACGATTGCGGTAAGTTTGTTTTACTACACTCAGAAAAATTTGGGATGTCAGTGCTAGAATTAGCTTAAACTTGATTCTTTTTTTCTGAGTGTACATATTTACTCGTATGCCTCTCTCTGTCTTTCTCTAGTGTATGCTCTGTAAAAAAGCTCAAAGCTTAGGATAAGCTCGAAAGTTCTCTCACTTTTGCTTGAATGTTGAGGCTTATCCCTCAATTGAGCTGACTTTTAAAGCTTAAGCTTAGCCCAGATTCACTTCACTGATTCACTTTCTTTCAGCGCGAATTTAAGCTCAGCTCTGAAGCAACAGGAAAGTGATTTTGTTGCCTGAATTAAGTGCTGACTCTAATCAGCTTGTATTATGCCGCTCTTCCTTGCGGCTATTGTTTATTTGTGAGAGCTGATTTGGTAAAAACGTGCTCTCTTCATTATAATGTTTGGCAGATTACGTCAAGAGTTTGAATTAATTTTTTATGGTTAGTAATCTATGTCTACAAGTGGGACATTAATGAAAGGTTGTTAGATTGCAGCTGATCATCTACAAATTTTTTATTAAGGATTATGCGATTGCAAGAAGCAACAGATTGCGTTCAATTGGGTCAAAACTCATACAGTTTGTTTTTTCTCTCTCTCGTTTTCATGGCTCATGTCCAGCTGCATTTCCCACTCCCGTTTGCATTTTCGCGTTTAATGCCGCACTAACAGTAAAAACACGCAGTTGGCTCTGATAGAAAAACCTAATAGATTAACAAAACAACAACAACAGCAACAGCAACGGTGCTAGCATGTGGTTTTCGGCCTGAGCTGAGACTCAAACAAGTAACAATGCTCTAGTCGAGTGTGCCCGACTACGAGACTCCTTGCTCCCACTTTGCATTTCAAGCAGTTCAGCGGCAACTCAAGCAAGCAGTGCACTTAACTCGTAAACTGCTTGTCAAACTGTTGTTGCTGCCAGCTGAGACGGGCGTAATAGATTCTTCTATAACTTTGGTGCTATTTATCCAATCGTGTTGAAATTTCCACAAATGATCAACATTGATACAACATATATCAGGCGGACAGACAGACAGACGGACAGACGGACAGACAGACAGACAGACAGACAGACAGACGGACATGACTAGTTCGTCTTGGCTGTTGATCCTGATCAAGAATATATATAGTTTATATAGCCGGAAATGCCTCCTTCTGCCTGTTACACACATTTGCAGTACTTTAAAACTCCCTTTTTCCCATTTTTAATGGGAACAGGAAGTAAAAAGCTCAGAGTTTAGCTCTGAAAGCCTTATAGAGTCAGATATGCCCCAAAAAAGTAGTTCTAATGGTTGGAGGGTATACAAAAATCGAATTGAAAAAGCAACAGAAGTTCGCCATGTGACTGCGAGGCGAATGTTAGCGTTGCGCTTAGCTGAGCACAGAGCAGCAGCAGCAGCAGCAGCAACAGCAACAGCAACAGCAACAACATAAGCAACAGCAACATAAGCTGAGCACTTAGAATGCAGGTATGGCAGATTGAAGCAATTGAGCCAGGTGAGCGGAGGCAGAGAGTCACGCGTCACGGCAACAAAGTAGCTAAATATTCAAAGTGTTTAATTAAGTATTTGGCCATTTAGGAGAGTACGTTGAATGTGCACAGTTGGCAATTAAGAGAGCCGCTGTAATTTGATAACATTTGAGTTGATTTGATTTGATTCACACAACTTGTTATCCTTGATAGAACGCCCAACAACAACCATATGCCCCCTGCCCCTCTGAACTATGTCAGCTTTTTTTGCATGCAACAAAACAATTTAATTGATTTTAATGTTTTCGTTATTGCTGTTGTTATTGTTATTGCTATTGTTATCATTATTGCTGCTGCTATTAGCAGAGCTGCTTTTTGATTTTTGTTGCCTTTTATTTGTGTTTGTATTTTTATTATTTATTATTTATTATTTATTTGTAAAGCGCTTTTAAACGCTATGCAAATTATGACAAATTACTATTAAATAGTCGTAAACGTGCGTTGGAAATTGATTTTGTTGCAAGTTGTGTGAGTTGAAGTGAACCATACGTTGAATGTTATATGTATATATAACAGAGAGGTGGGAAGCTGAGTTATATGTGTATGTATCACGGTAGTCTAGGCTAGTGACGAAGCATAACGAAGCTTGCTAAACGCAATTATCAATACATACACAAAAGGAATTTGGAATGAAAGATTTGCTTTAACAGTCCGATCGATCGAAATGTATTATTATACAAAATTTCAACTATATAGACACCCCCACACTTTTTAAACCAAATAACCTACAGACACGTTCTACATTTTGCTATTAGTTTTTGTGAAATTTTGTTTCATTTTATTTTCTATCATAAAGCCGAGCTGTAAAGCCTGAGCTTTGCCCTGAAGCATAACTATTTTAAATATTAAAACTTATTCAACATTCTGCAAAAACTAGTTAGTTTTATAACTTAGATAGGTTCATATATTAAATTGTACATATTTTAATACAAAATTTGATATTTGAAGTTTTGAGGCTTGAATATAGCTTGTCACTAGATGCTTAACAAGTAAAGAGGTTTACTTTATTTGATATATGTATACATATGAATAACAATCCGCTTTGCTCTCAGTTCCACTTACATACGTTTGAAAAGCAGTTCAACATCAATTTCAAAACGTTTTCATTTTGTTGTTTTGAATTTCGTTTGAATTTCTTGCCAAATTACTTTTTTACGAGCTACATAGTAAATAACAGCTATCAAACTGTTTGAAAGTTTTCAATTGAGGAATTGAAAACATTTAATTTTCGTTTTTGCTTTTTGTCTTTGTTAAACTCTAATTAACTCCGCATCAGCTAAAATATCGTATTTAATATGACGAATGAATTCAATACATGCTTGTTTTTGTCAACTAGATAAACGTGAAAACTGCAAAAGCCTTTTGTTTTTTTGTTTCCAGAACACCAACTAATTTCACTTTCGAACTAAATGTTGCAAAGGCTTAATTGAGTACCAGGCTATAGAAATGTCATTAAAATGTATTTTTAAAGGAGTAGAAGGAATCTTCTGTGCCCATTTAGAGTATACAGTATTCTTGATAAGCATCATCAACCAAGTTGATCGGGACATGTTCGTCTGTCTGCAAAGAGCTGGGTGATTTCATATTTAGCATCTGCTATTTGCTATTAGTTTTCCAATATAATCTTTCACATATAGTAATTTCATCAAGCTTCTAGCTTATCTTTTTATACCCTGTATACGATTTCTGATCAATATCACCATCATTATTGCCATGGGAAAACAAATAATATTTCGTACAAGTATTGACAGATGTATATAATTTATTATATATGTATTTTTGAATATTAGATTATATATTTTATTTTTCCATTAAGTTCTCTAAATGATTTTATTCTGATTTGCTTTGGTTTTATTATTGTACTAAATTGTGGATGATCGCTTAGCTAAACAATTTCGTTTGACCAGATAACATAAATGCGCTGAAGAAAGTTCCTAAATCCTTTAAACCAATTTTCGTTAAATTTGTAATTCTTTTTTTTTTTTAAGCTAATTATAGATTCGTCATAATTAATTAGAACTCAAAAAATTTTGTTTAAAAATTTCACGCGCATTTTTTTAATTTCGTTAGACTTGTGCCAAAGCCAATTAAAATTAATCAAAGAAATAACACACAAGCACACATATAGTCTAGTGTATAGAGTTTGAAAAGAGGAAGAAAAATAGGAAGAGGAAGAGAGTGAGAGAGAGAGGGGGGAAATGCGCCCCGCGTTGCTGTCAATTCAAAAAATTTTGTTTTGATTTGAGACACAAGCCAAATGAAAGAAATTTCAAATCCATAAATGTGTTGACCATACCAACACTAACAATGAGAACACACAGCCACACACACACACACACACACACACACACACACACACACACACACACACACACACACACACAGACACACACACACATACACATAATCAGCCGGGTGTCGATTCTCTTTCACAGTTGAGCCAAGTTTTTAGCCCACGCTGCGAGCTTCGATTTCGAGGCAGTCAAAAAAAAGAACAAAAATTAAAGCAAACGAAAAAAAAGAAACACAGATTATTTTTCCTAAATATAATATTGTTGTTTTTTTTATTTAATTTTGTTTTTTTTTTTGTAACACTGCAAAAAAGGCAAACAGCACCAAAACGTTGCTTTTAACGGCTTAATCGAAGCCCACAAGCAACAAAAATGCGCAGAGACGTCGTGTCGTTGTCGTTGTTGTTGTTGTTGTTGTTGCTGCTCATAATTAAAAATTTGTTGCTCACCTCAAGGTTTTGGTGACACTCGCGTGTCACTTGAGACGCGTGCGAGCGACAGTTGCTGCCCAAAGGATCGATCAGGATACATTTGTGTAGTGAATATTGAGAATGACGAACACGATCATGATCACGATCACAATGATGATGATGATGATGATGAGGAGCGTCTCGAATCGCAGTCGCACAGCACGTTTGAAATTGAGCCTAAGCTTCGAGCTGATTCGAGCCGCAACTCAGCTGAGTCGAGTCCTTCCCCAAAGCTCCCGCTTCAATCTTCACTCGTCTGTCAAATGAACTGTGCGCTGATCCCTCACGACAAGCAGACACTCGTATCACACTTCTCTCTTTCTCCCTCACTCACTCTCCTTCTCTCATTCTTGACATTCTTTCGACCTCGTTCGTTTTGGCCTTTTTTAAATATTTCTATATATGTATTTATTTTGTTACTAATTGAAATTGATATTTTATTTCGTTTCTTCAACTTCAACTTTCGTTGGCTTCCAAGCGAAACGTGCCCTGAGGCAACAACAACAAAAACCACGATAACAACGACAACCAGACATAGCTGCAACAAGTGCAATAACACGCACACATACATACATACATATTGATAGTAAAGTTGGCTGTTTTTTTGCGCAACTTTTGTGTTATTTTATGGATACTATCGTACCATTAGAAAATCAAAGTTTTTATCGATATCGATACTATCGAGTGACTGCTCTATTGACAATTAGTTGGTACAAACACACACATACAGCCACATTTTGGCTCGCAGCAGCAGCTCAGCAGCAGCAGCAAGTTCGTTGCCTAAGTCTTTCGTTTTTATACTCTGTTTTCCAAAATGGAAAAAAAGAGTATATTGGGTTTGTGAAATGTCCGTCCGTCCGTCTGTCCGTCCATCCGTCCGTCTGTCTGTCCGTATGAACGCAGTTTTTTTCCACAGTTCGTAAGCTAGAGCATCCAAACTTGGCATACATGTTGGTATATACCATAGTCAGACAAAGTGTCAAGATCTCCCCCCCACCCCCACCCCTTCCCCCACAAACCGCAAAAACCTATATCTTCCACAGTTTTACAGCTAGAGTAACCAAATTTGACATACAGACTACTGACCACATCCTTGACCGACCTGCCAAAAAAAAATATGCCGCGCCCACTACCGCCCCCGCAAATGAGCTAAGCCTGTATCTCCTACACCCTTTTAGCTAGAAACCCGAAATTTTGCAGTATGACTCCATTTGAACTCTTCGATAGATTGGAGAAAAAAATTTTGCCATGCCCACCCACGTAAACGCGCGATCATTTTGACAAGTACGCGTCTCGCTCTGCTTTGGGCGTTTGCAGCGTTCTGCAGTTAGTAAAAAGGAGTATATAGTTCGTAGCATATATATATAAGTAGTCTTTAAAAGAATTTAATTTAATATACGTACAGATAACAGAGTATATCGCAGTCGGGTGAGCCCGACTGCAACGTTCTTACTTGTTTTTTGTTGTTTTTCTGTTGGAAACGTATCGTCAAATTTCTAGACACAATGCATAGTTTCATGTATATATATATATATTTGTTATGATAATGCAAGTTACCGTTATGCAAGCTTTATTGTAGCATTTTGGTGTTGTTGTTGTTGTTGGTGTTGTTGGTGCTGCCGCTGCAGACTGCATTTAAGCGTGCACATTATCAAAATGCTGATAAACGTTTAGCAACAAAAGCAAAATTAAAAAGCTAAAGCAAAAATGCGAGCAAAATAGTGAGCTGAGCCTTGTTGTTGTTGTTGTTGTTGCTTTTGTTGTGATTGTAGTAGTTGTTGCTGCTGCTGTAATTAAAATGCAAAAAGGCCAATTGCAAATGTGTTGCTGCAATGCGCAATTAAATGCAGACGAAGTCAGCCAACAGCAAAAACTGCAGCAACAGCAACAACTGCAACAACATAACTTGGCCAACAGTCAGTCAGGCAGGCAGTCGCAGAGACGTAGACGGAGGCGGAGAGGCAGAAGGAAGTGGTCGGCGTCGTTGTTGTCTGCACACTTAAGCATGTTTAATACAGTTTAGCCACAAGCACTTAATTACTAATGCAAAGGCAATTCAAGCCGATAGGCAGGGAGGGGTTGGGCAGGGAAAGGGGAGTAGTTGGCGTTATGAGAGGGTTGCAGATATTGCGGAAATGTTTTGCTGGCTGACTTTTGACTTCTTAAACACAAGAGGGTTATAAATTTCCAGCTGCCGGCTGGTTTTGTTTCTTATGCCCCAAAAACAGTTAACACTGATTAGCGTGAAGAGCTGCGAGTGGGTGCAGCGGGAGGGGTAGGGGTAGATTTAGGGTTAGCAGGTTTACATTTATGTAAAGCAACATTCGATGGCAAATTGTGGTCAAGTGCTTGCTCGGGCGATAATAGCAAAAGCAAATTGTGATAGACAGCTGGAAACTAGGCCAAAGAGTCAAAGAACGAAATAGAAAGATGCAAAGAAGAGAAGACAAGGTGCATGTGCAAACGATTGTGGCAGTGGAATATATAATTTTATGTTATGAAAATCTACCCAAAAAGTATAAAAGTTATACAATTTCTTAATTGTTACAAGATATACGTTAGGTAAAATATATACATAGCAAATATAATTAAAATAATACAAAACTATCGATATAATCGATGTTGATATTGAAGTTTTGTCAACTCTAAGACAATAACTTATTCAAAATGTTCGATTAAAAATGTTAAAGACCAAGATGAATTACATACGTTAAGATTCAAAAACTTTGTATTGTATGTTTAGCAGGCTCAGATTTATTAAATTTGTCAAATGTTTATTTAATTATCCCTTAACTTTAATACCTCAAGCCAGCTTAAAATAATAATTTTTGTATTATTTTTGTTTCTAATGAATAAATATATATAAATCTTTTTTAAACCGGTTCAAGCTTCTCTCAAAATATTCTAAAAATATTGTTTACAGCCGGAAAATAACAATTGGCATGCATTTATTTATAACTATCTAGGTTTGAGTATTTTGGAATAAAAATGCTCGAATCAATCAATGAATACATTCAAACAAGAAGCGTGGAGAATGACGAATGCTTTAAGCATTTGGTATGCGATTTGTTAAGCTTCGTTGAATTGAATGTTCTTGCGGTTTTTGTTGTAGTTGCTGTTGTTGTAATTTGTGCTCATAAAGTGTTTAATTGAAAATTAGCAATGGCATGCCACATTCAACAGCAAAGGAAAAGCAAAAGCAAAAGCAAAGAAAATAAAATCAACTTTGTTATTGTTGTTCTTTTCTTATGTTCTTGTATTGCATGTAATCATAAAATAAAATTAAAAAGAGTAGATAAATTTAGAGTATGAAACATAGAGATGATTTAACAACTGCTGTTTTAAATTTCATTCGCAAACAGGTGGCAAAGACGATGACGGTGAGGACAGCCTGAAGAATGGCAATAGTGGCGCCAATGGCGACTCCCATTTGGGGCTCAGCCTGAGCAAAAAACAGCGGAAAGCGCGGACGGCCTTCACGGATCATCAGTTGCAAACATTGGAGAAATCCTTTGAGCGTCAGAAATATCTGAGTGTGCAGGATCGGATGGAGTTGGCCAATAAGCTGGAGCTGAGCGATTGCCAGGTAAAAACCTGGTACCAGAATCGCAGGTGAGTTAGTTGCCCCTGCTGCATTTGGCGGCGTCTTTGAGGCATGCTTAATTGACCATCGCAGTGCTAGGTGAGGGGTGGAGCGGGATGCTTGAGGAATTGAGGGATTGAAGTGAAACTAAGTAGAATTGTGTGGAAATTGTGTGTGCTAATCAGCGCCTTTTATGGAACCGCCCATTTCTTCGCGCACTTTTCCAATAAAAATCATTTTAATAGCTCTTCAAAGCTGCCCCTCTTCATGCCCGCAGTCAGCATGGGGACCGGTTTGGAATCAACTTTAGCGCTGTTTATGCGTTTTGTTTTTATGCTGATTGCTTAATTTGCTGCATTTTGCGCAAGAGTCGTAAAATGCTTTGCTGTTTATTAAATGAGTTGTTTACTTTTTTGTGCGCCACTCGCGGCAAGTTTGTTGCCTAAGTCTTTCGTTTTATAGTATGTACATAAATACATATATATGTACCTATTATACAAATACATACACATACATATAAATTTCTGTATCAGGGGCAGCTCGGCGTCATCCGCTATTCGATTCGATTTCTAATAGCATTTGCTCTGCCAGCGCCAACGACGGCGTCGGCGTCGGCGTCGCTGCCCTGGCTGCTGTTTAAAAATAGCTGCAAAAGCCGCTGCCTTATTACGTTTAATAGCATTTTATTTTCTTTTTAATTATTGCCCAATGACTTGTCACATTTCGTCGGGCATAAACAGCGCCAGTTCGAGCCAAGAGTCTCAAGCAGAGACTCTGCTCAGTCTCCGACTCAGACTTAGACTCGGCATCTTCCAGGCCACTCGCTGAGCCAAAAGCCAACCGGATATTGGGAATGGTTCGGATGTCAGCTATAACGACTGGCAAGTGCTCTGCATAAGACTAGGCCACACAGAGCGCAAGAGCGAGATAGAAAGAGAAAAAGAGCTGGTGCTGCAAAGCAAAATAGATATTAAAAACCTTTGTTTTTACATAATTTTTTAAAAATCATTTTGGGATACTACATTGCAATCATAAAAATGTATAAAAATCCCCCCCTTGTTAAAGGAAAACTATATAAAGACTGCCCGAATATACTTCATAAATACTATCACATCAAAGCGAAACTATAAGAATTACAAATTATGAAAGAATTTACAAAAAGAATTGGATGAAAACCAGCTCGGAGGCTTATGATTCTTAAAATATATACATCTATAGGTATTATTTAAAATATTTTCAAGTTCGCGGAAATCATTTGATTGAATCTATTTAGTTTTTCGTCCGATTATTCAACACTGACTAATTTTAGGTGAAAATTTGTTGGCCAATCATTATGAAAATTCAATGAAACTGCATACAAAGTCAAACGGTTTGATACGTGTCTTACCGGTTTTGGAAAATTCACCACCATGGGTGGAAAATTGATGGAAAACTGTGGTATCAAACTTTTCCGCTATCTTTGGACTGGCTTCGAACTCAGTTTGGCTTAGTCTTAGGAAAATTGTTGCACAATTGTGTTATTTTTAACTTCTTCTTAAAAAGTAATTTAAGAAATTGATTTCCTAATATTTCTAAGAATTTTACAAATACTTGTTATTCTGCGAAAAAGCGATAGGGTGTAAAAAGAATTAAATAAGAAACTATCTAATAATAAATCGCTAGAAAGTTAAGTTAAATATTGCATTCATTTTGGATATGCGCGTTATTGATATAGTGCAAAATGCCTGACAAAGTCAATATGCTCTGCCGCAACGGGCATGGCAATGTGAATTATTTTTCACAGCTGCGTGCGATGAATGAGCAAAAAATTGGAACTCGGTCCGGTTTGAAGTTGCATATCTTTTTATTGTTGGGATCGTATGCAACTGGCGCCTAAGCGCAATTAAAGGATTTGCCAAAGAAAACACTTGCATTTTCTCTCTCACTCTCTTTCGCTCTCTCTCTCGCTCTGTCTGTCTTACACGTGTGTTGGCCAATTAGGCCTCATCCTGAACTCAGTCTACGTTAGGCGTGGGCGCGTCCGGACTGCAAGATAAATGACAAAACAATTAAGTGCGAAATATAAACAGCAATAATAGCAAAGCGTAGCGACTGCTCATCCTGACGGGCTGACACTCAGCAGGCGGCCAGGACACGCGCAGTCAGCAGTCGGCATGAGTCGGCATTTTTATATAATGATTAATACTCGTAGGAACAACAGTTGCCGCCATTGTGGATTAGTTTAGCTTAGATCGAGTCCCTTTTAAGTAGTTTTTTTTTTTTAGCATTCGTCGTGCTCTCTCTCTCTCACACGCAACTAATCGAATTGTTTCTTTCTACCCACTCCTCTCTTCAATTCCCTTTCTGCAGAACCAAATGGAAGCGCCAAACTGCTGTCGGACTGGAGCTGTTGGCCGAGGCCGGCAACTATGCAGCCTTTCAGCGACTTTATGGCGGTGGCTCACCCTATTTGAGCGCCTGGCCCTATGCTGCTGCTGCTGCGGCCCAAACTCCACACGGCGCGCCACCCTCAGCGATTGATATCTACTATCGCCAGGCGGCCGCAGCCGCCGCTCTGCAGAAACCTGCGCTGCCCGCCACCTATATGTATCCCAGCCGTATGCCGCCGGGCATGGCGCTGCCTGGCATGCCGCCGCCCACAGGTGCTACTGGGCCCATGCTGGGCTACTATGCGCCGCCGTTGGCGCCGCGCGAACGCTCACCTGCCACCAGCCAAAGCGCGAACAGTGAAGCGGACTACGAGCGGAGTAGCAGCAGTCGGCAGCGGCTGCAGACGCCCAGTCCGCCCTTGAATCCAGGCAGTCCGCCGCCACGCAGGGAGCTTGGTGGGGATGAGGCGCCGCTGAGTGGCAAGACGCCACCGTTGGAGGCAGAGCGTAGTGAGCTAACATCGTTGGCAGCGGTGGAGGTTATGGAGGATGAGGAGGACGAGGAGCTGGCGCTTGAGGTATAAGGCGTTAGTGTTGGTTAGCAGTTGGCATTGAGCTGGATCTCAGACAAGGATTAAAACGGGATTTGCTGAAAAGAAAACAAAACGTGACTGAACTGAACTTATGGAGTGTTGTTTATCCAAGAAAATTAAGCACATTTTCAGTTGGCCCCGCTTCAAATCTCACATCAAACAAATATATAATATATATCTAGCGTACATACTATAATATATGTAATACTATAAATAAACAATTTTTTTTTTATCTATTTAAAAATGTAGCCTAAAGAATTTTTGTAAATTTTTGTAAATGTTTTGTACATAAGCAACAAGAATTGTTTTTTTTTTTGTCCAAACCCAGTTTTTTTTTTTTTTTTTTTAAACCATTTTTTGTGCTAAGTCTTAAGACGTCTATTGTGTGTAGTAATAAATACAAAAATGAAAAATGAAAAAGAGCAAAACTTTTGTTTGTTACCCCAACTGTTGTGCCAAGTGGCAACAAGTACTACCAAGTGTTACTTACCGTTCAAGTTCTTTCCTGACTCTAATTCGAACTGACACACGAGTCCTGCGACCACTTGAAAAACTGTTGCTTTTTGGCTGCCCCTGGGAATAAGCGGGCAACGTGCTCTAAACTGCGCCACTCACAAATTGTTAACATTTGCCCAAGTCTCAACTTAGTGCTCTTAACTCTTAGCTCTTAGCTCTCAACTCTCAACTGGCAACTCACAATTCGCAACTCTTAACTCGCAATTCGCAACTCTCGACTGGCAGTTCCCAACTTGAAACTCTCACAGAAAGACTTTGGTTGAAGTGGCCGTCGTCGAAACGTTTCTAATTGACGCTACTACCCTTAAGAGGGGGCAAGTCTTTTGGATTTCGTATCGGATTGAGATTCGTATTCGTATTCTACATCCACCCCGCTGTTTGTTTTTGCCTGTTTACATTTACATGCCGCTTGCCATTTTCGCTACTTTTTATGACAATCTAGTTTTGGATATCGCTCTTAATTTATGGGGTTGTGGCCTAAGCGAATGCAATTTGTGCTGCCTCTCAGCGGCAACCCCGAATGCGTTCATCCCATCATATCATCATCAACATCAATCGACTGACTTTGCGGAACTGCGAACTGTGCTGCGTGAAGTGGCAAACGCAACGTCGCCTCGTACTTCTGAAGAAGTGTGAAGGGTTCAACATTTTGTGCGTAGACCGACCATACGAATTGGGTCCTGCGTCCTGCATCCTGAGAGTCGTCGGGCATAACGCCTCTGTAACAAATTGATTATTTGTTGCGGTTTTCTTCCTACCGATTTGCATTTTTATGAGTGGCACTTATAAATTTATGAGTGCAGCAAACAGGACCGTGCGAAACTATTACATTTACATTTTCCATTGGCCATTTGAAAATGATCCGAATAACAGCCGAATTGTGCGTAAGCAACTTCTCATTGATAGCTTAACTTTATAATAGTTTTTTATATATTATTATAAGATTTGCTCGACTTAAATCTTTATAACATTAGCTTTCGTCTCGCCTTCAAGCTGCTTCTGTGTTTAGTTTCTATTTGTTGAACATTTGGCTAGTAATAATATAGAATTCTTTAATTTCTCAGATATGAATGTGCAGGTAAGTGAGTCAATATATGATACAAGAGATCACAAAATGTGATATCGGTAACTTTGGGGTTTTACAAGATTGTGATGATTTTTCTTGTATTTTTGACAGCCATAAGATATAGACGCCCGATTCCTATCATACTTTGTGAACATGGGTAGAACATAATAATTTAAGAAACTAATAAATTTGAATGACATATCTGTATAAGCAATTATACAACATTTCATATTTCATCAGGAAGATTTATCTTCAAAAATTACATATTCTACCGATCGTTCTTCTGACAGTGGTCCAATCCAGTCATCGCTGTGGAATCGATTGACGAAGCATCGCTAAGTGTGCGAAAGGCGACTAGCAATATTTTTATGAAGAAGGTATGATTTGGGTGTTCAGGTGGGTAAAGCACCAGAACTATTCAAATCCAAAAGAAGCGTTGAATGTAATCTCGGTCGTCAAAATCTGACAACAGAATCAAAATGTAATAAACATTTTGAAATTGTAGTGTCCTTTCCAAAATGAAAAAAAAGTAAGTCTGTTTGTTTGTTTGCTGGTTTTTTTTTTTAATTTTTTTTATAAAAGTTGAGAAAACTTTCAGAAATTTGTTGGACTTGTTCCCTATTATAAGGCGAGGAATGCTTGTTCTAACACTTTTCTGAAAAACAACTAGTTTAGCGGGAAAACACTAAGAACCGCCAAAGTTGATACCGCATCAGTTTGTTTTTCTCATTTTGGCTAATTAGTTTTACATTTTTCAGGATATGTCTTGTTTAAAACTGCTGTTGATGCTGATCAAGAGTATATATAATATATATTTATGTATTTTTGGGATCAGAGACATCTCTTTCACATTTCGTGATAAAATTATAATAATAAAAATCGGTGAAAAATAAAGTTTTTACACAAAATACTTTTCATCAAAGTTATATGTCTTTGGCACACCGAAGATAGCTTTTCTTTCCATAATATTAGTAATGTAGTTTAACGTCATACAAACTAATTAACAACCAAATTTGTTTTTAAGTTGAAGAATATAAGACTTAAAAGAATATTTTATTTGACTTTTCTCTAATTGAGTTCCGTTGGCATAAAGCCGTTTGAGGATTTCAATTCCGTATACGCAAATTTTAAACAGAATCGGTATTCAAACCGGTCCTGATAATTATCATTATCATTAGCTGATTATAATCAGCGATTTGGCAATGGATTTTGCTCTAAAATGTGGCAATTCATGCAGCAGGGACGTAAAATGAGTCCAGAGTATCTTTGATAAAATCGAACTGCTGAATATGGCTATGTGATTCGTTCTCTTTATTTGTCATAGTTCTGTATACTTTTTTTTAATAAATTTGAAGCTGAAATCATAGAAATGTTAGGAAAATTAGCAAATGCTCACTCTTATCTCATGCTTAAGTTTTCCCATTGAATTGCAGACGCTTCCTTTTGAACCTATTGTGACAATCTTATGGCCTGGTTTTTTATGGCGACTTCTTTGTTCGTTCAAGCTGACAAAATGCTTTCACACCGGAAGCTGCTGCAATGCGTTCAGCGTCGTTGCATCTTTGCCAAGCTAATTGACAACTTTTGTTGGCCTCATCGTATTCGTTTTTTTTATGGCATTTGCTTCTTTGTGAGTTTAATTTGTCACAGGACACAGGACGCACGACACATGGCAACTGGCAACTGACTACTAAGCACTAAGTGGGGGTAGATAGAACCGGAGTCAAGGGGGGCTGCTTGCATTACACAGGCAATTTGTTGCGCACAATGGGGCAAGTTGGTTGAAGTAGCCATTGCCGTTGCCGTTGGACGTTCCCGTTTCCGTTATCAATAAATTTGTGCGCTTAAATGCGTGTTTATAAAATTAATTGACAACTGCGACTGAGCGAAAGAGAGAGGCCGGAAGGTGAAAACTCCCCCATTTGCCCTACGTCCTTTTCTTTTTCAACCAAATGGTGCGCTCCGGAAGTTTTGCAAAAAATGAGTGTATGCTCAAGCTGGAGGTCAAGGGTTCGGCTGCTGCGTTTGCTAAGGTTGTTGCAAGGTTAAATCTAAATCAATATTGAGTCACAGTTGTAGCTGATTTCTGCGCTGCTCTTTCAACTGCTTCAACTCCTTCTTGGCGGCTGCCTTTAAATTATTGTAAATGGCTTTGTGGCGCCAGCAGCTACAGAAATCGATTTGTCGGTGGCCCTCGTCGCCAGTTAAACGCTGCAAATTACTCAGACTGACTGCGGCTTACAGCAGCAGCAGTAACAGCAGCAGGAGCGACAACAGCAGCAGCAACAGCAGCAGCAACAACAGCGGCGGCTACTGGTTTTGAACCTGAGGCCCAATTTGCATGCGTTCAGTTTGCAGATACAGATGCATTTTACAGATAAAAACAAGTAAGAACGTTGCAGTCGGATGCACCCGACTGCGATATACTCTTTTTTTCGCCTCTTTGCGGAGTCAGTGGGCGTGGCAATTGAATTTCTGCTCAAATCTTTAAAGTTTTGCCATCAATTAAAATTTGGTTGGGCCTGTTCTACAGGTTTGGGAGAAACAAACATTGCTTGATTGCAAGGGCGGGGGTGGGCGTGGCAAAAATATTTTTATCCAATCTATTTAATAGGACAATAGAAGTCAACCTGCAAAATTTGGTGATTCTAGCTAAAGGGGTGGGGGAGATACAGACTTTGCCTATTTGTGGGGGCGGGGGTGGGCGTGGCCGAATTTTTTTTTGCCAGATCAATGAAGGATGTGATAAGTAGCCCTTGTGCCAAATTTGGTTACTCTAGCTATAAAACTGTGGAAGATCTAGGTTTTTGCGGTTTGTGGGGGAAGGGGTGGGGGTGGGGGGGAGATCTTGACACTTTGTCTGCCTATGGTATATACCAACATGTATACCAAGTTTGGTTGCTCTAGCTTCAAAATTGTGGAAAAAACCTGCGTTCATACAGACAGACGGACAGACGGACAGACGGACAGACGGACGGACAGACGGACATTTCACAAACCCAATATACTCTTTTTTCCTTTTTTTTCAAAAAAGTTAAAAAAAGAGTATAAAAAAAAACAAAAAAGAATTCAGTTTTGGCTTCGGCTTCATCAACGATTTGCAATTCGCTTCGCAATTGCAATTGCGGTTTACCAATTTTCAATCAATTCTAACTGTGTAGCGCAATCAGCATCCAATGCTCCAATGCTCCAACTGCAACATCATGTCCATGTCCATATCATCATGTGGCATGTGGAGTCCGTTGCCCAGGCACACGCCAATGTCAAAAGGTTCTCACAGCGTAAGCCGATACTTTTTTTTTTTGGGGCGCCAGGGCCAAGTGCCGTTAGCTAAGTGCCTGGATTTGTTGTGTGTGGTCTCCCCCAGCTGATGTTTGCTGTGGCACGAAGAAAACGAGCGTCAAGCCTTTTGTTTGTGCGGCACGTGGCGAACTGTGACTGAGACTCCAACTGCGACTGTGATTGTGAATTTGATTCTGACTTTGACTTTGACTCTTACTTTGACTGCATTTTGCGATTGCAACATCAACTGAATGATCAACTGAAGTGTGACTAAACTGCGCCTACGGCCGCTTGATGAACCAATCTAGAGTTTCCAAGGCTTCCAAGACTACCAAATGGACCGCAAGCTGTGCAAGTAGCCAGCGGCACATTAAACTTGTGCCTAAACCCAAACTCAAATCCATTGCACACGTTAATGTTAATGGCCAAACAAAAGCCAACAATGCCCAAAAAGCAAACAGTTGCACATGGGATCCAATTACCCGAGTCGACTCTGACTTCGATTCGACTCCGACTACGACTTCGACTCCGAGTTGAGCCAATTTTCAATTGTGCCATGGCCAGAAAAAAAGGCAACATCAGGCGATGTGGCGGCTACTCGCCTGGCACGCAGTCTTTTTGACACGCCATGGCCCTGCCACACGAGGGATGAACCGGCGAGGGTTGCCCGAACTTTTTTAGGTTATGATACAGTTAATACAGCTGAAAGATCTTTATTTTCAAGATAAATATATGTAGTAGCTAGCATGGCAAAAACTTTCTGTACAAAATTAGATATATATAATCGCATTTTTGTATTCCGAATCGTTTTCAACTTTGTTTTACTGTTTTCGAAACAATTTTGTATGGATGTGTTTTAATATTTCTCATTCTACTGTCCCAAAAGTAAAGCTTTTTAAATCGAACTTCGCATCGATATTCAGACTTCAGAACAGCTTAAACCTCGAATTCCGAAATCATGTTATGAAACTGCTTTAAAAATGAGAATAAAACCAAATTTTATATGGTATACTCAACATATTCAGAATCATTTCATAAAATTATAATTTTATTTTCTGTTTTTGGATATCTTTGAAAAGTTGTCAATTGATATGCTAGTAATGTGTGTGACAACCCTCGAGAGTGACCGCGACCAGCGTACAATTTGAATACGAGCATCGAGCTAGTGTTGTATTGTATTGTTCAGAACAAGTTCGATTGAACTCTTTACCAAACTTAACAAAATAACTATATCCCTGATTGTAGGTTATATAGTTAGCTTATTCTTGTTGATCATTTCAGTCTTATTATAGTTTGTTTCGATCATTTTATTCTGGTTATAGTTCGTTTTGTTCATTTGGTTCCGATTAAAGTTCGCTGTGTTCATTTGATTCCGTTGAAAGTTCGTTTTCGAACAAACTGAAGGATTAGACGAAGTAAACGACTGAACGAATAAAAGAAACGAACGAACGAATTGGGTAAAGGGATCGAATGAACTGAACCAACTAACATATAACTCCAATTAGTTCGTTCAGCAGTAAACGAACTAGTGAACTTATTCATTCAATTGAACAAGAATGTGCAACTCCTGCAATTGCCGGCGGCGCGTCCTTGGCTCGTGCTGCTGTTTTGTTTAGTCCTGTCGCTAAGTATGTAAAATGTAATTTTTGGCCTTAATTCCTTTTGTTTGGCTGCTCGTTTGCTAATTTGACAGTTGTCAGCCGCATTCGATGTCAGTTGGCCAATCTACAGTTGGCCTCGTCCTCATCCTCATCCACATGCCCATTTCTGTATTCATTGTGCCATACAACCATTTGCATTTCTAGTTCTCTTTCTATTTGTATTTGTATTTGCTGTTTCTATTTCTGTTCCTATTTTCATTTCCATTCATCAAAATTGGCTTTGGGTGCGAGTGGCCGCTGGCTCATAATAATTTGTCATCAATTAGCTGAGGGTGTTGATGTGCGCGGTAAACCAAGTGGAAGGAGCAGCAGTCGGGGGGCAGGCAGGCTGACAGGACGACAGGAGCACCCCGTCGTCGTGTAGCATACGCTATGTGACCAGAGCAACCCGCCCGTCGTCAGCACTTGTGAAGGATGGTGTAAGGATGTAAGGATATGAAAGTGGCTGTGGATATGAATGGATGTGACTCTAATGCCCATTTTTGGTTCAAGTGCCAACTGTCGTTGTTGTCCTTGTTGCAAATTACTTTTGATTATTATTTTGATGTACATTTCATTTACAATGTTGAATTCCCACTGCGAGCGGGTGCCGATTTGGGTAACAAAGCGATGCAGTGCGGTCTGCTGCTGTGCGTAAGCAGTGGAAGGGGGGGAGGGAGGGGGTGGGGCACAGCCAGAAAGTGGAACTTTGTAAGCGTTTCGAATTACCAATGAAATGCGGCAATTATTGCATGCATTTGAGTCCTTATGGAGATTTGATTACATGATCTTGATAAAATTAATTTTTTAAAAAGTTATTTTTATTTCTTATTTTTCATGTAACGCAGTTAAGAAATAAAAACAAGTAAGAACGTTGCAGTCGGATGGACCCGACTGCGATATACTCTTTTTTTCTCCTCTTTGTGGAGCCAGAAGTGGGCGTGGCAATTATATTTTTGCTCAAATCTTTCAAGTTTTGCCATTAATTTAAGTTTGGTTGGGCCCGTTCTACAAGTTTGGGAGAAACAAATTTTGGTCGATTGCAAGGGCGGGGGTAGGCGTGGCAATATTATTTTTATCCAATCTATTTAATAGGACAATAGAATTCAACCTGCAAAATTTGGGGACTCTAGTTAAAGGGGTGGGGGAGATACAGACTTTGCTTATTTGTGGGGGCGGGGGTGGGCGTGGCCGAATTCTTTTTTGTCAGATCAATCAAGAATGTGATAAGTAGCTTTTGCGGTTTGTGGGGGAAGGGGTGGGGGTGGGGGGAAATCTTGACACTTTGTCTGCCTATGGTATATACCAACATGTATACCAAGTTTGGTTGCTCTAGCTTCAAAACTGTGGAAAAAACCTACATTCATACAGACGGACAGACAGACGGACAGACAGATGGACAGACGGACGGACGGACATTTCACAAACCCAATATACTTTTTTTTCCTTTTTTTTCAAAAAAGCTAAAAAAAGAGTATAAAAAGACACAGTACAAACAGTCTAAAAACTATTATTATTTTTGCTCAAAATTTATTTAAATGCGAGAATAGTAAAAATACTAAACAAATAAAAGATCTAAATACGGCTCTAAGCGAGAACAGGAACAAAAGACATGGCAACAAAGAGATCACAATATAAATTAGATACAAAATATAAAAAACAATATATAATCGCAAAAAAAAATATATATATTTTTTAGGTGGCGCGTTTATAAATGCCATAAAAACAAAGAAAATACATTTAAAAAACAAGGCTGATATTTAAATACTCTTGCTTTAACTTTGTCCAAATATTGAGTCGAAAATAACAGTTTTTACACAGACTGGTTCTCAATTCCAGTTGCACAAAGTGAATTTAATTGTTGTTCTGGATATGGTAAAACGCTGTTATTTAACTAGAGGAATTAAGGTAATGTTTGATAATTTCAACAAACTTTTAATTCTAATATATAGAGTTAGAGAATAGTATATCAGTTATTTGATAAGTGTTCAAATTTGTAGAGCCCAATCAAAAACAAGTAAGAATGCTCTGGTCGAGTGTGCCCGACTACGAAACTCCCTGCTCCCAACTTGCATTTCAAGCAGTTCAGCGGCAAGACAAGCAAGCAGCGCACTTAATTTATCCAGTGCCTGTCAAACTGTTGCTTCTGCTTGCTGAGACGGAGGTAATAGATTCTTCCATAACTTTGGCGCTATTTATCCGATCGTAATGAAATTAACGCAACTGATCCACCTTGAATAAACATATATATGTACCAAAAATCAAAGCTTTATCTTTAAAATTGTGAATGTGGGATTTTTTTTTTTCGATTTACAGGTGTGCGGGGGGTGAATACGAAATTTGAAATAAACATGATCTGCGTATGGTATACAGGAACTTGCACGCCAAGTTTGGTGTCTCTAGCTCTTATAGTCTCCGAGATCTGTGCTCATACGGACAGACGGACAGACAGACGGACATGGGTAGATCGACTCCGCTGTTGATGCTGACCAAGAATATATACATATACATAATATACATAACGCCTCCTTCAGCCTTTTACATACATTTATAGCTTACCTTTTAAACCTTTACTTTATAACTCCCTTTTTCCCCATTTTCAATGGGAACAGGGAGTAAAAATCGTAACGAGTTTGGATCAAGCGTAGGAAAATCTTCACCTACGGCTGGGAAATGGTGTTCTAGGTCAACGGTAGGGTCTTGCCGGCTTGTATGGAATAAATGACAAGCATAAGAGTATGCAGAATATGGATGAAGCACCAAAAGGCATAATAAATATACACAAAGAAACAAATATCGAAGATGGAAAATAAATAATTTAGCACTTATCTTTAAGCAAAATGTTAACTTAATTAGATAATTACTTAAATGTCATTTTAAACAAAACAAAACAACAAATGCGCTCACTGACAAAGCCTGTCGTCAAATTTGTTGAGTTAAGAGCCCCAACTGAAACTCGTATTCAAGGCATTAACACCGACTCGAGTTAACACTTAAGATGGTGTGAGTGTGTGTAAATGTTTTAGTGAATGAATTGTGAAACAAGAGCAACAACATGCAAGAATGGGCATATGTGTATATATATATATATATATATATATATATATATATATATATACATATTTACTTATGTATGTATATTGGTAAAATGAAATGAAATCAAATTAAATTGAATCCAAGTTGAAAACAAAACGTGGAGGGCACAACATTTAATGAATGCACAATCTTTTATATGTTGAAAATTGACTTAAATTATTTATTAGCGAATAAAATTAAAAACTTAACGCTATAAAAGTGTTAAAACCACTTAGCAAGCCATTTGCAAGAGTCACACACAGCAACAGAAACAAACACACAGATACTGACACTGGTCCGGACCAAGATCAAGACACAGGGACAAACACAGGGCAGAGGTAGTGACAAAGGTTGAGGCAGAGTCGCTGGCAGAGGCAGAGCCTCCTCGACAACCCTTGCCAAACCATCAAAGTGCTAAATCAAGCTTTTTGTTCGAAATCAGAAATGGCAAATAGTTGGAATCGTACCAAACTCGGATACATGGCTATATCTACCTATATATATATTTTAATGAATTAAAATTATAATTTTGATTCAGCTGGTCAGCTCTTTAGTTAATTTTGGCTGTTTGGACAGTTGGCCACATTTGTATTTTTAACTGAACGTTTTGAACAAATTTTCAAACGTTTTGAACAACGTTTGTCATGCGCTTTGATTTTTTTTTTCTCTTCTCTTTTGGTATATATAAACATATGCGACGATTAACATAAAAAAGCAGTTAACAATTTGTACAACATTTGTCTAGTTTTTCATTTTAGACCCCTCTCACCATCTACATATCCCCCACTCTTTCTATCTTTATTTTTTGCTGCCTCTGATCTAATAAGCGTGCCTACAATATTGAAATCGATTTTAAGTATGGCAACCAAATCGGGACTGACATATAAAAAAATACTTAGACAAATACAGTTGGAATGGAATATTATTCCTGATATTTTATAATATTAGTTATATTATATTTCATCACTTCTTTTTTTTTACTTTTTATACTCTCTTTTTAATTTTTTTGAAAACAAAGAAAAACAAGTAAGAACGTTGCAGTCGGGCTCACCCGACTGCGATATACTCTGTTTTCTGTACGTAATAATTTTTTTCTCCAATCTATCGAAGAGTTCAAATGGAGTCATACTGCAAAATTTGGGGTTTCTAGCTATAAGGGTGTAGGAGATACAGGTTAAGCTCATTTGCGGGGGTGGTAGTGGGCGTGGCATATTTTTTTTTGGCAGGTCGGTCAAGGGTGTGGTCACTAGTCTTTATGTCAAATGTGGTTACTCTAGCTGTAAAACTGTGGAAGATATAGGTTTTTGCGGTTTGTGGGGGAAGGGGTGGGGGTGGGGGGGAGATCTTGACACTTTGTCTGCCTATGGTATATACCACCATGTATACCAAGTTTGGTTGCTCTAGCTTCAAAATTGTGGAAAAAACCTGCGTTCATACGGACAGACGGACAGACAGACGGACAGACAGACGGACAGACAGACGGACAGACAGACGGACAGACGGACATTTCACAAACCCAATATACTCTTTTTTTCCATTTTGGAAAACAGAGTATAAAAAGAGTATATTGGGTTTGTGAAATGTACGTCTGTCTGTTCGTCTGTCTGTTCGTCTGTCTGTCTGTCTGTCCGTCTATCCGTATGAACTCAGTTTTTTTTCCACAGTTTTGAAGCTAGAGCAACCAAACTTGGTATACATGGTGATATATACCATAGGCGGACAAAGTGTCAATTTCATAATTTGAAACAAAAAACAAGTAGGAACGTTACTCTGTTTAATAAATTAAATTCTTGAAAAGACTTCTTATTTACTAAGGACTATAAAGTGAGTTTGATTGAGTTATCTTGAAAAACAACAAAGTTTTTCATACGAAAACTTACTTTTCAACCGATCATTCCTATGGCAGCTATATGTTATAGTGGTCCGGTCTGGCCGATCTTGACACTTTGTTTGTTTTGTATGGTATATATCAAAAAATATACCAAGTTTGGTTAGTCTAGCTTCAAAACTGTTTCATTTCAATATTAAAATAACATAAATTTAAATCGACAGCGTAAAATTAAAATGGGAAAATTAACATTCGAAATATCAAAGACGATATGAAAGCGATATCTCAAAAGCAATATCATATCGAGTCAGGTCGAAATATCGATACATCGATATATTTTGTACACTCCTAATTAGCGCTGAAAAAGGAAAAAGTTTTGATTTTGAATGCAACAAAGGATATGCCTTCTATCCGTAAAACATATTTGTGCAACTTTAGTTATATCAGTAGCAAGTTTCAACAGCTTTGGCTCGAGATGGCAATGGGACAGAGAGTTAATATATAAAAGAAAACTAAATGTTTTCCAAAATGTTTATAAATAGGTAAAGTCAAGGTGCATAAGTATCTGTAAATATGAGTGTCTAAATTCCCTGTTTTATTTGCCAAGCTTGCTGCTTTTGAACGCTTGCATTCCGGGTTTGATTCCAAACGCACTTACAGCACATAAATCAAATAGTTGCCACACAGATTGATGCATTAGCCGGCCCAGAAATTGAAATTATCTGTCTGTCTGGCTTTGTGGACTGTCCGGATGGGACAGAGGCTGGAACTGGTACCAGCCAGCAGGCTGGTGGCTGGAGGCTGCACCGTTGACAACGTGCAACTTTATGACGCCCCAACTTTGGGCGCGATAAGCCCACGCGCCAACGTCCTTTGTCCGGTGTCCAGCGTCCCCAACGTGCAACGTGCGTCAAGTTCTGGCCATGAAATGGCACATCAATTAGCACACCTACCTTCAGCCAAAGAGGTAGTCTGTGGATGGATCAGGAATCGAGACTGAGACTGCGACTGAGACTGAAACTGGTCATTCATTAAAGCACTGCTAGTCTTGGTGGGACTATCAGCTGCGATGTGATGAATATATTTTAGCGGAGACAACAACCAGTAACAACAATAGAGGTGGGGGGCTTTTGGTTGGAACGAAAGAGGGAGGTTACAGGAACAAGAGCAGTGCTTATCGCACAAGATGTATTCAAAGTGCATAATGTAAAAGTTGTACGCGAGTGCTCCAGATACTCCACAAGATGCCAACAAGCCACTCGCATACTGCCAGCTAGTTGTTGTTGTTGTTGCTTTTGTTGTTGTTGTTGTTCCTCTTGTTTGTTGGTGTTATCTCAAGTGCTGCGATGCTTATCGTCCGAGTTGTAAACGTGAGCTAAAAATACTAACTCCAACATTCAATTTCTCTCGGCTCTTTCGGCTCCGCCATAAAAGTTGCATCAATTAGCCGGGCTCAAAGCTGATCGTAATTTTTTTTGTTGTGTTTTTTTTTTGGGTTTTATGTTTGTGTGTTGGGCTTGGGCCGCTTTTGTTGTTGCTGCCACTAAACTATAACGATAACGAGAAACAATGTTAAACTTAAACATCAACACCTTTTAAGAGCCAAGCACAAAACAACGAGAATATCGAGAATATCGAGAGTCAAGAGTTTGAGAATCGACAACGGAGAATCGAGAGACATGCCCAGACTGAATGTCGACTGCTTTGCCTGACCCATTCTCATTCTCATTCCCTATTCTCATTTCCTATACACAGTGTCTCTCATTCTCATTCCCATTGCCTGTGATATATTAAAATGGATGCAGGTTCGGGCTTTAGCTTCGGCTTCAACTTGGATCGGCGCTGGATCCACAAGGGCTCGGCTCGTTTGCGTTCTCGTTTTTTATTGCACAGTTTAGGAGATAACAAATTTTTGTTACAAGCAAATTAAAAGGTTTTTCTTGACGTTTAATGCAATGGCTTTTAAACTGGTCAACGGTGCCCGAGCCCAACACTGAGCCCGAGCCCGAGCCCATCCTCCATGTAGAGCGCATCCTCCAACGACTAAAAGAATTCACTTTTATCGATTGTTTTTGCTTGCATCGTTTAGTCGATAATTTTGGTAATAAATTTTAAAATAAACAGCGCACGGTTTTGGGCTCGTTTCAAGCAACCTCTACGGTTTCAATTCTGTTCTATTTGGTTTTGTTTTGTTTGGTTTGGTTTGGTTGTGGAACCCTTTAAGATCTGTCGGCCCGCTTGGTGCGCGTGGCATTAATGCGGCAATGTGGCTCGTTGTTGGAGACGCCGCCTTAAATTCCTCGGCCGCACATAAATTCAGAACATCAGATTAAGAAAGTGTTAATGTCGCAGCAATTTCCTTTTATCTCAACATAATTGAGCGATAGAATTTGAATTTAGCTAAAAGCCAAACATAAATTTAACACCCAAAACACAAAACACACTTCAACAAACAGAGCCCCAAAAGCCGCAGCCAAAAACTCAACTTCAACTTTAACTTGTGGTTGAACTAAAACCTGAAGCCGTTGCGTCTCCTCCGGCTCCTCGGGCTTCTCCATTCGTAGCCCTGGATACTCTTTCACTCTCTGCCTCTCCACACAACACTCACTGCCCTTGCTACATTCGTGCGGGTTTTTCAATAGACCCGTCTGCCTCATGCTTCATGCCCCATGCCCCATAACATTTCATTGTCACAACACTGGCAAAGTGATATTTGGAGAACGCCGTCTCATAAATTTGTCACATTGCCCATATACCGTGTGGAGTCTGCTTCGACTGCGGCTCGTTTGAGCTGCGCCTGCGCACATTTTAAATCAAAATTATTGAGTTCTCTTTCTCTAAGCATTGGCACTTTGAATAGCTTATCAGCTTTGTAACAGAGATGAACAGCTGGCAGTTTGCCTATCTATTGCAAAAGTATATTTTAAAGTTTATTAGAGAAGTACAAAAAAACAGTATGTTTCCAAGACATCCCGACATAATACAAAGATTTGAAATTTGAATAAAAAGAATTCTAAACAATTCGTAATAATACACTTTGTTAATAGGCGTATTATGCCAGTTATGCGTACAAAGCTATCTATATTTTCTGAAATGTATAGTTTTATTTTTTCTATTCTTCATTCTACATGCATTCTTTGAAGTATTCCGAAAATGAAACATGAACTCATGTTTTGATTCGCAACTTGATTTGTCAAATTTTGTATATTTACATATCTATATATACAAATGGCGCACAAATTTTGGTCAAATAGGATCACGTGAGAAGAGCTTTGCCGATTTGGCTCAATAGGGAAGTCAAATGATGTTGACACACCAGTTATTACAACAAGAAGTCCAACAACAGTCTCTCTTCCTCTATGGAATAAACGAATTCAGAGAATAACGGAAAAGCGGTAAATGTTCTGTGGAGTAACTTGTGATTCCACAAATAAGTTATAAAATAAGATATTAGAAATAAAATGATGATGTTTTAACAATGTCTTTCATTCGGGCACTACACACAGTGTTTGCTTAAACCGTTTGAGGATTGTAAGACACAATTTAAAAAAACCAAAACTCTTTCTGATTTCGGTTATGTCAGATTGACTGGCTGGTACAGAAAAATTCCAAAAACATTCATGAATTTAGTACATGGAGGGATTCCACAAATAAGTTATAAAATTAGATATTAGAAATAAAATGATGATGTTTTAACAACAGCTTTCATTCGAGCACTACATACAGTGTTTGCTTAAACCGTTTGAGGATTATAAGACACAATCTAAAAAAAACGTAAACTCTTTGTGATTTCTATTATGTTAGATTGACTTTGATGTTAATAGTTTTTCTTGCGAATTTTCTTGTACTTTGTTCAGCACATAAAATGTGTCCTTTATTTAAATTACAAATTTCAATTTAATCAATTTGTTATCGGGCGATTGTATCTTATAGCTGTCATAGGAACAATCTGTCGAAAATTATGTTTTCATGTTATATATCTTTTCTCTCTTGAAATTCAAACTATTTGTGTTTCATAAGTAATCCCTCTGGAGTTTATCTGAAGGCGATAAATTGGGGCGAAACGTAGATCACCGGGTGCGCTACCTATTTTTATACATGTTTTTCGAATAATTGAATTATACAATCACAATTTTACATTTTAAAACTAGAACACAATTTCTAAGATTATGTTTTCTAAAAGAAAAGGACAATGTTAACTTTAAACATTTTTAAGGTTCGAGGTTCAGTTTAGAGCATAAAAAAGTACCTATGATTGAATATTAAAAAATACATTCAGATATCAACAACAGGATGTAATTTTATAATATAAGACGTGTTACTTACATCCTATTATTTCTTCAATTCTCTTTAGGTACAATATAATCATATAATATCTAATTCCAAATTTAACTACTTTTATTTAACTTTTAATATATCACGATTTCTTGAACTAAATTTATAGAGTATTTAAGCAACGGTGCTTAATAAGAAATTTGAATTTGTGGTTTCTTTATGGCATAAATAATGTACACTGTTTAGGAAGATGATGTATGGCAATGTTTGGTTTACGATCTGCCTGCGTGTAATTTGAGTATTCCAGCTGCTTTCTATGTGTGTGTATATAGGTGTGTGGTTGTGTATTAGTTTGTCAAGTGAAAGTCACAGTCAATAGCTTGGCAAATCCATATTAAAGTATGGAAATCCATACATAAGCTACGTCATCTCGTAACCCTTTTGCGGATTGGGAACGGAAGTATCTAACACGCACGAGTCGCCTCTCAGGGCCCAGCCATCAGGTATGTATGTAGCTCTTCAGTTCTTCAGGTTTACAGCTCATCAGCTCATCAGCAGTGAGCTCTCATCTATGGACGACGCTCAATGATTAATGAATGAAATCAATTAAGTTTCATTAATGAACAATTTTCGGTAGCTTGGGCATGAAAAAGAGTTGAAGTCAGGCAGCTCTCTCGCTCTATCCTTGCTGGCCTGCTTTCTGGCTGTTCTGCCCTTCGTTCGTCTCACCTCAAGTGTCAATAATTTGGATTTCGATTTCGATTTTCCATCAGTCGCATAGTCGTTTCATTTTGGCTACTGTGCTACAGTCCCGACACTGACTTTAGCGCCAGACGGACTGAACTGAGTGTTTGTCCGCGGGGTATATAACATAGTTGAGCTGAACAGTTGAATGAACTTCACGACTGCCTCTCGATAGTAAATATAACTCCCTGATTCTCTCTGCTAATATGCAAAATCATCACATTTTGAATCGAAAGCCAAACAACAATGGAACGCTAAATAATATTTATATCAAAATATGTATACATATTAAAATGCTCTCAATGCCACCCGTGTGGTCTCAGTTCGATCAGCTTTTTTCATCTCTTAAATCGTAGTTTTTGTTTTTGCTTTTTTTTTACATTTTGCAACTCACATTCATTTGCATTCACATTCACATTCGCTTCATGTGAACGCAGTTGGGCTTAGGCTTTGGGCTTTGGTCTTTGGGCTTCTGATCTGGTAATTTAATAACAATTAAAGGCATTCGGTGCATGGCTTTTGAAGCCAATCTCCGTGTTACGCATTAATGAGCACTTAACTTGGTCAAAAAGCCTTGCCAGTGCCGCTTGCCGCTCCACATACTCGTTGTTATCTTCCTCTCCCCTTCCCTCCCCCTCAATCAACTTCAATCCACTCCACTCCATTCGGTTTCAGTTACATACGCATCTCCGCATTGATTTCATTTTGAACGTTTGCCAATTTGCATTTAATACTTAAAGCAATCGCTTCACACAGTGTATCCAAACGCCATTCACTTGCTCACTTGCTCATTTGCTCACTTGCTCATTTGCTCTCTTGCTCATTTGCTCACTTGCCAACTAAAATTGCTCAAAACTATTCAATCGTTAAGCGTGTGAAAGTTATCGATGCACTCAGAGAACTATAGTAAATAGTTAACAAACTGGTCAAAACATTTCATTTTTGTAGTCTAACTTCTTTATAAAAAACTCTTTATTTATATCTATCACCTATATTAGCAATGTTTCAAAATACTTAACATTTTGAGCTGCACAAGAGCAAGTTTTGGAAATTTTAGCAGCCAAACTGCTCTTGAGACTGGGGAGAATAGTTTTCTTAATGACATCGGTGTTTACTAACCGATCAAAATGAAATTTACACAGTGATATAATCAAAGCTGCATCTTTAAAGTTCTGTCTGTGGTAGCTTGCATGAATTTGCGAGCGAGTTGGGGAAAGTATCTATAATTTAAAATAAAATTTATTTGCGTAAGTTATGTAAGGATCTACATATCAATATAGTCTCCAAGGTCAACGCATACGGATAGACAGACAGACAGATATACAGACGGACATTTCCAATTCGACAAGACTTTTTATGCTGGTGAAGAATATTTATATTTTACTTGCGGACCCGGCGATTTTGGTTTCGCCCCAATTTATCGCCTTCAGATAAACTCCAGAGGGATTACTTATGAAACACAAATAGTTTGAATTTCAAGAGAGAAAAGATATATAACATGAAAACATAATTTTCGACAGATTGTTCCTATGACAGCTATAAGATACAATCGCCCGATAACAAATTGATTAAATTGAAATTTGTAATTTAAATAAAGGACACATTTTATCTGCTGAACAAAGTACAAGAAAATTCGCAAGAAAAACTATTAACATCAAAGTCAATCTAACATAATAGAAATCACAAAGAGTTTACGTTTTTTTTAGATTGTGTCTTATAATCCTCAAACGGTTTAAGCAAACACTGTATGTAGTGCTCGAATGAAAGCTGTTGTTAAAACATCATCATTTTATTTCTAATATCTAGTTTTATAACTTATTTGTGGAATCCCTCCATGTACTAAATTCATGAATGTTTTTGGAATTTTTCTGTACCAGCCAGTCAATCTGACATAACCGAAATCAGAAAGAGTTTTGGTTTTTTTAAATTGTGTCTTACAATCCTCAAACGGTTTAAGCAAACACTGTATGTAGTGCCCGAATGAAAGACATTGTTAAAACATCATAATTTTATTTCTAATATCTTATTTTATAACTTATTTGTGGAATCACAAGTTACTCCACAGAACATTTACCGCTTTTTCATTATTCTCTGAATTCGTTTATTCCATAGAGGAAGAGAGACTGTTGTTGGACTTCTTGTCATAATAACTGGCGTGTCAACATCATTTGACTTCATTGAGCCAAATAAGCAAAGCTGAATATACCAAAATTTGGCACCATTTAAGCGAAGATATATCCTTATACATACCTGTGACGAATTACTTAATTTTACCCTTTGTAATGTGTGTGTAATTAAGATATACATATGTATGTATAATCAAAATAATAGTTGCATGCAACAATCCATATTTTAACAGATTGTTGCTATGGCAGCTCTAAAATATAGTCATCCAATTTTGGTAATATTTGGGCAGAAGACAATTTGAGAAATAAAAAGTTTTTGAAACAACTCTGTCTTGAAACGATTTTTCCAATGGCAGCCTAAAGATATAGTGCTCCGATTTTTTTTTTGTTTTGTGAATTTTTCGATTTATCTTGAAAAAAAAATTTTAATCGATCATTCCTATGACAGCTATATGTTATGGTTGGCGAGTTTACAATTTTTTTTGGGACCTTTGGAATTTTGGTCTAACCAACATTCGTTCAAAATTTTGAGTCTGAAGCTCAATATCTAGAGGGTATGCAAATCTCGTTTTATTTTATTTTATTTATTGGTCCTTAAGATAAAAATGAAATGTTTTTGAAAATATTTTGAAAATGCGCGTCTTACTTACCGCATAAAGAGCGTGGCGTGGCAGTTTATAGGATATTCAACACACTGAAACCTAAAACATAAAACATACAACTCAACAACAACCTCAACCCACGCAATGAGCTCAATGTGATTGATGATCATTTGTCACACGGCCGGTCATCAATTTGGTTAAAGGATGCGGCGTTTGCTTTTTAGTGTATTTATTGAGCGGAGCAGGTCGGAGTAGAAGATGTAGCTACAGTTAATTTTGTATGTGAAGCTATATAAATGTACACATAGATATTGGTACAAACTAACTTGTGGCACTATGGAACAGAACGAGAAATTTGCGAATAAATATTATTTTGACTTATTATGGGATTCTACTATAGTATTCGATCTAAGTAAGTTTATCATAAACATATTTGTAACTCTTGAATGACACAGCTTATGGTATAGAGTTTTTCGTACAACTTTTTACACACTAAAGAATAAACTGTTTAATTATAAGAAATTTGTTTATATTTCACTTTAATAAATTAATTTTATATACTCTGTACACTTGAAAAATGGGTAAAAGGACGTAATAAAGTACTACAAAAGTGTGTAACACTCATTAAAAGTAGGTCTCCGATCATATAAAGTACACATATTGCAAAAAAAAGTTTTAATGAAAATATATGCTACAAGGATTTTAATGAAATTATTTTTAAAATTTTTGATAAATATCAATCATAATCGAACGATACTATCGATAGGAGCAATATCAATTGCTTCTGGTTGCTACCAAATTCGATAATTAACGACTATAACCGATTATATTTCTATTTCAATTCTTTGATTTTTTTATATTAATTTAACAGAAAATATTAGAAAATATATTAAAATTATGATTTGAAAATATCGATATTTATATCAACAAGTTTCGAATCTTTGGAATGGGTCACCATCGATGGTTTTGCAATAACACTCGCTTTCACACGAATGGAACCCACTGTACAATGAGCATTTGGTTTGTCGAACGGACACAGTCCGCTCCAGTCTCGTCCAGTTTGGTTTGGTCCGGTCCGGTCAAGTGTGCATGATTGATGAATTATTTTGTTTTGCGGTGAATCAAAACGACACCATTTTTTTCATCATCTCGTTCACATTTTGATGACATATTTGTGCTGCCAAGCCCCTGCCCTCGGCCTTACCTCGCCCCCGCCCCCGCCTTCGCCCCTGAGTCGTTACCGTCTCCATTACCGCCCTAAAGTAAATTGATACGACGCAACGCGTTATATCGCGTCGCAACACGATGATGATGATGATGATGGTGACGCGACGATGAGGCTAACAGTCAGTCAATCGGTTCGGGCTAAAGGCTTCTCTAATTGTTGAAACGCTTGAAAAAGGTTTGGTCAGCTCGTATCGTTAAAAAGGATATCAATGGGCGATAACACAGCCGCAACAACAATTTCAAGTGAGCCACAGTTGATTGAATTGTTTTGTCGTCTTTCTCGTTTTATACCCTGTACGCATTTCTAATGGGTTGCAGAGATTACCTAAAGTTGTAAAAAAATATTCATATATAACATTTTGAAAGTATTATAAATTATCAACATACGAGTCGATTCAATCTAAAACAAAACACTATAAGAGCTAGAGATATCAAATTTAAAATGTACGTATACCATTCAAAGATATACAGGTATATTCCCCATTTCCGATACCGATAAAAGCATTTGGAATTGAAATTATAAGCAGTTCTGAATTTTGAATATCGATGCAAAATTCGAACTTATCTTTAAAACGACAGAACAATTTCCATTTCATTCGAGAACAGCAAGAAGACTGAAAACAAATTGGAAATGAAAACAAGTTTGATAGTTTTTGTCACTCTCGAAAATCTTTTCAATAATTAAAAAAAATTATTATAAAAATATTGCGAGCGTTTTAAATACTCTTCTATTTATTGATCGTTATTATTTCATAAACATGGAATAATAAATCCCAATAAAACTTGGGAAAATTCTCCCATCTTTCCAATTTCAAGAGTAATTGCGGATTGAATTTAATTGTGTTTGATCCTGGATTGAATTCCATTAGCAAAAGACAATGCTGAAAATCAAATATTTAAGTGAAATGCAATTTTACAAAGGGTTTACCTAATTGCAGGGTATCTCCAAGTTAAACACTCTTACTTACTTGGCGTTGTTGTTGTGAGTTGTCGCTTGTGGATTGTCGTTTCCAGCTGTCTGACAAACCAAATTGAATTGTACAACAGCACAGGAGAAGGGGTTTGTATATGGAGCAGTGGTGCGGCAGAACGGGGTAGGGGCAGGGCCAGGGGCATGGGCAGTTTCAGGTTCAGTGTAAGGACGTGTCCAGCAACAGCCACTCAATAGAGAAAAAGTAATTAAGATAAATATGCGACGATAAAAATAAATAAATATAATTGTTTTTCTTTCTCGTTTTTTTCTTTTTTTTTTTTTTTGCCCTGAACATTTGAAAATCGATTGGCCTGGTCTGCCTAATGGTATGTGATTAATGAAGTGATGGAACAAGCGTGGGGCAGAAGGTGGAGTTGGGGCTTTGGTTGGGGTTGGGGTTACAGGTGTGATAGCCTTGAATGTCACATAAATATAATTTAAAAGCCAGTTTCATTTCTCATTTTTTCTATTTTGTGACCAAAAATAGCTAAACACATAATAAGTTCCAATAAAAAGCACTACAACTGATTCCATATATAATAGCTATAATAAACAATAAAGAGTTCACATATTGTTTAACCACTTACAAGTCTCACAAGCAGTTATGGTCAATGTATTTATAAACTTAATGATAATTGCAGCTAAATGCATTTATAATGCCTGAAAATAACACACAAAAAAGCCATAACACATAATATTCTTGTGCTTAATTATAATACGTTTTAACTCGTTTCTTTGTAGGTATTCGTAAATACACTGCAATGCAATATATCTGAAAAATTGACCAAAATACGAATATAAATATATTTTGGAAACACAATTTGCTTGTTTTTTAATAAGTTCCAAATTGCGATTCAAAATGTTATTTTTAGTTTTATAAAAACATCTTCAAACCGAAGATCTTAACACTTTGTCTGCCTATTAACATGTCTGGTATATATCAACATGTATACCAAGTTTGGTTGCTCTAGCTTCAAAACAGTGGGAAAAAGCTGCGTTCATACAGACGGACAGACAGACGGACATTTCACAAACCCAATATACTCTTTTTTCTTCTTTTTTTTCAAAACAAATTTTAAAAAAAGAGTATTAAAAGCTTTGAATCGGATTAAAACTGTCTAAAAATTGTTTAAGTGCTACTATGCTTTTTCTGAATTATGCTTTAATTGGATTCGGTAAGGTTTTCAGTCCGCTTTTAAAAATATAGTTTTATTAAACATATTCTTTATATCTAAAAATCTGTAATAAATATGACTTGTACTCATTTTTTTTATTGAATCATATTGTTTTGAAATGAGTTTGGAATCACATTTGAATTCATTCTAAATGCGCTATTGAGCTTGTTAAACAATTACACTGGGCATTATATTTTGTTCCGGTATGTTAAAATCATTAATGGAGTTGTCTCCAACTTTCAAAATGATATAAGTTCTTGAACAACATTAACTACTGTGTCCAACTAGACATATCCTGTCTTGTTCTGTCTTTATCACTGTAGTCTCACAGTTTTGAGTCGAATCTAAAACTTTGTTTACCAATTGGTATAATAAACAAGTTAGGTAAAAGTAACCAGATTTATTCAAATTTTTTAAATAGAAATGTGTAAGGTTAAATGTTTTATAAAAAGGTGTTAGCATCTTGCATTAAAAATAAGTCTTAAAAACAAATAAAGTGGAGCATATACCAAGTATAAATTTTAACAAGTTGAAAACTTTTTTGACTAGCGCTCGGAATACTTTTCACAAATTAAAAACGTTACTTTTCATGGCGCATTTCCGCTTTTGACGCCATTTTGCACTCAATTGCGATTGTTATTTATATCTGTATTGTTTTTTTATTATAGTTGTCGTTGAGCTAGATGATTTTTAATAAAGCCAACTAAAATGTAATTAAACTTAATTTATGCGCTAATGAAGAAATTTTCATAAATAACAAAAAAAAAATTTAACACATAAATAGAAGACACCGCAAAGCAAATGAAATTATATAAAATGAATATAACGAGCACTCTATATACATATGTAAGTATGGATTGTTAACATAGATATATAGGTAGGCAGGTAGATATGTTAGCTAGACAGTAGAGATGAGCAAAATTGTAACAGTGATAAGTATTAGTGACTGTAACAATGCTTTTAACTGTAAATCTGTTTGTGTACACATTTAACTACACAAATTTATGAATTAGCTACTATATCAATTTTACAGTAGATATTATGGTGAGCTGGAAGCATAAGGCTTGATAAGATACTTTATTTATTTATTATTTATTTTTTAACTTTATTTTTTCAAACTTGGCAAGTTTTTCGGAACATTACGTTGTTCATTAATATAATATATGAAACATGGTCTCCGACTGTTTAAATCGATAATTGCACTGCTATTATTAATACTTGCAGTTGAATATATTGGAACAGTTACTCTTATCGGGCCCCGATAGTGTTGCTAGTTGGCCATTTTCACGTCAGATCTAGCATTTTTGGAATGACAAAAACGGGAAACTATTGAATCTAGAAATTAACCTTTAAACTGACATTCTTCTTTAATAAAACAGCTAATTTGTCGCTATTTTTAGATTTTGCTTTGCATTAAAACAAACATTCATAATACTATTTATGTTATACTAGTTTAAGCCAATTTTTTGTGTCTTCGTTCAATCAAATTGAAATTGTGAAAGGCATGTACATTGTACATAATTGGATTTTTGTTTTGAACACTTAATAAAATTTTTTTATTTATTTTAAGAATAATATAAAATTTTGGTCATAGAATTTGGCATCATATCATTGCCATGGTCAATTGCAAAGCTAGAAGAATTGTTCAGGCAGGCTTATAAAAAAAAGACGGGAATACAATTGATAAAATAACTTTTTAGGTAAAGTTATTTTCAATAGTAAATTTCGCTATTTTTGGTTATCGATAATAGCCGATTTAGCTACATATTTGAATTTATCGACATTTAACAACACTCAGTGACTGTAATCGAAACTGTGACTGTATATATTTATCAATATATTGATTGTTACTGTTAATATCAGGCCTTTGAGTGTTACTGTTAATAGCAAGACTGTTACTGTTACTGTTAATATCAGGAGTTTTACTTTAATAGCAGAACTGTAACTGTTAGTGTTAATAGCATTAGTTTGTTACTGTTAATAACATGACTTTGACTGTTACTCTTAAAATGCAGTCACATTATGACACGATATTTGTGGGTTCCAGCGATTCAGTGAGAGGTCACGATGATATTGCTCATGTCTAGTAGGCAGTGAGGTATACGATGTATGGTGACATTACGGAACGAAGGGGATGGGGGCGTCCGAAGAGACGAGAGAGGGGAACGGACGTGCGCATTCATTAGCATTTTTTGGGTGACAAAAGTTTCCGGTTCGCCACGGCTATGAACTAATGGGCGACCCAGCCACATAAAAATCACATAACAAAAGACATTTTAATTGAAATTTAAGTTAATTAGTGTGGGTTTTATTTTGGTTTGGTTTGGTTTGGTTTTGGTGAAATTTACGCTTTGAGAGGGCTACTGAGAGGAAACTATCTACACTATTGCCAGCTTGAGCTGAGACAAAGTGCGCTGTGGTTTTCTGTAATTGACGCATACAAATTATGACGACCGGAGCCGTAATAGAGCTCAAGAGTTTGGACATAGAAATAGACATAGACATGGACATAGACATAGGTTGAGAGTCTTAGGAGTATAACGGCAACGTTTTTGGGTCGTTGTAATGGCAGCATAGCCACTGCTAATGAGACACCATTTTTATTATTGTTATGCATTTTGAAATTATGATTTAAAACCGCAAGAATATAATTTATGTATTTACTCGTACACTCACACGTACACTCACTCACACATATAGTGCTCGAAAATATATATATGTATCTCGATCTTTCCGGTGTCGAGTGCGTTTTTTAGCTCGTTCTCTGTTTTGTTTTCAATGGCATAAATTGTAATTAGATAAAGTTTATGACTCAATTATCGTTAGAGGTTGACAAGTTTTGTTGCCCATTGCTTTTAATGCTGACATTGAGCTCCCCCCCATTCCTTACCCTCTCCCTCACTTACCCTTTTGCCACTCTATCTCCCTCAGTTTATTATCTCGTCGTTGTCCATGTCTATGTCTATGTCTATGTCTTTGTCTCTGTCTCTGGGGCGTGGCAATTTATTGCTTTGGCTGTTGTTGGCCATATTCAACCAACCATCCATCCAGCCATCCATCCATCCATCTACTCAATCTGCGCACCTATCTGTGTAGGTGTTTTGGAAAGTTGAATTTTGACTGGTCAGCGAAGAGTCTTGTTAAATTTTATTGCTTTTTGTCAGTTTATTCTTTTTTTTTTTTTTTTGGGCTCGTCAATGTGTGTAACTTGAGTTAATATATAATAATACCGTAGGTAATTCTAAATCATTGCGAATGCCTGATTTACTTTTAACACAGCTTTAGTTAGCTTATTTCTATACAAATTAACATTAATTAACTCTTTAAAATTGTATAGATTCCAAAATTTTATCTGGCCCTTGTAACTTACGAGCTGACTCGACAAACTTCGTCTCGCCCCAATTTAAAGCCTTCAGATAAACTCTAGAGGGATAATAAAACACAGATAGTTCAAATTTCAAGAGAGAACAGATATCTTTGGCTCGCCCCTGCAGAAAAGTTGTTCACATGAAAGCTTAATTTTCGACAGATTCAAATTAAATATTAATACTAAAACGGAGAAAATGTGAATTAAGTTAAAATAGCTTGAAAAACAAAAAAGATTTTCGTACAGAAAGTAATTTTTCAACCCTTTGTTGCTAAAGCAGCTGTAAGAAATAGTTAAGTACGCTTTCTCTGAACGCAGCCCTTAATTAACGCATCACCCGAATTCTTAACATTGTAAAACCCTTGAGCGCAATTTCTTCAAAAAATATCCTCAACTAACGCAACTTTCTAAAAAAAATCTTAGCATCAAATTGCATATTGTTGCAGAGTGCTGACAAAAATGTCTAATTTTTTTCAATTAAGAAATTTTTTAAATTGAAATTTGTGCTTTAAATTTAAGTAGGACACATTACATTTGAAAAATGTTAAATTGCTCAACAGGCTATATCTTAGAATTCATGCCATAGATTTTTGACGCGTGATGGCTTTTTCAAAACCTTATGAATAAATCTAAATGCTCATTTTCAATTTCTTAGGTTTCTGCGATTTTTTCGACATTTCCACGTATTTTCAAATTGAATTCGAAAAAAAAATGTTTTTTCGTAATGTTAAATTATATATCTTCTAAAGTATTAGATGTATAAAATGAAAAAGACTTATTTGTTAGCCTATATATTAACTTCCATTTGGTTTTGAAAAAAAAAGAAAAAATTATATTGGGTTTGTTGTTTTCTTAAATTAAAAAAAGAGTATAAAAATATTGTATTATCTTTCGAATAACAACATACCGTTAATATTTAATTTGTATACCCTTGCGCATTGAAGGAGACGTCTTCGACGATATTTTTAAAACCCTTGCCGAGGGTATTTTAATTTTGTGACAAAATGTGTAAAGCATTGAAGGAGACGTCTCAGAAGAAAAAGAGTTGTATATTCGTGATCAGCATCAACAGTCGAGTCATGTCCGTCTGTCCGTCTGTTTATGTGCGAACTAGTCCCTCAGTTTTGGAGCTATCGTGATGAAACTTGGCACAGATGCTTATTCTTTCTACATATGTCAGAATCGGCCTGTTCGGACCACTATAAAATATAGCTGCCATAGGAACGATCGGTTGAAAGCTTAGAGACATTTTATGCATGCTGATAAAATTTCATTGAAATCGAACGACTATATCCTATAGTTGCCATAGCAATAATCTGTTGAAAACTAAGTTTTCTTATGTAAAACTTTTTTGCAAGGGTATATGAATATGTACATGTCTTCTGCATGCCGAATATAAATTTTCTTTCTTATTTAATATATAATAAATTATTTAAAATTATAATAATATTGTTAATTACATTATTATTATATTTTTGTGTACTTCTGCTGTTTTAGCCATACTCAGCTTGTTTCTCGATGGAATGAAAATGCAACTTGAGGCAGATCTTTGCATTTGGGTTGGACAGGCCGGCACTCCACTCATTCCAATCACATGTGATGCGTTAAGTGTCACTGCTCTCATTTGTTAAAAATGTTAAAATTTTAAAAGCATCAAAAGCAGTCAAAAAAAAAGAACAAGAAGAAAAACAGACAAATGAACACATTAAGAGAGTACTGTACAAAAGTGCTGAAGAGAGCGCTCAGCATTAACATATTTTAACAGCCAAATGGCATTTGCATAATTTTGTGACATACCCGCACGCTTCTCAGCTCAGCTCAGTTCAGTTCACCTCACCACACCCACTTTCTACTCCTCCCCCCCATAGATGGCCATTTTGGATTTCTTTTTATTTGTTTTTGTTTTGTTGTTGTTGTTGTTGACAGCATTTGTAGGTTCCATTAAAAAGTTCAGAAAACGCTGCAAAATGGCGCGCACTTATGGCAAATTAAACTTTTCCAACATGGCGCTCGGTCGCTTCCTGTCTCGCTGTCCGGCTGCCTTGATGTACCGCTGTCCCAGTGTCCTCCTGCACCGTTCTGCTGTTATTCCTCGTCCTTGCAGCATCTCAGCGCTGTGCTGCAACTGAAGCTGGCTCCATTATGTAACAAATTACTTTGGCAAAGTGCTCGTGTATTCGCTTTTTAAATATGCAAAAAGAGCGCAATTTGCATAAATTTGCCCCAGCATTAAAACAATTTTAACTCGCAACACCAACGCGCACAACAACAACAACAGCTAAAACAACAACTACAAAACATAAAAAAAAAGCAACCCAACAGCAGCTGCCCCCAACCACCCCCTCAAGCACTCTTTACCGCTGCCTGTTGCTGGTACGTGGTTAGGTGGTTGCTGGGTGGGTTGGTTGGTCTTTTTTTTTTGTTGTTGTTTGTTCCTGGGTTGGTTACTCGCTCTCCTGCTTGGGTTTGTCATCGGTGCCAAATTAACAAATTTACGCCAACATCTCCAGCTCAAAAGCGCAGCGAGTAAGTGCAGGGCTGGTACGGGGCATGGATATGGTTGAGGGGGGCCTGGCTCACATTTGACATGTTTTTGCGGTATGCTTTCGCCCGGGTGGTTGTAACAACCACCTGCCTTTCTATAGCTCTTAATGTGCTTTCGGGCCGTCGCTTTCAGCGGTTCCTTTTAGCCACCCGCACCAACACATTCCACCCTCGCCTGCTCTCCTCCTCTGCTCTCCACGCCCATCTGCCCGTTTCGTCGGCCTTGCGTTTGTCGTTGGCCAAATTAAATATTCCGGCACCATTAGTGTTAAAAGTGTTCACATTAAAAACATTTTGCATTTTTTTTTTGCTCTTTTTCTTCTTTCCTTAGCGCCATTTTTTATGCCGTCCGTGAAATGGACGACAAATTAAAAAAAAAAAAAAAAAATAGAAATGTCGCAACTTTGTTTTTAAGCACGGTCAAGTTTTCGGAGTCTTTGCTTTGCTTTGCACCTAGAACACAACAACTTTGTCATTAGGCAGCTGTTCCATCAGTTTAAAAGGTTGCCATGGTTTGGGGAATTTGTTAAAAGTGCCTTTGCCTTAAAGTGCCTTTTAAAAGTTATCTCGAGTGGCACTCACAACTTAATATTTACCCAATTAAGTAGTTAACAACACCTAACTAACTTAACTATCTTAAAATTCACCTTTGCCTGGGTGAACCTATCGTCAAAGGAACTGTGACTGATCCCACTATGTTTGATCCCCTTATTTTTGATCTGTTTGATCCCACAGCAAGCTCATTTCACTATATGATGTATCTATCATGAGCCTAGACAAATATGCTTTGAAGGATAACCTATTGGAATGTCAATTTAGTTTTATATTTTTTTTGCTTTTTAGAAAAAGCATATAAGTACTATGGTATTCTGTTGGACTTGGAAATATTGTTACTTTGCAAAAATAGTACTGCAAAAAAATATGTGTTAAATAAATTTACATATATAAAAAAAACTTGGCATAACTGTCTGATCTGTGTAAATCATCGCACATCCCAAACACCAAGAGGTGGAAGAGGCTGAATTTTGCAAACCAATATTTATCTTGTGTCGAAAGTTATTACTAGAAAGTGATTTTGGAAAATGTTGTCGGGAAATGTGGAAAATTCGAGGAAAACTATTGCATGAAACTGTTTTGTGTATCATCCGATCAGGCTCAAACTTATTTTCAAAGATCTGTACGAAAAATCACTCGCCACTCATCAAAGACTAGAAGACCAGTATGTATCGTAAGTAAATTCTTCAGAAACTTACTTACTAAGAGTTTCTATTGACAGTGTTGAAATATCAGCTATAGAAATACTTTGTTCTGCTAGTAAAGCTGCAAATCTTTAGAACGAACTTATATTCATACCCCCCATTGATCTAACTACTTATATGCTATGTACATTTAACTGAAATGAGTTTGACTATTAGTTAGCTATCTAATTGGTAAGCAGCGTAAAATATATGTATAGACGGCTGCAAATATGAAGATAGCCAACTGATTACTGTCTACTCCCGCTTCCTGTGTGCTATGTCCTGCTAGAAGTTCTATGCATGCTGCTCCCAATTCGAATTTGTTGCATTAAGTGCACATTGATCGAATGTTAATTTGAAAATAAATGAACGTTAATTATACGCTTTACCTTTTTTGGCAGCGGCAACTTCCTTTAGGGTGTGAGAAGTGGTGCACTTGACTGCTGCTGCTGCAGTTGCCCTTTGACCCGCTTATGCATCTGACAAATCATGTCTAGCCTTTTGATGTTATCGCACTCTCATTAATGCCACAACGAGTGCTGGGCGTAGAGGCGTGGAGGCGTGGCAGCGTTGCCAGCTTAACATTTGTTGACAGCTGGTAGCACTTGAGTTTGCTCTAACAAGGCCAAGACGGTCTCTGCTCGTCTTTTGGTTGTTGTTATTGGTATTTTTGCGCAGACTCGACTCGACTCGACTCAAATCGACTTGGCTCGGCTTGGTGGCAGCTGCCTGGCTGCGTTAGCGGCTCAGTGCATCCTGCCACGCACTTAGCCAGGGCCAACAGCACACACAGCAGGCATACAAACACACCTTTCACACCTCTACATCTATCAGTCTCTCTCACTCTTTCACTCTCTCTCTCTCTCTCTCTCTCTCTCTCTCTATTTCTCTGGAGACGTTGCCTGTAGGTGTGAAGCGGAATTTCCAGTGTGTGTCTTGGCCCGTCGCATTTTCTTATCTAAATTGCTTTTCGAGTATCAATATTTTAGCTCAAGTGTAAATTATAACGCCCGTCTGTATACTGTATACTGCATACGAGTATTCAGGATTCGGATTTGGATTCGTCCGTGGCTTCCAAGTCGCAGTCGCAGTTTATTTAGTGCTAGGCCATAGATAAATCTAAAAGCCTTGGCGATCCAACAATCGCCGCCAGCAATTAACCGAGCCATTTTGAACGGCATAAATTACGCACGCCAACGTATTCATAATTCTATTTCCGGCACATTAACTCAACCCTGACAAACCATACTTATATATATGTTATGGAGCTGTATATAGCCACACATTCCCATAACCATATGTATTCCTACAGCCGAAGCCAAAACTAAAACCAAAACCAAACCCGAACCCATACCAATTCCCATACCCATTCACTGGGGTCAGTCTTTGACTCCAAGTTGCCCCCAGATACAGATACATATAAACATATACAGATACAAATACATATACATATGCAGCTTGAAGATTTGTCGCTGACACGCGATGCGACTGGCCAACGGGATGTGCTTCATTAATTGGCGTCCAAGTCATAAAAAATCTTTGGCTTTTGTTTGCAGCATCCGAAAACGAAAATCAGGTAAAAGTTGTTAATAAAACGAAAACTAAACTAAATGAAAACAAAATACAAAATAAAGCAGAATGGATAACAACAACAACAAACAACATGCTAAAACAGAGTCAAACTGAGCGCATTATAATCAGATTATGAGCACTAATGATCCTTTAATGATCGGCGTTTAGGTCTGGGCCTCTAGATTGGTTTTAAATTGAAAGCCAGACCCAGAGTTGGAGCATAAAACCAAATCAAATCGTATCGAATCAAGTCATATCAATTTTAAGCGTAACGTATTTCCCGTACCCTCAACAAAATAATAAACTCAATTGAACTAGACGATGAACAATTGGCAAAAAAAAAAAAATAGTTAAGTTTTCTTTCAACTGAACTTTTGAGAAACACCGTCCAACTAGTTAGTTAGGATTTTCAAAACAAAAAAATTTTCAATTAATTGTGATTAAATTAGAATTAACACAGAATAAGTGAGCTAAGTTGAGCCCATTTTCTCTTTTAAGGCAGTAAAGAGTTTATATATTCGTCAATTGGCCAGATCGGACCACTATAAAAGTTTGGGTTTTTCAGCTATCTTAACAAACCAACAACAAACCTACCATTTCTGAGTTTTTAATAAAATTTCAAGAATATTGGGCCCAATTTTAAGTGTAAGTTTGAAGTGTTGAACAAATTTAATTCAAATCGTAGGACTTTATCTTATAGCTGTCATAGAAACAATCGGTCGAAAACTAAGATTTCATTTGAACAATTTTTCTACAGGGGTATAAAACTTTCCTTTCTTGTTGTTCTTCTCGTTTAGGTTTAAGAACTGATAGTGCTTTCTTGTTGTTCTTCTCGTTTGGGTTTAAGAACTGATAATGCTTTATTTAATTGAAAGCATCTATGAAATGTTGTTAGCCTACATGTTCTATACAAAAAAATTTGTTGAAGTGTACATAAAAACAAGTATTTGGAATAATTTTTATTCAGTGTATTTCGTCGTTGCCATGTAATGAGGGGCTAAATGTTGTTGCCGTAAAATTTTCAAAAGTCAATAACTTTTACGTGGATGAATTGATTTTTAAATTTGGGTTAATTTATTTTGTAGAAAATTTCTTAAACTTTCGAAAATTTTTTTATAGTTTAAACATTTTTTTTTGTACCATAAAAAACTCAAGAAAAATATTTTTCTTAAATTTTACCCTATTTCCCCCTTGAATTTTTTTCAAAATTATCTTAAAATGTGCCTTATTTCAATAGCTTTTCATACCCCATATTTCATTTTAAAGATAACTCAACTAAACTTACTTTATTTAAGTTTAAGCATATTCTTTGTATGTTGACATAATTTAATTAAAATTGGATTACTATATCTTATAGCTGCTATAGTAACAATCTGTTGAAAAATAAGTTTTTGTATGAAAAACTTTTTCGTTTTTTAAGATAACTCAACCAAAGTCACTTTACCTAAGTTTAAGGACAGCTTGTATATATAAGTAGTAAGTATGTAAGTAGTCATTACAAATATTTAATTTATTAAACGTTCAGAAAACAGAGTATATCGCAATCGGGAGAACTCGACTTCAAATTTTCTTACTCGTTTTTTTTTGTACTTGTTTTTATTTTTTGTTAACTTTGTTTTGTATTTTTAGCACATTTTTTAATTAACAACTTATTGATCTGATTGGGTTTTTCTGGGTTTCTCCAATCCTGGCAATAAATGTTGGATTAATTTTTTTTTTTAAGTTTTTACCCAAGCTATTTATTTATTTTGCTTTGCGACTTTTTATTATTATTATTTTAATATTTAATTCATTTTATAAATATATTTATAGCTTTAATTAAAATCTTTGAAAATTTAAAATTAAGTTTGTTTTTAATACTACTCGGATGATTTGAGATCTAGCACTGCCATTTTTTTGTTAGTGTAGTTTGACTCCTTGAATTTTATATGATATGGGTTTCCAAGTAGCATACGTGTGTTTTTCATTAACCCATTCTCTTTCTCATGCTTATTCTCATTCTCAATTCTCAGATCTTACTTCACAGTTTTCATGTTTAATCAATGAAAACAGCGGACACTGTCCGGCACCCCAGGGGCATGCAACGGCTACTGTAAAATCGTTATTGTTGCTTTGGCTAATTATTATCGCATACTCGTGGAGTTGGAGTTGGAGAGCGCCAGAACTGAACATAGACCAGAGATAGCATTTCCGGTTAAGGCTTTCAACTTTTCAACTGATTCGTAAGCAGAGTAGCTGACGCAGGCGCAGACGCAGCAGCGTTAATGAACTTTTAAGCGCTGCTACTATGTGGCTAACTGCTTAGGAGCAAAAGGACGACATAACAATGGATAATGTGTGGTGAGGTGCGGTGCGGTGCTCAGGTGGCAGGGTCTAAGGGACAGGTGTAATTTAATTATGTGCAGCAGCAGCAGCGAGCGGGTGTCCTGGCCGCGTCCAATTTTAATGACACATAAAATTGGTCACTTATGTTCGCAGCAATGAAAACAAAACTGGCCAGGACATGACACAACAGGACATACACACACACACACACACACAGAACACTCATAGTGCTGCACATGTTGTGCATGAAGCATTTTTCTGTGGCGTCATTGTCCTTGCCCACTCGCACTTGGACTAGATAAACACAAACGTGTCCGTGTCGTAGTCCTCGTCTAAGCCTGAGTCCTTAAAAGCCGCTTAGCGCATTGAGCACACCAGTGTAATGTAATGTGAACCTGTTACCGCTGAGCGTCGCCCTTTTTTTCACTGTTTTTGTTTTTGTTGTGTTTTTGTTTTGTTTTTTGGTTCAGGTGTTTCAGGTCCGCTTGTTTTCCTATCGTCCTTTTTTTTTGTGGCTACGCGACAGGCGTTAAAATCATGTATCGCTGACTCGTTTAATTACAGTTACACATAACAGCGCGTCCGTTTCTGTGAGACCATCAAGTTAGCGCTATGTTTGCTTTTAGGTTTTCTGTTTTCGGTTTTGGTTTTCGTTTTTGTCGATTTTCGGATGTCGATTCGGTTTGCCTAGGCCACTTAGCTGGCCAAGTGAATTGTTGACCAACATATTTCCGCTTCAAATTATTTGAGTGCAGTGTTTAACTAACTGCTCTGTGCAGCTGATTGGCATGAAGCCCCAGCTAGTCCATAATCCAAGCCTTTAAGCGCAAGACATTCAAATAATATATAAAGAATACGAAAATGTACAGACTTGTTTTCAATTTTATTTTTGGAAAATTTGATCAAAAGTGCCACTGGCTGGTACACAAAAAATCCAAAAACATTCATGAATTTAGTACATGGAGTGAATCCACAAATAAGTTATAAAATAAGATATTAGAAATAAAAAGATGATGTTTTAACAACAGCTTTCATTCGGGCAGTACATACAGTCGTTGCTTAAAGCGTTTGAGAATTATGAATGACAATCTAAAACAAGTAAGAACGTTGCAGTCGGGCTCACCCGACTGCGGTATACTCTGTTTTCTGTACGTAAAAATTTTTTTCTCCAATCTATCGAAGAGTTCAAATGGAGTCATACTGCAAAATTTGGGGTTTCTAGCTATAAGGGTGTAGGAGATACAGGTTTAGCTCATTTGCGGGGGTGGTAGTGGGCGTGGCATATTTTTTTTTGGCAGGTCGGTCAAGGGTATGGTCACTAGTCTTTATGTCAAATTTGGTTACTCTAGCTGTAAAACTGTGGAAGATATAGGTTTTTGCGGTTTGTGGGGGGAGGGGTGGGGGTGGGGGGGAGATCTTGACACTTTGTCTGCCTATGGTATATACCAACATGTATACCAAGTTTGGTTGCTCTAGCTTCAAAATTGTGGAAAAAACCTGCGTTCATACAGACAGACGGACAGACAGACGGACAGACAGACGGACAGACGGACATTTCACAAACCCAATATACTCTTTTTTTCCATTTAGGAAAACAGAGTATAAAAACGTAAACTCTTTGTGATTTCTATTATGTTAGATTGACTTTGATGTTAATAGTTTTTCTTGTGAGTTTTCTTTTGCTTTGTTCAGATGACATGTGTACATGTATTTAAAGTACAGTTTTCTAGTTAATCAATTTATTTATTGAAGAAAATTGGAAATTTTGGTCAGCACTCTGCAAGAATTTTGCTGCTAAGTATTTGCGTTGGCTGAGTTAATTGTTTGAAGAAATTGCATTTTAAAATGTTAAGTCAGGTGTTTCGTTAATTGAGGGCTGAGTTAAGCGGAAGTGTACTATACTATATCATACTATATCTTATATCTTACTGTAGTATATCTTAAGGCTGCTTTAGCAAAAAAAGTTTGAAAAATTTGTTTCTGTATCAAAATTATTTTTGTTTCTCAACGTTACTTTTTGTCGTGCCAATGAAATTTTACCGAAATCGGGCGATTGTATCTTATAGCCATCATAGGAACAATCTGTCGAAAATTATGTTTTCATGTGAACAACTTCTCTGCAGGGGTGAGTCAAAGATATCTATACACTTGAAATTTGAGCTATTTGTGTTTTATTATCCCTCTGGAGCTTATCTGAAGGCGATAAATTGGGGCGAAATGAAGATCGCTTGGTCCGCTAGTATAGATATTTAAGTTATGCAATGTTATCGGGAAGTATTTAGTCTAAGAATAAAAATATTGTAAAGACACTTTGGTTTCTTAACTCATCACAAATATATTTAAGTGAAAAAATATTAGGTTATTTCTACTTACAAGTTGCATTTTTACCAAATTGAACAACATGACCAAAAATCTGTTCTGTGAAAGTAAATGGGTTTGAGAAAAAAGCTGTATGTCTTTTCTGTTAACGAAAACATTATATAGAATAAGAAACAAAACTATGAAAGGTAATGATATTTGTGTATTTTTAACTAATTTGAGCTTGGAGCTGATTATAATCATTATAATGAGAGAGAATTATGCTTCAAGTTGTGCATTGATAACTACATACGAATTCCTGTTAACAAATTAAATAATAAATAAAACTTATAATAGTTCGCTTGAAAATATTAAGCAAGTTATCCAATCTGTAAATCCAAACCCACTATACATAAGCAATTTCTATGAAATTAAAGGCAATTAGGTCATAAGTATTTGATTGATAGCTCTTTAAATTGTTCTGCTAATATCATAAATAATAATTACAAATTGTGAATAATTTAATAAGAAACAAAATAAATAATTTCTTTTATTTGTTATTGTTGTTGTTGTTGTTCTTGTCTTTGGCTGTTGTAGTAGTAACTTAAGTTTTCTTTACTGTGGCGGAGAGTCTCGTTTTGCACAAATAACGATTATAAAAAACGAAAATGAAATTATTAAAGCATTAAAGTATAAAAATATTAATTAAAATATAATCAACATTACGTGTGCGGCATGGCGTGACAGCAAATTATATTTAATAATAGCGCCATAATATTTATTTGGCATCTCTGCACCCCCTGCTCAACCAACAAACCGCCCCATTCATTATTGCATCCAGCTCGTTCAGCTGCTAGAAGTGCAACTGGGCTACAAAAATCAACAAACAATTTGGCAAACACACACAACAACAACAATAACAAATGCAGTCCAACAATTGTTGTAAAGGCGGCAACAACGTCCAGCGCGCCCAGATTGTTGCATGTTGCAGGCAGCGGCAGCGGCAGCGGCAGAGGCAGCGACAGCGACACTGGCAGCCAACAAAAAACAAAAAAATAAATAATAAAAAAAAATTAATTGCACTTAAATTGTCACTGCCGCAACAACATTGTTGTTGTTTTAGTTGCTGTTTGTTTATCGTTTTATCGGCTGCGGCCATTTCATTAGCTTTTGTTGTTGTTGTTGTTATTGTTGTTGTTGCTGTTGATGTTTTAAACGCAACTAATTAATGGTAATGGGTCATTTTGCATGGCCATCGCATGGGCATAGCTTGTTTGTTGATTTTGTTTGCAATTTTTATAGCCATTGTATGTTTTAGATATCGATTTTTTTTTTTATTTATTATTGTTCACTGTCCGTCTAATATGACACATTTGTTAGCCAACAAAGTTGCCTGAGTACAAATAGTATCAATTATAACATACATATATGTATATGTGTAATATACACAGTAAAAATTAATAGTTTTAATGTAAAAGTGAAGAGTGAATCTCTCTTTCTCTCTTCACGATACCAAAATTAGTTATTTAAATGTTTATTGCTCATCACACCAACATCAATCACAGAAGAAATTATTCGGAAGTGTCACGGATATCTCTAAAAATTTATCCTCGGTTGGTTTGGCAAGGCCATAGGGTTGCCAGCTTATACAAGTAATTTTGGTTTATATTTATTCTCACTTTTCTTATACTTTTTTGAAAACAAACTTGTTAAGTTCATTTTATAATCAATTTTGAGCATGCAAATGTATTTTTCCAGTTTGTCTTTTGAACTTATAAGCAAAAATCTTTGAAAATTTGTTGCCCGACAGGTTTAACAAACTGTATGGCAGCGCTTAAATTTTCTAGCAAGTGGGCATACCCATGATTTTCATGTGTAACAAGTTGCTTTGGGCTTCTAAAAATTAGTGCAAATTATATTTTTGAAAAATATAAAATTAATAGTCTAAAAAAAATCAAATGTTTATAAAATATAATGCAGATAGTTCAAAAAAACAGTATTGTTTACATAACAAATATTGCTTATCTTTGTAATTAATTTTGGTGGTGTTTTCAATAAAATCTCTAGTATATTTAGTAATTTTACTGGAGATTGAAACCAATCGAATGTGGGTTGTGTTACATCTATGATATTTAATTTCGCTATAAATTGGTTGCAATTAAATTGAAATAGCAAATAATAAAGCTGATAAATATGTGGAGATTTGTTCAAAGGATTCACGCACTCAATTAAACTGAGTCACACCTTAAGGGAGCATAACCTCTAGCAGACCTGTATAATTTGGATGACAACAAATGGAAAAATCTGACAAAATATTTAAAACATACACTAGAGTTTTGAAAGAACCTATTTGCAGTAAACTTATGTACTTATGAGTAATCTAAAATTAAAAAAATTCTACGTTTCCTGATTTTCGTCAAGGTTTTCCAATTTTCGATCAAGAAAGTGAATTTTCAAAAATTGGTGGGACACACTTCAAATTCTTATACGACAAGAACTTCGAAATTAAGCATGAACCTGATTTCACTAAATTTGCATGTTTTCCAAAATTGCAAAAATATTTTTTGATTTAATTTTTGTATCGAACTTTCAAAATGAGTGTGAGCCTGATCGAATGACAAACATAAAAGTTGCATTCAACAGTTTTTCTCGAATTTTCCACATTTCCAGAATGAATTTTCCAAGTTCTCAGTTTCGGAAAATGACAGAATTTCTTTAAAAATTCTGATTACCAACTCTAACGGTTTGGGCTGTGCAAGGATTTACTTCCGTTAGGGTAAGTTCTTTTATGTATATTTATGTGTTCTCTTAGTATGTAGGTACAATATAATAAAAATTATTTTAAGTTTTGTTAATATTATTAAGACAATTTTTCGATGTTTGTTTTTGAAGCTTCTCAAAATAAGGAAAAATCAAAACGGGTTGCATCATGGAATGGTTTAACACAGCCAATTTACATCTTAAGTTAACTTTTCTCTTACTAGGCACATTCTACATATGTATGTATGTATATATATGGACAAGTAATTTTATTTATCCCTTTTTAGATTATAATTATATAAAATCTCATTACAAACAAACAGTAAAAAATAAGAAACAAAATATAAAATAAAATAAGATTCTACCAAATTATTTCTGCAGCTAGGAAACATTTTTTTTCGAAAAAAAATAAAAATGTAGGAAATTTATTAAAATATATTAAGTTTAATTTTACTTTTATAATTACCTAAACATTTGCTTGTAATCTTCAAGGGCGAAATAAAGTATAAATCATTTGAAGTAATAGCAAAAAAAAAATCATTTTCCAACTATGACGATACGTTTTTTTTTTTTTAGTTATGAAAGCTTAACAGTTAAGAACTGAAATTTTTTATGAAAAAGAGTCATTCACTGAATTTAAAGCCAAAAACTGTTAGCAGTTTAATCGAAAGTTCAAAGCAAATCATTGTTTTTATCAGTTGACAAGTGTTATAGCAAACAGTTATACTGTGGCAAAAGTTTAAAGAATTTATGTTATCCTTAAAACAACAACAAGCAACTAGAGACAGGCAGCAGAGTCACATCAACTTGGTGGCTCTCATGCTTAATCCTTGCCACGTACTCTTATCTAAATGTATAAAAGCGTTTCCGTTATGTGCGCCATTTTCACACACACACACACACAGACACAAACACACACACTCCCACATGAGGATATTCTAACACATAGAGAGCAAGAAGACAAGTGCTGATTTCTCGCTCGCTCGATATGTTAGAAGGACACAAAATTTTTTCCCTTCCCTCTCGCTCACTCATTCGCTCTGTCTGTGTGTGTGTGTGTACAAACTTCAAGTCAAAGTATCTAAACGCACAGTTTTTCTGTATCCAAAACTGCATTAAATGCCATAAAATAACTTTTAAAATGCTTTTTACTTAACATCCTGCAAGCGTAGAAGGCAGCACAGCGACGCCGACGTTGACGCCGACGTCGCGTCGTGAGGTGTCAAAATTGTAATGGTAAACAGCCCAACCACCCACTGAGACAGCCGTAGGAAATTCCCTTGCACACCCAACCATTGAGCGAAACAGAGACACGGGCAGACAGAGAGAGAAAGAGCATAAGACAGAGAGAGAGGGAGAGAGAGACAGAGAGAGTAAGAGAGAGTGAGATACAGTAAGAGGGGAGTCACGGGCGCCATAAAGATTAATTAACAATTTGCTGTAAAAAGCCTTCCAAGCGGTTTTTGTTTGTTTGCTTGCTTACTGCTTACGTGTTTTGCTTGTTGTTGTTGCTGTTGCCGTTGTTGTTATTTTTGGCACTCGTCAACGTCAACGTTGTCGTCGTCGTCGTCGCCGTCGCGACGCGTCGTCGCTGCTTATTGGTGCGAAAGTTCAGCATGCCATTGCTGCGTGTGGCAGAGCGAGACGGCCTGTCTGACACGCTGCAACGCTGCCAAATCGCGAGAGAGAGTGAGAGCAAGCGAGTGAGAGAGAGAGAGCTCTGGCTCTGTCTCTGGCTCTTTGGCTGGACCAAAATTATCGACAGCGGAAGTTAACACACTTTAAATCAATTAGAAAATAAAAGGCGGAGTTTAAACGAGGCAGCTTAGCAGACAAAGACAACGCCGGCAACCACCGCGGGCAGCGCTCACAGCTCACAGCTCACCACCCAGGCTACAGTTCTGCCCAGTCTCAGTCTCAGCCGCAGTCGCAGCCACAGCCACAGCCTCAGCTGCCGCAGCTTTGGTCCCGGGTTAAGTGACATGCGTGCGCAGAGTTGTTGTTGTCTTTCGATTTGCCTGCCAACTGGTTTCGGGCCCCGATTCCAACTTCCCCTCCCTGTCCCTTTGCTTACTTTGCCCTCGTCGAGTGACTGTGGTGAGTTTCTGTTTCTGTTTCTGTGATTTTTATGGCATGTCTCTTTCTGCTTTGCCTGTGGCTGCGTTCATAATTTGTTATTTGAGCGAAGCTGCTCTGATCTCAAGAAGACAACGAGGGGGGGCTGGGAGTGCTGCAAAGCCGTAAAGTTGTTGACTCAACAGTAGCCCAGCTTTGTTGGGCCTAGGCCGGATCCATTCGTTCCTAGGTCAGCTGTGTGACAAAACTGTGGGTCAACAAAAACAATGAGATTGCAGTTTATGTGACTCGCTTGTGTGAATGAATCAATGAATGAACGCATGACTGAATGAAATCAACTGTATTGCTATACTGTATCTATAAGTATCTCTCAATTGAGCAAAACAAGTTACACATTTTGTAATGATTCTTCATCACACATATCCAAAAGTGATACTTGACACTAACTTTGAATGCCATGGCAATCCCACGCAACAAACGCGTGTAATGCTTGCATTTATTTTGATTGAGGAACTTGAATTTGTAAGCGTTCTCGAATGAATTGAATAGAAAGTGTTATCTATCCTAATGAAAAAAAAAATTAAAAAATATATTATTTGTTTTTTAATTTTGAATACATTCTGAATCAATCTTACTCCTAAAGAAGAATAAACTTAATTCTAGAAAAAAATACATTCTATATTACAATGAAATTTGAAGAGTATGCCAGCTATGTTTGGGTTTTCAAAGTAGCTCTACCAAACTCATTAACTCTGAGTTTTGTATAATAATCTAAGCGTATTGTAAAATCTTTGTCAAAATCATAACACTATATCTTATAGCTGTCATTGAACAAATAAGTTTTTGTATTTAAAAACTTTTTTTGGGCTAAATAGTCATTTTCCGCTTCCTATAGATTGGTCAAATTTTATCCAAATCGGTTCAGCATCTTATAGCTGTTAGAGGAATAGTCGGCCGAAAATATATATAACATTTTTTTTACATATTTTCGATTATCCAGGCACCGTAACGATTATAAGTTTTAGTTAAACAAATTTAAAAATTAGAATTATTTATATTTTTTTTATCATTTTATTCGACCAATAACTTTTATTTTTTGATCTGAACGAGTTTTGTAAAAATTTGTAATAAATTTAATTATTATATAAACTATTTTTTTTAGATCAAAAAATATGAGTTAAGACTAAATTTATTTAAATAAATTGAAAATAAAAGTTTATCTTTATTTTGGAAACCCAACTAGACATAAAAGGGTTTGGGTGTTTTCACATTCATCTTTTTCTTAAATCTCATAACTCATATTTGCTATCCCTTCTTCCTCCCGCTGCACTGTCCATCTGCGAATTTTGGCAAATATATTGTGTCATTTGATTAGCAACTTGGGAATTCCGGGGGATCGGGACTGGCAAAAGCAAAGGCAATGTCAATTGACTGACCGCCAGACAAAGGGCGTGGCATTATTAACGCTTTGCTGACTTTCTTGATAATCGTCAAATTTTGCGGTGAGAATTGCGGTGAAGGAAGCACAAGACAAAGATGAAAATGAAGTTGAAGTTGAGAAAGAAAACTTCAGACAGCATTATATGTACGTACATATATATTCATAATGAAACATTGAACATCTGCAGCTTCCCAAGTAGGCGACACTAAAATGCGTAAAAATGCGCAACGATTTTGATTTTGAAAACTATTTTTCGGGGCACGTATTTTGTCTGGCTTGGAGTTTTTTTTTTTTATTATTTATTTTGAGGGCATCATCGTCTCAATAGTCCCAAAGTTGATGTTGTTATTGTTGTTGCATTATTATGGCTTTTTAAAGTATTAAACTAAGTAGTATTTGTTGTTGTCTATCTGCCTGTCTCTATGTCTCTCTCTCTGTCTGTCTGTCTGTCTGTGTGGCTGGACTGTCAGTTATATTTATTTTATTTTTTTTTTCAACGCTCAACTCTCGCCTCACATTTTCTGCGTCTTTTTGGTAATTGGCTAAAAATTTTCTACCAAATTACTTTAATTATGACAGTTACACAGACCCCTTTATAAGTATGTATGTATATTTGTATGTATGTATGTATTTATGTAGTACTTATATACGTACATACTTGGATACTATTTTTATTTGTTGGCTGTTTAGCTGTGCTTATTGCTCACCTCTCATTCACCATTCCCATTCCCATTTTAGCTTTTAGATGCTGTTGTTGCTGCATTACAAAATTTGTTAAATAATTGTTCATATTATATTTATTGCTCAAACTTATATCGAAGAAGAAAAAATAGATTTATTTGGTGTGTCAAAGACATACTTATAGACTCTTGCAAAAAAGTTGTTCATCCGATGTTTCCACATTCGGTAAATCATTGCGATTGCCAATTTCATTTCAATGTTCCCATTTCCACTTTTGAATATATTTTGCGGTTTGAATCAAGAATTAATTTCACTAGCCATTAAGATAGAATTTCATTCAATGTTTAGCAAAATTAATGAGAAATGGTCCTTGAGACACTAAATATTTGCGGGAAATTAACTAACGGAATATCTTGGCATATGTGAAAAAACAGAACAGGCACAATTTTCGAGAAGAGAATATTGGGTTTGTGAAATGTCCGCCCGTCTGTCTGTCTGTCCGTCCGTATGAACGCATGTTTTATCCACAATTTTGAAGCTAGAGCAACCAAACGTGGTAAACATGTTATATACCATAGGCAGACAAAGGCAAAAGAAAAAGTGTCAAGATCTCCCTTTTTTAGACAAATTGTAATTTTTGTCCATTTTTTTGGAACTCTAGTTTATTTTCTCGTTTCAGCTTAGAAATTTTGAGTTTTTTGCGTGTATAGAAATACTATCTATACTTACGAAACAAAAAAATATCATCAAAATCAAAATACCACATCTTTTGCTGTCATTGTAAAAGTCTTAGATAATAAGTTTAAAACCTTAAAAATAAAAATAAATAATTTGATTTACAGATATGTCAAACAAAATTAGAAACTGAAAGCTGAAATATATTTAATATATTTTGGTCAAATTGATTCAAAATCGGTTGACTATATTCAACTGATATCTATCGAAAACAGTACGATTGATAATCGTAGAATCAGCGTTGTTGTTGGTTATTATATTGGTTCATTTAATAGCATTTGAATTGTTATAAAGTAATTAAACCGTTAAGCCTCATCGTCATATCTAAGTTTCGTATACATATGTTGTGCTTTCAAAAGAGCACTTAGGAAATTCGTATAAACGGTATACTCAAGTATATATTCATATACATGTGTAAGTTACAAGTATGTATATAACATATCTCTATAAATCCGTGATCGAGGCATTGCATAAGCCGCGGCAGTTGCCTTAATTGCTCGACTGGGCATGTTGCATGCCGCACGAATCGCTAGCCTGCCTGAATTGTTGACCAGGAGTGACGGAGGGAAGAGGTAGAGGCAAAGAGTGGCAAGTTTTATGTGTGTTTTGTGGCCAAAATTGAAGCGTACTTCCGTGTAGCGAGCGAGTGTAGCGATAAGCGAAACTGAAACGTTTTTGCAGTCAGTGTGGCACGGGGGCAGCGTTTACAAATTACGCATACGCCGCTTTGTACACGGCTTAAGTCATGTTGTAAAATTGCAATACTAATAACTGAATACTGCAAAACTAAAATACTGGAAACTGAAAACTGAAAAACTGAACAGCTCCAAACGCAATGCAAACGCCATGCTTGGCCGAGCGCAAAACATTAATAAATACCTGCGGTTTAATTTGAAATAATTTGTTTAAACATTTCCTTTTGTTTAAAGCTGCCCGTTGCCAATTACCCGTTGTGACGTGCACCACAACATTCTCAGACGCCCGCCCCCGTCAGTTTTAATTGCAGCCATATAGACAGATATACAGATATAAACGAATGTACATACATACATACATACATACATACATATATGCAGTTATGTATGTAAATATACATATACCATATCAATTGTGTATGGGAAGCTGGCATTGTTGAGTTCGGTATGCAATACATAAATTGTAAATTACATTCGCTAATAATAGCACGATGAGTGCAGTTGATACACATCGCCAAATCGAATTGCAAATTGGTTGAGAGACACGTTTGTGCTCAAGGTCAGGTTACGGGCATACAGCAACATCTACAGCTGTAAATACAGCTAAACAGTAATCTATCACACGCATACGACTCACATACACAGCAGCTTAAGAGCGTGCGCATTGCTTGAGCCGAAAGCTCACTAATACAGTCGCAACGATTATACTCATACACGCATACACGCATGTAGACGCACACACGATCATACGCTCACACATTTAGACTAATCTATTGGGTTGAGTCAGCTGGCTGCAACTGCATTTAATGTCATTTAGAGTGAAATAATGTTAATCGCATGTCCAATTTAATGACTTTTAGCACACCGCTCACAGCTCAAAAACAATTTGCATGCATTTGGCTTCGAATCCGCAAAAATAAAAAAATAAATACACAAAAATACTTGGCATACTCTTCATACTCTTGTAGAGGGTATTATAATTTTGTCAAGAAATCTGTAACGCATTGAAGGAGATGTCTCAGAAAGAAGGGTTATATATTCTTGATCAGCATCAACAACCATGCTTTAATGCTGGGCACAGATGTTGCTTCTTTCTACAAGCAGTATATATGTCAGAATCGGCAGGATCTGACCACTATAACATATAGCTGCGTTAGGAACGATCAATTGAAAAATAAGTTTTTGTGAGCATATAAGTTTGCTTTCAAGATAATTCAACCAAACACATTTAAAGTTAATTTTAACACATTCTATACATGTTGACAAAATGTGATCGAAATCGAATAACTATATCTTAAAGCTGCCATGGGAACAATCGGTTGAAAAATAAGTTTCTGTATGAAAAACTTTTTTGTTTTTTAAGATATCTTAACCAAACTCGCTTTATCTAAGCTTAAGGCTGTTTTTAACATGTGGGCAAAATTTCATTCAAATCGAATAACTATATCTTATAGCTGCCATAGAAACAATCGGTTGAAAAATAAGTTTCTGTATGAAAAACTTTTTAGTTTTTCAAGGCAACTCAACCAAACTCACTATGTCTAAGTTTTAACACTATCCACATATTTGGACAAAATTTTATCAAAACCGGCTCACTATATCTTACAGCTGCCATAGGAACAATCGGTTGAAAAATAAGTTTCTGTATGAAAAACTTTTTCGTTTCTTAAGATATCTTAACCAAACTCGCTTTATCTAAGTTTAAAGCTGTTTTTAACACGTTGGCATAATTTCATTCAAATCGGACTACTATATCTTATAGCTGCCATAGGAATAATCGGTGTAAAATGAAGTTTAAATATGCAAAACTTTTCAGCAAGGGTATATACATATATTCGGAACGCCAAAGATAATTTTTGTTGCTTGTTTTGAGTTCAGTTTGGAGCACATAAACAACATTTGAACGACTATTGTGAGTACTCTGCGGCCTGTTAAAGTTGTTATATCCCCTTAATTGTGTGTGTGTGTGTGTACAAGTATATATAAAAACTTTAATTAAATTGCCGTGCGCATTGAAATTGAATTAAAAAATCGGTTTTGTTGCGCTTTTTTATGTCATGATTACCGCGACTCTTTGCCAACAACTGCCCAGCAACAAGATTTGTTTTGACTTTGCGCAAATAAGCATTAAATCTCACAGTTTTGGGGCAACGCCAACGTACCCAGGCGATCGTCAACTTTTCGAGATCCGAGACAAAACCGATACCGAAACCAAATTTTAAACCCAATCCCCCAATGTGTGCTCCATTGCCAGGGCAACGTTGACCGAGACAAACTTGGGAGTTGAAGCTGAAGTTGGAGTTGGAATTGCAGATGGAGTTAAAGTTGGAGATGGAGTCGCGCTTTGATGTTCGGCGTTGTTGGGCACACTGTGGTGGTTCTGATTTGAATTTTTATGCATTTTGACAAGGCTACACGGCAACAGTTTGAAACGGCGTGTGGCCAATGTTGTTGTTGTTGTTTTTGTTGTTGTTGTCGTTGTTGTCATTGTGGTTGTTTTGCCTGTTTATAGAACATTTCATTTGTCTCAATCAGCAATGAAAATGAATGTTTTGGGTGCGCGCTTTGATCTTTGGCTTAACATGCTTTTTCAATTTTTTGTGCATAACTTTTTATGGCTATATTCATTTCATCTCATTCTTTCGTCTTTGTCTTTCGACTATCTGTTAAGCTGTACCAAATTGTTGTTCCAGTTTATTACTGACTTTTATAATTCAGTGCGATAATTAATTTTGCGATTTGCAATTTGCCATTTGTATTTTTTTGCAATTTTGTTGATATTTTGGCTTTCCCACGAATTCGAAACGCGTCCACTTCACCAATCCTATCAAAATCAAAAGCGAGTGTCACATATAACTTGAGGCTCAAACATTAAAGATGACAAAAAGCCAACAAGTTCGCTTGCACTTAAGAAATCTGATAAAACAAACAAAGTATATATATACTATATGTATTATATGTATATATAAGTATATTGTCATGTATATACATGCACTCAGAAAAAAGGTTCATAAATTAAGCAACCCTCATTTTGAATTACATAAAGCGCTTAAAACGTTGAACGTTGGACCGTTAATAATGATTGTTAAGATATTTTTAAATGTACAAAAATGGAGCAACCCATTGTCAGTCTATAAGATTGAGCTATGACTACATTTGATTTTTATTTTAATTACTCAAAAATACTCTTGGCAGCCCAAGTTTTTGGAGAAAAAATGTTACGTTTTAGAAAATTTCAAATGAAACCTGGTTTTTTTATGCAAATAGTAAGGCCTATTTCTAACTTTACTAATCTTATCCATGTGTGCATACATACCTACTAAATAATTCTATTATAATTGTGTTACATAATTTTGAAATGTAGCCCACCACGTTTCCAAATTGTTTCTTTTGTATTAAGCAAAATTCGATTTAATGTATTTTTCTAAATTAACAATTTTGTGTTGTTTTTTAGCAGTGTATTTATAAATAAGAGAAGCAGCATTTCATTCTTTTCTGGTCCGCTTCCAACTCAGCGCAGCGTCTTCCTCGTCTTCAACTTTGTCATCGTCGTCGTCGTCCTCCTCATTGCACTCGTCACGTGAGTTTTAACGAAAAACGCTTTGAACGATTGAATGCATCTCCGATGTGAGGATGCATGAACGAAACGAGAACGCTGAGTCGAATTAAGTCCCAGCTCCAGAGGCAAGACTCAAAACTCAAGAATCAAGAATCAAGACTGAAGACACAGAACCAAGACGCAACGTAAGAGTTTGTCCTCATCTTCGTCTTCTTGGGACCACTCAAAAGAAGTGTCACACACAATCCGCTTGCATTTTGGCATTTGTCAACTTTCATGCGCTGCGCTGCGCATGCGCAGCAAACAACAACAACAACAACAGCAATTTAAAAGCAACAACAAGCTGAAACAGTGGCGGCATCTCGACTGTATAAGCCGCTTCTGGCTCCGGTTCTCCGGCTCAGAGCTGCGGGCGCTGCTCACTTTTTTGTGTCCTTTATCTAAAATGCTTTTTGCGTAAATTGCGTATTGAGTTTAAATTAAATTTGCCAAGATTAAGATAAGGAATTGCAGTTTGAGCTCACAGCAGCCACTGCCTCTGCCTCTGCCTGTGCCTCTGAACTGCGAATGGGACTGAGATCGGCTTCCTCTGCTCTTGCTGCACTGCGTCGCTGCTTTTAGCTGCATTGCTGCGCATTGACGCGAAACCAAAAAGGTGTCTTAAACGTTTCTTTTCAACAGCCAGCGAGAGGGTAGACCGGGGCACATACAGCTAAGTAGCAGAGCAGTATCAAATACACAAATATCAAAAGAGTGACAGAGAAAGAGAGATAGAGACTGAAGCGGTCTGAGGTCGGCTTAAGAAGATCATTGGCATATAATACTTAAGTTTAAAGTTAGTGCACTTGCAAAAGTGGATGTGCTTAATACTACAATTAGGTTAGCTAAGCATTTTATCATTAATTATTTATTTGCGTCTAATTAGTCAATATTTGCATTAAATTTAAGCCTGACTTTCTCTCAAAGTAACAGCAATATTTCGTTATCCCAGTAGCTAAGACTCATTGGAATCGCATTATAACTATAGAATGACCCTTAACTGTTGAACAACCTATGTAAGACCTAAAAAAGAGCATACAAATGTATTAATACATTTCTTTAAAATAATTATGAGTATAAATAAAGGTTTTTCAATGTTTTAACAGACGAAGTTTTAATTGTGTGTAATTCTGTATTGAAGCTGGCAAAACTGCTATATCAAGGTTTTTTGTAGATATTTTAAAAATAAGTTTCAGAACCATCGATTCAATACCATTTGACTGTCCCACCTGTACCGTATTAGAAATTTATTGTCGCGTTTCGAAGAGGTAATTATACCCTTGCAGAGGGTATTATAATTTTGTCACGAAATGTGTAACGCATTAAAGGAGTCATCGCAGAAAAAAAATTTGTCATGTCCGTCTGTCTGTCTGTTTATATGCGTTTTTCAAGACTTTCTTCTAGAGCTATCTTGATTAAACTTACCACAGATGCTTCTTCTTATTGCAGATAGTACCTATAGTTGAATTGGCTACATCGGACCACTAAAACATATAGATCCCTTAGGAACGATCAGTTGAAAAATTAGTTTTTGTACGAAAAGCTTTTTTGTTATTCAAGAAAACTCAACTAAACTCACTATATCTAAATTAAAGCACGTTCTGCACATGTTGACCAAATTTGATCCAAATCGGATCACTATATCTTATAGCAGCCATAGGAACAATCCGTTGAAAAATAAATCTTTTCTTGATAAATCTTTTCTGCAAGGGTATATATCTTAGGCAGGCCGAAGATAACATTTCTTTATTGTTTTTATAACATTTTTCTCTTTAGTGACATTTATTGTAAAGTGCCAATTAAAGTCTCACAAATGTCTAAAAAGTCCGAATAAACCTATTGTAGCTGTATGATATGGTAGCGCAATTTTGAACACATTTTAACAACATGTATTAAACTTGCTTTAACTTTCGAGAAAGTGTCAAAAAGTTATGTGTCAACCGATTGTTCCTAAGGCAGCTTTAAGATGTAGTTGGCCGATCCGGCCGATTCTGACATATGTTCAACTTGCAGAAAAAAGAAGCAACTGTACTTAGTTTTATCAAGCTAGCTTTAAGACTGAGATACCAGTTCGCATTTAAACAGACGGACACAGTTAGTTCGACTAGGCTGTTGATGCTGATTGGGCATGTTTATCTACTGAATCGGAAATAAAAGGAAGTTTAACATTTGGCTTGAATGCGTGAGTTTTTTTATCACAGATATAATTTATAAATTTTTATAAATTTGTTATTAGATTTTCCGCTTTCTCGAAAACACAGATCCTTCTAAACTATTGTTACTTGCTACAAACTACTCTATCTAAAGCAACTCTGTTGGTTAATACAATTTGACAAAATAAAGTTCGATCCTTTCAAATAATATGACCTTGTTACGATGTTCTACTGTAGCTCTTGCTGGCGGCTACTTGAGTTTTGTGCGTATTCATTGGATACATTTCTTAAGCGGTGCGACGCACTTCCTTTCTGGTATTTAGTGGGGCAATTGCCAGTCGCTCTCTTGTTTATTTATATGGACCAACTGCAAGTGTGTGCGTGTGTGTGTAAGACTGTGTGTGTGTGTGTTTGTGTGTGCAACGTTAACGTGTCAAATGTCTCAAAACACTAATCCCCTAAGCTGCTTAAAGATCGCGATGCGTTGCGTTTGAGTTTGAGTTTGCGTCTTAAACGTGGCTGGAAGGGAGAGACTGAGTACTGATGACGGTAGACGATATAGAACATATAGGTGGGGTGAGGGGTGATGGGAGCTAAACGCAAACTGCTGCCTGACTGTCTACTTGACCGAAGTGATCGAGCCAGCGAACGATCGTCAGTTTGTCAGATCGTCTGTTGGCTACCTTTTTTTTCACAATTTCTTACACGTTCATTCATCAGTTTGATAGGTATGTGTTTGTGTATTTGTATCTGTGTATCATGTATCGCTGTATGGGTGTTTGATTTTAGGTTTTCTTTTCTTTTAATGATTTACTTTTTTTTTTTTTTTTGGATTTTTGCTTTCTCTTAACAGTTTTACACGACGGCTCGTTGATCTCTTTATTGATATCACTTTTGATTTTCTGTCGTTCGATTTGATAAGTTGTCAGAAATCATAACAGGCCATAAGTAAGCCAGCAAGTAAGTAGCCCCCGAATTGCGATTTGAAAAATTGTTGGTAATTGAAAAATGATTTCTAATATGCAAGAAATTAATCACATTTTGGATTTGGCTGCCTCACATCGCCTCTTGCAGCATTGATCGCCACTTTGAGCGACAGCTAACACAGTAGCCGGGCACTATGGACAGGGAGTAGGGGGTCAGCCACACTGCGACTCAGAGTCCAATTCAATTCAGTGTCGAGTGCTTTTTTGCAGCCACTGTCTCACTTCATCTTGCCTCTCTCTCTCTCACACACACACATTTTGTGCTTAACGCTTAACTGTTTGTGTCTTGGCTGGAAAATTAACTCGCTCATTGGTGTCTGTCAATTGAAATGTCAGAAACGATTTATAATTTCTGTTTCTTTGGCTGCTCAGTTGTTTTTTTTTTTTCTTATATTTTCTTGATATTTATATATTTTTGTTGCTTTTGCTGTTGTGATGGCAACAAGTTTATTAAAACGCTTTAGCACACGTTTCTGGCGTACGGGGGCAGCGAGGATCATTGGCTTGGTGTTTGAGGGTTGGGGGTTGGGTGTTGGACCGAGGCCACAACCGGGCCCAACTTTAGAGAAAACATAATGCTGATAATTACAAAAGAAGAAAACCGTCAACTTGATTTTATATTCGGATTTATTTACTTTGCTTGGCTTACACAGTAAAAAATCAATTGTTTTCACTACTCACATCAAAACAAAAACATATGTACTTTTTAGCAGCATTTTACCTGTATTATTATAATGAAAATGTAAAACTAATCAAAATTAGAGCTACAGCCAGCATTTATGCTAGTTATGAATGGATGCTTGGTTCAAAGGTATTCCAAATAAAGGTAATTTGAGACAATCAAAAAAAATAAAAATAATTTCCACATGATATTCAAATTGCCTCTATTCCATTGCAACTTAACTTATAGATCAAAAATGAGTATGAGTTCCATCTTGGAATTTGGGATAAAAATAAAATTGTTCATCGTTTTGGTTTATTTGCATTATTTTCGCTCAGTGAAGGTATCTGAAAAAGCCGCCAGTTCAGCAAGAGTCAACGCGAGAGAGAGACTGACACACAGAGAGAGAGAGAGAGAGAGAGAGATCATTAAGAAAAAGTTAGGCCTGTTGTCAGGTTTGACACTTTAGCATACAAACGACATGTGAAATGGCTTAACGAATATTGACAGCACGCCTAAAAGTGACCATTTGAAGAGCGCAAGACGCAGATACAGATACACCAACAGATACAGATACAGATTCCGATTGCGGATGCACGCAGCAGACACTGCGAATTACAATCAGGCAGCTTAAGAGTTGCCAATGTTCAACGAGGCAGGGCGCATTGTGGGGGGAATTGTGGCACAAAATGTGTTACGGTGTTAATGACAGTGCTCAATTATGGCCAGTGATAAAATCGATTGGTTCATTTAAATTGGCTGCCTCGATAGCCGCAACGCAAAGTATGCAACGCTTTTGTAGTTTTCCAGTTTAATAATACAGAGCGACACAAATTTTGAATATTTTGATTATTATTATTATTATTATTATTATTATTATTATTATTATTATTATTATTATTATTATTATTATTATTATTATTATTATTATTATTATTATTATTATTATTATTATTATTATTATTATTATTATTATTATTATTATTATTATTATTATTATTATTATTATTATTATTATTATTATTATTATTATTTTGATTATTATTATTATTATTATTATTATTATTATTATTATTATTATTATTATTATTATTATTATTATTATTATTATTGTTATTATTATTATTATTTTTATTATTATTATTATTATTATTATTATTATTATTATTATTATTATTATTATTATTATTATTATTATTATTATTATTATTATTATTATTATTATTATTATTATTATTATTATTATTATTATTATTATTATTATTATTATTATTATTATTATTATTATTATTATTATTATTATTATTATTATTATTATTATTATTATTATTATTATTATTATTATTATTATTATTATTATTATTATTATTATTATTTTTAATGTTTTAATTATATTAATCACTGGGAGTTAGGGAAGCAAGCGCTTTTAGATAAGTGATAACCATATATTAGTTAGATTGATTACATCAGCATTAACAAGTACCTTTGGTAACCACAGCAACAACAACAGCAACAAGCGATTAAAGTGAGTCGCAGCACAAATGCAACATACCCGTAATTATGACTTGTGAGTGGCAATTGTGGCAAAATTATCTCATAGATGCGCGCGTAAATAAACTGGTGTAAAGTGTTATGCAAACACAATTTACAAACAATTGTGGGCTGTGCGCGAGGGTGGGGATACTAACAACAACAATAATAGCAATAGCAATAGCAATAACAGTAACAAAAACAATAACGTTGCATTTACATTTGCATTGTTGCACAGAGTTCGCATCAGCGATTGATGCAAAAGCCGCAAGCAACAAAATTAACAGCAAATTAAGCGTTTTCCTTGGGCCACCGGTCGCAGCTTAATTAGTTACAATAGATTAAATTTCAAAGGAAATTTGCAACCGCAGCAACAACAACAACAACAATAACAACAACAACTTTAACACCAATGCAAGGCCGTCCTGGTCTTGGAGGCCCTATGCTACACAGAAAGAAATACCTTTGCCTTGTGACTTAATAGAGCAACGTTTATCAAAATAAACAGCCTGGTTCTGTAAAGTAACACCACGCAATGCTTTCAGTTTTATGTTCTGAATTCCACAAGAAATGTCTTTGTCTATCGAGCTTGTTGAAACTTTCGAAGTGCGGATTGAGGAGTTTTCATTAAATATATCAAATCATGAATTTCGGAAATTTCCATTTAACTTTTATTTTTTAAAGAAATTAAACCATAATTCATTAATTATTGTTCACTAAAATAGAATTCGGTATGTTTTTATTTAAGAAAATTGTCATTTACTTCTAATCAAATTGTCAAAATTAACGCATGTTAATTGTTTTTGTTCTGTGTAGTCGGTGGCAAGTAAGTATGACTATGACTAATTAAGAGAACTTACATTTACAGCCACATCCACATCAAGATGCACATCCAGAACCAGCTAGCAAGTAACATAGAATAAGAGGCAACCGCTTTCGTTCGCTCATTAGCGGAGCATACAGTTTCGCACCGCTGCAAACTGAGAGCTGAGAATTAAGAAGCGAGAATTGAGAAGCGAGAATTGAGAAAGGAGAAACGAGAAACGTGAAACGTGAAACGAGAGCTGAGCAAACTGTAAACGGCCCTGACCATTGCCTTGGTCGTATCCCAGTTTGGATTCCAGGTCGATGCTAAGCTGCGCTTCGTTTCAAGTCAACTCAAGCTGGAGTGGAGTATACTGTAGTAGAGCAGTGTGGTGTGGTGCGGTGCGGTGCGGAGTGAATTAAAAAAAAAAAGTTGTGGTGGCGTCAGTTCATTACAGGTGGTTGACTTTTATGCGCTGCTCGGTGCCGCGCTTCTCTCGAACTGCGCCCCAGCGCCGCGTCCGTGTCGCGTCGTTGGCTTGTTAAAGTCTTGGCTCAGTTTTTCCTTTTGCCTGTTTTTTTTTCTTTTTTGTGAAAATTTACGAAGCGTTAACGAAGCATTAAAGCGCGCATTTAACAAATTTACTTAAAACTGCATAAATTTTCAGTCTACAGCGGAAGTTGGCAACGTCGCTCGCGACGTCGTCGTCAACGCCAGCGTCGCTGCTGTCGTTTTGCGCTTGCGCAGCAGACGCGTCGCAGCAGCACTTGGAAAAGCATGTAGTCAGCTCAGTGAGCCGCCCCATCGGCATTTTCACGTCTTGCTAATTTTGCCGGTGTGCCTCAGGTGCAAAAATTGCATGCCAGCCAAGTTTTGCAGATCATTTGTGTATTTTGTTCATAGCAAGTTGATTTTTTTTTAAAACAGTTAGCTTACTTAACAATATATGGGGGATTCTTGAAACTGATTTTGATTCGCTATAAATTATTATCGAAAAACTCTTTTCAAACATGTTCGGATTAGCGGCTGATTTCAAGTTGATTAGATTTTTAGAGGCACCTTTCACATTTGTGAAACTGATTTGGTGACCGTATTGCTGAGTTTTCGATAATGCTTGCCAGCTATTTTTCAAATTTTGTACACAACTTTTAAGATGAACAAAAAGTTACCTTCGGCGTGCCGAAGACATATACTCCTGCAAAAGAAGTTGTTCACATGAAAACTTAGCTCTCGACCCCTTGATACAATTGATTCAGCATGACATTAACGTACTAAAACTCAGAACAGGTAAACTTGGCTAAAAACGCTTAAGAAAAACAAAAAAGATTTTCATTTAAAAACTTATATTTTCAATTTTTTTCGATTTTTGGCATGTTAGATATAGTGGACCGATTTTGATGACATTTTGTTATACTCGTTTTTCATTCAACAATTCATCTTTCAACAGATTATTCCTATGACAGGTATCAGATATAGTAGTTTGATTTTGATAAAATGTTGTCAATTTAAATATAACGTGATTAAACTTCTAAAACGTTAGTTTGGTTGGGAGAGCTTCAAAAATGAAAAAGTTTTTCAGACCACTTATTTCTCAATCGTTATAATTTACAGTGCTCTTATCTGAAAAACATTTTTGTGAAAATGATTAGGGGATGTTTAAGCTGAGCGTTGGTAAGTTAGTCCGTCATAGCTAAAAAATAATATTTTTGACCGATCTTTGCTATGTCAGCTATATGCTATTTGATCTGGACGATTTTGACATATGTAAAAATAAGCTTTTTTGCCAAATTTTATTCAGATAGCTCAGAAACTGAGAGACAAGTTCGCATATAAACTAAGGCGCAGAGAGACAGACAGACATACAGAGAGACAGGCGGACGGACAGGGTTAGTTAAACTTCTAACTAATCTAGAATACATACATATGTATATGGAGGTATATACAAAACATTCGTAATTATCACCTGCAGTCTATGAGTACATAGTGGTTCATATATTTAACGAGCTGATTTTCTAAACAACAAAAAATGTTAAAATGCATATAAAATGAGTGTGTGTGTGTGTGCTATTGTTGTACATTTTAGTGTGTCTTTATAATTTGGCTATGTGATTAATTGTCTAGCGAGCAAAAGTTCGCTGAGGCGGAAAAAATGAACAGCGAACAAATAACACAGAAATGAAATTCAAATGTGGCTAGGAAACAACATACAACGGTTCGTTACACGTTAAATGCTGTTGCTAAAAACTAATTTATAGGGTCGAGAGCAAAGAACAAGTGTTTGGAGAGTTTTTTAGTTTTCAGTTTAGAAACTGAAAAGATAAAAAAGCCAAGAGCAAACGTCATTACATCAACTGAAGCGCGTCTATTATTACCACATTATTTAAATTTGAGTGGTTACCTGGGCAGTTCCAAGAGTACCCAAAGTACCCAAAGTACCCAAAATGACCAGTGGCCAGTGGCTTGGAGTATCTGTAGCAGGTGAAAAGTGGAATTTGTGAATGATTTATTGTAATTTGGTTTAAGAGTTATGTTCACACCATCCCCGAGAGCCGGCCGAGCATTGCATTTAATCTAATCTTAACATTTTGGGGGCGAGTTGCGGCTGCCTCTCAACGTGGGGGTGGATCCCATCTTGGTCTACGTCTTTTCTACGGACCTGACTTCCATATGCAAATTAATGACAAATTAAGGTGTGTGTTTTGCAGCGGCCTCCGCGGCGCGTTAATGAGCCATTTTTGGATGGACGGGGAGTAGAGACGGTCAACATGGTCAAGGGTAGACAGAGCAGGAGGAGGGGTAGAGTGGAAAACGTAGCTCATCAAAAAAAAACCCGGCCCCTTATCTAGCAGCGAGCTCAAATTGGGTGTGAGAATAAATTTCTCAGTTTTTATGAGCCGCTCGCTTCGGCGTTAATAATGGGCACTCAATTGGTTTTAAAGCCTCTGCAGAACTAGAGAGAGAGAGACCTGAAAGACCTGAGATCTGAGATCTGAAAGACCTGAGACTTTAGCCCCGATCCCTGTCTCTTTCTCTGTCTATTTTGTGTCTATAGTTTTGTGGCCGTTAGATTTTTTATTCAAGATTAATTGTTAATTTTTTATTGCTGGTCTCATTTTCGTTTGGCGCTGGCCAAGAAATTAAGTTGAGTTTAAGTAGTTTCGAGTTTCGGAACGAACGGAAATGTTATCGCCCAGTAAAGTACCATAATTTGTAGTCATAAATCTTTTAATCTAAACACCAAATAAAATACAATTTGGGCATAATAAACGTGTAGACGCGCTCATATCAGTCGAAGATATAAAGCCTACGATATAGTATATAATATGTAGGTATATAAAATCGAATAAAAAAAAAAAAAAAAAATACAATAATCATATATAAGATTAGGGAAGATTTAAGATTCTAATTGAAAGCGTGTGGGCGATCGTTAAAATGAAATCAAATAAATCCCGTTTATATACTATTTACCATATATGTATATTTGTACATATCTGATCAGTTTACGCTGCAATCTGTTCCATTTGAAAATAATGAAATAGTAACATATAAAATAAAGAAGTGAAAAGTAAACCCAAAATATTGCATGCCAATTCAAAATGGCAGCACAAAACCCAACAAGCCATCAAATTAAACTCAAGAAAAAACGGCGCGATTATTAAAAAGTTTTTAATTGTTGAATGCCGTGCCAAGATTGTCCCAGCAACAATAACAACAACAACAACCATCAAAATGCAGCCATAGCAACAACAACAACAACACGCAAAGTTTGGAACTACCTTGAACGGACCGAACATTTTTGTGTTAAATGCGATTAATTGCGATATTATATTCTTATGTAATCGTAAACGTAATCATAGTATGTAGTAAAAAAACACTACACAAAACGTAATAGAAGCAACCACAACAAGCGGGTTGAGAAAGGAGGAGGAAGTGGGTGAATAGTTAGGCAGCGAACAGGTGGGAATAAGTAAGTAAAGGGAAGTGCGGCGCATTCAAGCTCACATTTTAACAGCACCTTCAAACATACATACATACAAAACATACATACAAACCTAATACATGAGGAACAGAAGAGCTGCGATTGTTATACCCTAGCACAGGGTATCATTAACGGGTAATATGATTCGTTCCGAAATTTTGTAGGGTATGGATCACACAATTTCAAAAAAATTTCACTCTTTATAGTGAATGATGATCATTGAGCCAAGGATAACATAAAGCACTGGTTCGACTTTTAAACATTGGCAATGTTACGCTGCAAGGATTTTCTTGACTTCAATGCGTTAGCATTGAATATTAGTTTGACACTCTAAATTGATCCAGCTTAAGATCCTGGACTCATTTCGACTTTTATGTGAAAATATTTTATTTTTATTTAAAACAATCTTCTTATTATCAATACGTTTATAAATAACTTTTTACTGTTCCAACTACTTTTTGTTGAGTTCTCTATATTTTTCGACATTTAAAGTTGAGTTTGAGCTTTTTATAGAGCACTCGGCTGTCGCTTTGATCCAATCAAATACAAATTTTGCACTTCCTACTTATATTTTGTTGTTGTTCGCTGTTTGCATTTTTATTTTCTAATTTAATTTTAAGCTGCGTTTTTGCGACTGCGACTTTCAATAAAAGTTTGCTGCCGTGTTGCAGTTATTGTTGTTAATGTTGTTGCTGTTGCTGTTGCATTGGACTTGCCTGAGAGCTGCACATGCAACTCTGCTTTATGACTCATGACAACATGCAACATGACGTTCGTTTCGATTCGTTTTGTGGCCCAAGTTGGACTAACTAACTGACTAACTGACTGACTAAGTAAACTTATTTTTTATACTTCTTTTTTTGTTTTGTTTGGTTTTATTTTTTAAGTATGCGATAGTTTAAACTCTGCATTTATTTAATGGCCTTCTAATGAAACACACAAGAACCGTTAGCATACTGACGATCTCTGCGCTTTTTACCCTGTCTCAGTCTCCCTCTGTCTCTGTCTTTAGATCTGGGTCTGGTGCTCTTTCACTTCATTTGTCTGGTTGTGAGCCGAGGTTCGTTGACTCTTAGCTGCTCGCTGTTATAATTGCCACTAAAAATGTCAGGTGCTAAACGCTATCAGCCAAGTAGAACCAGCTACAACACAATAGCAACAACAGCAACAATAGCAACAAAATTATAATGACAATAAAAACAAATTTACAGATTTCCATTTAAAATGCACGAGACACACAAAATAGTGAAATTAAATGTAGGTACCAAAAATTAGTATCGCGTTTTTCTATCTCTGAACAGCAACATAAACACAACACAAACAGAAACAAAACAGATACGACGCATTTTTATGGCCCATGCCAGGGGCGGCGAGGTGCCACAGACCCCATTTGATACACACCACTAACCGCAGCAACACCAGCACTAGCACCAGCACCACCAACAGCACCACCAATAGCACCACCAACAGCCCAGAGACCGGAAGCGATGCTTATCGGCCCCGTCCAGTCCACGCCGAGAGAACTCCAAAGTGGTGTACAAAAATGCAAGCCATTTGGTGATTTGGCAAAGACTGAAACACACTGTCAGCTTGTAATACACTTATTTTACTGGGTCGATATATTTCCATATAGTACAAAGATTGTAAAACACTCATTTATAATTGAAAAAGGCTTAAACTGTTTATTCATTGATCAATTTTCAGACTTGTCTTAACAAATGTGAAATTGATACGTGCTCTGCACTCAGAAGAAAAATCTACGAGTCTGTATTGTAAGCTGGTATAAACTGTGACTAAATCCGGCCAAGTACAAAATTACTTCTTTATGTACAAAATTCTTAGATTAAAAACATTTTTTTTAAAGCTCGATACTGTTTTGTACTTAATCAAAGACTTTTTAGTCTCATTTTATAACAATAAACGATTGCATTTGAACTGAAAACCTATTCGAATAGAATTGAAGCCTATATAAAGATATATACTACTTAGAAATTGTAGAATAAAGTGGTTAAAATTCTAGCCTTATAATTCTAAAACTATCTCGGAGGTTTCTTTCTGAGCGTTGCGAACTTGTTTCTTATTTTAAAAATTTCAATAGACAAAAGCTTTTTGTTCTGTTTTCTAGTACAACTACATTTTTTTCGCAAAAAGTAAAAACTATTTTAGCGGAGCGCAGAATACTAGTTACAAATTGATGGAAGTGAGAATTTATTACATTAATTTATATATTCGTTTTGATGGCATCGAATTTAATTTTAATGTCTGTGTAGATCGCTTTCATATTATCTTATCTGACGTATCCTATAACTACATGTTTTTCAATTTACAAAAATATAAGTATTGGTGTCAGTTTAATCTTTGGGTCCATGGATCATCGTTAATTTCCAAAAACTTAACTTAAGTACCCATTTACAATTTTAATATAGCAATTTCAATCATTTATATAGATTTAGGGAGAATGTTTTAGATTAAAATATTGAAAATATTGATAATATTATAGGTATGGCTATACTACATTTGGTCACAAATAAATGCCTACTTAGCTATATATTTGGTTCCATATTTTATCTTATCATAAATGACAGGGCATTTTAAGTTCGGTGTAAATACAATTAATTTCATTATATTGTTGTTGTTGTTCTTGTTGTGGCTGCGCTGGTAAACAATGCGATTAAAATATTTAAATTCGGTTTGGCGAGTGCGAGAAATTTCTTAAGCTGCGCCTGCGCGCCTGATAAATGAGACAATTCCCCTGCCAGGGCATTACATTTACATATAGAACGGAATTCAGCAGACTTCAATAGATGGTGTGAGGGTTGGAGCAACGGGTGCGAGTGCGAGTGAGATAGGCACGGTGACAGGGACGGAGGGTAGATAAATGTTGCGCTTCGTCGCTCCCTTAATTGTTCCTGTCGTGCGAATTGCAGTTCCTTGCGCTGTTAAACTTCCACTTTCAGTTCTACGTACCACAAGCTCCGACTACACCGACTCCGATTCCAACTCCAACTCCAATTCCAATTCCAACTCCGGCTCCCTATTCCAGCACCGGATCTCAATTTGCGTGTCATGCGCTAACCGACGCCGCAGCTGCAGTTGTGGACGCTGACGCTGACGTTGCGCAATTATTTAAATCACTAAACAAAACTTAACCAACTGTTAAAATTTCAACTAAAATGCATTTAACTGGTTTGGCTGTTTTGTCAACAAAGTGTTGTCATCATCATCATCATCATCATCATCATTATCATCATTATCATATGCTCATCATCATCATTATTATAGTACGGACTACACCTTCCTAGTTCATTACTCTGATGTTGATGTCGTGTTGTTGCTTCTGTCAGCACTTTTGACGCAATTATCTCGACACACATACACACACAAGCACACAATTATAGAATTATTATCATAAATACATAGATACTTATAACTGTTATAATGTTATTTTAAGTGATTTTTATACACGTTTACATGTGTACAGTTCTAACGATTCGCTGCACATAGAAATCGTTCTATTTCGATCCTGCAAGCCCCTAATACATTTTTTATATATTTTTTTAGTTATATTAAAAATTTTCAACTAAAAACATTCGTCACAATTTAAAACGAGTATAAAGAATTTAAATTTTAAAAATAATAAAAAATTTAAATTTCTAAAACATTAGACTATAAAATTAAATTAATGTTTAAAGCTATACTTTTTTTAAAGTACTGAAAATAGTGCTAGAATCAAAGCTGCGTTATCAATGCCAAATATTAAAAAAAAAAACATAAATAATGCAGTTCTCAAAAGTTATCCTATACCATGCATCACAAAGATTTTCATTTCCATATCAAGAAGACTTTCAGTCAGTACACCAAGTATGCAGCTCGTAGAGCAGGAATTTCGGGAAATTCGCGAAAACGGTTGTATAAAATGTTTTTGTTTACCATCTGATCGGTATCAAACTCATTTGAAAAACCATGCATACAAATAAATTTGCAAGCGTATGAATTAGAATAAGGGAAATCTTCAAGCGAAAGGTCACAGTCAAGGTACTTCATAGTACCCGAAAAAAGGTAAAATTATTGATTCCGGTCAGGTCTTCCATTAAAATTGAAAAAAAGCGAGTTATAAAGTACTGCAAAATGTGTGTAAAAGGCAGAAGGAGGCATTTCCGACTATATAAACTAAATATTCTTGATCAGCATCAACAGCCGAGACGAATGTCCGTACGTCTGTCCGTATCTCGGAGACTATAACAGCTAGAGACACCAAACTAGGCATGAGGGTTCCTGTATACCTTACGCAGATCAAGTTGATTTCAAATTTCGGATGCACCCCCCCACACCCCCGCAAATCGAAAAAAAACTCCCACAGCCACAATTATGGATGAATCTATTACCCCCGTCTCAGCGGCAGGAACAACAGTTTGACATGCACTGGACAAGTTAAGTGCACTGCTTGCTTGTGCTGTCGCTGAACTGCTGGAAATGCAAGTTGGGAGCAGGGAGTCTCATAGTCGGGTAAACTCGACTAGAGCATTCTTACTTGTTTTTCTTAAAGTTGCGAAGTGTTTTTGATACGCATACAAAAAATTGTTGCAAAATAAGAGAAATTTCTCGAATATTTGAAGCAGAGTCTTGGTTGGATTGTGAAGCTTTCAGAATCCAAAATCCACATTTATCTTGTGCGTGATTATAAATCTCTCTTTCAGTTTTTCCTCTATCCAGATTGCCCCATTCCATTGCCATTCCCATTGCAGCGCCATTAAGAGCTCTTATGAATGGCCCTCAACGATTTTCGGTCACTTTTCATTTGTCGGGCTCTTTAATAAACTAGCCTATAAATAATTGAACAAAAGCAGCAACAATTTCATGTAATTATTCTTGTTCAGCTTTTTGTCTCTCCTTGAGACTATGACTTGAGCCGGGTTTTGCTTCTTTTTTTTCGAATTTCGACTTGAATTTTGTTTTTGTGTTTTTTTTGTTGTTGTTGGTGTTTTGGATTTGGCTGCGGCGCGTTTAATGGGTTTTAAATGGTTTCAAAATTTGATATAATTATAATTATGCTACTCACCATTGCCGTCGCATTGTTGTTCCATCTGTTGGCGGGGTTGGTTGGTTGGTTAGTTAGCTCGTTGGTTGGTTTGCCAGGTTTAGAGTTAGATGCCAAAAAGCGATAAAAGTTTAGACGCAATAATAGACACAACAACAACAGCAAACTGTATAACAAGCCAAGCAACAAACAAACAACAACAAAAAGCAAAAATACAAAAAAAAAAGAAACCAAAAAAAAAATGTTTTAATGAGACACCCGAGACGCAATTATTTAGATAGAGATGGATGTTGGCAGACAGAAAGAGAAAGAGACAGCGACTGGCCACACATAAATTAACGCTAATGCAACAATTGTCAAAGTGCTCATTGTTGCTGTTGTTGCTGTTTTAATTTCCAACAAATGGCGCGCGTGTGGAATCAGAACTTGAGTCAGACAGTATCGAGAATTGAGAATTGGGAATCGAGAAATGAAAAGTGAGAAATGAGTTGCGAGTATCTTCCACTTGAGCGCTCAATTAGCCAAGTTAATTGCAATTGGCAATTGTCGCATTGTCGCATTGTCGCTGCACTTTATGCGTTTTTTATGCAAATGCCACAGCATACTGAGCGAATGAAAAAATAAGGACATCAGTCAGAGAGCGTGTCCTTCGCATTATCATTATCGTAACAAACAAGCTCTCTAATTGTTCTCACGAGCGACTTTAAAATGCTAAATCAAATGATAAATTATCATGCAGTTGACGTCGACGTCGCTGTCGCTGTCGCTGCCACTCATTCAGCCAATGTCAAATGTAAATGATTATTATTATAATTGTCTCTCTCAGTGTATCTGACTGTGTGTGCGTATCCGTATGTGTGTGTGTGTCTGTCTGTATGTCTGTCGCTTTCGCCTGTCGCTGTCTGTTTGGCTTAACCAAGCGTGAAATTTATTTAAATTCATTTTTAAGTGTGCTCAAGTTGAGAAAAATATAAAATATGAATTCAAATATAAAAAATAAAAAAAAAAACAAACGTAGAATAACAACCACTGCACATATTCAAGAATAGAAATTATTTAAATCAAATTCAAATACACATATAATAATACAAATTAACAACTAATACTAATTTACTATAATAAAAAACTTATCTGCAGCGCAATTTAACTGTAAATTTAGTGGGATGATACCAACTGCGCAGCATAAGATAACATTGAGCACTTGACGATCAACCTAAATATATACATAGGTATATAGAAATAGGAGAGGAGTAGTTTTTGTTACATAAGAGCCAAGGCTGCAAACCGGTTCCGAACCGAACCCCGCAGAACCGGTTCGGTTCGAGTTTTTAGGGTCCTCAGAACCGGACCATGAACCGAACCCTACGAACTTTTGTGCCCCTGAGCCTGAACCCGAACATTCTGTGAATAACCAGAAGGTTTAGATTTTCTAACAAAACAGTATCTTTATTTATGAAGGCTATAGCAAACCGTTGCAAAGCGAAAATTTGTTCAAAGTATTCAAAATTCTAGCTCAAATTATTTAAAGTCTGAATGCAATAAAGAAAAGTTTATGAAATCCATTAAATGTAATAAATTAATTTTAAACATTAAATCAGAAATTGATTTTGTAGACTCGCTAAGCGATCCTTGAGTTTCTCACAAGGTTCGATCCCCCGAAGAAACAACACATTCAGGCATTCTGCCATTTCCGAATCCAATTGATTTGGAAGTTAATTGAAAAGTAAATTTCAAAACTGAACTGGAAAAGCAACTTACAAAATTTTTAGTTTATTTTCAAAGGGTTCCCTAATGTTTTTAACTATTTTCGAATTACAAATTTGGAAATGGGAGCTTAAAAATAACACAATATTAGCTGCTTGATTAACATTAAGAATAATATATTCTAAAGTTTTAAATAAACTAAAATAAAAATAAATTATTCTTCAGGAAATACATGAAAAATAATAATATTTAGATTTAGGTCAATAGTGCCAAAAAAAAAAATACAAATATTCGATACATCGATAGTTTGATCGATAGTTTCCACCTCTTCTAATAACCAAATGTGGCTTAAACTTCTTATTAATTGCTATAATCTGAAAAATACTAAGACAACTCCATCATATCGACGCATTTCTGCGAAAGTATCGTATGTTACATTTTGATTGAAATCGTTTATTTATTTAACATCAAATTTTATATGAAACGGTTGACTTTTGCTTTAAATAATCTATACTTTAAGTAAAATAAGTCAGTTAACATTACGTAGCCAAAATTTGGTAACAATGTTAGCAGACAAATCAATGAAAATAGAAATCAAGAAAAGTTTCCTCTTTAATTTGATTAGGTAACATACAATACTTTTGCGGAAATGCGACGATATACTGATTTTGAACTTGGTACAATGGATCAAACTTATGTTATATTCTATATTATTCTATCTAGGTAGTATTCAATCATTAGTTCCAGCTGTTAATTGAATCGAAAGTATTGTAAATTAGTTGGAGTTTAATCTAGTCAAGTTCGTAGTTTTAATAACAATTTAAAAAAAAATCTATAGTCGATTTCATTTTGCGAATATTTGACTGAATTTTGCAAGATGACCATAACATTTTATATAAACAGCCTGGTTCACAATTCCGAAAAGTTTGATCGAAAGTGAATTTGATTTTTAGAAGAGAGTAAAATATAAATTTTCACAAATAATATGCTTTATTCTTTTTCAGATTATAGATACCTCAGGATTTGGTATACGTTTAGATTGTAAAAAATTACATTTCAAAAAAAGTTGAATTCAGAATAAGGCTAATAATTCCAAACACAATTACTGATTTTCAAGCAAACTCACACAACTGATCTCAGCCTCAAGTGCAATCAAAATGAACTCTGATCATTGAACACTGATCATTGATCCCTGATCAGAAGTCTTCCAAGCAGCGTACCTTAATTACACCATCATCATGGAGTTATTTAAGCCGGAAATGTTAAAGTCCCCTCGTATCTCATTGTAGGGCTCCAAATTGTCATTGACCGTTCAGCGTTAAGCTTTGTCGGAAGTTTTTTTCTTGTTTTTTTTTTTTATTTATGAGATGTGAGTTGAGAGTCGATTTCTTGGCGAAAATTGGATTGCTGGTCAAGATCATTAAAAAGCCATAGAAGCAAAACGGCAAGAAGTGCTTATGAAAAGCCTTAAAACGTTTTCGTTTACGAGAGGAGTTGGTCAAAGTGGACGAGTTGGCCAAATGGCATTCATTAGGGCTCACATACACATCCACAGACACATACATATACAAATAACACTCTGCTGTAGCAGCCATGATGGCCAATTACAATACCAATTGCAAAATATGCAAAATAACAGTCGCAACAACAACAACAACGATCGACATATAATTAGGCTAACAACATGCTGTTGTTGTTGTTATTGTTGCTGTTGTTGTAAGTAAATGCAGCTGCGTGATTGGATTAAAACTGCTGGCAAAAGCCAAACAAAACCGAACCCAGTTGCAACAAAACCGTGCCGAACTTCAATTTCGATCGCTAATTTTTCGCGTTTATCTCATTATTCCACAGTTTTCGAACATTTATCTGTGGGGGCTGAACACCCGCTGCCGAACCCAATCCCCAATCCACAATCCCCAACCCCAATTCCACTTCCATTCTTTATCTCTCTCTCTGCACTGGGCCAAAACACAAAGGATCTGCATTCAATGCATCCAATTAGAGCTTCTCTACGTTCATCTTGGCATCTCTTAGGAGAATGATCGTGCTAAACTTCATTAAATCTTTTTCTTCAAATCGCTTTTCAACTCGTTTCGTCTGCTTGGTTCTGAACCTGAACTTCTGACTATATAGTGGACTATACCGACTGCTGACTGGTTGGCAATCAGCGTGGCTCAGCGCTTGATTATTGGTTGTGAAAACGTCTTTTTTAAAATTTATGCAAAATTGTTGAAAAATGGTTGCTACTGTAAATGAGCCCTCAACTCAACTCGACTCGACTCAACTCTTGGCAATGCGTGCCTTTCATCTCTGCCTCCGCTTTTTCCCCTCTGCCTCTCTACTTTGATTTTGACTTTACCTTTTCCTTTGCCTTTTGCATATGCCGATGGCGCATTTTCTATGCCAGCCTTTCGTATTTCGCTCAATTAACTGAATAAAAACGCCTCAAAGAGCCATTTCGCTTAGTTAAATATTGGCTACTGGTATTGGGAATGCGATAATGCTAATTACTTTGTCATGTGGCAGGTTATCAACGACGACCCCCACGGCACTCACATTTGCATATGGGCATGAGCTAACATATAATGAAACGATCGATCCATCGATCATTGAACTAAATGGTAGCTCAACTCTTCTTTTCTCTTACTAATAAGTGAGATCATAAGACAGACATTGTTAAATGTGATTCAAACAAATACTTAAAATTAGAAAAATTCTATCAAATTATTGACTAGCACGATCTACAGCTGTTCTAGGCACTGCTTCAGTTATTCATAGGATCATGGAATTGGTCAGCTGATATCTTATTCCATGGCTTCAAGTCAGTTCGACGGACTGGAACTGATATTTTAATGTTCCGGTTTTCACTTTCGACATTTAAATTTACTTAAATGTTTAAAGTATTCTACTATTGTTGTTCTTCTTGTGAATTTAATACTATCTCAATGGAAGCTTAAGTCAATTTAATCAAATGAAAGTGAAATCAATCGGCAAAACCTTAACAAAAATTAAAATAGGAATGCTTAAAGAATTATTATTTTCGCAACAGGGACAGGCTGAAAACAAAAGAAACAAAAAAGGAACAAAAAAAAATAAATAAAAATAGAAACAATGATCTAACTCAGTCAGTCAGAGTGTCTATGTATGCCCTATAGATATGTTATGTATTCAATCTATGAGCCTAAATGCTTTAACAAAGAATAACTAACGAGGTGTTATAATTATAAAGAGACACATAAACGTGTCCAAAAGAACGTGAAGCCTTAATCTTGTAGAAGAGCTGCAAGAGAAGAGGCGCTTGTCATTAGAATATATTGTTCGAATCGAAGCGATACGATTGATTTCAATTGGTTTGGTTTATTGTTGTTGACTTTATTACTTGTTTATCTGCTACACAGAAAGAAAAAGATTTCAATTTGTAACGTAATTCAGTTTTGGTTATTTGAAGTTTGATTGGTTCTTGTTTTCTTTTATAATTTTTTTATAATTAGATGAATTTAACATAAGAATAGAATGATTAAAATAAAAAGAAAATTAGCTGGTTGTGTTACCCTTTAAAAAAAAAAAATGATCCAACATTTATTGCAAAGATTGGGGAAAACATAGAGAAACCCAATCCGATTAAAAAGTTTGTGAGAAGAATTCGAACTACAAATTAGATAAATAAATAGTAAAACTGCGTTGAAAACTAGATATTATATTATATTTTTCATATATTATTCATATGTGTTTTTATTGCAATATTACCTAAACTAAATATCAACAAAAATATTAGCTGGTTTCCGTATAAGTTTCATTTGAACAAAAATCAAGCAATTGCTTTTGATAAGTTTAAGCAATTGTTTAGGGAGCTTCATCAATCGTTTTTTCTGTGTAGATACTTGTATCATTTTGCCATTTCATTGATGCTTCTGCCTCGACTCGAGTCGACTCAACTCAACTCAACTCAACTCAACTCAACTCAACTCAACTGTTCCACTATTGAAAGGCAACACCATGAATGGGGTAACCGAATCCAAATCCCAATCGAACTGGAAATGGGAATAGATTTTGGCTGGCCGTTCACTCAGGTTTTTCATTGATCGTTTCAACGTTTCAATTCGTTTCGACATTTTGCTGCGTAATTTGTGTTAAGTGGTTCCAGCCCACTTCAGATACTTTGACTTTGCTCTACACCACATCGCACCACCGCGTCCCTCCGCAGGGATTGCGTTTGCTTCCGCGTGAGCTTCTGCGGCTCTCTGACTTTTATTTTGTATTCATATTCATATGTATATGTTTAATTTTGTTTTATCGCTAGAAAACAAACACAACGAAGTATATCGAAGACCAGAGCCACGTAAATTAAAATGCGGCAAACTGTGCATTTATCTCGTCATGACACGTCCCTCTTCTGCCGCTGATGCTGCCACTGCCACTGCCATTGCCACTGCTACTGCCGCTGCCTCTGAGTTCCTGCTACCTTAAAAATAACATCAACAGCAACAGCAACACTTTTCAAGTTAAGCTTGACCAACACTTTGATCTACGCCGAGCGATTTTGTTTATTTTTGTTCATAATCGACGCAGTCTCTGACCGCCTTCGCCTCCTCCAATATTGCTCTCACTCCCTCTCTCCAAAATAATCGCTGCCTTTTGATCAGGCGCGAAAATTGTGTGCCTAACACCGCCTGACGACGACGACGACCTCAAAGGCCTCCTCAGTGTCTCTCCGGTCAGGAGAGGTCCAAAGCGTCAGCCGGTAGTTGCTACCGACAATGACGAGAGAGTTTTTGGCTGATGATGCTGTTGCTGTTGCTGCTTCTGATGATAATAATGGTGATGATGACGCGGCAGAGTCATGGATAGACCAGGCCAAGATGGCCTGTCAGCCACACAATGGCCAATCGGTTCGCTTTGCTTATGAAATATGCGCGGTCAACGCATGCCATGAGCTCACAGAACTCACATCACACAGATCTCACATCTTACAGCCTCACGGATTGATGATATTCAAGAGATCAAGAGCAGTTCAGCTTATTGTGTGAAAACATGATCATCATCATTGCAGAACGTTAAAGGCAAGGCCAGCAAGATGATGAGTTGCCACAAGATTTGCAAAGCAGTTGGTTCATTAGCTTAAATGGTAGCTGGAATGTGTGAAACTACGTGTGCTAATAGATCACTTATTGATCGTTAATTATCGGGAGCGATGCAAGACCTTAGGTTTTCATCTGATCAGTTATAAAATATCAGTTGGAAGTTTAAAAAAAAAAAACTGTTTAATTTTCTTATCGATTGTTCCTATGACAGCTACTAAACATCTGAATAGGTAAATTTGCTTAGGAACGAAATAGATTTTTGTGCAAAAACCAAAGTTTTTCCTATGCAAGGGTATACAAAAGAAGAGAAATAAGATTAATTAATAGTATTAATTTAATGCAACTGCAAAGAGTTTAGAGAGAAACAACACTTAATTATTCACAGATATACTAGTAAGAAAATAAATAAGAAATTAGAAATACAAAATAAGATGTGATGACATAAAGAGGGCTTCAGTCAGCGACTAAGCCCCGTGTTTGCTTAAACTATTTGAGAATTGTAAGTGTCAATCTAAAAACAAGTAAGAACGTTGCAGTCAGGCTCACCCGACTGCGATATACTCTGTTTTCTGTTTACTTGGGCAGGGGGTGGGCGTGTCAAAATTTTTTCTCCAAACTATCGATGAGATCAAAAGTATTCATACTGCAAAATTTGGGGTTTCTAGCTATAAGGGTGTAGGAGATACAGATTTTGCTCATTTGCAGGGGCGGTAGTGGGCGTGGCATTTTTTTTTTTTACAGATCGGTCGAGGATGTCATCAGTAGTCTTCATGCCAAATTTGGTGACTCTAGCTGCAAAACTGCAGAAGATATAGATTTTTGCGGTTTGTGGGGGAAGGGGTGGGGGTGGGGGGGAAATCTTGACACTTTGTCTGCCTATGGTATATACCAACATGTATACCAAGTTTGGTTGCTCTAGCTTCAAAACTGTGGAAAAAAACTGCGTTCATACGGACAGACGGACAGACGGACGGACAGACGGACGGACAGACGGACATTTCACAAACCCAATATACTCTTTTTTTCCATTTTGGAAAACAGAGTATAAAAACTTTATTTTGATAATGATGGAGTAGCTGTGTAAAACTTAGAAAATATGATATGAATCAAATAAATAAAGAAAAACAAGTAAGAACGTTGCAGTCGGGCTCACCCGACTGCGATATACTCTGTTTTCTGTACGTAAAAGTTTTTTTTCTCTAATCTATCGAAGAGTTCAAATGGAGTCATACTGCAAAATTTGGGGTTTCTAGCTATAAGGGTGTAGGAGATACAGGTTTAGCTCATTTGCGGGGGTGGTAGTGGGCGTGGCATATTTTTTTTTGGCAGGTCGGTCAAGGGTGTGTTCACTAGTCTTTATGTCAAATTTGGTTACTCTAGCTGTAAAACTGTGGAAGATATAGGTTTTTGCGGTTTGTGGGGGAAGGGGTGGGGGTGGGGGGGAGATCTTGACACTTTGTCTGCCTATGGTATATACCAACATGTATACCAAGTTTGGGTGCTCTAGCTTCAAAATTGTGGAAAAAACCTGCGTTCATACAGACAGACGGACAGACAGACGGACAGACAGACGGACAGACAGACGGACAGACGGACAGACGGACATTTCACAAACCCAATATACTATTTTTTTCCATTTTGGAAAACAGAGTATAAAAAGAAAAGGCTACAAGGAGTCTTATTTCTGATATCATTCTTTAACTATTTGCTGAGATTACACCATTTCTCTTCCCAGGGGAAATGTGCAGTGATAGTCATGGTGCCGAAGCCTGGGAGGATTCCTGATAGCGTGGACTCATATCATCCGTTCAGCTTTCTTCTGACCTTCTCTAAGATGTACGAAATAATATTACTTGGACTGTAGTTAGCTGTTAGATCCTTCTACGTAGCGCTTCCCCACCATCAATTTGGCTTTCGACACAAGCATGAAGCACCCGAAGTGACAAGCAATCGAGCAAGACGAGCGATCAAGCATCCGCGGCATTGGAGTAGATGTACCGCAGGGCTGCGTCCTTGTGCCTGTCCTGTACACACTGTACACAGCGGACCTGCCGTTGCCAGTTGCCAACAACACGCTGATTGTCACATATGCGGATGGAAGCTGTCACGCAAGAGTTTCTGAACATCTTCTCTTGCTGGGCAAACCGTTGGAACGCTGTCGTCAACTGTGCAAAGTCGCACAACTGCATGTTTGCGCTGCGGAACCTAAGGGTGTACAAGATGGTCCTGTGGCCTGCAATGGCATCGCACTTTGGTGATGTGCTGCCACTTATTCCATACAGGCCATGGAATCCACCCATAGTAGGATCGTCCGGGGAATTGCTGGTGCCTCCAGGTACATTCGTAGTTCGGCAATATATAGTGACTTGCGCGTTGAACCCATATGCTCGCAGATTAATCGACAAACCAGCCGGTATAGAGCACGGCTCCAGCGGCACGCCAACTCGCTAGCCAGGGGACTTGCGATAAATACAAGGAGAAAGCGCCAAAAGCAGCGAAATCCCAGCGATCTATGGATCCATGGACGGCGCCCTGAAGGTCGTTTACTACAAAATTCATAGCAAATCATATCATAATCTTGATATTACAGCTATTTTTATACATTTTTTTTTTTAATTTTTTTGAAATAACAAGTAAGAACAGGCCCAACCAAATTTAAATTTATGGCAAAACTTGAAAAATTTGAGCAAAATAACAATTGCCGTGCTCACTTTTGACTCCGCAAAGAGGCAAAAAAAAAGAGTATATCGCATGTTTTCCTTTGAAATTAACCCGAAAATTCAGCTTTCACGTTTCCAGCCATTTCATAACCACTTTTTTCTCAATCAATGTTTTATAGCTATTAATTTAACTATATCAAAAAAAATTAAAAACTGTTTGTAAGAAAATTGAAATACCCTCAGAAAGGGTGTAATTGCCCATAGTGTAGTGTAGCAAAAAACTATAAGAGTTCAAAATCTCAATGGACTAACTTTGGCATATATACATACAAGTCGGCATATAAACCATGTCACCACAAATCCTCTGACACATAGTATGTATAGACTAACGCAAATATCTACACTCTATAATTTATATTGGCCAACCGAGGCTACTCCGATACTGAAACTGATATTTACTTCAACTCTGATTCGTATACCTAAACTGACCCTGACTCTGACTCTGACTTTGACTCTGACTCTTACTCCGATTGCTATTCTGTGTTGGGCTAGGTGGGTCTTTTCGCTTCACTGTGCCCATAAATTGCCCAGTTATGAGCCAGTAAGAATGCCAGATTACTCGATTTAGAGATACCCTGTATTCAGAATCAAGCAATAACACTTCCAGTCTGAACTTATACTTTCTTTATTCCACCCCCATCGAAATAAGTTACTTAAATATATTTGAGAGTTGAAATATTTAAAATCGATTTTGACGATAATGTTCTTTTGCTACGTTCTGGCTAGTGGGAAAGAGGTGAAACGGAAAGTCAACCTCTATACATCCCTTTGGCTTCACGAAGAAACTTCATTGTCTAAATTATCGCCGGAATCATAATATCGTAGGTGACATCTTGTTATATAATTTATATTTAATAAATAAAGTATACTCTTTTGAACAAATTTATGCGTACAGGGTATTGTATTATATTTCCAACGAATTTTGCCCCAGTCTCCTTTCTCTCTTAATATTTCTCTAATAAAGTTTCTATCATGTTTAGTATAAGGTTCGCATATTTTCTCCCCCATTTGTTGAGTCGAGAGTTTTTGAACGGAAACTGGCAATTTGCTAAAAATTACAAATGCCTATTTGAGTAGTATGAAGAGTACGAGGAGTATAACAGCTATCCCGGACTCACGCACCCCGATCTGTTTAGGCACTTCCATTGACATTATGCATTTAGTTACGCACTCATTTGTTGGCATTCGCTGGCATTTATTGCACGCAATGCTCAATTTATAGTTAATGTTCAAAGTGCACAATTTAGTGGCCAGTTTTTCTCTCTCTCCAACTCTATCCAACTCTTAAGCTCCTCAATTTGACATTCTTTCTGACATATGCTCTGGGACCCGATCGCAATTTGTTTGCTAAATAAGCAGTTTAAGGCCTCGATTTTCTCGCAATGCGTCGGTGCTTCCAAAGATTACTGCATCTAACTAACTGGGCTGATAGTGTTCCAGTTTTATGACACTTTGCTAACAGCCCCATTACTAGCTATTGTAACTGCACTACATAAATAGTACATTTACCATTCTATATTTGGGTGGGGCAGATTTGTGTTTGCCAGTGGGATCTAATCTTTGAAGTAGGTAACTAAATATCGAGAAAACAAATCAAATCAAGAACATACCCTCAGGAAGTGTGTTAGGACTCCTTCGACACATATTTCTCCGATTTTTGAAAATTTACTACCGTGCAAGAGAGGGGAAGTGCCTTGATCGCAAAATGTGGGTGTAAACTTTTGTAAATTAGGAAATTGAAGTTTGATCGCAAAAACATGAAATAATTTGAAACGTAGTTAGACGTTTTCAGAAAATGACTTTTAATTGTCGGAAAAAAGGTGAAAAATTCAGCTATGAAACTTTTTGTTTTTATGTGTGATTTGAAGCTTATTTTCATATACAAGAAATTACAAAACATTAAAGGAAAATTTTATAATAAATTATGGAACATCTCAGTTATCTTTCGATATTCGTTAGAAATGTGAAAAATCTTAGCCTACGGAAGGAAAATGTTGGTCATGGTCAAACGAGTATTTTAATTATAATTATGATAAAAGGATGATACAGATATATCTGAGCCTTGAAAGTGAGTATGTATGTACATTTAAGATCAGTAACTACAGCAGAGCCTACAAAGCCAAGTCTGTACATCGTTATGAATGATCTCATTGATCTTAGAAACTAAAGAAACCCCCTTTTCATATTTCTAGTCCCACGAATTCAAGTTTACAATACAAGTTCTAAGAAGTTAATATAGATAAAGTATGTAGGTAAATGACTTCGATAATGAATGTACTACATATGCACACTTTCTAATTAATTTAAAAATGTTCATCAAGAATCGATTTTAAAAACTATAGATAATTGTTGCATATGCATATATAATTGCCAGATTCGTCGGGCGAATGACTTTTCAAAATTTTCATCTATAAGCATTTATTAACTGATTAATTATGTAAAGAGGCTTCCTGTCTTGAGCAAATATTTCAGCTTTCCTATTGTTATGGGTTGAGTTTCTTTGTTTGTATTTTTGACTGCTGGCCCTGAATTTGATATAGCATTAGATAGACGATAGCATTCGATATTTGCCGACAGTCATGTCACGTTTTCACCAGCGAGAGAAAAATATAGGCATATGGAGAGAGTGAGAGCGCGGGAGAGGGTGTCTGGGGGAGGACAATGGAGCCGCTCGATCAGTTGATCGGTCGATCAGTCGCTATTATAAAATCGTTAATAAGCGCTTGTCAATTTTCAGTAAAGTGTACAAAAAACGTTTATAATCATTAATAATAGCAATTTGAAATTTTTGTATAGAAAATCGAGTCTCAGTTTAGAGCCGACGCGTCGCCCGCAGGCCGAGACGTTGACTTCGGTGTTTGGTTTTCGGTTTCTCAGTTTCTCGATTGCGTCAAACAGTAGCTAACAATTTTTTAAAAGCTCATTTAAATATTGAAAGCCCAAATGCGATACCAGAAATAGAAAACGATTGATAATGAACGACCATCCACGTACAAAAATCATATATAATCTGAAATTATCATTTAAGAAATAAAACTGATTGGCGAAAAGAGGTCAATGTGAATTGGGGTCTAGTCTTTAGCTGATTTCATTCTAGGCAATGAACAAATATTGGGTGGACCACTATAACATAAAGCTGCCATAGGAACGATCGGTTGAAAAAGTAGTTTTCATATGAAAAACTTTTTTGTTTTTCAAGATGACTCAACCAAACTCACCAAACTAAAGTTTTAAGACAGTTTATACAAGATGACAATATTTTTTAAAAATCGGACTTCTACATCTTATAGCTGCCATAGGAACGATCGGTTTAAAAATTAGTTTTTGTATGAAAAACTTTTGTGTTTTTCAAAATATCTCAACCAAACTCACTATATCTAAAATAAAGCACGTTTTACACATGTTGACCAAATTTGATCAAAATCGGATCACTATATCTTATAGCTGCCATATGAACGATCGGTTAAAAAATAAGTTTTCTTATGCAAATCTTTTCTGTAAGGCTATATATCTTCGGCACGCCAAAGATAACATTTCTTTCTTCTTTTTATGCACACTTTAACATATTTCAAAAATAAAACATATATTTTGAAGTTGATGTTTCCATCTTAAACAAGTTGCTTTTAGATAGGTTTTAAACTAACAAACATACGGGTAGACAACTCGTCTATTGTTGCTGATATAAAATATATATTGGTATGTGTATACTAAGATCAATATAACAACTTCTGTTTCATTTTAGCAAGTCACAATACAGTTACCGATATTCCTGGGTGAACTTTTAAACAGGTAGTCTCCTAAACATTTTAGCACAATTGGTCATGTGAATACAAAAATAGAAATTCTAACACATGAAACCCAAATGGATCAATGAACCTGAGTCCAAGGTGCTGGGAGCGTCGCTGTCGGCAAGAGCAAAGCCAACAAAACGCAGCCCAGTAGTCGACTTCAACGTCGACGTCGACGCTCCGCTCCGAGCAGTGCAGCGCCCATTTAAAAACCTTTTAAGTCATCAGGCACGCCCACTTTTAAATGCCATACGCAGGCGCAGGCGCCACCATGACGCCAGCCGGAAATGGGCAAAGCCAAAGCCAAAACCAAAGACAAAGGGCGAAAGGCGAAGGGCAAAGGTCTTGTGATTGACTTGAGCTGCGAGTAATATTTCTGTTTCTATTTCCAACTACATTTCTATTTCTATTTCTATTTTCACTGAGCGAGCAAAAGTTGCTGAGCTCCTTGACTAATTCGATTGCAATTAGTTGCAGGGCAAGCAGGCTCGAGCTCTGTGCTCGGTGCTCTGTTCTCGGAGTAGTCGTTGGTGCGTCCCACAAATAGCTCTGTGCTGTGACAGGATTTGGCTTATAATCCAATTAAATGCGTCGCAGTCATACCTCGTTTCCTGCTCGCACCTGTGCGGCATCTCTCTCGGTTGGTATTGGTAAGTGTATTGGTATTATAATTGGTTTTGGTTTTGGTATTGGTATTGGTATTGGTATTGGTATTGGTATTGGTATTGGTATTGGTATTGGTATTGGTATTGGTATTGGTATTGGTATTGGTATTGGTATTGGTATTGGTATTGGTATTGGTATTGGTATTGGTATTGGTATTGGTATTGGTATTGGTATTGGTATTGGTATTGGTATTGGTATTGGTATTAGTATTGGTTTTGGTATTGGTTTTGGTATTGGTTTTGGTAAAGGTTTAGATATTGATTCGGCTTTTGGCAAGCAACCGCGGCGGGCGACGGCCATTGATCGATCGGTCAATGATTTTGCATAAATTATGAACAACACAACAGAAACGTTAACTTTAAGACTACAAAAAGCAAACGCCGCCAAATCAATACAAAATAAAAATTCAGGAAATAAAGAGTCAAAGCCATAGATCGCCGACGCTTAAATGCTCTAGACAGCAATTTTTCAATATATTGCAAGTTACAAGGCATAATTCTGCAAAATATGGTCAGTATCGGGGTGCTCTGGCTTATAGTGATTGTAAAATTTGAGAAAAAAGTTGCTGCTGAGCTTTCAGTAGATAAATGATATAGTATATATGTATTTATATATAAACATGTAGGCAGCTGGTGTAAAAGTTACAGCTCTTTTGAAGACTATTGCGAAATTTAGATATATATCTTCATTAAGCTTAAATATTTGCAGGTTCGTTTCATTAAATAGGTGATCTATTTAAAAAAAAAAGTAAAATTTTAAAATAGTAAAGTCCACAATAAAAATCCATTAATCAATATATAAAATTCTAAAATTTAAAGTAGTCTTTAAAAAGTTTACCTTTATTAGAAATTAAAAATATATTTTCAAGCGTGTCCAACAGGAATAAAAGATAAACTTACAAAACATAAGAGCCACATCGCAGGATGAGGCAAGACTAAAAAATTATATACTATACTTCTTAAATGCGTTGCATGCCTCATAAAGGTGCGGTTATAGCCCGTGGCAAAGCGGCATAAAGTTAACTGGAGCGACGGTGGCAGCTTTTCGCCCTATGGATGCCACCCAGGCGGGCATGAATAGATACAGACACATACAGATACAGTTACAGCAACAACCTCAGATACAGATATAGATACAGATATGCAGCATCGATTTGGTTGCGTTACTAATTTTTTGGCGTTTTGCATGCGACAAAAGCACTGAAAGAGGCATTTTTAGAGTCAATTGTGCGCCAGCATGAGTCAGCAATGGAGAGGTGGAAGTGGAAGCAAGGGAATAGGATTGGGACTGAAATTTGGAATGGGAATGCAGTCAGTTATTGGTCTTTGGACGGGCCCCGTTAACAAGCGGCTATCAGCCGTTGCAGATCTGCAGCTTTTGCGGCCTTAATTACAATCTTTTGAATACATTTGGCGCTTAATCACGAGGCCATGATCTGAGCCCATCCTCAAGCCGATGCCGCTCTTCATCAGCACCTGCAACTCACAGTAATTTCATTCTTTTTACTTTTGTTTTTTATTTGTTATGCTTTATTTATACTCTTTTTTATTTTTATTTTTTTAAAAAAAAAAGAAAAAAGAGTATATTGGGTTTGTGAAATGTCCGTCTGTCTGTATGAACGCAGGTTTTTTCCACAATTTTGAAGCTAGAGCAACCAAACTTGATATACATGTTGGTATATACCATAGGCAGGCAAAGTGTCAAGATCTCCCACCCAACCCCCACCCCATCCCACACAAACCGCAAAAACCTATATCTTCCACAGTTTTATAGCTAGAGTAACCAAATTTAGCACAAGGGCTACTTATTACATCCTTGATTGATCTGACACAAATAAGCAAAGTCTGTATCTCCCACACCCCTTTAGCTAGAATCACCAAATTTTGCCCTATTTAATAGATTGTAAAAAAATAATTTGCCACGCCCACCCCCGCCCTTGCAATTGAGCAATGTTTGTTTCTCCCAATCCTGTAGAACGGGCCCAGCAAACTTAAATTGATGGTAAAACTTGAAAGATTTGAGCAAAAATACAATTGCCAAGCACACCTCTGTCTCCGCAAAGAGGCTGGAAAAGAGTATATCGCAGTCGGGTGCATCCGACTGCAACGTTCTACCTTGTTTATTTTTGTATTTTTGGCCAATGCGCAGTTGAAAGGCATCTTTAGTCAGAGACAGTGTCAGTGTCAGAGTCTGTGTCTGAGTCTGAATCGCAGTTCGAGCTGTAGCCCTGTGCTGCAATCATCAATCAAAGAGTGCGGGCTGTGTGGCTTTCAACACGTTTAGCTGCGCTCCAGCGGTTTGAAATTTCAACTGGCACTTTTGAAGACTGTTGCCCCAGACCCAGACTTGACTGTGTAGCTCGTTTTAAACAGACTCTAAATGCTTGACCACTGGCCATAATAGTCCAAGTTGTTGCCGTTTTATATCGCTCGCTATGATTGCAAGTCAGCTCCGATGACATCGTCAATCGAGTCTTCGACTCAACTCAACTGGACTTGACTCAATTCAACTGGACTCATTTCAACTCATCTCAACTAGGCAGAACTCAACTCAACTCGACTAAACTCGACTAAACTCGACTTCGTTTGTGTATTTGCCTTGTGCCTTGGTGCCTTTTGTGGCTTCATCTTTCATGTTGTCAAGTGGAAAATGTTGTAGAAATGTGTGGTACTTAAGTCCGGCACCACCACAAAAACCGCACAATTTAATACCGAAAAAGAATATATATGTATACGAAACTTAACTAACTACAAGTTATTGTAGCTGCCAGATGCTTGTACATTTTGATCGACACGTCGAGCTATGCATGATGATCTATTGATCAATCTGCTGGGGATGTATCTGTGGCAACGCTTTGTAATGCGCTACTTAACACATGACCAAAGACTGGAAGGGAGAGGATAACGCGGTAAGAGTAAAGTGGAGTCGAGCGGAGTAAAGCGGAGTAGAGAGGAGTAGAGCGGAGTAGAGCGAAGAAGAGCGGAGTAGAGCGGAGAAAAGTGGAGTAATTGACTTTTCACCAAAAAATAAATGATAATTTTAGTTAAATAAATGTAATATTGTAGCACATATGAAATTTGGTGGTTATTTTCCCACCCAATGCAAAGAAAGGTAGAAAACATGTACTCCTGAATAATATAGCTCTTGGCACATACGATGATTTCGCACAAAGTGTTCGATATTATTAGGATTAATGATGTTTCAGTTAGTCACTCACCTATTGAATGGCAAAAGTATTAAAAATCAGAAGATCATTGCTTCCATCAATTAACGCAATCGATTGATATTTAGCTTGTCAATCAATTTTCATCAATCATATCAAAAAATACACATTATTCGAATTGTAATAAATATATTCAATTAATTTGTACACGTCTAACATATATTACATTATTTGCCCACAAACTTAATTATAAAACATATTTCAATCTTTATTTAATAGACTGGTATTCTAAATTTGAATACCAAGTATTTACCAAGTATCTGTAGATACCTTTTATCATTTACAAACTGCCGGACACTCTCCCCCGATATTGTAGCTCACCGCAAACCACACACATCAACACACTGCCAGTTTGAGTTGAAGTTTCAGTTCCATTTTGCCTTCATCTGTATTTCACTTATCAATTGACTACCCCTCAACCTCTACACTAAATTGGTAACTAAATACTTAAACTAATTTTAAGGTTTAACAAAGTCCAAGACGTTGTCGCGTTGACAAGCGGCCGGTCAGTTGCCTGAGGGGGAGACCAGAGGCGTGGGCAGACGGCAGGGGTAGCCGCATTGACCGCAAGCAGTGAAGTGTGTGTTCTGGACGGAACAAGAAACGAAGACGAAGACGACGACGACGACGAAGAAAACGAAAACGAAGCCAGAGTCACAGCTGAACCCGGAGATGGGGCATGGACATGGGACTGGGTTTGGGTTTGGGCCTGGGCCTGGGCCAAGGCATGCCTGTGGTTAGTTAGGCCAGAGACTGGCTGGGACTGGCTGGTACTGGAACTGTTCAACGGGGGGTGCAGCCACTTAAGTAGCTACTAACTGTTATTTACATTGTTTGCTAATTTCGCTGGCCAACAAACTGTATACGATGAAAATTTCTAAGGTTTCCCTGTGGGGCCAAAAAAAATAAATGAAAAAAAATTCAACAAAAAAGTTTTAAAATCCAAATATGAAATCCAATAGGGCGGCCAAAAAAGCGCAGCACAGCGTGAAAGCTGCACAAATTAGAAGACAAAGAATGTAACCGTAATTCAAAGCCAACCTGCCTCCACTTCAATTTGAATGCTAATGCAGATAGTGAAGAAAATAAATAGTAAACATATATACATAAATATATACACATATATTCATTTTGCAAATGCATAAGCTGCATTTCATGAATATAAACAAGTATACACGAAAATTGACAATGAATTCACCAGCATATCATGATGTTATATAGAGTGATCTCTGTCTTTTTACTCCCTGTTTCATTAAAAATAATTAAAAATGGGGAAAAGGGAGTTATAATTTTCTGTAAATGTGTGTAACAAGCAGACGGAGGCATTTCCGACTATTTAAACCTTATAAATATTCTTGATCAGCATCAAAAGCCGAGTCGATCTAGCCATGTCCGTCTGTCTGTCCGTCTGACCGTCTGTCCGTATGAACACCCAGATCTCGGAGACAACAAGAGTTAGAGACACCAAACTGGCCATGCAGGTTCCTGTATGACATACGCAGATCAAGCTTATTTCAAATTTCGGATGCATCCCCCCGCACGACCGCACATCGAAAAAAACTCCCACAGCCACAAATTTAAAGATAAAGCTTTGATTATTGGTACACATATATGTTTTATCAATGTTGATCGGTAGCGTAAATTTCATTACGATCGGATAAATAGCACAAAAGTTGTAAAAGAATCTATTACCACCGTCTCAGCAGGCAGTAACAACAGTTTGACATGCACTAGACAAGTTAAGTGCGCTGCTTGCTTGTGTTGCCGCTGAACTGCATGAAGTGCAAGTTGGGAGCAAGGAGTCTCGTAGTCGGGCACACTCGACAAGAGCATTCTTACTTGATTTTAAATACCAATGCTAAAAATTTCTAAATTTTTCGAGTAAGATCGGCTCGGGATTTTGAATTTTTGAAACCTAAGTTTTTATATAATGTTTAAAATTTGTTCGTTTCATTTAATGGATTTCCAAAAGTTCACATACTTTCATCATATTCAGACTTTTGAATATCTTGTGATAGAATTTTGAATACTTTCATTCTGAAATCCCTTCAGATGCTTCAACAAATTTTCGCTTTGCATCGATTTGCAGCCTTAATAAACAAAGATTCTGCTTTTTGTTACTCTTCTTACTCTGCTACATTCGGGTGATTAAAAATAACTTTTTTAGATATACGAGCCAGTCTCCATTTTCAAAAACTTTTCAATCCGAATTGTTTTTAATTTTATATTTCTATGTTTAAATAAAATTGTTCTTCTTTTGTAAAGATAACATTCGATTACTTCCTATTCCACTGTCTCATGAGCAAAACTTCTTAAACATTTATTTCTTGTTTGAATTCACAATATGAACATTATCGTGATTTGAGTAGCATATCACTACCTGGCTGAATGAATAGTGATCACAATGATTAATCAGTACCCGTTTTGCCGTAACTCCACAAAACCTGCATCTATGTACTTTTAGTATCTTCGTTTGCCTGTTCTAGTAACATATCTCAGTATCTTTTATGCCAAAGCGTAGGCAGTTGCGGGTTGCTAATTATTTAGCGAGGTTCGTGTGAACTCGGTTTGTAGGTTTGTAGCTGTTCGTAGATGATTTTTTTACCGCAAATGTCTAATGAAGTTGGCCTGCTTTGATTGAGTGGGCGCAATTAAGACAGCAAAGGTCAAGGGGGGTGGGGAAGCGAAAGGGTTGGCAGGTGAGCAGGTTTGCAGGTGGGCAGGTGGGCAGATGGAGGGAAGCCTACATGTACTGTCAGTTAAATACAGTTGAGTTTGCGCGACGTTGCCGCGCATATTTCTCACTCATAATTAAGTCGTTTTGAGCGCGTTTAGAAATTGTTTTCGCTGCGTGTTTAGTTTTTTGTAAAGCGAGCAGCTAATTGCAACAGCTTTTCCCATGGAACACTTGCCTCTGCCACAGCCAGAGCACGTTGGGCGAAAGTCAGCATCAGCATCAGCATCAGCATTAGCTTTGGCTTTTGGCTTTTAGCTTTGGTTTTGGTGGCAATCTTAAAGTCTTAAATTGGGTTATTATGTGCATAGTTAAAACCGTCGCATGCGACACTTAATTGCAATGGAATATGCCCCTTAGAGCCTGAGATTTGGGTCAGCTAGTTGGCACAGATCTCAGTCAGCCAGTTAGACAGACAGTCAGACAGTCAGCCAAACAGACACTTCGGCACGGCCACCAATATGATTCGATTTGGCTAACAATTTTTGGCATAAATGTGCTCATAATTAATAATTACGTATGCGACGCGTATGCGCCGCATAATTATGCAAGGCTTTTGTGGCTTTTGTCGTTGACTCTTTCAGTTATTAGCACATGAAGCTAATACGCAAAAGATATAGATAGATTTACAGACACCGCAATTTAGATCCAAACAATTTCTGCTTAGCCCGCTTGTCTCTATTATTATTTTGGTAGCCATTAAATATGTTGGTCAGAGCGGAAATCTGTTGAAATCGAAATTTAATTTAATTTGCTTATTTACACGTAATGCTTGCAAGTCAAACACACAGATGTGTATAAAAGCAGCTTAAAGGTACACCCTGTACCATGTCCGTCCGTTTTCCGGTCTGTATGAATGCATCGTTCTCAGAGACAATGTTTCCGTATATCATACGCAGACCTGGCCTATTTTAAATCCATACTCTATCCTTCGACCTTTCCGAAATTTCGAAAATTAGTAGAATTTGCCAATGTCACAAAACATACAGCCTTGATAACAATTTTAGCTACTTTGGAAAGAGTTACTCCGCATCAATTCTAAAACGTTTTAAATATGGTGTTCTGAGTTTTTTGTGTAATTCCCTCGAAATTTTTGTTCTAAAATCCAAGCGAAAATTTGTGCTTTTGTTTCTTATATTTAGCTAAGACTTTTTTGTGCTACCACTTTCTAAAATACCGCTAGTTTAGCGGGAAAACGCTACAGACACTATCAATGTATTTCTAGAAAGGTGGCATAGCTTGGAATTTTAGTTCGCTAAAAAGGTTAATAATAAAAATAATTATTTTATAAAAAAAATTTGATACGTTAAAAAATAGCAAATCAGAATTTATGGTAGACTTTTAGCACGTGTTGAGATGTTATTTTTGATTATTTTTATTTGTGCTTGTAGCTCTCAAAGCTGAGTAAAGGGTAACTTGTAGTCGGGCACTCTACAGACTAGAGTAGAGCATTGGAAGTTTTTAGTTTTGTCGGTTTTGGGCAGTTGTTTGGCAGCTAGAAAGCCCATTTAAAAACTCTTGCCATTCTTTATCCAACTGGTTCTTGTTCCCATTTCTGTTCTGCAGAGCGCACGCATCAGTTCCTGTGGCATTTCACAAAAAGAGCTGAACGCATAAATTGTTATGGCTCATAAAAATACAAAATAACAACAAAACAGCAAAACAACAAGCAACAAACAATAACAACAAAAGCGTAACGTCAAGTAAATTGAAGCGTTTCGTGACCAAATATGCTAAACAGTGACAATTTCACAAATGTCTATTGTGCGCTACAATATAATTACGCGTCAGATAGTCAGATAGTATACACATACACATACACATACTTAGATAGATACATTTGTATCTGTATCTACAGCTGTGCGACTTTGCCAATTAATTTGTGAAAATGCGCGAAACAAAAGACGACTTGCGGGGTAAAGATAGCTATAGAGATACAGATACAGATACAGATGGAGATAGATATAGAGATAGCGATAGAGCGAGATAGATACTTATGGAGATCAGTATCACTTAGGAAAAACTTTGCGCACATGAATCTAATTGAGTTCGTCGCTCAAACTCAAACTGAAACTCAATTCAAATTATGCATGCAAAGCAACAAAACAAACCCACCCACCCACCTGTGTGCCTGCATTCATTTGCCATTTTCCATTTTCCATTGTTGTAATGCGCCACTTTATCCGCTTTAATTAGTTTTCGCCACTTAAATTCCTTTGCCGGATTGGGGTGCCCATTGTCATGCAGATGCTGCAAACGCAAACGCAAACGCAAACGCTTCCCCTTCCTGCTCAGCTATGCTTAGCTACGACTACGAGTATCTTTTAGATACACATTTAAATATGATATTCGAGCAAGCGAGTATAATACAATAACGTACTATGTATATATATATTTTTATATTGCCAGAGCATTACACATCATTTTGATTTCGAAAGCAAATTTATTTGTGGGCATGTTATACCAAAATTATTTCATTATACACGGCTTTAAAATGACTTCCGTTTATGGCATCGACTTTTGTTTTAATTTACTAACTCTCACACTCAGCATCAGTCTGTCTCTATCTACGTCTTTCTCTCTCTCATTTTCTGTCACACTTACTCTTTTTCAGCTGCCCTCTGCGGAAATTTGAAATGTTTTTAATAACCAAAGATCGGAAATAGAGTCAAGTAAAAAAGGGCTAATTGCATTTTGATGGCTTTATAAAGTCGGATGCTTCATTTCTCAACTTGATTCCGTTGCTCTGAATTGAAACTATTTACATTGTATTAAACATGATACGTTTGCTGTACGAGTATGTGTGTTTGTGTATGTGTGTGCGTGTGTGTTTAACTCCCCATAGGCATATCAAATCCCACATGAATTGCTGATAAAATGCTCTGCTTTGCCAAGCACTTAACCAAAAATTTTATTTCGAATGTTGCTCTAATGTTCGATAAATCACTGCCAATACAAACATGCTTACATCCTTACATCCTCACACACACATACACACACACTGATTGCGACAGATAGTTGGCTGGCACATCCGCCAAACTGGGTCCATCTGTAGGCCAGCTATATCTATGTCTCTATCTATGTATATCTATGGCACATACATCAATTGAATTTTAATGGAAATCGACGAGGAATAAAAGAGACTAAAACGCTACAAAAAGGAATGTAAAATAAACAGGGGAAAAAGATAAAATAAAAAACATTTGGTAAGCTGGCAAACTGTTGGAAAAAGGGAAAATTTTACGTGAAATTAAAATGAAAATGGCAATGAGCAAACGGTTTTCCAAAGTGCAGCGGGTCGTGAACTGCCAAAATGATGCGCTACATTATGCGGCCTCTAGGGACTACAACTTAAAGCAATCGATGACACTTTCAATACTATCGATAATTTCTTTTTACATAGCCAAGTAGTTAAACAGGTCTAACTCTTTATTTGTCTTTATGAGATAACTCAAGGAAACTCACTTTTTCTAAGCTTAAACCAGGGCCCGTAAGGGTTATGCGAATTTTGAATAATTGTTAGTTTATTATTATTATTATATTATTATATTATTATATTATTATATTATTATATTATTATATTATTATATTATTATATTATTATATTATTATATTATTATATTATTATATTATTATATTATTATATTATTATATTATTATATTATTATATTATTATATTATTATATTATTATATTATTATATTATTATATTATTATATTATTATATTATTATATTATTATATTATTATTAGAAATCATTTGAAAAAATGAAACTTGATTTATATTTTTAAAATGAAAATCAATTATATAAATCCAATTATATAGGCAGAAGGAGACATTTCCAAATATATAAACTATATATATTCTTGATCAGCATCAACAGCCGAGTCGATATAGCCATGTCCGTCTGTCCGTCCGTCCGTCTCGGAGACTATAAGAGCTAGAGACCCCAAACAGGGCATTCAGGTTCCTGTATACCATACGCAGATCAAGTTTATTTCAAATTTCGGATGCATCCCTCCGCACGACCGCAAATTGGATAAAGCTCCCACAGCCACAATTTAAAGAATATAGCTTTGATTTTTGGTACACACACATATATGTTTTATCAATGTCAGTTGATCAGTTGTGAAAATTTCATTACGATCGGATAAATAACACCCAAGTTATGGAAGAATCTATTACCCTCGTCTCAGCAGGCAGAAAGAACAGTTTGACATGCACTGGACAAGTTAAGTGCGCTGATTGCTTGTGTTGCCGCTGAACTACTTGAAATACAGGGAGTCTCGTAGTCGGACACACTCGACTAGAGCATTCTTACTTGTTTTAAGATTTGAAACTAAAATTTCGATACCCTAACGGAGTTTATTAAAGTCAATTGATTACATCAGTCTTAGTTTGTATACAACAATATTAACAACAGTACATTAAATTAGAGCTACCTAAAATACTGGGCATTCAGTCTCAATTTCTTAATTTAAGTAAGGATCAGTTTGTAGAAAATGTTGCTTAAAAGATTGTAAAATATGTGCTGCTTAGCAGCCTGGTCAAAGTGCCAAACACTTTCGCAAACAGAAACGCCCCAATCTGAGTATTTTGTCAGTCATCCTGGTTTTCATTGTAGCGCATTTACATAGAGATATTCGTCCCGTTCAACTGTCGGTGCCTTTTTTTCCAGCCGCTCAGCGTCAACGTTCTGCTTCAATGCAGACAAATTCTGTTATACAGGCACAGAACCGAACCGAACCGTACCGAACCAGCCGCCAAACAGTCCCAGAGCATGACCAGAACCAGAACCAGGTCCAGACCCACCCAACCAGTGCCCAGCGTAACCAAAAAGCTAAAATGGCCAATTTTACAATTTCAAGTCTCGCCATTTTTTTTTTGCCTTTCGTTTTTGTGCGCGACAATTTTTCTATACAAGCTTGGTCCTTTTTGCGTGGGAGGGGATAGAGAGGGAGCTTGGGGGGGGGGGGGGGGGGTTTCATCGAAGGGCTGTGGGGGGGATGGACTCAATTCGCGCCGCTTCGTCTGTTTTGCCTTTTTGCCGTTTTTAAATGGGCTTTTTATGCGCGGCAGATCAATAATACATACTTTATATAAAATAGAGACCTCTGACAATGAAGGGATGGATGGGTTGAAGGGAGAGGGGAAAGGGGGGTAGACTGACTGGCTGGCTGGGTAGGAAGCGCGGACAGGATATGCGCGCCAAACGGAAATGTGCACATTTATTTATCCTGTTTCGATTTCGCTTTGATTTTTCAACATTTTTTGATTGTTTTTTTTTGGTTTTTTTTTTTTTTTTTGTTGTTTTTTATTTCATTTTTGTTGGACCGACTGCCGCTAAACGACATTTTCAAATGGTTTGCCAGGATATGGAGAGGACTAAAACCGGCACAGTGCGCAGTTTAGTGGCTTGTGACTAGGCTTGGAGCCCAAAGGGATATAGGACATACTACACACATACACAACACACACACATTTCGTAGGCCTGCTGGTCACAGGCTTCTGTTTAGGCAGGCACAAAAAATGTTGTAAAATATTTGAACACGAGATTTTTCACGGCTGGTAGTTTGGATGTTCAGCACCGTTACTGTTGGAGCCAGGACACATTTGCATAAGGGATATCTAGGAGCCTGAAATACACAGAGACACAGACACACAGACACAGACACAGATACAGATACAGATGCAGACTCATGCATTTATTCAATAAAAAATAGACAATTTGGTTTTAAAGTCCAATGGGCCAACTCGCGTATTAGCATTCAGAAGGATCTAGTTGGAAATGCTCGACGAAGATTCATATATTCTATATAATTGAATCATCTTTACATTATAGCTTAAAATTGATATACTTATATTATAAAAGAGTTTGTCCGATTGTCGATTGGCAATCAACGCAGGGCTCAAACCATAAATGCAAGTGAGATGAATTTTTCACAGAATTTGTTGTCTTATGAAGAGACTCAGGACTTGGAAAGTTCTGTCGTGGATCAAGAAAATTCGCGAGAAACTGTTGTATAAAATTTTTTGCTTTATTTTTCAAATAGTATCACTTTCGTTAAGATATTGCGAAACTGAATGTCTTTTAAATGTTACCGCTATTACTTTTGACCATACTTTGCGGATTGAATTCAAAAACCGAATAAGCTTGCCATTGTGATAGGATTCAATTTATTAGATGAACAGCAATAAGGATGTTTTGAAAATTGAACAAAATTTCAATTGCGCAAATTGTTGCCGAAAGTGAAAGCCGCAACAGGCCCGTTTACAATTGCGATGGACAATATTTTGAAATGGTTACTATTTTTGTTTACTGTGTATTTATTATGCATATTTAATTGAGTGGGAAATAGAACATTAAAATACAGTGGGTACAGTGGGTAAAGTGGGTACAGTGGGTACAGTGGCTCTGCTGGCTAATTGAGTGCACTACCGGATTCCGATGTGGATGCATCCGTGACCAATCTTTGGCCAACTGCAATTACATTTTGTCCATTGGCTGTCTACTGGCTACTGGCTTTTAGCTGGTTTTACCTCTTCTGGCTACATGTGTATCCATGGTAGTTGCCATCCATATGGTACCGACTTGGAGGACGATTAATGAAACGGCCTCTAACTGCGCTGCCGTTGAAAAATTAATGATGCAATGTGCAAGTTATTAATGAATGTGGTGTGCTTGACTTTGGTTCTGGTTGTGGCAGTAACTGTGGCAGCAACTGTGACTCTGGCTGTTGTTTCCATCTGTTTCCATCTAGTGGCATCTTCCATCTTCATCTGGCGGCCGACTCTCTTGCTGGTTGTTATCGAAATCTTTTAGCCAAATGTAGCTACTGTGCGTCGAATTCGGCCGCCTTTGTTGCCTACTGTTTGTTGTCTTGCCGCAGTTGCCACTCTTGCCACTTTTCGTTGCAAGATACCATCGCCCATCGGTGGGCCAAACGCCAACGCCAACGCGACCATGAAAAATGTTTCCATCTAGCATAGAAACATTGTTGAGACTGTCCACCAACAGCAGCACCACCCTGAAACGGCTGTGCTTCTATCAACATTTGAATCCAAAATGCAATTAGTTGGGGTCATTAGGGGCGTTGTGGGCGTTGCTCTGTGTGTGGCCAACAAGCAATTGGCAATGAGAAAATTATATTAATTAGTGCAAAAATTGGTAAGCCACAGCTCCAGCAATGTAAAATGCTTGAGATGCCAAATCATTTCGATACATCGTGCCACTCCTACGTAAGGACTGCAGGATGCTGCTGAGAGTACTCAGGAGGCAGCCACCGATGATAACTGTACAAGATGCACGTAGCCGGTGGTGATTGAAAAATTGCACACCTCCTTTTCACATTCATGAGAATCAGCCTCCATAATCTGGACTCTCACGACTATTCTTTAATGGAGGACATATCGACGCGTTCATACATACAAAGGGATGGACACGGCTAGTTCGACTCGGCTTTTAATACTGATCAAGAATATATATGGTTTATATAGTCGGAAATGCCTCCTTCTGCCTGTTACATTATCGCCGTATACCCAGCTAACATTTTATGAAATTTCTAATCACATTCCAGTCTTTTTGACGCCTCTATCTGATTAAAATAGTCATTAATGAGCTCGTGTTCTGATTATAGATGGTACTTTTGTCGGAAGAAATATGTACCATACCCGAGACTCTTCTTGAAGTGTCATTTATGACCCGTTTTTCTGATCATTTTCGACTCGTTTTCGAGTCATATTTCCAATCATTTGCGAGCCTTATTTGTAAACATTTACGCGTTTTTTTGAGTCGTATTTGTAATCATTTATGAGTCTTTTTGATATTAATCTCATTTTAATTATCAAAATGACTCGAAAAAATGCAATTTAACAGCACAATTCATGTTTTAAATGTCACTTTAAAATTATAAGAATTATCGTTTGCCGACTACCGACTTTTGAACAAAAAAAGCTGATAGTTTTGCAAATTTCTGTATATATATAGTATATAGTATATATACTTGGAATACATACTATGTACGATAATTGTAAATGTATATAGTATTTTGTAAATAGACAATCAAAGCGTAAAAGGCCGCTGTTTATCGTTTTGTAATCAATACAATCGCGAGCTGCGTTGCCTAGCCGAGGCATTTAAGCTCAATTGTGAAGCATCAGTTGCCGCAGTTGCCTCCAACCCCGATCCAGCCGCGATAGTCACCCACCCAATGAACCAGCTCGGATTACGGATTAGTTGCTGTTTGTGCAGTTATCGGCTGCAATTGTCGCAGTTGTTTGCCACAAATGGTGTAAATTATTGCAAGTTTGTTAATAATAAGTGTTTAGACGCTTGATTACATAAAATTGCAATTTGTCGCCGCTGCGAGTCAACCACAAAAGTTGCTTCAACCAACAAGTGAGACGTAACTAATAATAATAACGATAATGCCCTTACACATTTCACATGACTCCCTCCCGCCATACTCCATACCCATTCGTATTCATGTATCCACAGTAATGAGCTGCTATCGATTTACAGAGCGGCCGATCATTATATGGGCAACCTCAGTCTCCGATTCAGTCATCCACTCGACTCGCGGCATTATTAATAAGCCACAACAACAATTACAACAATAACAGCTGTACAAGGCGCAAGAGGCTGCCGCAGCTTGTTGCTAGTAGCCCGAAACAATTTTGCGACCTAAACTGCCAAGGTGCTGGCGAAGAAGAAGATGGAGACTGAGACTGAGACGGAGACGGAGACGTAGACTGAGAAGCGCGCGCCTAGTCAACTAAGCCAAAAGGTGGACCCATCGCCGCTGATGATTAATGTAAGGCAATCAGAGCCTTTGACTTTTGGTGCGACTACTGCTTGGCCGCCTCCACTCGCCTCCACTCAACTTCAGTCGACTCCAGCTCCAACTTCAGCTCCATTACAAATGAAGCCAGTTGACTTGTTTTGTTTGGCGACTGATGAATGCAGATAAAGACCTGGCCAGCCTCCTGAGGAATGCCTTTGAAGCCAGCGCCTCTGCCACCGTAGGACAAAATGCAACAATAAACCAAACAGTTGACGAGCTGCTCGATCTGCTCGATCTGCTGTAGCCGGCTGTTAATGAAGCCGACGCTCTGCCTCTGCCTCAGCCGCTGACTCTGACTCTGACTCTAGCTCGAGCTGATGGTGATTGATGGACTGCCTCGTATTTTGCCTTTTTGGCTGGCATTCAGCAAGCAACACTCAACTGAGACGATTGCAGCGCAAATTAAATTGAAATTAAATTAACGCTGAATCGTTGAAAATGCGATCAAAGTGTGAAATTAACATTCTGCGCTAATCAGTCGGGGCACGCGTTGAAGATACACTCGCTGCTGGAGTTCTCTCGGCCACCCGGCCAATATGCCACAGCTCCAGCTGAGCTCAGCTCAGCTCAGCTCAACCAAACTGAACTCAGCTGAGCTCAACTGAATTGTTAGCGGCTGCTACATAAAACAAATCAGCCAGTTGATAAACATCGCAGTTGCCTATCCAGGTTGCAACAAAGTCGTCGTCTTCTTCACCCCTTGCGGCTGCGGCGGTGTCGTCTGTCAACTGGCAGCAGTGGCCATCAACACCATCTGCATAAACCACCCAGGCCAAGAGCCTATTGCAGAATACATATTCATATCCATATTCCCATACCTATATCCATATATCCACACTCATATGTACTATGCACTATATTCATACTCATATTCATTCTGCAGCGCGTTGCACTTTTTGTGGTAATTTACATTTCGTTGGCCTTATCATTGGGTTTGCATCTTCATCGTTTGTTTTTCATATCACGACGCATATGTGCATGTATGTGTCTATATGTATGTGTGCCTGTTCAAGTGTGGGGTGGTTTCATTCACTGCTAAGGGTAGGGACACTTAGCTCCCTGTCCAATAAGTAATTGTAAATTCATCGCTTGCTCTTTGACAATTGCAAATTTACAACTTTTTTCAAATGGAAATTTAATTCCATTTTTTGTATACCCTGCTTTTAAAGGTCAAAAGAGTATGTTGGATTTTGAGCAATGTTCGTCAACCTGTGAACATATTTATACCCTTACAGAGGGAGAGACATCTCAGAAAAAAAAGGATTGCATATTCTGGATTAGTATCAAAAGACGAGTCATGTCCGTCTGTCCTTCCGTTATTCAGGGCTTTGTTCAAGAGTTATCTTGATGAGACTTGGCACAGATGCTTCTTCTTTTTGCACGTAGTATCTTTAGTTGAATGGGTCAGATCGGACCACTATATATAGCTGCCATAGGAACAGTCGGTTGAAAAATAAGTTTTTGTAAGAAAATAACACGACCTAACTAACTTTTCCTAAGCTTAAGAATATTCTATATATATGCTGACTGAATTTTATCAAAATCGGACTACTATATAGCTGCCATAGATACGATCAGTTGAAAAATAAATTTTTGTTTGAAAAACTTTTTTGATTTTAAACCCTAATCAAACTCACTTTCCATAAGCTTAAGAATATTCTATATATTCTGACCAAATTTGATGAAAATCGGACGACTATATTTTATAGCTGCTATAGGAAAAATGTTTTCAAAAATAAGTTTTCTGCAAGGGTTTATAACTTCAGCATGCCGGCAAAATGACATTTTTGTTTTGGTGCCCGAGCTTTGATGGAAGGTTCTTCATTCACCGTTGTCAAAAAACTACGTGCAGCTTTTGAAATAATCGGATTTTGTTTTTTTTTTTTGTGATATATTTTACATATATCTTCAGTTCAAATAAAAGGAGAATTCCAAACAAAGATAGTTCAACATGCTATATATGAAATCCAGAACGTTTTTAAATAAAGTAACTATTAGTCGAAATTATATAAGTAGATTATGCTATAACTTGATAAACATCCTATTTTTAAAATAGACATCACACAAATAGTTTTATTTTATTTAAGAACTTAAAAATCAAGTTTCGAACCTACATTTTGGATTCATGGGTCTTATAAACCTGGTTTCGTGCCATAAACCGAACCACAGGCAAACATTTGTATAATTTTAATAATAATTTTAAAATATTAATAAAAAAATAGATTCAAAATTAAAATCCAAATCAAAATAAGAAGTATCAGTATCAGTTTCAGCAATAACTAACAATTTCAGCAGTTACACCCATACCCATACCCATTCTAATAGTCATGCTCATACCCATACACACTTACACAGTTACACACACTCTCAAAAGTGAGTGTCTTATCATTGCGCTTGCACTCATTTTGTTGGGTATTGTTTGCAAAACTGAATGGCGCCTTCCTTTGGCTCGGGCGTCTCTGGTGTTCACACAATTAAATTCATTTAAGTGCTTCATTATGAGCATTTCTTGATGCTCCACTAAGTAAATCTTGTTTGTGGATTGCTCCCAGCAACAGCAACAACAACAGCAACAGAAATAGCAACTGCAACTGTGTCTATTAATTGCTGCAACGAGTTTCACCAACAATTGCTGCTGTGGCATCCTCAGCTCAACTCGACTCAACTCAACTCAGCTCAGCTCAGTCAGCTTCATCCTCAACTGTTGGTCGATTTTCCAGTTGTTGTTTGCATTTTCAATTACATTTCAAGCTCGTCGTCGTCTCCATTCATAATTAATTTTTATCAGGCGCAGATCTGGCCGCGATTAGACTGAGACTGAGAGAGAATCTCTTGGGTATCTTTGGTTTGACTGGAAACGATGTCAGCAGACTATAGCTGCTGCTGCTGCCTATACGAATAGAATTTGATAGAATCAGCATTTGTCTGCCCGATTTGAAACGGCAAACATAATAATCTTAACTTCAAGAGCCCCCAATCATTTTGGGCCATTTAATTTTCACATAAATTCCTTGTCGTATCGCGGTAATCGCCAGTGCCAGTTCGACTCTCAACTCTCGACTCGACTCGACTCTCGAGCCATGTTCGAGCAATTTAATTTTTGCTAAGTTTTCTCATAAAAATGCTCGAAAATCGAAATTACAGGCTCCGCAAATAAAACAACTATGGCCGGTTCCAGCTCAGTTCGGGATTGATGGCCAGTTGCGTTTGATTGTTTGATTGATTGTTGGCTGGCTGAATGCCAGCATTGAAGTTGAAGCTGAAACTGAAGTTTGAACTGAGGCACAGGCATTTAATTTGCAACATTACAACCGATAATCAATACAATGAAGAAATATTGCAGCATTCGAACAGGCGACCCTCTTACCCCGTAACCACCCCTCCTTCCTGCCCCTGCCGCTGCCCCTACCGCCATGCTCCTACCCTCGCACATTTCAAAATTGTTGCATTTGCGTCGTTGATGGCTAAAACGTGATTTCTATGTTTCCCAGTCAGCCACAGAGTGGCTGGATCGTTGCTGTTGCTGACGACGACAACAACGACAACGACGATCTGGCTTATAGCAGGTCAGCTTTGATAGGGGCTGTCAATATAGAGACACGGCTAGAGAGACTACAAGGATGTCCTACCTGTAAAAGTTACGTTTTTTAGCCAGATTTAAGCATCCTTCGAGTCAGCTGTAAAATCAATTTGATTTGCTCTTAACTCGTCTATAATACGGATCAAATACGTATCTCTTTTAGCGGTACACAACCCATTAAAATCGTGCCATTGGCAGAAACCGGGGTAAGATTTTATATTGGTCAACGGACCACAAGCCAATACTAAACATCAAAACTTATTCATCGAGTTGAACTAGCAATCCCAACTCTAAAACCTACATACTTATATTGCGAAATTTGCAAAAATTGCTATATTTTTGAGGCCATAAAATAAATATGTGTAATAAAATGTTGACTGTCTCAAACATTTTATAGCAATAGAAATGCCTATAAAACGCAGGGTAGTTTAAAAAAGAAATAATTTTTGTATTTTTCTCAATTTTTTGTTTTTTTTTTTCGTTATATTTTTGTTGTTCGTTTTTTGTTTTTGCTGTTTTGCAGCATTTGTGCTTTTCCTTTATTTCTCTAAATTGCAATTTGTGCAAATTATATGGCAGACAAAGAGCTACAAATGCTGCAGAGCCCCCCCGCAGGACACGAGGGAGCCCATTGGACGTGCAAAGAAAATGCATTTTATTTAGACGTCGACGTGAAGCATCCATCGCAAAACCAAAAACAATTGCACAGAGTCACAAAACCCGCAGACCCTGAGGAACCTGAGCAACCTGAGGAACCTGACAGCAAAATTACTATAAGTAGTCCGCAGCAAAATGTCTGCAAAACGTGGGCCAAAGCGCCCCCGGGGGAGCAGCAGTCGATCCAATGCTTCAGCGGACGATCAATCAATCGGCCATCATGACGGACAGGCCAACTGACGGCGACGACGACGACGACGACGAATGCAATTGCCAATTGGCAATTTGAGAAGACCAAAACGTTGGACGGCCATAATGCGATTGGTGCATTTAGTTGCCACTTGGCCACAAGGCGGCCATTTTGGATATGCCAGCGGCCCCCATCAGCTGCCACATCGGCTGCCCCATCAGCAGCTGCTGCACAGCTGTACCCGGGACATGCGGTAACTGGCACAGAGAGACTGCATCAGGACACTGCCACTGTCACTGGGATTTATCCAGCGGATATAGCTGGCCATAAAATTAACAATTTCCGTGCATTTAAAAAAGAATACAAAGCACACAATGGGCCCAAAGACCCGCATTGGGGTTGACTCTCAACCCTTTCAAGCAATTTTTCAACTCTTTGCCAACTGGTGCTTGGTTGTTGAAGTACAGTAGAGCTTCAACTCTGATGTAAATTGTTTACAAATTCACTTTTATGTATATTAAGTCTAACCTGAAAATAAATTTTCATTATGCTGATAAAAAAAGTAAAACTTTTAAAACCGTAAACATTTGACGTTTGGAGTACTTCAGAACAGCAAGCAATTACGTTTCCATAACTTGCGAACGGAATAGGAACAGGCTTGATAGATGAAAAATTCGGCTTTAAAAGTTTTGCTTTTTAAACACAACAATCATTCGAACTTATCTTTAAAAGTAAAGGACATTTGCTGCTATTTCATTTGATAATAGGAATGCAAAATGAAAAACGATTTGATATAAAGAGTTCTCGGAAATAATTGATATCTTAATAGTGCCGAAGATTTAACAGCCTTTTATTATTATTTTCAGTGTTAAATCCTCAAAATTAAATCGATTCTAATAAGCCTATTCTGGTTGTTACTTTTGGAGATATTGCAAAATTAAATTTCCCTTGAATGTTTCAGTTTGGTAAGACTTTGCGAATTGAATTCACTTTCATATAAGCAAGGATTGAAATTACTTGCCATTAAAATAGGATTCTATTCACAATATGAACAGCAATAAGTACATTTTTATCCTTTACTTATTCTGAATTTCACATTTTTCGGACTTAAAGCATACAAAGCACCAAAAGTAAATAAGTAAATAAAATTGAGCATTAGGCTGAAACTCTATGTAGACTAACATATAAAATTGTATATTTATGGAGTTTACTGTAACTGATTTTTAGAACTTCTTCTTCTACATATACGTATCTCGCTGTTGTCTCGAATGTGTGCCAAAGTCTTTTAGAAACTTTTCCTACACAAATATCAATTTCCGCTGGCGACGTTTTGCCCATAAAAAAGAGCAGCATAAATTGTTGCCATTGAAAAGACAGTAAATTGTATGTGAAAGCAGCTAAAAGTGCCACATTATGCATGCCAAGAGCAAGCAAGACCGCAATAGAGAAAGAGAAATAGACAAAGAGATGAAGATAGAGAGAAAGAGAGAGAGATAGAGAGAGAGAGAGGGTAGCAGGGTGAAGATAAGCGTTATGCAAAGGCCCCCCTCCCCCAAGCTGATAGAGACCGGAAATGTGCGCTAAAACGAGATGGCGCTCTCATTGCACGATTCATGTACAGCAGTGGATCAGGGGAGGTATGTGGGTGGTTAGCCAAGGGGTTGCTTTAGTGATAGGAGAAGGGGGTGGGTGTGTGTGCTGGGTGCTGGGTGTGTGCATGCGTAAAACGCGAATGCCGCCGCCATTGAGGGACTATTGAGTCATGGAGATGGCCATGGATATGGAGGACGAGAAGGAGACTAAGACTCCAAAAATCTGACGTCAGATGCGAATACAACAAACTAAGCAAAACTTTCTATCAAACTTTTTGCAACTGTATGTATATTTTGGTGTGTATGTGTGTGTTTGTGTGTGTGTGTGTGTATGTGTGTGTGTATGTGTGTGTGTGTGTGTGTGTGTGTGTGTGTGTGTGTGTGTGTGTGTGCATGCGTGTGTGTATGTGTGTGCACATAATCGTTATTTTTCTGCGCTAGAAAATCGGCATAATAAACGTAAATGTTTGCTGAAAGACGTAAAAACAAACTGGCAAAAGCAAATAGTACATACATACATACATATATGTATATCGATGTGTGTGCAGCATGTGTGTGTGTGTGTGTTTGTGTTTATGTGTGTTTGTGTGTGACATGCCAAGCAAATAAAACTAAATCAGTGGCACTTTGTGCAATTTATATGTTAATATCATTTGCTTTTGTAGTCAGTTTGGCCGACGGGCGCTTGTAATTGGCCACTGGAGGGGAGCAAGGGGTGTTTGTGTGTGTTTTATATGCAAACTTCCTGAGCTAGAAGATTATGGTGCCAAGCAGCGACTGCGACAAAATTGCGTCATAAAGTACAAAGACCAGCTGCGAGACACAAACACAAACATACACACACACACACATGCAATCACAGTCTCAAACAAACAAAAAAAAAACACATACAAGTTTGTTAGCTAGAAATTGAATTAAGAAATGAACAATAACAAAAAAAAATTTTAATTTACTAAGCTCATAAAAAAATTTGGCACAACAAATTGAAGTATTATTATTGGCTTTAATAAAATTCTAGGCATCTAATCAGCTAACCATAAAATTTTCAATTTCACTTCCGAAAACCATTTAGAACGGATTTTTCAATACGATTCCCAGTAAAGCACAGTATTGACTTCATATAATCAATAGTGAAATAAACCTATTTAAAAATTATGATTTTAAAAAAAAACTTGTCAAGCATTATATCTTAAATTTTATTTTAATTATCTTATTGAATAAGGCTGTATAAATTAAATTTTTTTCTTTCTTTTTTTTCAAAAACACCATAGGCAGACGGGAAGTTAAGATCTTCTGATTGGAATTGAAACCAAAGCTGTACATTTTTTGTATTATTTTCAGTTATTTTAAGAAACAAAGAAGTTCTTCGTACAAAAAATTTATTTTACAACCGATTGTTACTTTGGCAGCTATAAGATATAGAAATGTGATTATTATGAAATTTTGTCAACTTGTGTGGAACGTGCTTGAACATTGATAAAGTCCGTTTAATCGAGTTGTTTTGGAAAACGAAAAAGTTTTTCATAGAAAACCGATCGTTCCTATGGTAGTTAAAAGAGATTTAAATCCAATTTTGATGAGACGTCTTCTTCAATGCGCTACACATTTCTTGATCAAATTATAATACCCTCTGCAAGGATATAAAAAAGATAGATATTTTCAATATTAAATTATATTGTGTTGATAAAACATTTTAGAAACTGATGGCGATTCTGAAATTTATTCAGTCAGCATTAAATGTTCTATAAATGAATGTGAATAAAGTGAATACAGGCTGAGTAGACGCTAATTGCCGTGTAGGCAGTCAAAATAGCCCAAACAAACAAATCAAGAGCCAAACAAACAGAATGAAAAAAAAAAAATGAGGCGAGAGTCAAACGGATGTTGCGTATGCGCCGTGTGGCCAACGACCAACGCCCACAATGACTATAAGTTGAACTAGGACAATGAGAAGGAGAGGTGGAGATGAGGCCAGGACGATGCCAGCTCAAGAGCTACGAACGTGTGGGGCATAAAATGTCATACACAGCGCCACACACGTGCCAGGAAGTCAAGTGGTTGGTCATAATACGGCTGACACTCATAAATCTAAACAAATGCCAAGGCAAATAAACGCGCACAGGGACATGGTGGAGGGCAGGGATATGGTCAGGGACAGGAGCAGGGACTGAGTGAGGAACAGGGTGTCAGGGAGTAGGTAGCTAGCTAGCTAACTGCCTTTGCATATGCATTTGCCATGACTAATTTGCATTATGATCCGCAGGACGTTGAGGACGACGTCGCCGGTTGCCATAATCTGCCTCAAATCGTTTTTATTGTTCGCACTTAAGTTGCGTAAAATAAAAATCATGTTTCTAACGCCACAGCCACACCCTTGCTAAACCTCCTCTTCACTTGCCACTCCTCCTGCCTCCTTCCTCCTTACCACTCCCCACAAGCCCCATCCTTCACATTGAGCTTAAGAAAAGCCACAGCATGTGAGTCTTTGCTGGTTGCCTTATCCGATCCCCATACTAAGCTCCATTTGCCCTGAATGCCATAATTTTTATGTGAAAGCATCACGCATGAGTTTTTCACCTCCCCTCCTTTTCCCCGCGGCCAATTTGAGCTTTATCAGACTTAGCCTTCTGTGTGTGTTGTCGTTTTTTTTTTTTTTGCTTTTGTTCAAGAAAATCTGAGCCACAAATCTGCGCATTTGGGGCGTGGATTGGGGCACATTTTATGACTGTGTTTTCTTTCTCTTTTCGGGCCACAAAGTATTTTTATAGCTCAATTAGCATATGCAAAGAGGGTTGCACGACATTACCGCCGCCCCCTGCCCTCCTTTCCCCTGCTCAAAGGGTTGTGTAGTCCGAATTCTGGCAGATAATTAATCAAAAAAATACAAGTTCTCTGTCAACATTTGTATTTGAATCGCTTTCAGCTTTCAAGTTAGCCACGCTTACAGTCAAATACTAACTGAATATGACCAATAAACAAAGCAAATGACATTAAGAACTTAATTGATTCGAAACACACTCTCCGAAAAAGAGTACTTTCGTGTTCATTTAAGAACGAAATCAATATGTTGGAAAAGTGTAGCTTTTGTGCAAATCTCACGAAATTTGAAAGATATCGTTGATTGAACATTTGTGAATATGATACGATTTTGAGAATTGATTTCACTTATTGTTGAACTTTAGTTCACTGGCCAATTAGATACGATTCAATTCACTTACTAATTTGATTGAAATTTTAGCTTCCGAAATAGTTTTCTCAAAAGTGAGCAGTTGCGTAATTGGCTGAAATTTTATACTTTTAAAGAATAAAAGAAAGCTTTAGAAAAACAAAAACAAATAATTGATTTCTAGATTTGGTACATAATAATACCTACATATATGTATATATATACATATATGCGTCAGACACATGTGTATTAAGTTGTGTGTTGTTTTTTTTTGTTGCCTATTTTTGTGCGCAATTAGAAATTAATTTTAGCGTAGTTTCGCCGGCCGCGTGTTCTGAGTGGGTTAAATGACTTTAATCACTTCCCATGGAACCACAAGCACATGCACTATATATCACAACCACCACACACACAAACCACCACTAAAGTCAAGTGGCCACTCATGGTGTGGGCTCACGTGTGTACCACGGCAAGCTAAACCGCTAAACCCTCCCCCGCAAACACCCCACAACTCAGAATGGCAAAACTTAGCACCCAGATCCAAAATACTGCAGCAAGCATGATTTATGCTTGGCAATGGCAACAATAACAAATCAACGGCAAGCGACGTCAGAAAAAAAAAAAAAACTACAAACGGAAACAAAATACCGTTGGAAAGCACTTAAGGACCTTTTCATTAAGTGCGCAGCGACGTTGACGCCGACAGCGGCGACGGCGACGACGAGGACGACGTCGACGGTCGGCAGGAGCGTAAAATTTACTCTTGGGCTGATTTGACATGTTCACAGGCAAATTAGTGTCGCCCTGGCTGGCGGTACATTAATTTTAACGCCACCAATGCCACACCAAGAAGCCAACGCACCACAGCACCACAGCACCACCGCACCACCCTTCTAACGGGGCAGTGCGTGTTGAGCTTACAAAATTTCGTCGACTGGCAGCTAAAATGTTATTTAGCGCATGTTTTAGCGTTATTTATTAAACCGAAATTATTGTTAATGAGGCGGGCCCAAAAGTCCTTTTTTGGGAATGGGCAGAATAAGCAAGAACCACCCAAGCACTTGAAATCAGCTTCAACCCTCTTTTTGGCTGGGAATCATGCTTGAATTGGACAAACGGGCAAATTCCGACGCCTTTTCGACATTAACGTGCAGGGCATGGGCTTGGAATAGGAAACTAATTGCGTGAATTTCGTCGAGCAGTCCGGGAAACTGTTTCGCCTGCGCTATCGCGTATTTAAACGAAGGCATTTGATTTTTGTGCCGATAGTGCCACAAAATGATTTAAGGCAGCGGCTTCAGCACGAAACAACAACAACAACAACACCAACAACAACAACAACAACAACAAAAACAATAATCATAACTGTCGTTATAAGCGGCCCGAATAAGTAGCCGAGTGGAATGGTACTATTCTACTATTTGGCTAGAACCTATAAAATGTGGAACAAAAGGAAACTCATTTAAGATATTTATGAAGTACTTTGCCAAAGATTTGTAACGACCTACTGACTTGTTTGCCTTATATTTGTATGTTTGTGTGGTAATAGACGGGCCAAATTGGCCAGCTGAACTTTTGGGCCATGTTTGAACTTAATGAGCTCAAAATATTGAAAGGTTTTGGGGCATATGGGCAACAGAACATGCATTGTGTTGTAACAAACAAGAAAGTACATTATCGTTAATACAAATAAAAGAAATAATGCTTAGAGTTTCAAAAAGCGCATTCATACTAAAATTTAATGAATTTAACTCTTTTTATATCTGAGATTAATCATTGTAAGCCAAGGCTGCAAACGACAGCGTTCCTGGAGTCTGAGTCTGAAGCCAATTGAGCGAATCACACATATATCGTTGGATGAAGTGCTTAAGCAGATCCCACGATTAAATCCCACGAAAACCCCGGGCTACGACGGTGTTGACAGCAGAACAGGCTTAGCGCTTCCGGACAAAGGATTCTTATTTCTGGTAGCCCTCTGAAATTATGCCATTTCCCGAAGCCTGGGAGGATTCCTGATAGCGTGGACTCATATCGTCCGATCAGCTTGCTTCCGACCTTCTCCAAGATGTTCGAAAGAATATTACTTGAACGGTTGTAAGCAGTAAGATCCTTACAAGCGTTCGATCGAGTACGGCACGATGTTTTGCTCTTTAAGCTCAAGAGTCTTCTTCCAGTTGCTTATTACCTGATTTACCTGAGGTCTTTCCTATATTTCTTATCCCTTTTAATATCAATATATTATAATTCTTTGGTTAATTATATAAACTATAAACTATATCAAAAAAAAATCGAAAGTATTTTTTTAAGAACAATGAAGAAATGTTATCTTTGGCCTGCCGAATTCGGCCGATTTTTCCTAGATAGTTTGAGAAGTTTCTCAGACAAAAACTTATTCGACTCAAATTTTGATGCTGATCAAGAATATACATATATAAATACTTTATAGGATCAATGACATACACTTTAACCTTCTTCAAGGGTATCAAAATAAATTTTTTAAAAATTTGCATTTATTTATATAGAATAGGTAATAAAAGTGGATCTTTTAATCATATAATTTTATAGATATTTTTGTTTACATCAAAATCTCGAAAATAAGAATTTTTTCCTAAATTTGAAGTGAATAAGAAATGAAGCGTTCTAATGTGCAAAACGAGCGCTGCATTTACATTTTATAAGGTTATATTTTGGCATTCTAGTAATACTTAATGCAGCTAAGAGAAGATATTCCAAAAAATATGTTTGCATATAAATGAATAAATAAAAGGTAAAAACAGAAAATTTAACTTGAAATTGGGAAATCTGACAAAGTTTGATTATCGCCAAATAGTTCAAAACTAGAAACGGGATAAAATATAAATTTGTTATGTGTAGATCCCGAAATGCTGACCTTTGGATTGCTCTGCTGTTTAAAAAGTATCAAATATCAGAGTGGTTCATATCCAAGCCAAATGAACATGAAAATTGTTGTTGTATTGGTATTTCTTGCATTTACAATTCAGTTCCAAGTAGCAGTCTCTTGTTTGGGCCAACTTTCGTACTAACATAGTTACGCGCAGTTTCCCACATAACTTTGCCCGCCTTGCAATCATATTAAAGCGCATTTCCGTGCCCAAAGACAATGGACGCACACACACACACACACACACAGAGTCAGCCACACATGGCGCTAAAGTCGAACAAAAAATTGTTTTGGCAATTAAAAAACGGTCGACGAACAAGCAGGAAAATTATGAGCTAAAAGATGATGGCGAATAACTAAAATAAAAAAATAACAATTCAAGTATAGAGAGAAAAATACGAAAAAAATTGCCGCATCATTTGAAATTCATTAGGTCGAGGTATGTATTTTGGTTGAAGGGAGTGAGGAGTGAGAAGTGCGGAGTAGGGAGTGAGCCGATTCACTTCCTTTCTTGTTGTTGTTGCTCTGAAGGCCATAAATAAATCAACAGCCTCGCGTGCTTGACAGTTGCTCCGTTGGTGAGTAATAAAAATGAAACACTGAATAAAGAAGATACAAACACTATGTATTGAGAGCCAAAGAGAGAGAGAGAGAGAGAGAGAGAGAGAGACAGAGAGAGAGAGTGGGACGAAACTGAAAGAGGTCGTCAATCATGACAGCGAAATGTGTCAACAAACGCCAAAGAACAACACAACGGCTACGGTGCGGTCACAGTAAGAGTCACAGCTTCATCAGCTTCATTTCAGGCAGGAATGAGAAAATTGTTGAATAGCAGGATAGGAGGATACAAGTATAGTAGCCAGGACAGCCTGGCCAGGATAAGCGCGCCTCTACATCAAATTGAGTAATGATCTGGCAATGATTTGTTACAAAAACAAAAAAATGCTGTGAAACCGACACTAACGTCCAAAAAAAAAGTGTGTTATGAATTCGGAGCAGAAATTTTTCCTAAATTAAACTACTTAGAGAATAATAATTCGTTTTATTCCATAATATTAGTATTTATATAAAATATAATCATTTTTTTACAAAAAAAAAAAATATTGAACAATAACATTCTTTTGTTATTCTTAATATTTTCGACTTGTTCTGAATTCACATCTAAGCCGTCTTTTGCTTCACAGCAGATATAATCAGGCCTGATCCCACTTCGGAGAACTTTTCATTAGGAATTATTTTTATACTACTACATATTTTAATTTTTTTGAAAAAGAAAAAATAAAGAGTATATTGGGTTTGTGAAATGTCCGTCTGTCTGTCTGTCCGTCTCTATGAACGCCGTTTTTTTCCACAGCTTTGAAGCTAGAGTAACCAAAATTGGTATACATTTTGATATATACCATAGGCAGACAAAGTGTTAAGATGTCTTATGTTTATACTCTGTTTTCCAAAATGGAAAAAAAAAAATATATTTGATTTGTGAAATGTGCGTCCGTCCGTCTGTCTGAATGAATGCAGTTTTTTCAACAGTTTTGAAGCTAGACTAACCAAACTTGGTAAATAGGCAGACAAAGTGTCAAGATCTCCAATAGGTTTTTGCGGTTTGTGGGGAAGGAGTGGGAGTGGGGAGGAGATCTTGACACTTTGTCTGCCTATGGTACATATATATATATATATCATAATCTCTAAAGATTTCTGTGACACCTAAGAATTTAGATTCGGTAGAAGAGATTTGAATGAATGATTTCGAATGAACATGATTGTAATACCAAAAACAAAAATTTAAAAAATTATACAAATAAAGGAGTAAAATTTCCGTCGGTTTATATGGCCGTCCGTCTGTATGAACGCAATTTTCGTTAACAGTTTTGAAGTAAGAGCAACCAAACTTGGCACATTTGTTGGTATATACGTATATCTTGAGTTGCCGTTGAACTGCTTGAAGTTCAAGCAGGGCACTGCTTGTTGCAAAGATGTTAATGGGAATTTCGGCGTTATGTACAGAGTGTTTCGTAGCCGGGCACACTCAACTAGTTCATGCTTACTTGTTTTCTCTATCTAGTCTCTAAATAGCTTATAGCACATACTCGTATTTAAAATAACTGGCCACAGGCATTTAACAATTAACAAGTTTGGCTGGTGTTCTTGTTCTTGTTGTTGTTGTTGTCCTTGTCCTTGTTCCAAGTACAATTTAACCCCGCGTTATGGCACTTGTCACAGTGTGGGTAACAATGTGTGTGGCTTCGTGTTGTTTGATATATATTAACATTTTCTTGCATATTTCATCTGGATATTTATAGGTTTCATGCATTTATGAGAAAAACGTAACGCAACGAAACATTTTTAATGCGTTTTATGCGTGCGCGCATTTTAAGTGACTGAAAATGCTAATCAGACAAATTAAATGACCCCGAGGTCTCTCCCTCTCACTCTATCTATCTATCTATCTCTCTTGCTCGAACTCTATCTGGGTATGTGTCTCTTTTGCTCAGGTCTCATGGTCAGCGTCCACTAAACGACGGTTTTGTTTGGCTAACAATAAATGGGGTTTCGGCTTATAGTCGATGCGTGTTCTTGTAATTTTACGCCAATGTGAAAGCAAAGTAATGCAAACGAGCGAAGCAAGTAGGTAGAGGGGGAGAGAGTAGAGGGCGGACAACATGGTGGAAGAGGGAAGGTGGTGAGGGGGAGCTTTGCATGACCAACAAACAGTTTGCTGTTGTTGGTGTGTGAATTATTTTATGTGAATTTGATTGCGAGCGTTTATGCCGGAAAACACGCGGCCCATTCTGATTCCCAGTAGTCCGAGTCGTAATCGTAGTCCAAGGAAACGGAATTGGCATTAAACGGACCCTCAACAAGCCATGTACGAAATATATATCGATATTTTAATTTTTTAAAAAGCATACCGACCTGATTAGATAAAGCCATCAATAAATTGATTGGTATGTTAGACATTTCAACAAGTCAAATAAACTTAAAATGGAAAAAAGGAAGAAAAGTGTAACTTGTGTGAATTCTATGTTTACCATTTGTTAAAATTGCTTTCTATAGTCCAAAACAGTGTACAACTTTCAAAACTAAACGTTTTTTGAAATCAAAGCAAATCATATTTCGATTCTGACAATAGTTTAAGAACTACCGAAACTTAAGTTTCTGAAATGGTTCTGTTTTGATTCTGAGCTTTTTTGGTATTCAGTTCAAAGTATTTTAGAACCGAAATTTATAAAAATTAATCCTCAAGCCGAAAGTGTAGGTAACGTCAAAATGTTTCGGTTCGAAGATGGTCTAATCGTGGCCTTGAATATCGTTTATCGGTTAATAGTTCTTAACAAATTTCAGTGATCGATTCAAATTACGGAACTGGCTGAGTTTTAAATGTTTACTTTGGTTTACGGTAATGGTTATCGGAACTTATCGCGCTTTCGATTTATCGATAAGTCTGCTGTTGAATCGATATTACATTTCGATATATTTTGAATTCTTAAAATTGAGTAGATCGCACAATTTCCGTATTTAAAAGTGCATGCCCGTTCAACATGAACCTCCACTTGCACCTCCATCTCCAACTGCAGCACTACCCTCCTCTCTACCTTTACCTTAACATTTGCCTGTATTCTATCTTACACACTCCCGCTATCCCGTATTAATCATAATTATGCAAATTTCTTGCCACTGTGCCGGGGCCTCTGGCAAGTCTTACGGAGAGCTCTCTTGCGGGGCCTCTTTTTGTAGGTTGTTTTGCACAATTTTCCACCTTTTATAGTACAGTTAATTTTCGTGCTCGTTGCGGGCTTGCGTTTTGCGTTTTGCGTTTGCTGCCTGCCCTCGCCTCTTTGCATAATACATGAGAGCGTGTAATAAAAAAATATATATATATATATATAAATATAGTTACAGACGCAGACGCAGACAGCAGGAGAGGTACAAAGAGGTGAAGGGAGAAAGGGAAATGACTAAAATGCTGCAAAGAATTTCCCAGTTCGTTTTGAAAACGTTTTTATGCAATTTATTTAAATTGCGATTAGCGCTAACGTTTGCACAGCTTTTATTATTTGTTGGCTTAATTCCGTTGCCACTAAATAAATATATATACATATATACTGATGTATATCTATGTATATGTTTGAATGTAATAACAAACTAGCCTACTTCTCAAATGTACTTACTTTATTTGTGTGCCAGGGACTTGGACTACTGATGAGTTCCCATGTTCGAATCTCAGGCTACAAATAGTCTTATTATTATTAGAAAAAAAGCAAACTGTGCTGAATTTTATTTAGATAGCTTTAAAGCTATCTAGTTTTCATATCAAATTACAGTAAGATGTTAAGTTTATGAAGGCTCTACTCGCAGCTCTGAAAAAAATAGTACATGCAGATTTTCAGTTCTACTTTTTGTGACAAAATTATTATATCCTTTTGCAAGGATTAAGCAAACTTTAACATAGTTTTCTACCGGGTCGCCCCAAACGAAGTATCCAAAATTCTTTTTTGTGGCGTTGTAATATATACATATATTTCCAACATGGTTTTAAATTTGTATTGTAAATTATTTTGATGTGGGCATAGTAAGCTATTTCAGCCTTAATTTTTGACCAAGTTAATATTTATGCAAACATATATATGTATATCAACGGAAATCTAGAGATCTTAAGTTACTACTTTTTTGATATAGTATATATTTAAAACAATCAACAGCTCACTTATGTTTTGAATGTAACTTGTGGCTATAGCAATTCGCCGGATGATCCTAAATTTGGATTCCACTGCCTGTATGGAGTACGTGGCAGCACATCCCCATAGTGCGATGCCATACGCCATAGCAGGCCACAAGACCATCATCTGGAAGGATCTTACTGTTACAACCGTCCAAGCAATATTCTTTCGAAAATCTTAAAGAAGCTCGGAAGCAAGCAGATCGGACGATGTAAGTCCACGCTATCAGCAATCCTCACAGGCTTCGGAAAATGACGTAATCTCAGAAGGCTACCAGCTCTACTGTCAACACCGTCATAGCCCGTATAATTCATATTATATTTTAGAAGTTCTACATAGCCACTCTCTCATAATCAAAATAAAGGCAAAATAAAGTTTTTTTAGATTCTAACAATTCTCAACCAGTTTAAGCAAACACGGTATGTATTGGCTGACTGAAGCCCGTTTTATGTCATCACATCTTATTTTGTATATCTAATTTTTTATTTATTTTCTTACTAGCATGCATGTGAATATTAAGTGTTGTTTCTCTCTAAACTCTTTGCAGTTGCATTAAATTATCAATATTAATCTTATTTCTCTTTTTTCAATTTTTGTATTGATTTATTATTTGATGTGCGCAGTTGGATGCTTGCGGTGTGTTTCTTATAAAGTATTATAATTACTTATAGTTCACTTTGTAAATAAATTCAATTTTTAGTCTATAACCATATAAAGAATTCTTCTTAGGATTCAACACCCCACATAAATCATTGTAGCCATGATATAATTAATTAGTTGTATCATGATCGTAGCCATCGCCTTTTTGATGCAATATTTCCTTGTTTCTATCTACTGGCGAAAAAATTGATTTGATTACGTCAAAAAGTCTACTCAATTTTGGTCAAAAGTGTGTGTTCCCTGAAAACGGAAATATTTAACATTTTTTACTATGCGTGTTTATTTGAAAAAAGTCATCAAATGTTGTAGTGTTAAGAAAGACAAGAAAACACTAATATATAATGTTGAAATTCTGATCCACATGGTATGTTTCTATATTGAGAATGAATTTATGATTAAATAATAAAAAGAAAAAAGACGATAGGTTCTATAGAAGCCTACACGTCAGATATCAGCATTATCGTATAGCGACAAGGTGGCTCTGATCCACTTTTTTACACGATTTTCAAAAATACTCAAATTCACTTTCATAAAAGTAGCTTAATGTGAATGTGAAAGATGTCAGGGAAAGCGGATATGTGTAGGTGAATAGTTGAATAATTGAAGCTGAAGTTTGCGGGAGATGTTGAAGAGCATTTGAAATTTGTTGCTCATATCTTAACCACAAGCTCCCTAATGATTAACTATCAAAATTGGTTAGTTAAAGCCCCGTCTAACTGCACTGGCAATAACAAATAATAATTAACTAATTAAAAACCAAACAACGAACAACAAACACAACAACAACCGGCAGTAATCGCAAATTATGAGCGTGCTTTTCCCGGGTCGCTCAGCGCAATGCGACTAACTAACTAACTAACTAACTTTATATGGCAACTGGCAAGTGGCAAGTGGCATCTTGACGGAGCCCAGAATGAACTGTAGCTGGAGGCGGAAAACATTTGGTAAAACAGAGCCAAAGACGCCTGTGAAAACCGCAACAAACTCAGAGACCAATTTTCACACAATTTGCAATGCGAACGATGGAAACAAATACCGCAAGCCAAAGCTGAACTCACAGCAAGCTACAACTTTAACTAGTTCAGTTCATAGTTAAATTGATGTTGCTTTAGCTGTAATTAAAACAGTTAACTGCTGTTGTGTCAAGGCGCCTACATTCAACAACAAAATCCAATTAAACATTTTGTTTTTAACCAAACATCTTCAGAATGCATTCAATTTCATATGATTTGCTCTGCCTTCAATCTATTAAATAAATAGAACACTTTCTTAACCACTAACATTTATCGATGAACCGTCTTAAAAGCCAACGGCACCTATTTATTGAAATGTTCGAATTAAATCTAATCATATATTAGTTTGATCCGCAAAATGGTTTCTGTTTCTGCTTTCACACAAACAACTGTAACATGAAGGTCTCATAAAAATGATCGGTTGAAATATAAGTTTTTGTATGAAATAACATTTTTCCCTCTCAAAATAACACGACCAAACTTAGTTTGACTAAATTTAAGCATATTTTACACATGCTGACCAAATTTCATCAAAATCGGACGTCTATACCTCATAGCTGCCATAGGAACGATCGGATGAAAAATAACATTTTGTATGAAAAACTTTTTGTTTTTCTTAAGATAACTCAACCAAACTCGTTTTACCAAAGTTTAATCATTTTTTATATTTGCTGACTAAATTTTATTACAATCGGACTACTATATCTTATAGCTGGCATAGGAATGATTGGTTGAATAATAAGTTACAGTATGAAAATTTTTTTTGATTTTCAAGATAACATAAGCAATCTCACTTTACCGAAGTTTAAGAATATTCTATATCTTTGGACCAAATTTAATGAAAATTGGACAACTATATCTTAAAGTTGCCATAGGAACAAATTTTAAGAACCGATACATATAACATGTTTATAAATGAAAAAAAAAAAAATCTTTCAAAAAAAAAAAAAAAACAAGTAAGAATACTCTAGTCTAGTGCGCCCGACTACGAGACTCCCTGCTCCCAACTTGCATTTCAAGCAGTTCAGCGGCAACACAAGCAAGCAGCGTACTCAACTTGCACAGTGCATGTCAAACTGTTGTTTCTGCCTTGTGAGACATGGGAATTAAGTTCTTCCATAACTTTGGTGCTATATATCCAATCGTGTTGAAATTTACACATCCGAAAGACATTGATTAAACATACCATGTGAAACATACCGAAATTTGAAATAAACTTGATCTGCGTATGGTATACAGGAATCTACATGCCAAGTTTGGTGTCTCTAGCGTTTGTAGTCTCCGAGATCTGTGTGTTCATGCGGACAGACGGACAGACAGACGGACATGGCTAGTTCGTCTCGGCTGTTGATCCTGATCAAGAATATATATAGTTTATATAGTCGGAAATGCCTCCTTCTGTTTGTTACACACATTTGCAGCACTTTATAACTCCCTTTTTCCCATTTTTAATGGGAACAGGGAGTAAAAAAACTGAATAATTATAAATAATTCACAAGTTAAGTTTAATCATTTTTTCTGTCTGTCTGTGCATTCCTTATATATCATATTATGATGTGCTCTTTTTGCCGTTCAGCTGAATGTTGTTTTGCATTAATCATACGCAATGTGCGACGTAAGTATAAAATTGAAATAGTTCAAAACTATTGTCGACAATTGATTGATTGACGCGGTAGCTGAAAAAGGCTTTAATCATTTGTCACAAGGCCAAATGTAAGTATCCAAAAACTTGATTGACGCGTTTAAATCAGGGGTTGCAGGCGAACCCCCGCACCATGCCCCACTCCACACACTTAGCTGGCAATGTGGCATATGCAAAGCGCAACTAAACAGCGCTAAAGAGTACAAAGTTGTAGGGGGAACAACTACGTTGCATTTGCACGCGTTCACGTTAAACGTTGGAAATTAAAAGCCAACACCGTCACCACCAACTTATTCAACCGCCACCAGCACCACCCCCCCCCCCCTTCCCCGCCACCCACACATGCATTCGAAGTGGGTCTATATAATAAAATCTGCACCATGTGCAGTTTCGTGACTCGTACGTCTTTGACACCAAAAGGCTGACCCGTACTTAAGCTAACAACAAGCCACATTGCCAGCCAGGCTCTAAAAGGCTCTTTTGTAAAGTCAACCCTACCACCGCACCGCACCACCCCATGCCCTTTTCCCTAGTCAACCACATCAGGGTGAAGCTGACCAATTGTTACGATTGCATGCTAACATTATAATTGATTGCCTAAGCTCAACTTTGGGAGCTGTTGTTGTTGTTGTTGTTGCTGTGGGTAATTTGATTGCGCAATTTGCGCGCATTGTGTTGCATAGTTTTTGGCGCGCGAACCTGCATGCCAGCTAGAAGGTGGTGTATTTTTTTTGATGGTGGTATTGGAGAGATGGTGGTTGGGGCAATAAAAACGCACGAAACAGCCAACGAACATGACATGCATTTATGTCACGTCACATGTGGAACACGCACGACCAACACCAAGAAGAACACCATCAGCAACAGTACACACATACACACACAGCCACACGCAAGTGCAACTATTTTAATTGGCGGCATTCCGCAATTTTATGACTTTTAAAATTCTACATATATTTCATGCCTTTGCATGGAAATGGCAACATGCAACGTTGCCACACTTCAATTGGCTTTTGAAGGACACGACACACACACACACACACACACACACACACACACATGCACAGTTGAGGGATTGTTAGGGAGCTGAGTTGAAGCCCCAAGCACTCTCTTTGTTCTTGTTGTTGTAATTAGTTAGCTGCATTTCTTTGCCACTTTTGGCCATGGCAATTAAACAAACAGGCAGCAGACGCAGCCACCAAACTTACCATATCCCCAACCCCCTAAAACATCCCTTGACTGCTTAGGGGCTGCACCGAAAGGCTTGAAGTTCTTGAAGTTATACAATTAAGCAGACCACGGTTCAAACGGAATGGCATTGTACAAATCTACTACTTTGTACACGTCTTTATGGCCACCTAATAAGAATTGTGCACGTTTATAGAAAAGTGCAACGCTGGAGTTCAACGGGAGATGCAAATGGAAATGAAACGTAGAACTAGATTGCATACAATGCCTAAGGGCAATGTGAGACGAGTTAACGATTCTGTTTAATGAACATTTAAACGTCACAATGCAATTCATAGTTAGGTTATAAGCACCATTCGATTAAATTGCATTTTTATTCATTTGTAACAAATTTAACAATGCCTAAATACAATATACTTACTTGAATTCATATGGACCGGTTTCTCAATGCTTCGATTAAGGTTTTCCCTAAAGTTCCCTAAAGTTAAAGTTCTTTTTATACTCTTTTGTAATTTTTTTGAAAACAAAAGAAAAAAGAGTATATTGTGTTTGTGAAAAGTCCGTCTGTCCGTCTGTCTGTCCGTCTGTCTGTCCGTCTGTCCGTATGAACGCAGGTTTTTTCCACAATTTTGAAGCTAGAGCACCCAAACTTGGTATACATGTTGGTATATACCATAGGCAGACAAAGTGTCAAGATCTTCCCCGACCCCCACCCCTTTCCAATCAATCCGCAAAAACCTATATCTCACACAATTTTATAGCTAAAGTAACCAAATTTAGCACAAGGGTTACTTATCACATCCTTGATTGATCTTTCATCCCCAAAGTGCGATACCATACGCCATTGTAAGCCACAGGACCATCTTGTACACCCTTAGGTTCCGCAGCGCAAATATGCAGTTGAGCGATTTTGCCCAGCAGGAGAAGACGTTCAGAAACTCTTGCGTGACGGCTTCCATTCGCCAATCAGCGTATTGTTGCCAACTGGAGCCGGCAGGTGCGCTGTGTACAGTATGTTCAGGACAGGCCAAAGGGCGCAGCCCTGCGCAGCACTGCTAACAGCCGTGCAAGTTATATTCTTTCGAACATCTTGGAAAAGGTCGGAAGCAAGCTGATCGGACGATATGAGTCCACGCTATCAGGAATCCTCCCAGGCTTCGGCACCATGACTATCACTGCACATATCCAATGGGAAGGGCAATGGCGTAATCTCAGCATGCAGTTAAACAGAGCTACCAGAAATAAGCCACATTTGTCCGGAAGCGCTTTGACTGTTCTACTGTCAACACCGTCGTAGCCCGGAGTTTTCGTGGGATTTAGTCGTTGGATCTGCTGACGCACTTCATCAAACGAAATGTGTGTGATTCGCTCAATTGGCAGGGGGTCAGACTCCAGGGACGCTCTCGTTGTATTGACATCAGCCACGCTAGCGAGCTCAAAGGGTACGAACCGGTCCATTACTTCATTAGAAAACGTCGACACAATGTCCGGGTCAGAACTACACAACGTACCATCTGACTGTTTAATGGGAAGCTTTCTTGGGGCTTTTCTTTTTAAATTGCTTTGACGAAAACAATTTTGTACATTTTCTTTAGCATTGTCCAGCAGATGAGATGTGTCCTAAGAAGGTTTAGCTTTTTTATTTTTTTGTTATTTAATTCATATTATATTTCAAATGTTCTACACAGCCATTTTGTCATAATCAAAATAAAGGCAAGATAAAGTTTTTTTAGATTCTAACAATTCTCAACCAGTTTAAGCAAACACGGTATGTATTGGCTGACTGAAGCCCGTTTTATGTCATCACATCTTATTTTGTATATCTAATTTTTTATTTATTTTCTTACTAGCATGCATGTGAATATTAAGTGTTGTTTCTCTGTAAACTCCTTGCGGTTGCATTAAATTATCAATATTAATCTTATTTCTCTTCTTCTTAGGATTCAACACCCCACATAAATCATCGTAATCATGATATAATTATTAAATTTTTAATTAATTAGCGATCGCCTTTTTGATGCAATATTTTGTATTTATTTCGTTTTCGCTTTGCTGCAGAATATTACAAATATTCATTGTACATTGTAATAATTCTGAAAAAAATAATGTTAATAAATAATACAATTTGCGAAACTAATGCTTAGCTCGCGTGCTAATGTATTGGCCACCGAAAACAGTATAATGTGTGTCCTTCAGTTGACCAAAAGCTGACAACTTATGCTTTTAAGTTAAGTTTAGTTTTGTTTAATTGTTTATAAATTTGCCAGTTTACTCCCTTTTTAACCCATTTTTTAGCTATATTTAATGAATATAGTGGGTTAAACTACATATTGAGTATAGATAGTTTATAGCATTCGATATAAGCTATTAATAATAATCTACGCGGACTATCGCAAATTATTGCGTTTATAATATCGATAACATGCATCGATAACAGTAGCTTGGTGCCATTTACAAACTTTTTATCAAAATTGCAACTCACCTTAATGTTCACACTCAGAGCTCTGAAGTCGTCCACAGCTTCAACAGTTTATCGGCTCAGCGGGACGCTTTTCACGAACTAAGAACCTGAGTTCAATTCCAAGCTGAACCCTTTTTTTTTGGTGCTGACAATGAGCGATCTGCAGCTGCTGCTGCTGCTGCAGTTGCAGTTGCAGTTGCAGCTTCAGTTTTGAGCCGGCCACAAACACCTTGCCCACTTTTATGGGCCATCAATAAAAGTAGATGTGGTGGAGGCGGACGGAGCGGCAAGGTAGACGTAGCACAATGTTGCCAACCTTTTTTTTATGGCTGCAACTAGGGCCGTTTGGCATTTCACTTTAATTCAAAACGACTTAATTTCTTTTGGGCCCGTTGAATGCAACCCGCAGCGACCTTTCCCTGTGTGTGGAAATAGAAGAGATGTGAGAGAAGCGCGTTAAGCGAGAAATGCTTATAAATGCTCAATGCGTGTAGCCGATTAATTGCACATAAAAATTAACAACAATCGTCAGCAGCAGCAGCAACAGCAGCAGCAGCAACACCTGACAATAGTACTGCCTAAGCCACAGTCACAATCTCATGGTTATCATCACACCTTTGCATATGTAAAACTTGCCGCGGTCTTTCAACAATGTTGCACTTTGTATGGATACAAATTTTTTTATATGCACCAAATTGAGTCATAAAATGCATTTTCACCTCCATCTGTGAAACCGAAACTCAAACTGGAACTGAAAGTGCAACTGAATATCGGACCCGAGTCTTAAGTGATGCATTTGGAAATGTGTAAGCATATTTTTATTGCTCATGCAAATGTGTTGACTGCGGTCTCCGTTTAGCGTTCCTGGTTTCCTAATTAGGTTTTAGGTAACGATAAGGACTTGCTCAGAACATTGAATAGTATACTAGGCTAGACTGTCTTACAAAGCTGTTTAATTCTAATTGAATTTGATTATTAGTTTTGCAAAAAATACTAAATTAAAATTCTGAGCATAATTCAAACCAAGAAAGAAACGCTTCGGCGTGCCGATGATATTCTTCAAATTAAAAGAGGTGAGTTTGAATACGATGTCTGTAAAAACACAAAAGTTTTACAGAATGTTAATGTTATTTTGGAACAAATTATTCCTAAGGTAATTAAGGTGATTTTGATTACATTCACTTAACGTGTATAAGACTTATAAAAACTTGTCAAAGTCGATATCCAGTTGCATAATTTTTTTATAAATCGCTTTTTTTAAACATACAGTTAGCAACTGTGTACATTTTCACGAATCTTACAAAATATACACATTTTAAGCGATAAATGTAAAGAATACAATTTTTATTTTTATAATCAGTAAAGGAAATATTGTTATTGCACATATATAAATTCATGCTTATATTGCAAAAAAATCATATAAAAGAATATTTTCATTTTGAACAGAGTATACTGTGCATATATATATGGTAAGTACTAAATACGTCTTTGGCGTGGTCCAAACAAATTTATGGCAACTGGCAACTGGAACTCAAACTCAAACTCAACCTGAAAGAACCTCATGCGTTGAGGTGAAGCGAAAGAGGAAATTTGAAATGTTTTACGGGCAGAGCGACTAAAAATTTGCCCAGTCCGGCTGGACCTGCCGATAAGAGGAGTCAAGGAACACAGCAACTTAATGACTAACGACGACAGCTAAAAGGATTTAAGAATGACTTGCTAATACCCTTACCCTACCAGCTAACAGCAGGTCTTGGCAAGCTATATATAAAATGCCATATAGCCGTTAACAATGTTCCCAATATTGGGACGAAGTGATGATTGTGGCCTTTTGTGAACCTCTCAGCATCTCAGCAACTCAGCATCTGAGCTTCTCAGCTTTTCAACGGCTTAGCAGGCACCTCAGCTCAGCTCAGAGACTGAGGATCTTAACTCCTTGGGGCCATAAAAAGTTTGCACAGGTGCCAAAATAATTTTCGTAGCCCAGCTACAGCTTCTTTGCTAGATGCGTTGAATTTATAGGCTCAAGGTGGCACTACAAATTTAAATTGCGGCCATTTAGTAGCCAACAACAACAACAACAACTGCCAAGAGTCAACCATCCAACGACATCAATTTAATCGAGCGCCGTTTGACAGTGGGCGAAAAAGTCTATTTAGTGCAATTTAATTTTCATTCACATTTTGTTTTCAGTTGAGTTGTTTTGAGTTGTGTTGAACCTAGCACAAAAACACGGACAAACTCTGAAAAAATTTGAAGATTTAAATTTCCAGAAAATATTGGTATCCATTTATAATACTTTTAAAAATGTTGGCTGTTCCAACAATGGTTCGAAAGACCAAACCGAGCCTACTGAAGAAATTTTACGTTTTTTTTTGGATGGGTTCCTATCTCTTGTGTTTCCAGAACATGCTATCCTAGAAACTGCGTGTATCTTCTTATGGCTTCTTATCTGTTGCTGATTCTTAGGTATTTTTTGCCTACTGTCAGGAATTTCTTCAAATAAAGACACAAATAATAATTACAAACAAAGAAATCGGTTGAATAAGAGCAATATAATATATTTCAACGATATTGCTTAAATTCGACATAATTAGCCACACTTAAAAGTCACAAATGGTGATTGTTATATTATTGTTATATTATTGAATTTTTATGAATTTAATTTGTGGATTCGGCCCACTGTGCAAACTACGCAGCATCCTTTATTTTTATAACTTTTTGTTTTTTATGTAGTTTAGGGCATCAACTATGTTTTATCTTTGATGTGTTGCTGTTGTTGCTATTGTTGTTGTTGTTGTTGATGTTGGCGTGCTGGCTGATCTGGAGCAGCGATAAATTGGAGTCATCTTTGTTGGCCCGTTGTTGACAAATCAGTCGAGGCTGGCACACGCGCTGCCCAGTTTGGAGCTTGATCCACCGGCAGACCCTTTGTCACCTACAAAGCCATTTACCCCCACGTTCTTAACCGAGTTTTTGCTGGTATCCCAATGGATTGTTGGATCTTTGGAACGTCGCGTCGTCGCGAAGGGCAACACATTAAAAGTAAATTAACTTATCAGCGACAACGATCAGTTATTTTATTACGTTTGTCCACGCAGTAACACGAACATTATAATATCAAAGATGCCGATAAAGATTCTCAACGTAACTGAGCGAGATAGAGATAGAGACAGCAACAAAAACACAGAAAGAGATAGAGACTGCGAAAGAGATAGAGATAGAGGGAGTTTAAGCGCTCAGTTGTCAAGTTGTTAAAGTAGGGATTCGTTTATATACTTTATGTGGGTAGACCTGGAGACTTTTCAACCTGGGGATCTGGGTATCTGACGATCTGGAGCAAGAGCCAAATTGTTAAAGTTATTAAGCTATTGTGAAGTCAGCTGAGTAAGCTCTGTTAAGGACAAGTGTCAAATGAATTTGCAGATATCCAAAATGTTTATATACATATACATAACATGATCGCTCTGCAGATATGAAAAAAAAAAACCTTTCTATTGATTTTTTGATAATGTTTATGACTTTGAATAGTAGATTTCTTACCTAGTTTTTAAACCAAAAGTATGTAACAGACAGAAGCAAAAATCTCCAACATTTTAAATCATATATTTTCTTGATCAGCTTAATCACAGAATAACAATCTCTGCAAAAACACTTAAAATTCTACGAACGAAGTTGATTTTATCTACATACCATTGACTTTTGAAACAAATGGACTATTGCATATTATTATTGATTAAAGTAAAATAAAAAATTTGCATTTTATGATCCATTGATGGATATTTCTTTAATACATGCAACACTTTTTCCAAGAAACAAAAATAAATTATTATAAATAATGTCAGTTTTCAGTTGTGGTGTAGAAATTTGTATCTGAAAAAATTAGTTTAATTTATACTATCGATAAACTTTTCTTTTCTTTTTCAAAATAAATTCAATTTCATTTTGAAGATAAATGAAAAATTCTGTCGGACAAATGTACAGACTTCAAAAAAATGTCGCTGTCACTATCAATATTATCAATATTTGATCATTAATTAAAAGTTTGATTCGAGAAAACATCATTTTTGGGTTGATACAAATTTTGATGGTATTCCAGCTTTGACGGACATGGCATAAACACAACCAAATCATATTATTATTGGAAAACAGCGCTTAAAAACTGTTGAAGAATGTAAATCCTTAGAGGTATCGCTTGATTTGATACAAAGCCTCTCAGGAGTTTTTGACACAAACCCAAAGTTGAAAAGACCGACGCAAAGTCTCAAATGGAGATAGAGATGGAGAAGGGGTGATTGGGTGGCCGCCTGTGTTGCGGATGTTGTTAACAGCAGAGCAAACACATTGATAAGGCAACAGAGTCAATAAATTAGTGAACATTAACTGGCAAACAAACACGCTAATTAGATAGTTAGATAGTTGGATAGCATGGTAGCTCTATAACCACAAAATTCGCAGAAGACACAGCCAGCTGGCAAAGAGGTGGAGCATTGGTGGAGGGGGGGTGGGGGGGGGGGGTGGTAGCGGAGTAAGAGCGAATGGGGACGGTGGGTAAGCAGACAGAAAATGCTTCCGTGGCTGCATTTGCAAATACTATACACGAATGTGACCGGAAAAACTGGCAATTGGCCAGTTCGGGCCAACTTAAAACAGGGGCTAGGTGAATAGGGGCAGGGGGTGAGTGACTATGGCTCTGGCAATAGCTGAACAGACAGCAATGGCAACGTTCGTATTGCGGTTAGCGAATTTTACAAAAGTTTTTGTTGCTGCTGTTTTTGTATAATTATGTTAAGCATTCAATTGCAATTCGACCGCAGAACGCACAAGGAGGCAACCGCAGGATATTTGCCTGTGCGCAATTATATGCATTTAAATGCAATAACCGTCATCAGTCAGGATAAGGATGAGAATGTAAATGTAAATGATAATAAGGACGTGGTCAGTCAGTCTTTCTGTCTGTCTGTCAGTTATTCAGTCAGTCGCAGAGTCATTCGTCTCTTTGATCCTTGGCAATGCCAGAGTCTAATTATTTTAAATGCGCGCACAGCAATTGAAGCGCGCGCATGCGTCCTGTATTGTCCTTTCGTCCTGTCAGTTGCTGCTCTAATTTCGTTGCGCCTTTTGCCACTAACCGCACTAACAACAACTAATGACGTGGCCAGATCTAACCTGACCTGACCTGACCTGAACTGAACTGAACAGAGCCCCAGCTCTAGCTCTAGCTCTAGCCCAATTGCAACTTCAAGTCCGAATCAATATCAATCAAACGTTTGCCGCTCGACAAATTGCATTTGGGTTTTGGATTCGGGACTGCTACGGCAACATCCGCTTTGAGAAGTAATTAGTCCTGGGTTAATGCTGCCCCCGAGGGCAACATGTGGCCAGTTTGCGTTCGGTCTGAGCTATTGGCGTGAAATTTTAATTGGCCCTGATGATCATCAGCAACATGAGCCACTATTACAGGAGCTGCCAAGAGCTGGTTCCTGGCTAGCCACTTCATTTTTTAATGTTATATATTTTTTAGTAATACACAATAAAATTTCATATATTCTGCTTATATACTCAATTCAATTTAAAATATTCAGGCCCGTTCCAAATTGCAATTTCATTAGAAATTTTTACTGATTTTTGGTTTGAATTCTTCATAACGTTAAACTTTCAAATTTATACTTTTTTTGTCTGCACAATAAACAATAATTCATTAACCCATTTTTTTTATATCAAATATTATTTAATATCGAATAAGGTAATTTAGTCATTAGACTAAAGTCAAATATCATTAGCAAACGTGACTGTTCTTTATTCAGCATAACTGAACAGAACTATATTGTTATTATTATTATTATTACTTCGAAAGAGAGAAAGCGTAATCATTTCAATTGCACATCAGAATAGTAATTCGTAATATTATTCGGAATTCATTCTTTTTTACTGATCAGAAACATACGGAATTCGGAAAGGGGCTGAATGTTCCAAAAGCTATTTTGCAACAATTTTGTTGACTGCATTTCCGGATTTAGCGCAGGTTTTCATTTTATATTCTTTTTATTATTTTATTATTTTTTACCTTTATTTGTCGATCACAGAAAATATGATATTATTTTTATGTTTTTACTAATCCCAAATAACGATATTGTTTTATAGCCGGTACAATAAAGAACTTGAGATTTCAAAATATAGATATCATTCCATTCTCTTAAATATAATATATAATAATACTCACAAATAAAAATAAACCTTTCCTTAATCAAAAATAAAATGTTGTTCCTTTGGCAGAGTATGTTGAAGTGTACAAGCACACATTGCGCTACACATTTCGTGACAAAATTATAATACTCTCTGCAAGGGTATAGAAATCGGAGTAGAAAATTACATCTCTTTCTTTTCTTATATTTTAAGTTCAGAATCAAAGCTAGATTGAAATTTCATAGCCTAATTTTTTACTGTGTATATTATACTGAAACACAATGATAATAAATTTTGATATGCTGGTATTTCTCAAAGTTTATGATTTATAATTAAAACTTGCTTGGTAATGATTATTTTTGAATTACTAGAGATAAAAATTAAATTGATTTTTATTTCTAAGTTGTTTCTGCCTGCTCATAAATAAAATTATAGTAGAACAATGTCAAACATTTAGATAAGGCAAACCTATTTCAATATTATCTTGAAGATCTTAAACCTTTTTTTTCCTATGGTATATACCAACTTCAACCGTGGAAAAAATTGCTTTCATGCGGACAAACAATTTTGAAAAAAAAAATAAAAACTAGAAAACACATAATGCAAAATGCATTCATCTAGAATTCTATAAATATTTTAAGCTAAAATTATCTACAATTATTTTTAAATTTTCATTCTTTGCCTGTTATCGGAGCCTTCCGACTTTACCACTACAAATATCTAAAATTGATAATTATTAAAAAGAAAATTTTGAAAAAATATTTGATCTTAAGACAAATGGTGTCCTTTTTCTTATGACCCGCAAGAAGACCAGAGTCGCCATTTTGTCGGACCCCCACAGGCGCTGCCAATTTGAAGAGCGAGCTGTCCACTTCTCGAAACTTCAACTCTGACCGACATTCGGCTTGCTTTGGGGTCTCAATGCTCAGTGCTCAACTCTTGCCATGCTTGCCATAAAAACCAATTTCGGAGAAACTCACCACAGCAGAGAGCATGTTGAGTTTGGGAACAACAACATGGCGCTGCGCACGAGCGAGATGGCCAAGTGAAACGGAGACAACAACAGCAGCAAACGTCCAACTGTACGAGTGAGAGTGCAAGGCAAAGAGCGCAGTGTTCTCGTTTGCACTTATGCAACTGAGCCGCCAAGCCACCACCACAACAGCCGCTTGCCGCTAGCCACCACCTATGACAAAGTGGCAAAAATTGTTGACTGGGTTTTGTGCGGCTGGCGAGTTGCAGGTGCGTTTAGTCTCGTTTTGGCAGCCGCAGCGCGACGTTGTACAGAACGCAGGCGACGGGTAATCCAAATCGAAGTTAATGTTCAAGTTAATGTTCAAATTACAAATTATAGTTTAAGTTAGCGTCAAAGTGCAAACAACAATATACAACAATATAATTACAAACACATTTACTTTTTTTGCTTGTGCATTCTCGTGTGTACACCAAAAGTGAGATTTCAAATTGAAAGTGCATTCGAAAATAGAGCTGAGTGTTGTTGTTGGCAATGAAAGATTCAATGAGCATTTTAACTCAGACGCTGCCAACGAACACAGCGTCCAGCGAGACGTCGCCACATCATTCACACCACCATCATCATTTGCACTATCCGCTGCATCCGCCGCCGGTCAATATGTCCATGTCCACCTCATCCAATTTGAAGCCAAATCGTTCACGTTTTATGATCAATGACATTTTGGCGGGCAGTGCGGCCGCTGCCAGCGCTGCTGCCTTCTACAAGCAGCAGCATAATAACAACAACAATAACAATAGCAGTAACAACAACAACAACAACAGCATCAATAATCACAACAACAATGTGGAAACGGATTCTGAGACATCCACGCCAACTGGAGCTGTTTTAGGCCTGGCGCCACCACCGCCTCCACATCAGTCACCACACCAGGCACATCCCCATCCACTGGCAGCTGTTCATGCCCATCATCATCATCAGCAGCAGCACCAGCAGCAGCAGCAGCAGCAGCATTCGCATCCACATCAGCATCCGCATCAAATACCGCACGCAAAGCTGGCACACTTTGGAGCCACCACACAGATGGGCTCCAATGGCTTAAATGTGGCGCAATATGCAGTGGCCATGCAACAACATTATGCAGCAGCCGCCGCTGCGGCAGCAGCACGCAACAATGCAGCAGCAGCAGCGGCGGCGTCAGCGGCTGCCCATGGAATCGGTGAAGCGCCGCCGCCGCCGCCGTCGGCAGATCTAGATGATAGCAGCGACTATCACGAGGAGAATGAGGACTGCGATAGCGACGAGGCGGGCAGCGGCAACGGCGGTGGCAGCGGTCACATGGATGATCACAGCGTTTGTAGTAATGGTGAGGTGAGCTTCTGTATTATTTTGGGACACCTGGGGACAAGCAGCATAGAGTAGCCCATAGTTAGATCATGCTTAAAATGCTTAAAGCCATGTTAACATAACTCGAAAACAGTTTAGTTTATTTCAAACAAAAGTATCAAGCATTGTGTCAAAGAAATTCACATTTTTCAAAGTGGTTAGTTGTTTTGAAAACCCATACATTTTAAAAAATAATCTTTAAAAAATATTTTAAAAGCAGGCAATTAACTGAAAGCTAAAATTTGTTTGTAAATCTAAAAGTTTTTATCTAATGTTATGCTAAAGATGCCGGCCTGTAAAATAAAGCAGAAAACGCTATGTTATTTTATGAAATTTCGTATCTTCATATCTTGTAGAACGGTGTTATTGCGCTTTTAACATTTAAAGAATAGGTATATTCAAACACATAGAACATGCTCACAGAATCTAGAGATTCCAGTTTCGCAAAGGTTTAATCTGAGATAGGATATCTTAGGCTTCCATCTGCTGTTAGATAACTAGTGAGGATTCGCAGATCATTCTTCCTATGAGCAATCATACTTTTGGATTAATTTCTGGATGCAATGTGAAACGTTAATTACTTTGCAAAATTCTGGATATATGTGAAACAAATATGAATTGTGTCAGTTTATAATTCTTAACAATAATTTTATAAATGCTGATATATTCTAAAGTTGAGTAGCTTTCAACAAACTATTTAATGCTTTTCAAATTATGTCATCTCAGCAACGTTAGTTGTCATATGGGAATTGTTAGTTGTCAAATTGGATGATAAAATAAGTGTTATTTCATTGACACTGACATTGACAGCTGTGCGCTAGCGTTTTCTAATCGGAATGCAAATCTTTTTGTCAGTCTGTTTGTCTGCCTGTCTGTCTGACTAACTGACTGAGTACCATGGCAAGTGCAAGTTCGTTGCCTGAGTCTTTTGTTTGTGGGGGCCAGTCGCTTTGCAAAACAAACTGTAAAAATTGCATGAGCATGCCATGTTCTAGTTGCTTGTTGTTGTTGGAGCCACGGAAGGGGTAAACTTGCTTGCTGCTACAAAAAAATTGCATTTTCACGCTTTGATTGTTTTCCCCTTTCCTCCCCCATCCCGCTTTTGACAGTCTTCATTCCATGCGCCATTCCTAAATGTGCATTTGTCTGCCAGCTGAAATTGTTTAAACAGTAAACAGCAACAAATGTTAATGGCAGAGTTTTGTGGGCGTGGCTCATAGTAAAAGCTATAAAGGGAACTTGAAGGCTAAGCGTGAGGGGTGGGGGGGGGAACACGGCATGCAGCAAAAAGCAGCTTGGAAATGTAGTTCTTAATTTTTGTTTAATATTTAGCTGTGCTCAAATATAATTATATATATTTAGTAGCAAAATGTTGTCACTGCCTAGGTTCTCTCCTTCTCTCTCTCTCTGTCTCTCCTGCTTCGTCTCTCTGTCGCACTCATACTCACTAGAGTGACTACAAAACTGACAATCATTTAATTGTGCAAATTGTTATAAAAAAAAATGCATTTAAGGCCATTTGACGACGCCAAAGGGCAAGGTTATGTTTTAAATGTTGTGTGTGCATGTGTGTGTGTGTGAGTGTCTGTGTGTCTGTATGTGTATCTGTGTGTGCCTCTGCGTCAGATGAATCTGCACTCTGTCGACCATTTATTACTGCAATTTCCTGTGCGCAATTGTAATTTTATAAACGGTAGTCGCGTCTTGTTGGCCCAGCGGCTGTTAGCCAGGCCTCAAGTTTCAACTAAAGCCGCAGTATAAATGATTGAGAAAGAGACAGAGAATGTGCAACACACAGAGAAGGCAACACATACAGACGAAGTCAAGTGATATTTGCCTGCAAGCAGCGAAAGCTATGTCTCTTAACTTGACTTGACTGCAACTTAACTTTGACTGTTTAAATCTCTTCTTCTTCTTCTTCTTTTTGGCAATTACGGTTAGCAGCGGTTTTTTAGGCCAATTGTGCAGCCCCCGCCCAGCGACAAGCAAACACCTTTCGCCTGAGGGCCAGCGACTGAACTTCTTTTGGCCCAAAATGTTAACAAGTACTAGCTGCTTGGGTAAACAGTTTGATAGTTTGGGAATAGCTTTGGCTAGCTCTTAACGCGCACTTGGCAAATTTTCGCTTTAACTAATTTAACGCTTGTGAGCTGGCCTGTGTGTGTTGGCCGTGGCCCAGACCCAGGGCCAGCTTATCGGTTAGCCACAATCAGCAAAATTTACATAAATTTTATGTACTAAATGGCAAACGAACAGGCTAAAAACGAGGCTAAAAAACCTGAAAGGGGTGGCCAATACGCCAACGTATAGGGTACGGTAATGGGAATGGATGTGAACACAAGGACTGGGCCAAGTTTAGACATTTTGCTACACATTTTTATTACACACACAGCAAAGAGCCAAGAGAGACATGAGACAGAGGGTGCCTGGGTGCTGGGTGCAGTGGCCGTGCAAACTTGGACTTGGCCCATTCGCTTTGTGAACGGAAACGGCAATTGCGTGGCCATTAACGACGTTGAAGCGTATTTGCGTTGCTCTTCTTCTGTTCAAATAGTCTTTGGCTATGCAAATTGTAGCTGATCTAAGTAACTTAGAATTTAAATCGATAGATTCGATAGTTTTGCTTTAAAGTCAACTTCGAGAATTAAACCACAATTGATAGTTTCAAAACTTTTTACATAAATATCTTTATAAATTTAGCTGATTTAGGTTAACGAATTGTCAGCTATATAAATGAATTGTGTCCAAGATTATATGATTAAAATTCAATTTAAAAACCAGTTAAACACTTCAATATACATTCAGGCCTTATCCCATTTCCGAGAACTTTTAATCCAAATCATTTCCGATTTTCTATTGCTGCTTTGAATGAAATATAAATAGATACTTATTCGAAGTTTATATCGATATTCGGCATTTAGAACAGCTAATAATTCCGAAAACAATTGTTTTGATTAAAATCAAAAATGGGAACAGGCCCGATTAATTCTATATATATATATAAAGACATTTTCGTAATAAAAGTTATGTTTATTCCAAAACTTGCCGATACTATCGATAGTGATGCAGCCTTAGTATAGTATGTTAGTTTAAGTCTTTAGTTAACATTTATAAAACGAACTTAACACAATCACATTTATTTCATTGCTGTTAGGTGCCAAAGATGATGATGGCAACAGCATCAAGAGCGGTTCCACCAGTGATATGAGCGGTTTGAGTAAAAAGCAGCGCAAGGCGCGCACCGCCTTCACGGATCATCAGCTGCAGACGCTGGAGAAGTCCTTTGAGCGGCAAAAGTATCTCAGTGTGCAGGAGCGCCAGGAGCTGGCACACAAACTGGATCTTAGCGATTGCCAGGTGAAGACCTGGTATCAGAACCGCAGGTGCGTTGACAGCTCTTTCCTCTCCTTTTTCTTTCCATCCGCCTCACCATCCACCGCCACCAGCTGAAATAACTATTACTTTTTTTTCTTAACCTTTTATTTCATCTATTTTATTTTGGTCAGAACGAAGTGGAAGCGTCAAACGGCTGTGGGATTGGAGCTGCTCGCCGAAGCTGGCAACTTTGCTGCCTTCCAGCGGCTCTATGGCGGCTCACCGTATCTGGGCGCCTGGCCATATGCGGCTGCTGCCGGCGCTGGTGCTGCAGCTGCGGCACATGGTGCACCGCCGCACTCCAGCATTGATATATACTATCGTCAGGCGGCCGCTGCAGCAGCCATGCAGAAGCCGCTGCCCTACAATCTGTATGCGGGTGTGCCCAGCGTTAGCGTTGGGCCGCTGGGCGCCGCCGCAGCGCCCTTCTCGCACCTATCAGCCTCCAGTTCACTATCATCGCTGAGCAGCTATTATCAGAGTGCAGCGGCAGCAGCCGTGGCAGCCAATGGCAGCGCTGCTGCAGTGCCGCCGCCGGCTGCTGCTGCCGCTGCTGCTGCTGCGGCGGCAGCTGCTGGCATGGGCATGATACACAAGCCACAGGCACTGACGACGACAACACTTGCCTGCACTTCAGCAGCAGTAGCAGCAGCATCGCCAGCGCATCCGCCATCCACGCCCAGTCCAACGCTGAACCCGGGCAGTCCGCCCGGGCGATCCGTGGACAGTTCCCAGGCGCAGTCCGATGATGAGGATCAGCTGCAGGTGTAAAAGGCTGCCAAAGTGCAAAGTTGCAATTGAAAAAAAAAACAAAAAAAAAAAAAAAACAAACAAAAAAACACAAAATAAGTTAAATCATTTTTTTAGTATTGTTTCAAAAACACAATATAAAGTATATGAATGCGCGTGCGTGTGTGTGTTTGTGTGTGAGTGTATATATTTATATATGTATGTATGTTTGTGTACGTGCGTGTCTTAATTTATTTTGTTTGCTTTTAGTAATTTATTAAACGAAAACAATTACAAGTATTTTTTTTTTTTGAGCTGAGATATAAATGCATAAATATTTATTTAAATGTTGTATAAATTAGCAGCCAAACAATTAAATGTAATAAATTAACTAAAAATAGCAGCAACAAAAACAATGTGTATAGTTAAGCTAATCATCATGTAGTATTATTGTAAACGACATAAACTTTAAATAGAAACTGCATTTGATTTCTTTTTTTTTCTTATACATAGATATTTTTAAAAAATTAAGTAAAAGTGTGCTCGTTGTATATTTAATGTAAATGTAATCCAACAATTTTTTTTTGTCCAAATAAAAATAATAGAAACATAAATCTAAATAATTAATTAAGCAAAAGGCAGAGATGGGTAGAGAGAGAGAGGGAGAAAGAGAGAGACGATTCTACTATGAGGTTTGACGGCGGCAATTAAAATAATGAACAGCCGCAAATTGCAAGCAGTTAAAAAGGGGTAGGTGTAGTGGTAGATGGATAAGGAAATGGGGAATATCCAACGATGAGGACTTGCAAGCCAACCCCTAATGATAATAATTGCATGCAAAATGCATTTAACCGCAATTAGTGCATTTATTAGGCCAAAAGCTGATACCAAGTTCTCCTTTATTGAATAACACAGCGACCAGTTGGCCAAGTTGGCTATAGCTGCAACTGTTACTGCTACTGCCACTGCTGCTGCCACTGCTACTGCCACTCTGCAACACAGAGAACAGTTATGACCATGTCCATGTTTATATTCAGCTTTTGGCTACATTGCGTGCGACTGTGCCACATGCAACCAGCGCTGCAGGCACCTCTGCCTCGGCAAGCCTTCAAGTTTACTTAAGGACACCTGACCAGCTGACCAAATACTAAGTTAGGGCAAAAGTGCGAGCATATTGCATTTACTTCACAATAGTAAGTACAACTAAAATTACTTAAAACAATCAAAGTAAATTCAAAGCCTGTTAACATTTCCAATCACGAACAAAACACTCGAAATCGCACTGTTCTAAATTGCGAATAACAATGGTAAATTCAGTTAAAAAACTTGTGCTTTTGAAACAGTGAAATGAAAAGTATTCAAACTCATTCTCAAAAGGACATTTCTATTAAAACATGATCACAAAATCGAGAACGTTCCGAAATGTAAAGCTGTTGGAAATGGGAAGAGATCTGATTGACAAAACATTCGAAATCGATATTTTGAAGTTGTTCTAAACTTATCAAAAAGCCTTTGGTTTTTGCGTTTTTTCAAAATTTTGACTTGACAGTAATTGAAAATCTTGTTGACTATTTTCCTTTGTTTTACTTTTGAAAAGTACTCGAAACGTGGAATGTTATTCAATCAAACAGTTGCTTACTTAATCATTACTTTAATATGCCAAGCTTAATACAAATTTGATTTTTACTGTGCAAAATCATTGTACTTTCAAAAATTTCAACAAACTATAAGCACAACGAACTTTTAAAACATATTTAAACTTTAGACAATAACTTACGATCAATATAGAACTTTACAGAATGGTGTCACTCAAAGAACTAAAGATCTAAAATTATTTGTGTTAAAAGCGTAAAAACTGAATATTGTCAATCAAGTTCTGAGCTATTCTTACTATTAGATAGATTCTGCCAGACTTGTATAAATAGAAAAGCTTCAATGAAAATGATCGGTCGAACGTTTTGAATTTCAAGATAACTCGCCAAAACTTATCAATTCTGAGTTTTAGCTTTTCATGATATACATATCTTTTAGTTGCCATAGGATCAGTCGGCTAAAAAATATGTTTTGTATGCAAAACTTGTTTGTTTTTTAAGATTACTCAACCAAACTCACTTTACCTAAGTTTAAGCACATTTTTCAGGGGCTTACCCAATTTCACCAAAATCAGACGACTGTATCTTGTAGCTGTCATAGCAAAAGTCGGATAAAAAAAACTATTTGTTTATCAAACTATCTTAATCATTTGTACCTTTTCTGCATTTAAGTATGTTTTTATCTTGCTGGCAAAATTTGATCATAAACTGGCGACTATATCTTATAGCTGTCATATGAACAGTTATTCAAAAATTAAGTTTTTATATGAACAACATTACTGCAAGAGTATATACTCGTATCTTTTTGAGTTAGTTTAAGTTTTGTTTCAGTGTGCAACATGCAGTAGTGCACTGGACAGTCGATCTGGCTGAAAATTATAAATGGCACTCACCCTAACCAAACATTTTGCTGCACGCTTCTTGGCAACACACACGCGCGTTTCTCTGTTTTGCGCCTTCGTCGACAAATTGGCTGCAATGTTAATGTTGTTGGTTTAAAATAAAAGCGACGCTTGGTAGGACAATAAATGCAACGGCCGAGAACAACAGCAGCAGTAAAAACAATGCAACAATGCCCTCAGGGGGGTTTGGGCAACCGTTCATTAAAGACAAATGACACAAAACCTGCAATATGCAACTGCCCTCTCTCTCTCACTCTCTCTCGCTCTCTCTCTCTCTCTCTCTCTCTCTTTCTGTTAATCTTTCTCTCTGCCTGTATGCCTGTCTCTCTGTCTCTCTGTCTCTGTGTATGGGCACGCTCAATTAAACAACGATCGTTGTCGGTAGCCAAATGTTGCTAATTACTACAATAGTGCCAGCAATTGGCGAAAGTGCCTCGACAAAGTACTGCAAAGTGCAACCAGTGTTGGTCAACCGCATTCATATATTCAGTTTTAATTTGTGCTAATTATATTATTTTCCATTAATCAATAACTATATTTTAAATTATTATTATTATTATATACAATTAGGTTAAAGTTATAAACTTACGGAATGGCCTTCAGCTAATATTTTAAATTATTTAGATTGTAGTTAACATTTTTGCTCCCTGTTCCCATTAAAAATGGGAAAAAGGGAGCTATAAAGTACTTCAAATGTGTGTAAAAGGCAGAAGGAGGCATTTCCGACTATATAAAGTAGATATTTTCTTGATCAGGATCAACAGCCGTGACGAACTAGCCATGTACGTCTGTCTGTCCGACTGTCTATAGTAACCCACAGATCTCGGAGACTATAAGAGGTAGAGACACCAAACTTGGCATGCAGGTTCCTATATACCGCACGCAGATCAAGTTTATTTCGGATGAAGATAAAGCTTTGATTTTTGGCACACATATCTGTTGCATCACTGTTGATCAGCTGTGAAAATTTCAACACGATCGGATAAATAGCACCAAAGTTACGGAAGAATCTATTTCCCCTGTCTCAGCAGGCAGAAACAACAGTTTGACATGCACTGGGCAAGTTGAGTACGCTGCTTGCTTGTGTTGCCGCTGAACTACTTGAAATGCAAGCTGGGAGCAGGGAGTCTCGTAGTCGGGCACACTCGACTAGAGTATTCTTACTTGTTTAAATATACTTAAGTAATGGTAAATTCAGAGCGACTGTATTGAAGGTCGGATAATATTTGTCCCTTTGACTTCAATGTAAATTGTATATATCTTATCACAAATAATAATTGCGTAAATTTCATGTATAAATTAAAGGCGCGCAGAGGACAACAAAAAAACAAGTTTGGAGAGGCTTGTCATATGAACACAACTCGTTATCGATATCATCAACATCGATGTATGTAGTATGAACCTTTGGACGTTCGTTTGATATGCAAACATTGGCATCTGATGGATGGATAGATGGGCGTCCGTCGGGAATTGCGATTGCGATTGGGAATTTCGCCTGGTAAATTTATGAAATGAAGCTGAAATATTGGCTGCTTACTGTGCTGAAACATCAATTTGCATGGAAATCAGCAACAATCTGCTGCCTGTCAAAGTAACAACAGTCTGTGCACTGCACATACAGCGCCCCTGCACCTTAGCCCACACCCTTACCCTTACCCACACCCCTGGCCACACAACTAACGCCTGTCTATGCGGCTCAGCTTGACTCCACAAAACATACGAAAACATAAACTTCAATTAATCGCATATTTTTGCAAGTGGGGCTACACCTCCACCTCCACCTCCTCCAACTCCCGTGCCCATACCCTCATCTATCTCCCCCGTGGCAGGCAACACAATTTGCTTGAGCAATCAATATGAATACCAGTAGGGATATGGTTGAAATGATGGATGATTGATAACAGGATTTTAACAGAGAAAGCGGAGCAACAGTGTTCGAGATATGAACATTGTAAGCATTAGATATTAAGTTATCACAAAGTTTAAGCACGGTTGAGAATTCCACCAACCCTGATCGGGTAAGTATTAGTTATAATTACACCACACTTACTTTTGCAAAGTCAAAATTTGAAACACACTGAATCGAAAAGTTTTGTCTTTTTCAAAACTCTGGAAGGGATTCAACCTCTAAGCCATTTCCCAGCATCAAGGAACTAGCCATCTCTTATTGAAGTACCTTAGTCCAAAACAATACATTCACAAATCAAAATATTACTCTTCCCCTTCAAAAGAGTATACAAATGTTTAACAATTTGTTCAACTGACAAAAAAAACCCGGCAAAAAAAAACGAAACCGGAAAGAAGAAATTTTGTATGCATTCCACAATTCCCGGCCATTACTAAGAGTATCTAAAAGCACTTACTAGCTAAATACAGGGAACAACTTGCAAATTTAGTGGGTTGACCGAGCGAACCGGAAGAACGCCCACGATTCAGGATTTGCTTTTTTTGTTTTTTTTTTCTTTTCTTTTGGATTGACTTGAAATTGCAAACGGAAGAAGAAACTCCTTGCTGAAGACAAGCTTGTGGTGAGCTGTAATTTACTTTGTACAGTTTGTAACATTTAATTTTCATAAGCAAACAAAATGAGTAATTATAGAGCATAAAAAATAGAAGACAATTTGTTGAAAAATGCATTATGGTAAATAAAGCTTTCTGTTCACATTTAATTGTTTTGGCATATTTTTTTTATCATTTTTTTTTTATACTTCGATTTTCACATTTCCGGTGAAGTTTGCCATATGGCAGTTTTCATTTCGGAATATGTAGGGGTTGGGTAGAGTTATGCCAAGTAGGCGGCATTATAAATGATAGTTTTGAATGTGTCGCATTCTGATGCATAGTGTAACAAATGGGCGTAGGAGACGATCTGGTAGGGCTCGATAATCGATTATTTGTCAAATATTGCAATTGTTTTCATAACTCTACAATGTATGTGCGAAATATTTATAATAAAAACATTTGACAGCAAGCGGAAATTGCCACTTAATTGTCGTTATGACAAAGTTTCAATATTATTAAAAATTATACAAATATAAATATACAAACAGTCGGTGGTAAAATTGCATTTAAATAAATATTTTTCAGTATTTAATAATAAATTGATGGGCTCGGTTTATAAAATTCATTCTAAACAATTTTGTTCCTTCCTACCCCACACGTCCGGGGAGTTTTTCCAAAATATTCTTCGGGCTTTCGTTTTTTCCAGACAAATACTTTATAACGTGAAGAGTTTGAATAATTTTTTTTTGGGATAGCCAAACTAGGAATGTAAATTGCCAACATTTTATTTATATTGCCTTGAAAAATATAAAGCTCAGAAGCCACATCGATATCAGCTGATATAGTATAACGTAATAGCTTGGTTCTATTGCTTTTCAAAATAAAAGTTATAGAACAAGAGTCATTTTTGATTTTAATAATTAAACTCAAGCTTTTAACACCTTTTCTGATTTATTTAAGTTGAGAATAATTCATATAAGTGATTTATATTTTAAAACTCAAAACTTAAGAATTATTTCTAATTTTTGTTCATAAAAATTGGTACTAGAAATTATTCCATTTTTTGAAAACTGTGAGATAAGACCAATTCTTTGGTATATTCCACAATTTTGTATTAAATTTCCTTCACTGTGATTTTTATACTCTTTTTTTTAATTTTTTTAAAAAAAAAAAGAAAAAAGAGTATATTGGGTTTGTGAAATGTCCATCTGTCCGTTCGTCTGTCTGTATGATCGCAGTTTTTTCCGCAGTTTTGAAGCTAGAGCAACCAAACTTGGTGTACATATTGGTATATACCATAGACAGATCATGAAGGCGATACGTCAAATGCAATATCATATCAAACGACATTTTTTTATTAAAATATCGATAGTATCGATATATCAGAATATTGTTTACAGGCCAAATCTAAATCTATCTAATTTATAGCAATGCCAATGGATTCTTGTAGGAGACGCTTATCAATCCCAACTCAAATTGATTTCTAATTGGAAAACATTTTATGACTATAGCTGCAGTTGAGAATCGTGAGGCAGTGTAAGGGTATTACAGAAACATTGTTACCCAAGGTTGTTAAATATTTTAGTAGCACGAGCTGAAGCGCAGCAATTCCTAAAAGGTGGCATGCAAATTTTCATGTGTTTGTTTTTTGCAGCGATTATATTCAATAATTGTGTGCATTTAGATAAGTTACAAGCCTCGGGGCAACACAGGGCGCACAGACAATGCCCTAGACGTAGCGCCTGGCCACTTCAGGCGCCGACCAAATGGATGCCAGTCACGCCATCGCACCCTCCCCAAACCAAAGCAAACCAAACCAAAGCAAACACAAACCGTAACCCAAAGCCAAGTCCAGAGTCAGAGTCAGAGTTAGAGTCAGGTTCAGAGGCAGAGCTGGACCTAGACTCCAACCCCATTCCAGAGGCCAATCGAGACGTGTGTAGGTGTTGAAAATAGCTGCAGGCAGGTGCAGTTGCATTGTCATAGTCCCCATACCCACTCCACCCTCTAAGCCTTGCCTTGCCCCTTTTGCCAGCAGTTGCCATTGCAATACCCTACCCTCTATCTGGGTCTGGGGTAAATTGAGCGTCGTCGCCATCGGCGTCGGCTCAGAAATGTGTCGGAAGTCTTTAGTAAAAGTTAAATAGAAAACATATAGAAGATTTATATGCAATTCCCCGATATATTTATGCAAATTTAGCTACGCTTTCTACAACCTTTTGGCTTCTTAGGCAACACCAGCTATTCCGCATATGTGGCTGAGGTATCCTTATTTATATACACTTCTACACTCATGCGAATCATTTCAATAAATTTGTCAAATTGCACAAATTGTATGTTATTTATTTATGAAACTTCAAATTTCAGGCATTAAGTAAAAAGGCCTCACTTTAATTCAATCAAATGTTTACTAGCTTTGAGGGGTTCGGGCATAGTCAAGTAATTCCTTATTTTACAATTTTTATTCCCTGTTCCCATTAAAAATGGGAAAAAGGGTGCTATAAAGTACTGCAAATGTGTGTAACAGGCAGAAGGAGGCATTTTCGACTATATAAAGTAGATATTTTCTTGATCAGGATCAACAGCCGAGACGAACTAGCCATGTACGTCTGTCCGACTGACCGTCTGTCCGTCTGTCTGTCTGACTGTCCGTCTGTCTGTATGAACACACAGATCTCGGAGACTACAAGAGCTAGAAACACCAAACTTGGCATGCAGGTTTGTGTATACCATACGCAGATCAAGTTTATTTCAAATTCCGGATGCACCCCTCACACCCCCGCAAATCGAAAAAAACTCCCACAGCCACAATTTTGAAGACATGTCTTTGATTTTTGGTTCACGTATATGTTTAATCAATGTTGATCGGCTGCGTAAATTTCATTACGATCGGATAAATAGCACCAAAGTTATGGAAGAATCTATTTCCCCTGTCTCAGCAGGCAGCAACAACAGTTTGACAAGCACTTTACTAGATAAGTGCACTGCTGCTGTTGCCGCTGAACTGCTTGAAGTGCAAGTTGGGAGCAGGGAGTCTAGTAGTCGGGCACACTCGACTAGAGCATTCTTACTTGTTTTACATGCACCAAGTTCGATATTTCACAATCGATTATATAAGAGAAAAATTTATATTTTAATGAAAATGTTATCAAGTAAATTGATTTAAAAACCAAATAGTTTCTATACTACTACTACATTCCACTACATCAAGAAAAAAAAAAAACCTATTAAACCGAATTTTCCAAAACTAAACTTTTTGAGTGATGAAATTGTAAATGACATTTGGATAGTACTCTAAAAGTAATCGGGTTTCTTTTCCCTTTAAGTGAAAACAGATGAGATCCTGCACAAATAATCCAACCAATTCGGTTTCCAGCTGAAATTAAAACATTTGTTGCCATTTTCTATCGGGTTCCGGCAATCTAAGCAATTTGTACACGGGCAAGAGATTAAAACGCGGCAAAAAAAAAAAAAAAAAAAAACAGCAAATAATAAATAAAACGTACGAACAAATTATGAAAGCAATCAACGGACACAGTAGCAATGGGGATGGGACTAGGTCTGGTTCTGGGTCTGGGCTTGGTTCTGAGTCTAGGTCTGATTGTCGGTCTGCATTCGGATCTGAGTCCGGGTCTTATCGGCGTCTTATCAGCGATGTGAATTTGAGCGTCGCTTAAAAAGGACAACTCGGCAGGACAACTCAACTAAACTTAAATGAATTCAACTCGATGGAATGGATGAATTTGTCACATTAGAAGCATTAGCCGGGACGGGCATATGTGAAGGAGCTGATAAGATCCAATGTCGACGCCGAACCGAGGCCAATGCAGCAGAAAATCTGCCCAAAGAGAGGGTGGTGCTGTTGTTGTTGTTGTTGTAAGTGGCGGTGGTGGTGGTGGCTGTCGTTCTAATGCAATTTTCAAATACTGTTGTTGTCAGTGTAATTGCCAGGATATTAACAGGGGTTGTCCTGCGTCCTAGACGGATTACGCCGAGCATTATGAGCAAATTAAGTGTGAAGTGGCATTTGGGATTTATGTACACACACACGCACACACACACATACACGCACATACAGACTTACACAGCTATATGTAGGGACACGCAGACACAAAGTCGACAAGGATGCCAGGCAGCCAAAGGATCACTGCTTCTAAGCGCTTTACTCTAAAGCCAGACAACAAACAAAAGGCGTGCCAGTTGACACTCGCTGACAAAAGGTGTCACATGTCAAGCAGCGACTTCCAAAGCCAATACCCAAACTCAAACTTCATTTTTGTTTTCCAATTTTCCATTTTTTGTTTTTTGTTTTTAAGGAAAAACAAACTAACAAAACAAATGCGCCGCCAATTGGCCCCGACAGCGTCCTGCATTTAACCCCATATGCAAGGCTTCTATGGACAACTGCCCATCCAAGCATCTATCAACAGGACGACAACCAAGGGCTTATCATTTACACTTAACGGCTCAGCGAGGGCGACGACGACGACGACGCATCGGAGGCACGTGCCCGTCTGCCGTATTCAGCGATTCATGAGCCTGGCCAGAGTTGAGGTGTGGGTGGGGTACGCAAACGTTAAAGTATTATTAACCGCAAAATGCTCATAAAGGATCAATTTGTGCACACACGTGTCCAGGCTAATGCCTTGACACTGCTTGACTGGGGATGGGGTGGACAGGGGAGGGACGTCGCAGTAGCATCATTGCGACAAAGCGTGAAGTGCACATAAATCAAAGCAGCGGCTGCCAAATGGACAACAATTTTGATGACAGCAAGGGGCATGGCACTGGGGAACTACTTGGCTACTTGCTACATGCAACTTCAACACGGTTTCATTTTTCCACGTTCAAGTTTCACTGAATCTCCATTGGCTTATTCAGTCATGCTCCGGTTTTCACTTCACTTTTGCGAATTGCGATCTTAAGAAAATTGTCGCTAAAAATGTTGTTATATGTTTGTTCCATTTCGCTTTTTATACTCTGTTTTCCAAAATGGAAAAGAATAGCATATTGGGTTTGTGAAATGTTCGTCTGTCTGTCCGTCTGTATGAACTCAGTTTTTTCCACAGTTTTGAAGCTAGAGCAAGCAAACTTGGTTTGCATGTTGCATACCATAGGCAGACAAAGTGTTAAGATCGGCCATATCAGACCAATATAACATATGGCTGCCATAGGAACGATCGGTTGAAAAATAAGTTTTTGTATGAAAAAATGTTGTGTTTTTCAAGAAAACTCAACCAAACTCACTTTACCTAAGTTTACGGACAGTTTATAAGTATATAAGTAGTCTTAGCAAAAATTTAATTTATTAAACGTACAGAAAACAGACTATATCGCAGTCGGGAGAGCCCTACTGCAACGTTCTTACTTGTTGTATTTATATTTAATAATCAAATATTTATAATGATTGAATTTATATAATTGATTCTTCGGCGTGCCGAAGATATATACCCTTGAGGCAAATATTTGCATAAGAAAACTTATTTTTCAACAAATTGTTCCTATGGTAGCTATAAGATATAGTGATCCGATTTTGATAAAATTTGGTCAACAGGTATAGAACGTTCTATAATTTAGATAGTTTAGTGAGTTTGGTCGAGCTATTTTGAAAAACAAAAAAATGTTGTATGCAGAAACTTATTTCCAACCGATCGTTCCCATGGCAGCTATAAGATATAGTGGTCCGATCTGGCCAATACAACTTGCAATAAGAAGAAGCATCTGTGCCAAGTTTCATCAATTTAGCTTTAGATTCTAAAGTTTAGAACAAAGTCCTGAAAATTGCATATAAACAGACAGACAGACGGACATGACTCGGCTGTTGATACTGATCACGAATATACAACCCTTTTTTTTGATGCGTTATACATTTCGTGACAAAATTATAATACCCTCTGCAATGGTATTAAAATACTAGATTACATTTTTTTTGGTTTTTCTTCGGAATCTTTAAATAAAGGTTAAGAATTAGCCGTTAAGTTGCAGCACTTCTTTTAAAAGTTATAGTTGTTACCATCCCTGATATAAAATAATATTGTGACATATTCTACAATGTTTTAAAATTATAATTACCTGCTTACTTATACAAAATAGATTAGACCCAATCTCAAATTTTACTTCCGCGAAATAATTTGCAGACATTGAGGAATTGCATAAAAATATTTGTTAGTTCTTTTCAGTTGCTTATTTATACGAAAATTGCAAGTAACTTTTGAAATCGTATGCTCAGCATCAAGTGAATTTAAACCGCAAAAATATTGCAATTTCCGGAATGCATTTTCTATCAATTTGACAATTAAATTGAAAATAATTTTGAGTTTTTCGAAAGCCAGAGCATATTGTCATATTGTTATGCGTCTTTTACTAGTTTATAGCTACATAAAAAACCATGAAATAATCAAGTTCAATTATCGATTTTATTTTATTTTATTTAATCCTCTTAATCCTTACTTATTTAAATTTCCATCATATATTATATACATATCTTCGTTTACTTTATTTAATTTTTTTGTTCTCTGTTCCACGTGTTCGGTTTTCTGTTGTTCACCTGCTCTTAAAAATCAATTAATTAGGTAACGTTTCATTTCAGCACATGATCCGCGCCTTGATCAGTCCCAGTGCCAGCCCTGGCCATTATTCAAGTGACCTCCGACGGGCGTCGACGGGGCATAGCTCACCCTCAGACGTCGCCCACAAATTGTTAGCAATTTAGCAGAAATCGCGCCTCCTGGCCAAATTGTCTTTAAATTGGCAGTTGGCGCAGCGCATCATAAATCCAAACGGCACCAACTCGCAAGTGCAGCATTTTCATTTCCATTTCCATTTATGGCGTAGCGGAAGTATCGCGTGGCCAGCTAACTAAAACCCTGAACATCATCTCCCACATGACTGGAGTCCTGGGTGCCTGGTTGCCCGGTCAACTGTTTTGGGCCTGTTCGACTACTGAGTCCTGCTTCTGGCCGTGGGGCATCGTTGGCGGTCAGCGGCGGCGGTCGCAAATTATCAACAAATTAGACTTTTCGTCGAAGTCATCGTTGGAGTCGTTGTCGTTGTCTTTGGAGTTGAAGTTGGAGTTGAAGTTGGAATCATCATTTCATTTGTTTGCATGTCTTCTTGTCATTTCGTTGATTTTGGCGGCGTCTCCTTTGGCCTGTCATTTCTCAACTCACATCTCTCAGATATCTCTCATCTCTGTACGCAACTCGTTTTTTTTTTTTTTTTTTTTTTGTGGCTGCCGCCGCTGGTAAAGTGATTTCTTCAACGCTTTGTTAGCGCACAGGATTGATGCAGCTGTCATTAGACGTTTTCGGCTTAAACGGATACCCAACCAGCTGAAGATCCCCACTCTGATCATGCCTGGCAGTTGCCTTCCCGCTACCCGCTGCTGTTTGCTAAATGCGTTTTTAACGTGCTTTTAATTGTCAGTTCGTTGTGGTTCCACTTACCCCGCTTGCCCCACTCACCGTTCCACCACACAGCATTCAAGCTGCTTGGGCGCAAATTAAATCAAATTGAAACTAATTAACATAAATAAATTTACACAAAATCCAATCGCAATATGCCTCGTTACAGGCTTTCACACTTTACGCTTCACTGGAGGCCGACACCGAAGTCGCCGCTGCTGCTGCTGATGTTGCCTCTGACGCCTTGCTACCCTGCAGCATCTGACTTTACCTCTCTGAATCCAAGCCTGACATTTACAAGCGACAACTGTCAAATTGGACAAGTTGCATTTGCAAATAAATAGACGGGCATTCGTTCAAACGGAAATGGAAACTGACGACACAGACGAGCAGAGACGCACAGGAGTCCTTTTCCATTAGGTGGCGGCATGCGTCAACGGTGTGGGGGGGGGGGAATGTGCGGGAATTGAGGGTGTTGGCTGTGCTTCGACGCTTGCGCTTAAAGTTTTAGGCGCAATGAAATTAATTGGATTTGCCTGAAGTGGAGGCGATGGAGTTTTAGATGGGGTTGTCGTTGTTGTTGTTGTAGCTGGCAGATGCTGTTACCACAAACCGTTGACAAATTTTAAACTGCTTTGGCTTGGCCACGCGGCGTATGCGCAATATAACCTACGCAGCCAGCTACCAGTTTTGAGCAGTGGCAAGGTTCAGTTATTTACTGCTTTATTTGCGGTCTTGTCAAAGCAATCAACACAGTCAGTCAGTTAGTCCATGTCCCTTTCCATGCAGCCCTGTCACATCCTGGTGGTGGATTTTATTTACTACATTCTCGCTCGACCCCAAAAAGCCAAATCTGACCCGGGCTGGATCTGGCTATGGTTCTGGTTCTGGTTCTGGTTCTGGCTCTTGACGTGCCGTCTCGTTTGCTTGTAGAGTTTATTTGCAGAATGATTTTTCAATAATTTATGTATGACGCTGTCGACGCACTGCCAAAGCTACTTGATTTAATGTGCGGGGTGTTACTTTCAACACCCTCCAATCATAATAATAATAACAGCAGCAGTAGCAGCGTACACACAACAACAACAGTCAATAGTCTTGTTGCTGTTGCTGTTGCTGTTGTTGTTGTTGGTGTGACAATGCAATTATAAATGGTGACAAAATAATTTCCGTTGCGTGATTTTATGACAGTTGTGCGGTGCATTCTGCTCGACTGCATTCTCATATCAGCAACAGAAATGAAATAAGTATTAAGTAGTTTATCCTTAATAGCAACAGCAACTTCACCCCAAGCTCAAAACCCCAACGTTGCCTTTACACACCACCTAATATGCTACTTTCATACAATGCTTGGTAGTATCCTTTTGACTCAGATCATTTCAAATGCCAATTTAATGAACATAATTGGATATAAATGCAACAAAAGAAACAGAAACAGAAATCGAAGCAGAAACAGCAACAGCAACAACTTCGTTCAAAACTTAACAAAATATTGCATAAAATATGTATAATTTGTGCTCGTCCTGATTTCCGGTCTGGTCTCTGGTCTGGCATTTTCTGTGTGGGTGCTTTCTGTCCAGTGTCCATGTCCATGTCCATCAGTTGGGCTCCTTTCTCATCGACGGCGCCGTCAAATGAAATCATAATTTAAAGGGTGTCCGTGTTCGACATGCCCATACCCGTCCCAAGACCATCGCATCGAATTCATAAAAGCTTGTCATTTTGTGCACGCAATCGCATTGCGTTATAATTGGAAATGGCTGAGAAAAAAAAAACAAACCAAACGAAATGAAATGAAATGAAATAGCAGAAGCAAACATTTGCGGAATTGACTGGACCCGAGCTTTGGTCTCGGTCTGGGTCTGTTTCTGTGCCTGTTTCTCTTTCTGTATCTTTCCCAATGCCTGAGTTAGCTAAGGTATCATGCGACTGACTGTGTACAGCTACAAATATTGAAATGCGAAAATGATGACGTTAACAAAAAGCATTAGTTTTTCATACTTTAAAAAAAAAAATCAGATAAAAATCAATAATCAATTTAACAATGTTACAATAATAAGTAGAAAGTTCCATACAAATTTCATACATTTAGTCATTGGACCTCGCATTCGGATTTAACGAACCAACAACCCATCAAAAAATGTTTGTACCACTAATTTATTATTTTTTAGTTACTTTACATTCATTATTTTTGAGTAATAGTATATTTAAACTCAAAAATGATCATTTACATTTAATTTGTGTAATGAAATTTATAATATAGACAACATATGTCAAATTCGTAAAAATAGTTTTCGAAATTCTTGTTATTATATTTATTTTTTTCTTTATACCTATTTTTAATTTTTTCCTTAATATTAATATTTTAATAAAAAAAATCATTTTAATACTATTTTTAGTTTTAATTTAAATCACTGTAAATCAACATTAAATAAATAAATACATAATTTTCATTATTATTATTTTTTACTTATTATATTTTTAAGTTGGAGTAGTTCTTCCAAGCGAATTCCAATTAGGTGTCACAGAAGTCTCTAGAGATTCTGCTTATAGAGTTTTCAATACACAGAAGTTATTTTGTTTTATATTTAATCTCACTTTTGTTTGCTTTTTGATAAGCAAATTTATTAATTTAATAAGTAAACTTATTAATTTTTGGAATTGTTCTATTCAACTTTAAAGCAAAAAAACTTTCAAAATTTGCTGTCAGCCAAGTTTAACAAATTGAATGGCAACTCTTTTCTGTCTCACCTAAATTTAAGTAGGTTGGCAAGACTATGATGTTTCGATTCGAAGAGTTTTAGTTGCTGTCTTAAGAAAAATGATAATTGTTAGAAAATTCATATATTTGACTAAAATGAGTAGAGGAGTAGCTGGATTGATAGATATCAAATTAAAATTGAAAAGCAAAACATGTAACAATTGAACTGTTCATATAGGTGTTAAGTCCACAGGACTAGATGCCACCTGCCACCATATCATTACTTTCAACCAATCGTGAACGACCACGGGTCAGAGCATTGTCATAATCAAAGTGAAGCCTTTCCCCACCTGTTAAGAAATACTGACAGCTGTTGGAGCTTTACCTTTTTTTTCATACAATTGTCGTGTCCTCTTTTCAATTTGAATAAATAAAAACCTGCAATTCTTGCACCTGACCACAAAAGGACAGTACGACAATGGCATTGTTGATGAAGTTGCTACAACTTTATTACAACCCAACAACAGCCACAGCCCCATCCTCCAGCTCATGCTCATGCTAAGCTCAAAATCCACCCCGAAAATGCCCCTGCCTCCTCCCTGGACACGCCAACCGAAAGCGGACTGGGGTCAAGCCGTTGGCTCTAAGTGAGTTGGCTTTTTATTGGCAGGCGGCGAAAGGACAACCCCCAAAATAGCCAAAGAGCGAGAGGGATTTTAATTTACCCTAATGCGTCTATAATTTGAGCCATTAGTGCAATCACATTAGAAACGCTCGACAACCCTTTGCAAATGGCATTGTTCAATCAAAACTAATAACATTGCACAGAAGTGCAAATACTCTGCAAAATTGAGAAAGGGCATTTGAAAGCTCACTCGGATTACTTACCGAGTCTATAACTGTTTAAAGAGAACACATTTCAGAATTTCATATTCTTGAAAACGGCTGAAAGAGTACATACTATATTTATAAAAAAGAACACACATAGTCTCAACAGCTAAATCATTATATTATGTCAAATGCCATTTAGGCACTTGAATAGTATATATCGTTATAAATATAGGAAAACGTGGAACCGGTTCCTTCCGGTATGTCTCAAGTAGAACCAAACATTCTGCAATTTCATAATGTTTTCAATCGTTGTCTTTGTATATTAACCAAATACCTTACACTGTGATAGAACAATACTAAAACTTTATAAAAGCCTTTTTTAACTATTTTCATTTTCAAATAAAGTATTTGCCGTTTGAATTAGTTACAAAACATATTAAGATTGCATTCATTTATGAATAATATTCAATCGAGAGACATTTTACTATAAACACACTTAATTAAACAAGTAATAAGAAGTTTATGCTGATCTTAAGACATTGTCTGTCTATGGTATGTACTAGAAACTGGAGCCGGCACGTTAATCCTACTAGATCGACATACTTCGGTATCGGTTCAAACACTATTATAGGGTTTTCAGGCGAGATTCTATGATTAAATTAGATTGATTAGATTTAAGCCTACAACCTTCCGATAGTTTTAAAATGTTAACGAGAGGTAAAAAACGAGCTACGAATTATAGAAGTTTATTTACTTATTTATAGTTAAACTACTTATAAGCTAGGAAATAAAGAAAAACATGTTATTGATGAAAAAAAATAAAAATAAAATAAAAAAGAGTTACAGAAAATGATTCTTTAGACACGACCTAATTCTACATTTGTTTAAACTAAAGTCAAAACGCATGTCAGGTGGAAGCTGATTGCATGTCATTAAGGATCTTTTTATTGGCTCATTTGTAGCATAGACGGTTCTATGCGTACACAAATCGAAAGGCAACATATTACACCAATTTCTGCCTGGTACACCGAATCTAGTGTGCTCAAGTAAGACTGAACAGTCAATGGTACCAGTCACAAGGTCATCAATAAAAGTAAGGGCTGCTATGGCACGTCCATCTTCAAGCGTAGAAAGGTGTACTAGACGGCATCTACATCTATAAGAAGGTGCAGGATCTGGAAAGTTTAAAGGCCTTAAGTCAAATTCTGAAAAACTGTTTTTGAAGACGCTCCAGTCTGTTAGAGTGAAAATCTGCAGAAGGGTTCCAAATAAAAGAGGCATATTCCAATATTGACCTAACAAATGTAGAATAAAAAGTCAGTCTAGTATATGAATCATTAAACAGAGAAGAATTGCGTTTCACAAACCCAAACATAGCATACGCCTTTGGCATTATGTATTTAATGTGCGCGACAAACTGATATTTGGAATCAAAGAGAATTCCTTAATCTAAAAATTCAGTCTATAGAGCCAAAATATGGCCACCTAAAGAGTAAGCAGATAAATGAGGAAATAAAATTACACTAAAGCAGACATGAAAACACTTAGTCAGATTTACCGAAAGTAAATTTCTGCTGCACCAAACTTCAAAATTGGATAAATCAGCCTGCAAATTCTCACAATCCAACTGTGAATGAAAACATTTCAATATTTTTAAATCATCCGCGTAAAAAGACACCGATAGTTAATAGGGGCTTTTAACATAAAACCATTGATACTATCGATAGTTAAATCGATTATATAGTATAAGCTACATTAAACACAAGCTAACATATCATAGAGGACAGAGCAACAATCGGATATGGTTATAGATATTCGACTACTCTGTAAGACCCCAGATGGATCCCTCAGACTGTTTTAAACTTTTCCAAAAGCTATAGGTCTATTTACACACACCCCATCCCCGGCAAATCGGAAAAAGCTCCCAGCGACACAATTGTAAGGATACATCATTAATTTTGGGTACACTTATTTATTTTATCACTATTGATTAACTGCATAAATTGTATATCGATAAAAATGTGATAACAAACACTAAAGTTATTAAAGAATATATTTCCGCACCGGAAGTGGAAGAACAGCACTTTGTACACTTGTTACCCAATAAGCAAAGAGTATACAAAATATAAATGTAAGCCACAGCAACAACATTATTGGAAAAGTCACCTTTTAGCTGCGTGTCTGAAGTACTTGGATCATAATATTATTTCATATGTTGACACTGGCACGTAATTAGGACACGACTCTGGGTACTTTAAGTGGCAAGAAGAGGGGTAGAGAGCGAATGGGGGTGAGGTTACGATTTTGGTTAACGGTTGATTGGTGGGCCAGTTTGACTTTGTAGTTGGCTGACAGACAAAACCGTCAATAAGGAGCCTAATTATAAATCAATCGTTGGCCCCGTTTTAATTGGGCTGAATGTGGGCGGCTATTAATGTACATAACGCGACCCACGCGAGTTTATCCTGCGGCACGTGTCCTGCGCAAATATAGCTGCACACTTTTGGACGACGCTCGATAAAGTACTATCATAAAAAAAAAAAAAGTAGAAAATGTAACAACAAAGAAGAAACAAAGTAAATGAAAGCAAATCGTTTGATTTTTTATGCGTTTATGTTTCATATTTATTTATAGCTTGTCCAACAAATTACTCGCTTCAGTTGCACAAAAAGGCGGCCAACACGTGCCACAGCGCCCACTCCACTCCACTCCAGTCCACTTCACCCACCCACTGGCACCCCGCTTGCCCCGTGACAGCCACAGGGATTGACATTTTCAAAACTGAATGAATCTGCACTGAGCGGAAAATGGATTTCTAATATTTGCCTTAAAAAACATATTACATGAAGTCAAAGAAAAAAGTTTAAAAAAATCTAAAAAAAAAATAAAAAATAAAGAAAAAAAAAGATGAGCTTAAAATATGCTGGCAGACGTCTCTGGTATCTGGTCGCTGGTTCAACTTTTCCCGGGAGGACGTCCGGGCTTAAAAGTTGAGAAAAATGAAACTTTTATGAGTTGAGCTCGCCAGCTTTTTAGCATTTTTTAGCGGCTGCTGCTGCGCACAATTTTGTTTTCGATTAAACGCTTGAATAGCGTCCAAAGATAAAATGGCCCGCATAAATGCTTCAAGTCGGCGCTACAAATCTAAAATCCATTCCGCACACCTGCCGCAGCTCCAAACTGTATTGCCAGTTACGCCTGCTTTCGCCGCTTGGGCTCTCCGAATGCGGGCAGACCGCTATCAAACTCGGATATGGTAAGGGCACGCGATTTCTTCAGGCTCTTCATAAAACTATTTTTGCCGGTGCCATCCGGCAGATGGCGCTGTCCGGCATTGTTCTTGTGCTCAGCTCCCGGCATTTGTTGCCGCTTCTCTCCACTCACCGTTGTGGTATAGAGACGTCGCTTGGCGCGCTTTTCCTGCTGCATCTTCTCCGGATCACTATAGATAACGTAATTAACAGTTCATTATAAATGCTGTTGTATGCAACATATCTAATATAACACTTACCGCTCCGTATAGGTTAAACGATTTGTGGGCGGTGCCGGTTTGGGTGCGGCATGTTTGCTGGCAAATTTGCTGGGTGCCTCCTTGAGTGCAAAGCTCTTGGCAAAGTGACCCATGTGTGCGATGCGTACATTGAAAATGGGCTTCAACTCCTTGGGAAATGTCGAATAAAACTTCATCCAGGAGACAAAGGCTGCAACAAAACAGAGTCTTAGTTCAAATTGGGTTGGGACATGGTGGCTCGGCTAGAGCTCGTAGCATGTTAATGCTTTTAGAATTAATTGATGTGTTGGCTTAAGTGCCTGCCTCGTGTATGTATATATGTGTGTGTGTGTGTGTGTGTGTGTTTGTGTATGTGGCATTCATTACAAAATAAATTTGTTAAAATGACAAATGAGCAATGTCAGCATTGGATTTTTCGCTACCATCCCCCATCCCTATCGCACTCGCAATCGTTTGTCCTCTAGTCCTTGTCATCTGTATATCCTTTGTGTGGTTGCTTCTGTTGTGGGCATGTCCTTGCTAATTACGCAGCACTTATGCCAGGCAATACCAAATTATACAACAATGATATCAAATTACCACAGCGTGCGATGCCGAGCAGTAGCTCGAAAAGCCGCAATTGTCCTCGAGACAGTATGCGAGTGTGATAAGCATCGCCCAGATATGTAAATGTGATGTGAAATGTGAAATTGTAAAATTGTAAAGTTGTAAAATGAAAAATGCTATGAAAATGTGAAAAACGTGAAAAACGAGCCAGCTGTTGTATTGTATGGGGGAGCTATATAGCTCAAACTAAATAGCGTATGGCTGATAAGTAAGTATATAAGGAAGCGCGTCAGTTAGTGAGAACTGGTCACTTGGGAACAATCCTAAAGCAAAGAGTACACTTAATAGCCACAACTTTAACGACTTACGATTATTCAGGAGTGTTATGGAAGCCAAAGCAACCGAATTGCAATCCGTAAAACTTTTTGGATTACTTTCAAAACTCTATGAGTTTTGGGCAAATACTACACCCACAAGTATGTTGTTTTATTTTAAATAAAAACAATCTTATTATTATAAACAGAATTACTTTTCTGAGTAATATTTTTTTTTTGAATAGTATATATTTAAAACATTAGTCAGCTGACTTGACAAAGTTTCTTTTGAATATATTTAAATCGATAAATTTGAGGCAAACTCTATAGTTTAACCGGAAATATCGCCTTAACGAATAGTCCGATTGAATAATGATATGTTTGTGATTGATAGCATTTCTTTTCGCTTTGCATATAAAGTCAATTTATTTATAATCAAGAAATCCAATCTGGAGATATTTACATTTTTCTAAAGTCGCTTTCAAAGTTATTGAATAAAAAAGTATTTTTTGATTATTTCGAAAATGGTCACACTTTTTTAAATTTTGACTTCATTTTCGAAGTCAGCGGGCGATTGAACTTAAAGTATGTCTTTAAAATTGTCAAGATCGGAGTATTTTTAGAAATTATTCTCCCTCTCTTATGATGAGCTCATAGCCGCCTCTAAACAGGGCGTGAACTAATAAAATCATTATTTGTAAGTCAATTTTGATAAATATCTTCTGTTTTGTTTGAAATAAATTGAGCTATAGACTCAAAGAAAGAAAAAAATTTTCAAATGTTTTGTTTTAGGTAAAAAACCCGTTTGAAATCTAGCTTTTTTTTATGCAAAATTTTCAGTTTAAGTCTAAATAGCGCCTAAGCGAACAAGAATTTTGAAAAGTGATGTACTCGTGGATTATGGGACATTATAAAAGGTATTCAAAAAAGAAAGTTTCTTAGAATCCAGAATCTAGTTTCGCAGATATTGACAGTTTTCTGACTGTACTTTTTTGAAAAATCGAAAATCTCGCTTTTTGCATTTAGCTCGAAAACGATTCAGAGACTAGTTTTACATAAGAAAATTATAGTGCTTGCATTGCATTGTGTAATCAGTGAGCGTTCCAAGTTCAAATTTCAAATCATTTACAGGTCATAAAATAGACTTACGCAATTTCTGGTTAAAAGTGAAATTGATTGGTATTCTTGAAACCTAAAACTGAATATCTTTATTAAAAAAGAAGATAATGGGAAAAGAAAGTAAGAGTTTCAGTTTCTTTTTTAAAGTTCCAAAGAAAACCCAAAATTATGTAAGGACAACAAAACCGGTTTTGAAACAATGCTGTTCAAACCCGAAACTACACAAAAGTTTGAGAACGATAAATTTTATGTAAAAAGTAATATAAAGTTCGAATCAAGGATCTTAAAAAGGAGGCTTAATTGGATTGCTGATCGAATTGAACAATTGAAATTTTTGGATCGTTAACCGAACAACGCGTACAAACCCAAAAAACAGCTAAAGAGAGACAGAGAGAGAGAGAGAGGGAGAGATGTGGTGCGATAAAGTCAAAGACGTTGCTCTGCCCCGGCAATTAACTCGGCAGCAGCCGTCGTCGTCCGTTTCGTTACGTCCTTTTGGTCGCTCCATCCGTAGTAGCTTCTGTGGGCTTTGTGAAGCTGGTTGGTCCCTTCGTTAGTCCCTTGGCTGTGTAAGTCTCAAAGTCAAGCCCTTGTCTTTGGGGCTGCTTAATTGCCGCAAATGCGATTACAGTCAAGTGGCAGACATTAAACAAACAAAAAGTATGACGAGCCCGGATGTTTGGAGACGTCGGCAAGCCGGAAGTTGCGAATAAAATAAATGTCATTCGAGCGCTTGTCGACCAGGGTAGCAAACCACGCGAGAGAAGCCGGAGACGCCCATCCGACCCCCGGGCACAAACCGCACAAAATGGCTTTTTATGCTCATACCCATTTCTCATATCCCAAACCCAAACACATTCTCAATCCCAATCCCACTCGATTTCCATTGTTTAGCTTGGAAAGTGGGGGTGGTGTTCGGCTAATGCGCCCGTCGTCGGCTCAGCGGCAAATGCAAGCGGATATTTTATAAAGCGCGCGTGTCCGTGTGGTTTCTCTTCTTCTTCTTATGTAGGCGTGGCAAATTGTTGTGATTGTTTTCTCCCCCCATCCCTCTCTCCATTTCTTTTAGACTGGGGTTCGCTCGCAGGGTTCGGTTTTTGGGCTTAAATTTCCTTTCGGCTTACGGCTTAGTGGCATGTATTTTGTGGGATGTGGTTACTTCTCGATATTGACCACTCTGGCTAGTAAGTAGTTAATCATGTGGTAACGCGGACAGGCGAAAAAGCCTTCATGTTTAGTTAATGAATAAGGATGATAAAGGAATGGTTGTCATGAAGTGATACCTTAATAGCAGAAAACTCATTGAAAGTGGTCTATAATTAATAAAGTTATATAAAGAAAATTAAATATATTTTGGAGAAGCTTAGATTACAAACAATAAGAATGTTTAGAGTCTTGTGTTGCATGTTAAATTGCTCAAATGGCTGTAACTATAATTCGAAAATCGATTTTAATGAATGATGACTTTTGAAAAACCTTGTGCGCCGCTTTATCTGATTGATTCATTTTTTTTCGAGTTTACCCGTGCTTATTTTCGTAATGCAGAGTTCTATAACTCCGAAACTTTTAACCCACTATTTAATATGTTAACGACCTATTTTTAGCCTACATATATCTTTTATTCTGTAAAACTTTTAATACCCCTGCAGAGGGTATTATAATTTTGTCACGAAATGTGACATTTTTGATTTTCTGGATAGCTCAACCAAACTCACTTAACCTCAGTTTAAAGACAGTTTGTACATGATGACAAAATTTAATCGAAATCGGACTTCTATATCTTATAGCTGCCATAGGAACAATCCAATCAATTTTTTCGGAAAATTCTTCCCCCACTGTGTGGAAAATTTGTGGTCAAGGCTGTATTGACGAAAAAATTTTGCTTCAAACTCAGTTTCAAAACTCTACATAAAAAACATCAAGAACGTAATATTAAAATTTTTCAAAAGCCGACTGCAAAGTCACAAAATTCTTCGCAAGCGTGTAAAAAAAACGATTTTAAGAAGTGCGGGAAATACTTGCGAGAGACGTGAAAAATTGTAGCTATGAATTCTCATACTTTGCTGGATTTAATGAGAGACAACCAATTTAACTATGTGTATTTCTTATTCGATGCGTTTGCTTATAAGTTAGGCATAAAAGGGGCATTTTTGAATATGAAAAATAAAGAAATCACAAGCTTTATTGATTGTAACTAAACTATACTATATACTACTACTACTACTACTTAAAACATGCTCATATCTTCAGGACTTTCAAAACGAATACATATTGTAGTTGGTGCAACTACTTCAGACGCTACACCACCCGTCCATTACAGGGAGCATGTTGTATGTTGAACAAAAAGTGAATTTCAAGTTGAAAATTGTTTCAATTACCGACGCATGCAACTCCGTTCACAATTCTTGCTTTATTTTGCAAGGATATATATGCCAGGATTTGCAATGGCTGCTCCACTCTGTGTTTATCTTTACTTTTCTTTCACTATCATTCACTCTATTTGTCTAGTTTTCTTGCTCAGCTCGGTGTCGTCTTTCCAACTGTCTTTATCTGCTCCTTTGTACAGTTTTGTTCAAGCGTAATACTTTTTAATGGCTTTTTGATTGGACGCAGCACAGCAACTGCAACAGCCTTTCTACACTAAACCCCCAACCCCAACTCAAACTCAAACTAAAACTAAAACCCCAACCCCCCTCCCCGTGCAACTCCATTGGGTGCGCTCTCTCAAGTTTTGCCAAGTGGCTTCCTGTCTTGACGCTTGACTCGACGCTTAAGTGCAATTTGAGTTGCCATTTTGGCTGGCTGGCTGCCTGGCATGTTGTTGTTGTTGTGGCCCTTCAGTTGTTGCTGCCTCGCCAATCTACAATCAAGCAACAACAATCACAATCACATCCACATCATCATCATCATCTTTATTATTATCTTATTTAACATCTTTTTCTTTGGCTTGTTGTTTTGCCATTGTTTTGCTTAAGACGTTTGTATATTTCGCACAATTTCCGTTTCCTGTTGCTTTTCGCGTTATTTCTTCTGATTTTTTTTTTTAAGTTTCAGCTTATGAATCATTTGCATCCTTATAGAACTGGGCGTGGCAGTTCGAAAGTTTGCTTTTTTTTTTTGGTTTTTTTGGTATGTTTCAATCAAAACTGTCTCAATCAAAATGAACACCCCTTTCAACCCCTAGTCATTCACCCTTTACTATTTTGTTGAGTGGGCGTCCTTGGTAACATCTAATTAACTTTTTTTTCAACACAGCACTGCAATTACAATTTCAACAGGACATTAACAGGACAACAGCAAACGAAATCAAAAAACAAAAAAAAATGAGATATCGAGAAAAACGCACTTTTGATTTGCAGCGAAGCAGTAATACTCTATTTCTATAATTATGTTGGTTAATTTGAATTTGAAATTTGTATTATGTTTTAATTAGTTTAAAATTTTTTATGTTTTAATTTCAAATTTGAAATTCTGTAGTTTTTTTTTTAAATTTTTAAAGCTTATAAATGGAATTGCAGAGATAGCATTTAGTTGATATGCCGCTGTAGGCAAGGGTATGCGGCATAAAAAGGACGCGGTTAACGGTTCGACGACAGGAGCTGGTCACTTTACACAAGAGTTGGGCGTGGAAGAGGTGGATGGGGTTGGGGGTGGCATTCGGTTCGGTTCGGTTCGGCACGCAATCGAAATTAACTTCAAATATGAAATAATTTTTTGTGTTTTTTAACGCGCGTTGCCAGCGCACAAGTGGGCGGCTGGTCGCAATGGGCGTGGCGCGGACGTCCAACTTATAATTGGAAAAACAGCAGCGAGTGGAGTGTTTGTATTGCCTTTTTTTTTTTTTTTTGTAATTGTTGTTGTAATTGTTGTTTTTTGTCAGCCCTTCGAAGACCAGCGAAAATTGTGTTGTAAAAAAATCATAATTACAAAGTTAATATCCTTTGGTGAAAGGATTAAATTGCTAGTTGCGTTACAGGTAAGAGGGGCGTAAGCGAAAGGACGGCTGTTGTTGCGGTTGACGTTGCGGTTTGAGGTGGATTCGGTTTGACTACCATGGGAACTTAACTACGTCGGTCAGTCACTTACCCTTGCAGGACTTGTCGTGCAGCTCCCGATCATCCTCGAGCAGCGACTGAAACTTGTGCTGCAAATTGGATGCTGCCTCCTGTACGGTGCGCGCCTCCGCATCCTGCGGCAACAGCGTATTCAAATAGCTATACATATCGCCCTGCTGTATGCGTATGCGCTTATTTTCTAAATGACGCACAAACTGCGCCTCGCTGGGCGCCAAGAAGAGCACAGCGCGACCACGTCGTCCTGCGCGCGCAGTGCGTCCAACACGATGCACAAAGTCGGCGGTTGTCTGCGGTGGCGTGTACTGCACGACCAGCTTAATGTCGGCAACATCAATGCCACGTCCGACCACATCGGTGGCAAGCAGCACGCAGCTGGCGCAGTCGCGAAAGCCACGAAAGACGCCCTGTCGCTCCGTTTGCGTCATGGAGCCATGAAGCCTACAGAAGGGACAGAAGAGAAGGGGATTAGGTCCGGTTTGAGTTGTTGTAAAAGCCCATATCTTACTTGAAGAAACGCAAGCCCTGTAGCAAAGGTTTGTCCGCATCGGTGTCCTCGTCTTCATCTTGCCCCTCTTTGGCCACTTCTTCATCGTCCTCGTCCAGCACGCGACGTGTGAGCGCTTCGTTGAGCATATCGTGATGGAAATTAACCATTTCCGTGGTGCTCATAAAGACAATGGCTTTGAATTGCTTGGGATTGGCAGCCAGCTCCTTGTACAGCAGTGCTGCAATAGTAACCAGCCGCAGCTTGGGCGGCACAATAACATAACTTAGCTGTAGATTCTCGGGTATGGTTAGCACGCCTGTCACATCCTCCAAGTACTCGCCCAGACCATCCTCGTCCTGTTGTGCCTCAATGGAATCCTTGTTGTAGCCATCCTTGCTTTTAAGCGCTGCATCGGCCGCCTCGTCACTATTGTCTATGTAGAGTGGATCCTTCAGCGCCAATCCGGCTAGCTGTTGCACTTGGCCGGTCAGCGTAGCGCTGAGCAGCAGACGCTGCATGGCAACTGGTGGCTGCTGCTCCTCTTCACTGCGCTGCTTATCAATGGCTTCCACCAGCTGCTTAACTTGCCGCTCGTAGCCAAGTTCCAGCAGACGATCCGCCTCGTCCAGCACCAGAAACTGCAGCTTCGATAGCTTAAATGTGGCCGTATGCAGCAGATGATCCACCAAACGACCGGGTGTGCCCAGCAGCACATTAATGCCTTTACGCAGACGCGCCTTCTCGCTCTTGCGGCTCTCACCGCCCAACAGCGCACCGGGCACAATCCATGTGTATGGCTTGAGCAGCTTTTGGAACAGCTCGTATGTTTGCATTACCAGTTCACGCGTGGGTGCAATAATAAGCGCAAGCACGCCATCAGTGCGCTTTATATGCGGCTGCTGCGCCTGCAGTCGCTCCACAATGGGCAAGGCATAGGCCAGCGTCTTGCCGGATCCAGTCTGTGAGCGTACCATCACATCCTTACCGGCTAGCACCTGTGGTATGGTCTTCTGTTGCACCGTCGTCAGCTGATTGATGCTCAGCAAATCCAACAGATTCTTTACAGCATGTGCATGCAGTCCCAGACTCTCAACCTTGCTGCCACTGAAGATGGTTTCATTGATTGGCTTGACCGCACGCTGTCCCAGCTGCTTCAGCGCCGCCACATCGCTTTGATCAAAGAGTCCAATTTTCTTGGTGCGAAATTTATTAACCATCTGTCCAGCTTGCTTTGGATCCGTCTGCGTCTTCGACTTATCAGCAGCTACTAAATCTGTCTGCCCATCCGCAACTCGTTTGCGTCTGCGCTCCTCGTCCAGCTGCGCTTTGAATAGATCGCCGGCACGTGGCTGCTTGTTGGGATTCTCTTTGCGTCGCTGCGCACCAAGTGCCACTTTTAGCTGCTGTTTGCTGAAGCCAGCACCTTCCTTGGGTGCCGTCACATTGAAAATGAGATCGCTGCTAGACGTGGTCTGCTCTTTAGTGCTGCCAAGATCCTCTGTGGACGTCGTCACATTGAACATCAGATCACCGGCGGGAGCAGGCATGACAGGCATGGCTGTTGCTTTGCTTGGCTGCTCCTTGGCGCCTGCAGCTGGACGACGTCGGACTACCACTGCCTTAACTGTGGGCTTTTCCACATTGAACTGAAAGTCAAAGCCAGCGGGCGCTGCACGTTTTTTTTTGCCCAACGGCTTTTGATGCGTTGTTGTTGCCTGTAATGCAATAAATATACATCAATTTCTGTCTTAAGTTTTCCGTTGATTGCCACTCACCTGTTTGGTTATCTTTGGCGTTGGTTTTGTGTATGTGTTAAATGTTATATTGTCATCCATTGCTGCGCATTTGTGTTGTACAAAAATTTGTAAATAACAAAAAACGTGCGCGCTTGCTTGCTGCTTCTTCTTGCCACGCTTTAAGCAACAGCTGATGAACTACAAAGCAGTGTACGCTTGCAAACAAGCAGTGCACATGTTGGTGTTGACAAACGCTTTATTGGTTGGCAACGCTGACCAGTGTAGTAAAATATCCAATTTGCGCGCAATTCAAAAGCTGCACAAACGTAACCGTTGTAAACTAAAGAGTTGACCGACTTTTAATTTGCATTCATTTTTATACATTCAGTTCGGTATGAAAATTATTTTGATGTACTAATTAATTCAAATGAGCTTAATTTCAATTAATATAATTTGTGTAATTTAAAGTAAATGCTTATAGAAAAACAACTGACTCTTAACTTGCAATAATTTAAATAGATTGTGTTATGTTTGAAAATTGTTATCATGCACCAACCAATTAAAATGAGTTTGTTTGAATTAAGTTAATTTATCAATCCAAAATATCCAAAATAGTATGCCAGAATAAAACAAATAATACAACAATAAATATCGTTTTTGCTATTTATTAATATATATCGGTAAATTCAATAACATTTTCACTTCAAAGTAATGCAGCTAATAGCTGTTTATGCTTATAACAATTTATTGATTAAGTAGGTATATTTAAAAAAAAAAATTTTGCAAAGAGCTGTCTCGGACAGCCGCCTAGTGGCATACTTGTGTGTAAATGTGTGTGCTTGTGGGTGTTTTATCGCTTGGCTTCAAATGGTGGGCTATGTTTTCTTGAGGTTATCCCCAACTACGAGCACCGCAAACATCCACAACAGTCCAGTGCGTGATGGTGACCGCGGATTCAGGTTCTGGTGCTCCTTCGAGTTGTTGTCGTAGGCCGGGATCGGGTAAGGCTGGTGCTGGTGCTTGTGCTGGGGCTGCTGCTTGGGGTAGTGTTGCTGTCATGGCTGTTGTGATTGACAAAACCGGCTCTTTGCCTTCATTACCATCCACATCCATATGTATGATGCATTGCGTTGCAGCTGGCATTCCGCCCTCCCCATTTATCTGACACAATGCAAACATTAACTATGCGGTCACATAATATTCGCGTTGACGTTTCTGGCACTTCTCCCGTGCAATATAGCACAATGCAATCGTTATAAGCAGGGCAATAGTCACGCCCATGCCAATACTAACCCACATAATTTCCTCATTGATGCCCACATATGAGCGTCCTAAATCGAAATGGAGAGAAAAAATGTTTATAAGTTAATTATTTTAAGTACACTCAGATTTTTAAAGCCCAACTAGATGAATCTTTCACATTGTTTGCCTTGACTACAAATCAAATAAAAGAGCTCATTAAACATTGCAGATTGATATGCATGTTTAATGTGCATTTAAGTGAAATTTCAATTTAATTAGCGCTGTTAACAAGCCATAAAAACACAAGAAAAACAATTTCATTTTATTGATACCATACCATTGTAATAGTGATTGGAGTAGCCGGCTTTACCGGCTACGCGACCCGCTGGCATTTTGGCTGCTTTAAATGCGTCTCCTCGTAGCCAAAAACTTATTCAAAAGCCAAATAAATGTAGAGCGAATGCAACTCCTTTTTTTGTTTTAGTCTCTTGGCAGCTGTGCCAGCAAATTTTGTTGTCTTCCGCCCTGTTGGACAGTTGCTTAATTACAATTTATGGTGCGCTGCATTGCAGCCTTGGCTTCTTTCTGCATTTTTTGTTTTTGTTGTCCAAGGCGACGCTTCACATTGCTCTAAAATAAAGCGAAAAAAAAAATATATTTCAATTAGGACTTAAATGACAATTTTATGCCATAAAAACAACATTTATTTAAAGCGCTTCGATTTAAATTCAAATTCAAATATGCTCATCGACAGCTTTCAACACTTAGCGCACGTGTTTGCCAACACTGTCACATGTGACAAACAAAAACAGCTGTTTAGTTGAACAATTTTGGGGAGTATTCGCAGAGGGTTATTATTTTGCTATTGCTTTGTTGTTGCCGGTGCCATTGTGCCTTTTAGTGTAGCCCCTTGTCCAAATGGATCAGCACAAGGAAGCGGAGCCCAACCAGGACGACTTAGTTATAGATACCTCGTCGACTGAATCTTTCAATCAACTAAGCGTCCTGGTTGACGATGCCAACGATTCAACCATAAATGCCGGCAATGATTCGGTTTCTGACCATCAACAGCAATGCGAATCTTGCACTACAAAAGGCTGCTCTTGCGGCTGCCGTAAGTCCCCTTCCCATATTGGATTTACCTAGCTAAACATATATACATATATCCAGATGTGTAAGTAAAATCATTGGAAATTGTGCCCTTGCTGGTTGAGTCATATATTTCCACGACGCACAGTGGGCCAACAAAGCCTAAACACTGGCAAAAATCCAAATTATCATGGACGACTTTTGTCATTTTGTAGACAATTGTTCCAAGTTTCTAAAAATTGTACCATTTTAAATTGGGGCTATTCGTTTGGCGCTATAACTGTTAAAGGTTGGGTCATTTTAAATTTTGAAGTAAACGTGCTATTTTCTGAAATAAAATGTATTGAACTATGTATGTATATTCAAACAGTTGATTCGTTTTTCTAATTTTTTTTAAAGAGAATTATAAAAAAATATTTTTACTACATTATTTAATAAATATTGTTAAAGCAATTTAAAAAAATTTGAAAAATATCTGGTAGCCGTTGTGTTTTGTGCAACGAATAAAGTCAAATTCAGCCACTGTGCGACGGCAGCTTATCAGTGCTTTTTCGTTTAAACAATTTAAATACGCTGTGCTGACGTGTCGAAGTTGAAACATTGGCCAATAACACAATTATTTTGTGTTTCAGTCACTCTGGAACGTAAACTATGGAAACTGAGTTTGAAAAACCAACCAGCTTCTTTATTGATTATTTCTAAGACAAGATCTTATTTTTGGCGAATTTAATAAATCTTGCAATTGTTGAGTTGAATTAAAACATCTGTAACAGGTAAGAATACTCTAGTCGAGTGTGCCCGACTACGAGACTCCCTGCTCCCAACTTGCATTTCAAGCATTTCAGCGGCAACACAATCATGCAGCTTACTCAACTTGCACAGTGCATGTCAAACTGTTGTTTCTGCCTGCTGAGACAGGGGTAATAGATTCTTCCATAACTTTGGTGCTATTTATCCGATCGTGTTGAAATTTACACATCCGAAAGACATTGATTAAACATACATGTGTACCAAAAATTAAAGCTCTATCAAAATTGTGGCTGTGGGAGTCTTTTGCGATTTGCGGGGGTGCGGGGGGGTGCATCCGAAATTTGAAATAAACTTGATCTGCGTATGGTATACAGGAACCTACATGCCAAGTTTGGTGTCTCTAGCTTTTGTAGTCTCCGAGATCTGTGTGTTCATACGGACAGACGGACAGACAGACAGACAGACGGACATGGCTAGATCGTCACGACTGTTGATGCTGATCAAGAATATATATATAGTTTATATAGTCGGAAATGCTTCCTTCTGCCTGTTACACACATTTGCAGTACTTTATAACTCCGTTTTTCCCATTTTTAATGGGAACAGGGAGTAAAAACAGCTAAAAGATACAGTTGTCATATTTGATCAAATTTGATTAACATATACATATGTAACAACAAATTGTCGTACAAATGAGTTGGGCCGGGATTTCTTGTGAAAGTTTTTCATGCAACTTATTTTTCAACCGATGTTTTCTGTGGCAGACATTATGTGTATGGGAAAAAATTCCATTTTAGTACAATCAGGTTTAAACTCACTTTTTACATCCTAGCAGAAATCAATTATACACGTGTCTCATCAATTTTCAAAAATTCAACCCTTATGGTCGTAAAATGTGTGCAAAACTTCGAAATGTAACCCGTTGGTTTTTCCGTGAGATGAATTTCAAACTCATCTTAACAAGAAATATTTAGTTTGTGGGTTATTGATTTAGAAAAATTGACAACTCGGCCGTAATACTATGGTTAGAAATCTTTCTGTTTTCTTTCAATAAGTATGGAACTCGTTTTCAAAGCACTGCCCTTGCGCATGTGGGTCAGACGTATCAAAATCTTTGCAAACGGGGAGAAATGGTGGTCAAGGTCAAATATTTAGTCGCGCAACGCCGAGCCGTACCGTCTGGTATATATATATATATATATATATATATTTTAACAGTATTTCACGCCATCTTAGAAATCGAAATAAAAGGAAAGTAAACAAAAACTGTTATTGAGAAAAGTTGTACTTAAACCGCATTTTACACGATGAACTTTCGTTGTTTTACCCTTGCAAAGGGTATTTCAATTTTGTCACAAAATTTGGCACACATTGAAGAAGACGTCTCCGACTACGTAAAGTATACATATATAATTTTGATCAGCTTCAACTTTTAAGTCCGTTTGTATGCGAACCAGTCTCACAGTTTCAGAGCTTTCTTGATGAAACTTGGCACAGATGCTTCAGGTAGAACATATGTCATGAACAATCGCTTGAAAAATTTTTATTGTATGAAAATCTTTGTTTTACTATTCTGTGTTTTAGTATGTTCTTGTCATGCTGACCAAATTTGATCAAAATCACGCAACTTTATCTTATAGCTGTCAAAGGAACAATCGATCGAGAATTAAGTTTTCATATGAACAACTTTTCTGCAAGGGTATACAATATAAACTAACTTTTCTTTTTTGTTTTTGTTTATGTTTGACGTAGGCAACCCCTAAACACCTCTTTTCCACATAAAAAAACTTAACGCAAAAACTTCATAAAGTAAACTTTATCCATGTTTAAGACGGTGAAAAAGCAAAACTTGTACTAGTGTTACGGGTATTGATGTATACATACATATATACATATAGTACATATCACATATGAATATGAGCATTGAATTCTATTTAGCGCTTGGCTATAATAAAAAACAAATGCGTTTCTTGTACAACACATCTCGCCATGGCTGCAGCTCATTGATATTCGCTTCATAGTGCTGTAAAATCCATATCCTGGCAACAATGATAGATTAAAGTTTCGCTCAGACGCCTCGCTGCCTTTCGTAAGCGCACAATTTGCACAAAACATTGCCATTTCCCCTCGAACCCCTGCGTTATCCACAAATTCCCATCCATGGACTGTTGGGCAGCAAAAAAAAAGTTTTGCAACAGTAGCAGCAGCAACCACAACAGGATACTGCTGCACATTTCGACTACACTGGGAAAACTTAACATACAAATACTTTGGAAGACAATGCTATTTCGAAGTTACAGTAGTTAATAAATTTAAATATTATGGCAAATTGACAGTGTTTTCTAAAAGCCAATGGATTTGCTGATGATATAACAGATGATATATAATAGATGATAAAACTCATTGTAAATGCTATATAATAAAATTTCAGTTCATGCTGAGACTACTTTGTTAAACACACATGGAGTTGTCCAAAATTTCTTGTTGGTCGAAATGGCACTCAGTTGACTAAGAAAAGTACTGGGCTGAATCTTCTCGGTCAGTTTATTCAGTAAAAGAACTGCATCAATTTGAATCCCAAATAATGCCGTTATAGTTCAAGTTAGAAACTGATTTTTTCATTAAAAACGAGCTATTATCCAGAAAGAAATAATGATATACATGATAAGGCACCTAATTTGATACTATTTTATACTAATTGTTTTCGATATTTCGACAATAAATTTATGATATTTTTATAGATTAAAAGCATATGCAATGAATATCAATTGGATATTTTTTCTGTGTATATCTTATAAAAAAAATATGTTGAAAATGAGTTGTAGTGTGAAAACTTAAGCAAACTAAACGATTGCAGGTTTTTAATACTTTATATCGTTTGCTTAAAGTTGATCATAATTGGCAACTGTAGAGTCCAGCTGTCATAAGAGCAATCGATTCATTTGAAAAATGTCTTACTCATTTTTTTCTGTCAGTGTAGGGATGCTTTTACTGTTGCTGCACATTAGAAGCTGCTATTGAAATGGGTCGAAGGCCGTGACGGTGGTCGGGTTTGTGGGCTTTGGGTTTTGAGCTTGGAGCTTGGAGTCTGTGGGCTGACCGCATGAATTATTCAGAAATTCCAAATGAAATTTTTGCGTGTGCGCCCATAGAAAACGAAGTTGGATCAACGATAACTCTGAATCATTTTGCTTTTTTTTTTCTATTTTTTGTGCCGGCAGCATTCACATCAGATTATTTCAAATGCGCATTAAAGTGCAATCGGCATTGTAGCTGCATAATTTAAATGAAATCCGGGTTTGGGTCAAGATCTAAGTAAAGTGCTTGAAAACAATCAGTACAATTTTCCCTTATGATAGATATATAGAATTCTAAGCCTTAAGTATTTAAATTAGATTTCTGCAGTTACGCTTTATTTATGTGAATTTTTGTTTCTTGTTTGGATACGATTTGTAGCATAACCGTTTGTTTCTAAACTATATGTTTCTAAGCTATATGTTATTGTGAACCAATCAAGATTTAATTTAAAATCAAAAGATTTGTTATCATAAAAACAGATAGAAATGTGGCAAGTTCGACTCGGCTGTTGATGCTGATCAAGAATATATATAAGTTTGATCTTAAGATTTCTTTACTATTCAAAAGATCAGATCAAAGGATCAGATTCGTTATCCGAGTCTCAATGAAGGTTAACATTAGAAACTGGGAATAACCACTAATAAAAATATTTATTTATTTAGAAATGAAAGAAGGGAACTATAACTCAAAGCAAATACTGTATTTGTAGCTGACTTTGAACGAACGACAAAGTCGCCTTCAATGATTTCAAGTTATCTTACTTAATGCGACTATTTTCTATGAATAATAAAAGCTAAGAGCAACTTTGTCACTGGCAGCGCAGTCGCTGACTCTGATTACAGATAAATCTAAACACAATGCTCCTAAGTCACTTCTCGAGCAGCAGCATACAAATTCGCATTTGCATACGCTTTCGAAATGTGCGCCCAACTAACACCCGAAATTACAGCTCAGCTGGAGGCAGAGCCGATCCTGGACAATACGCAGCTGCTGGCGTTCCAGGTGCGCAGTCGAGACATTGACTGGAAGCGTTATGTGCGTCCTTTGGACACCGGAGTGCGTGGTGATGCCGTCTATCTGGACAGGCAGTCGGATTTTGTGAGTGGCCATCGGCGTTCGCTCAGTGATGACAATCGACGGGAGCTGCTTGTCTGTCATGATATGATGGGTAACTATTTGGCGGATCGGTGAGTGAACCTTGTACTGCATAGGGTTGCCATTGTACAAAATTATAATATTATATCCATTTAAGCACAGACACTTTCACGGCTCGGAGAAATTCGATGACTATCGATTTGTGCACTGGTCAGCCGTAGATTACTTTTGCTACTTCAGTCATCAGTATGTCACCATTCCGCCCAGCGGCTGGCTGAATGCCGCTCATCGACATGGCGTACCCGTTTTGGGCACTTACATTGTCGAGGGCACCAAAGGCAGTCGTCTGCTGCACGAGATCCTTGCCAGCGTTGACAGCGTGCAACGTATTGTTGCCGCCCTGACGCGACTCTGTTTGCACTTTGTCTTCGAGGGCTGGCTGGTCAATGTGGAGTGTCCTGTGCGTGCCGAGTGCATGCCCAATCTCTAGTAAGTAAAATAATTTATATAATATAGTTTGTCCTAACTGGAAATTGGCAATCAATGCAGAGCCAAAACCATGAGAGCCAGAGCGCTGTCATTAGCACAGTAGTTGCATCTTATGCCGAACATGTGCAACAAGAAGGGATTCTGGAAAATTGTGTCGGTCCGATCAGCTTCAAACTCATTTTCAAAGATCTATATAACAATTCATTAATGACTGCATACCAATTTACCAGAAAATTCAACACTCTGTGTTTTCAAGGTTTATACGCGAGCACTTCGTTTTTGAGAGATTTTCAATTTTTAGAAAATTCAGCGGAAAAGTCGGAAAATGGTCGGAAAACAACTTAAATGCTTTAAAGCCAATCGGGCTCAAATTCGTTTTAAAAAAAACTATTTGTCAATTCAACAATGACTGCATACTCGTAACAATTTTTCGAAATATTAAACTCTGGGCCAAAGTTAAATTTAAGCGAAAACTAAGTTCTTGAAAAACTTCCTTGTTTCCTTGCCAACTACTTGTCTTGTCTTTCTTCCCATTAGCTACTTTGTGGAGCAGCTGCGTCTGGCCACCGAGAAGCAAGTGCCTCATGGACGCGTCTTTTGGTACGACAGCGTCATCGAGAACGGAGAGCTATCTTGGCAGAATGAGCTTAATAAGCGCAACATACAATTCTTTCGGTCCAGCCATGGCACGTTGATCAACTACAACTGGAACGATAACAGTTTGGCGGCTAGCGAAGCATCCGTGCGGCAGGAGAGCGCCACACCGCATCGCGTATTTCTGGGAATCGATGTGTTTGGGCGCGGACAGATTGCACGTTTTCAGAGCGCTCAGACGCTGGCCAGAATTGCCGAGCGCGGTTTCTCGACTGGCATTTTTGCGCCCGCCTGGTGCTTCGAGACACTACAACAATTTGGCTACAATATACGCAGTACCCAAGGTGACGAGGCCCTCAACGCTGCCTTCCTGGCAAGAAACGAACGCTGGTGGGCACGCCTGTGGCAATGGCTGGGCACGCATCCATATCGTTCAATGCCCTTCTATACGGACTTCTGCGTAGGATCCGGACGTGTCAGTTTCGAGTGTGGCACACGTGAGCCAGCCGCCCGACCCTTCTTCAATTTGGCGCGTCAGGCACTGCAGCCATCGGTGCCGTTGGGCAACAATGCGGAGCATAGCTTTGATACCGCCTTCGCCGGCGGCTGTGCCCTGCGCATTGTCAACTATGAACGTGCATTCCGGCTGTTCCTTACCGACTTCGAGCTATCACTGGGCGTGCTGCTTTTGGGCTATGCTTACAAAGTCAACAATGATGACGAGGAACACACGCTAGATGTGGTCTTACGATTTAGCGCGCACAGGCAACCCATGCAGGATATTTATGTTTTTTGTGGCGCCTACAGTGAACACATTCTAACAAAGGGTCTTTGCTACATCTCGCCACTGCGCGGTGCACTGCCCTCCAACCTAGGCCACGACCAGCTGCCACTGGAGCATGGCGCTCTGGGAGAGAGCTGGCGTTTGCGCTACTATCTTGTCCGCTTCGATGGACCCGTTAAGCTGCAGGACATCGGCTTAAAGTGTCGACGTCCGCCATTGTCCACATCAGATGCGCACTTTGGTGCCATCTATGTTCAAAATCTGCAGCTAAAGGATTGGCAGGCAACACGCGCGCCTGGCAAGGCTGACATTGCGGTATACAATAGCCAACTTTGGACTGACCACACACCAATGGCAACGGCAAAATCAACATCAACATCAAACTCTTGAACAAAATGCATTTAACGAGCAACCATAGTTTCTTGCTTTTTTTGCTCCTGTCCCAGTTCCAGTCTCATTCTTACGTATCTATCTCTTTTTTCTACACAGTAAAAAATAAAGTTTTTAAGTCGAAACCATTATGGTTTTGACTTTTAGCTTTTAATGAGTTAAATTCAAATTTCATTCCAAAATAGTTAATTTTGTAAGCCATTGGAGTTGATTTAAAACCTAGTTGAAATTGAATTAAAAAAATATTACACTAATAGTTATGATTTTTAAAACCAAACCAAATTGTAGTAGAAAATTATTTTTCTTTTATTTCATTTATTTTTGGTTTTAAAATCTAGATTGCTCTAGTTCTAGAGTGTTAACTTGTGAAAGCCCTGGGTTCGAGTCTCATACCTGATGACATATAAAATGATCCTTGAAATGCTTAGTTTTAATTCTTTTTATACTCTGTTTTCCAAAATGGAAAAAAAGAGTATATTGGGCTTGTAAAATGTCCGTCTATCCGTCTGTCTGTCTGTCCGTCTGTCGGTATGAACGCAGGTTTTTTCCACAGTTTTGAAGCTAGAGCAACCAAACTTGGAATACATGTTGGTATATACCATAGGCAGACAAAGTGTCAAGATCTCCCCCCACCCCCACCCCTTCCCCACAAACCGCAAAAACCTATATCTTCCACAGTTTTACAGCTAGAGTAACCAAATTTGACATAAAGACTACTGACCACATCCTTGATCGACCTGCCAAAAAAAAATATGCCACGCACACTACCGCCCCCGCAAATGAGCTAAAGATGTATCTCCTACACCCTTATAGCTAGAAACCCCAAATTTTGCAGTATGTCTCCATTTGAACTCTTCGATAGACTAGAGAAAAAAAATTTTGTCACGCCCACCCCCGCCCCAGTAAACAAGCGATCATTTTGACAAGTACACGTCTCGCTCTGCTTTGGGCGTTTGCAGCGTTCTGCACTTAGTAGAAAGAATTTTATAGTTCGTAGCATATATATATAAGTAGTCTCTAAAAGAATTTTATTTAATATACGTACAGAAAACAGAGTATATCGCAGTCGGGCTTACCCGACGTTCTTACTTGTTTCTATTGGTGTTGTAATATTTACATTCCAAAACGGTTTTAAAATTTAACTATTTTTTTTACTGTGTACCCTGCGCAATTGGTAACTCGTCATCATTTATCAAGAACCGACCTTCACCCGGCGCTGCAATTTTCGTTGTTTTTCTGTGTCCGGTTCTTTGGTTACGCACATAGTGCATATGTGTGTGCAACATTGACGCCCTTTGTGTGCTACAAGAAACTGTTTCTGTTCATATCAATGCTTGGCCAAACGTCAGACTGGACACTTGACCATCAGTCAACTTCACTTGCAGCAGTTAGTGTGGCACGTGTGTGTGGCATGAACATATATACTACATATGACGCTATGGTTTTTCGGCTGCACACTTTAAATTTGTTTTTCCTCAAAAACTTGCAACAATTGTCTGCCAGTAGCAGTTTTTCATCTTCAGCTCTTCTTTCACATCATTTTGAAAAACATATTCAATTCTACTTAAACTGTAATTTACAGCCGTTGTTTCTCAGCCAGCTCTCAGTTGCATTCAACTTTAATGTGTGTGCGTGTATGCTGTTGATGCTACCACAGTGCGAAATGCGCGAATGTGGTTCCTGGCAGAATGCCTTTTTATACCCATTAAAAATGGTTAAAAGGGACTGAAAATGAAAATGAAAGGGACTGAAGTAAAAGTACTGAAAATCAGTGGCGGTTCTAGGAATCGACTTTGGGGTGGAGGGGGGGTCCATTGTTTCCAAAATTGCTTCGGTGTGCCGAAGGTATATATTTATATCCTCCTTTATATTTAATTTTAAGCACATTGTTCCTATGATAGCTATAAGATATAGTCGTCCGATTTTGATGAAATTTGGTCAGCATGTATAAAATGTATGTATATTTTTTGTATGGGATGATCTCAGAAAAATGTTGTATAAAAAGGAGGACAGAGTATCTAAAGTAGTCGTTTTTAGCAATTTTCAAAAAATCATAAGAAATATAAGAAAAGTTCTTTTTGTAAAAAAAAATTTTCCAGTCACTATAAGAATTGCTTGGAGTAAAGAGGAAAAAATTCAAAAAATGACCCCTTCACAAAAATTCTAAAATTTCAATGGTTACTTAATGGGTTAAGGAAAGTTGTGTATCATTCAAACGGAATTCATACGACATTTCGATTAATGCCAAAATGTACATGAAGTACGTTCAAGTAATGAGTAAATTTTCCTTATACTTTTGGCAAAATACTTATTACTACCATTGTAATCACCATCAAATGCACAAATTTCATTCCAATCAGAGAACAAACATCAAAGTTATTGAAGAATCTATATACCCCCGCTGCTTGCTTGCGTTGCCGCTGAACTGCTTGAACTACAAGCAATGCACTGCTTGTTCAATGCACTTGTATGCGTATTTGAATACAAAATTGTTGCAGGGAATCTCGTAGTCGGGCACACTCGACTATACCATTCTCACTTGTTCATACTGAGATTCTGAAATTTACATATTGCATTATCTGTGTTGTTGAGTGTAAGTTTTTTTGCCTACCGTTTTGCTGTGCCAACTCAACTGCCACTGGGAACTGACAGTTGAATGCAGCTCGCCGCAGTTGACATCATTTCATCATGGTTGCATGACAGCATCAAGAGCAAATCTGATTTTCACTCATCTGATTCCAACATCCAAACAAGAGCTGTGTCAATATAACCAAGTCCGTTCGCTTATTTACTTAACAGATTTAAAGATGATAAGTACTACTTGAAAATTCGATTGTTTGTCTTTCCTTATGGATGAACATACGCAAAAAGAAATAAAAACATTTGATTTTGGGTTGCCGAAAATAAATACCCTTTTGAAATTCTATGAGAACTATAAGACTAACAATCCGAATTTGACTAAAGTTTCTCCTCACTGGCGATGGCGATTGGAAATAAACGCAGGGCCCAAACCATAAGAGCTAGAAGACTGACATTTTCACAGTATCTTAGTAATATGCCGAAAGTGAGCCCTAGCCCCGGAGGTTGGAAAATTCGCGGAAACCTTTGTATGAAACTTTTTTGTTTATCACCCGATCAGCTTCAAACTCATTTTCAAAGATTTTTATGAAAATACATTAAAAACAAGTAAGAACGTCGGGCTCACCCAACTGCGATATACTCTGTTTACTGTACGTATATTAAATTAAATTCTTTTAAAGACTACTTATATATATATGCTACGAACTATACAATTTTTTCTACTAAGTGCAGAGCGCTGCAAACGCCCAAAGCAGAGCGAGACGCGCACTTGTCAAAATGATCGCTTGTTTACTGGGGCGGGGGTGGGCGTGGCAAAATTTTTTTACTCCAATCTATCGAAAAGTTCATATAGAGTCATACTGCAAAATTTGAGGTTTCTAGCTATAAGGGTGTAGGAGATACAGGTTTAGCTCATTTGCGGGGGCGGTAGTGTGCGTGGCATATATTTTTTTGGCAGGTCGGTCAAGGATGTGGTCAGTAATCTATGGTATATACCAACATGTATACCAAGTTTGGTTGCTCTAGCTTCAAAACTGTGGAAAAAACCTGCGTTCATACAGACGGACAGACGGACAGACAGACGGACGGACGGACATTTCACAAACCCAATATACTCTTTTTTTCCATTTTGGAAAACAGAGTATAACTACATACAAATTTGCCGTGAAATTCACCTCTCTGGGTGGAAAGTGGGTGGTAAGCAGGGCGAAGTTGAGTTTTTATAAAATGACCAAATTTGCCGGAAAAACTTTCTTTAGCTCTACATAACAAAACATTAAAAAAGTGATTTAATCCAGAAAGCTATTGAAATAACTATAACAAAATGTTTACTGGGATGTTTTGTGTATAGTTTTAGTCTGTGCCGGGAATCAATTATCTAGTCAAGGACTCTTAGCTTAATGACGCTTATATGCTTTCCAAGCAACTTAAATTGAAATACATAGAATTTCTTATAAATGTATATATGCAATATATAAGCAACTGCGTACTTAATTTTTAAATGTGAACAACTACAAAACATGTGCATGCAAAAGTATGAAAGATAAAAGCTCTATTATATTTATTTTTCTTTGCTGTGACTTTTAATGTAGCACTTTGCCTGTTGTCGCTGTTGACATCATTTTTGCATGCATGTCTGCAGATGAGGCCGAACAAAGCTCTACCTGCCCCTATCCCTGCCCTTACTGCTACACCCACAGTGCATCGAATTTCAGGGTCGACAAATTCTCGCTTTTAAGGTAAAAAATTTTAGTTTGTTCTTTTTCTCGCATATATAATCTGAGTAAATGACAAAGCGTCTTGATCGCATATCTTTCGTCTGCAGCCAAAATGTACCAAAAAAATAACTATCTAAATAACTTTAAAATTAACTTCAAGAAACCTGAGCAAATTCCTTAAAAAAAAACCTAAAAAATTCCTAGTTAATTTAAGAAAAGTGGTAAATATTTGCGAAGAATTGCTTTAATTTTATTATGGTAAATTGCAACTACAGGAATCTCTCTCTTTGTCATTTTTTAACTGTTTCAAGTGTAAGCTTTATTTATAAACATATACATACATCCGCTCTTCAGTTCTTTTGGGTTCTTTACTGGTGATTTTTACGTCTAACATGACATGAAATGACATGAGATGCACCTATCTCCTTTAACGAAAACTACCTATCGTTATTAGATTATCCGACAAAGAGGAGGAGGCAAATATTTCTGAGGCCTAGAGCAGCCAAATAGTGAATTCCGTCCCTGTACTCCCTCATCCACACTGACTACAATTCACAGCCTTATGCCCCTTTTATTTTTTCAGTTTGATTTTGTTATGCATTCTCGGGAAAATTTCGCAGCGTTTTGTCTTTGCTCTGCTCGGTGAACTCAGCCGCATAGCGAGCTGATGCAGAAGCGTAAACGCAGCAAGGGAACACGTCATGGAGGAGATGGAGTAGGTTGCTATGTTGCAATGAATCGAACCCTAAAGGCATGGCAACCAACACCCTGAACAGTAGTGATGTCAAACTATTGATGGCCTATCGATCTATTTTATTTTGGCGATTTTGGGGCAAATTTTCTTCAACGTTGTGATATGTTTTATGTTTTTCGCCTGCCATTTAATGACACTTTCAATAGGAATATATTTAAGAGCTATCTATGCATTAGTTACCTAAGATACTTTCGTTTTTATACAATTTCTTTTTTTTTTCTTTGTTTTAATAATTTTTAAAAAATAATCATGACTGACAGGCAGACGGGCGAACAGCCAAACACAAGAACAGTTCAAAAGCCCCATACACTATTTTTGTCAATATTTAAAAAACTATCAAGAAGTATTGATGATCCCAAAAACACAGCCATCGATACTATATATCAGCGGTGGGCACGAAATTTTGAATCGAGAGCAGTACAACAACATCTACAACAAACACCGATTTTGAAGTCATAAATTAAAGCAAAATGAACACTTTAAGGGTTCTATGCGTCGAGAAGCATCTCGAGCCATCGCTGCATTGTTGTTGTTTGATTTTAAGAAATAAAAAAAAAGTCTACACTAAAAAAAATTATTTCAGACATTATTAAATTTACTTTGAAAATTTTGCCAATAGCAATTAGTAAAAATCATAGCAAATCAAAATCTACTTCGCTTTTTTACTCATTGTAAAAGACGCGGCAGAAGTCATAAATCATAGCAAAACAAGTAAGAATACTCTAGTCGAGTGTGCCCGACTTCAAGACTCCCTGCTCCCAACTTGCACTTCAAGCAGTTCAGCGGCAACACAAGCAAGCAGCGTACAGTGAGACAGGGGAAATAAGTTTAGCACCATTTGGTGCTATTTATCCGATCGTGCTGAAATTTACAAAGATATTGATATTGATTCCGAAAGATATTGATTAAACATACATGTGTACCAAAAATTAAAGCTCTATCTTTAAAATTGTGGCTGTGGGAGTCTTTTGCGATTTGCGGGGGTGCGGGCGGGTGCATCCGAAATTTGAAATAAACTTGATCTGCGTATGGTATACAGGAACCTACATGCCAAGTTTGGTATCTCTAGCTCATATAGTCTTTGAGATCGACGCGTTCATACAGACAGACGGACAGACAGACAGACAGACAGGCAGACGGACATGGCTAGTTCGTCTCGGCTGTTGATCCTGATCAAGAATATATATAGTTTATATAGTCGGAAATGCCTCCTTCTGTCTGTTACACACTTTTGCAGTACTTTATAACTCCCTTTTTCCCATTTTTAATGGGAACAGGGAGTAATGAACACTTTTATGACGGTCCGCGGCGCGCCGAAAATCGTGTGTGTTTGTTGTTGCGTCTTTTTTCGGCTGCACCAAAAAAACAGTTGTTGTTGTATTTGTCGCGACGAAAATCTCGAGCATGCTAATATAACGGTCAGAGCACATATATAGTATATATTGTAGCACCAAAAAACTATCAAAACTATCGCTGGCTTGATATGCATCAGTTCCCAGCACTCGTCATCATTAGCGATATGTGCTTCAACCTGACGCTAGAATGTGCTTTTTGCTGTGTCCAATGAATGACCCGATTGACATTGACTGTCATCTGGATTTATGTTGACAGTGCAATTAGTGAAGACCACCCCAACGCCACCAACGGCATCATCCGTCGAACAGTTCACAATAATGAAGCTCGTGACGCGTTGCATTAAAACGCAGAGGTAAATAAATATTCTATAACCAATCGAGATATAAACGGTGTTAAAGCCCCTATTTTGTATAAGAAAACTTAGTTTTCGACTGATTGTTCCTATGACAGTTATAAGATATTGTGGTCCGATAGCATTTATTCAACCTGTCATAAGCATACGAAAATGCAGTAAAATCGGAGACGTCATTCTTAATGTGTTACATATTTCGAGACAAAATTATAAAACCCTCTGAAAGGTTATAAAAAGCAAATTCACCCCCGCTGAAATATTATTTGACCCAGTTTCTGCTTTTGACTCTGCCAACGGCCCAGCTCTAACCGGGATTTGATTTACTTTTGACATTAACGAGCATTTTGTATGAAATTTACATAAATTTATTGCAACATATAGCAAAATGCAAATTTGATAACTGCCTGAAACAGGTAGCCAGTGGCAAATGAAAATAAATATTATACATAAGTATATGTACATATGTACCTACACAGTAAATAATAAAATTTAAAAGTAAAACCACTGTGTTAAATTCAAATTTCATTCCAAATTAGTTTATTATTAAAAACATTGGAATCGATTTAAAACCTAGCTGATATTCATTTTAAACCAAAATTGGAATGAAAAATATTTCTCTCTCAATTTTAATACATTTTTGTTTAAAAATGAAACCAAAATTGTATTGAATTTACTCTAAATTCAAAAATTAAACCAAAATTGGAAAAGAAAATTATTTTTATTTTATTTTATTTATTTTTGGTTTAAAATCAAATCTAGATTAGCATGGCACAGTCTAGCTCCTGAAACACAAAGCCCTGGGTTCGAGTCCCGTTTCTGAAGACATATGAACATTGTTAGCATAAAAATATGAAATAAAATTGTGTGAGAGAGAAAGTGAGAGTAAGTATTCTCTCTCACTTGCTCGGCTCTCTGTTTTACCCCCTCTCACATTTTTCAATCCTGACTGGTTTAAATTTAAAACGTTGCTGGCATTGTAATGTATTCAATCCAAAACAGTTTTAAATTTAAGCTATTATTTTTTACTGTGTATGTGTGCACCCAGTGGCCATTTTAACATTATATGCAATTTCTGTCTGTGGCAGATGCTGTCCAAAATATAATCAGAAAATAAGTAAGTATTTGTATTATAGAAAGCCTCGAATCCCTGATAATGCTGCCACTTGAAATGTGAATTAAATACTCGATTTAAGTGCTCTTGTGCATTAGAAATGTGTTTTGCATTAAAGAAATAAATAATAAATAAAAAATAATTTATATTAAAAATATTAAAGCTATTTTTGATACGACTAACTAACTAACTGGCACCAAAAAATTAATGAAAATTATTAAACATGACAGATTACAGCACAAAAACAGACCAAGGCAATAAGTAAAGAAATATTTGAATCAATGAATTCAACAATAAGCAACTTATTAATTAAACGCAGAGAACACTGCAAAAGAACATTCATTTTCACATCAAAAACTTTTCTAATAAGCTGACAGTTTGCTGAGCAGCAATTGTAAAACTTTTCTTACTTAAGTACTAAGTATGTATATAAGTCAACATAAATAATAATAACGCTACCCATAAATGTCAGAAAATGTGAATAGTTGTGCGCCGGAAACTCAATTTGTTGCACAGACCATAAGCTGCAACATTAATTGCCCGCTAGTTGACCCAAGTGAAAGGAAACTGCATCTGCGAGAAAGTTAACTCCCTCTTGTCAGGCAGAGGGTGGGAGAAAGCTGTTCTGTTTGCCCACCACTTAACTGATTTTGTGTGGATGCCTTTGGCGCACAGTGGGTGCCTCAGACGCTTTTCCTTGCAAACTGAAACAAAATATTTATTCAAAAAAACTGTTGTACATTGTGAATAGTTGAGGGAAACTGCTTCTAACAGGCTATAAACTGTAAGTTTGAAGAGTTTGTTTTCAAAATGTAACTGCAGGTATTCCCAATTCGAATAAAGCAACAAATTTTGCTAAGAGCGAGTCGACTTGATATCTTAAAACTAATTTAATATTTACAGGCCGAGAACTTTTCATTCCGAATCGTTTTCGATATTGTATTCCTCCATTTGCATAATATAACAATTCCCTGTCTCCAAAACAAAACTTTTTAAAGTGAATTATGCATCGATATTCGTAATTCAAATCAGCTAATATTTCCGGCACCGAATGTTTTGTTCGGAATCGGAAATGGGAACAGCCTTGATATTCTTGCATACAATTTTTTTCAAATATAAACTTAATTTGGGGTCTTTTGTTTCTATGGAGGCTAAAGTTATAGTCACCCGATTTTGATTAAATTTGACCAATAAATGCAATTGCTCAGATTAATAAAGATATCTGTCTAAACAATTTCATAATTTTTAAGCAGATTGTTCCTGTGCTCAAAATGCGATTATTAAAAATTGAAAATATGTGTTCAATTGGTATATCTCGAGCAACTCATTTTTAACCGATTGTTCCTATGACAACGATATAATATAGTAGCTCGATTTTATAGAAATTTAGTCAAAATGCATTGGTTTTATAATCATCTGTGCAAAGGATCAAAAACATAGTTTTCAATCTAAATTATGCGTGTCAAGTATCAATAAGATAGTTAGAAATCTGATTCATCTAACTAACGCATTTGAAACATTTTTGAAACGATTTTAGGACAATGACCCCACAGTGCACCCTTTATTCTAATTGTAATTTCATTTAATTCGTCCAAACCCTGAGGCGTACTCCGCAGTGTAACTGTGTAATTAAATTTAAAGAAATCGAGTGCATTAAACACACGAAATGCAAATTGTGCAATTTTCAATCTCCGTTCAAGTTGTGGTTGGGTGTTAAACTGGCTTGCGGCAAATGTGGCTTTTATTCTTTGCTGCCAGCGGGGCATCATTATGACGCGCTAATGAGTTTTGAGTACGTCCGCTTTGCATTGTGTGTGCTTTTTTTTTTGTTATTTCACATCAATTAAAGGATAGTTTTGGAGGCCATCGCTTAAATTGTTTAAACAGCAGCAACAGTCAGCAAAATCAACAATTTGTGTGCATTTTGCGGTTTGCGGCATCGCAAGAACCTATTTAACTATAAAGCATTATGCAGAAACCGCTTTTGTGTTAAAGTCTACCTTAATTTTAAACATTTAATTTTATCCAAGCAGAAATAAATGCAATCGAAGTACGCGTATCGCGTATCATGTGATATATCACAACAATGTCACAATACAATATATTTATTACAACAAACATTTTCAAAATAACGCATTAGCTTTCATAAATCTCTCTTACTTTGATAACATATGAAATATACATGAAACAATCAATTAGTTTGAATATCGATTTTACAAAAATTACAATCAAAGCTGTTTCGATTAATCGTTGAAAATAAATCAAGTAATTAATCGTATAGCGTAAATCGATAGCTCGTTTTTATGAAAAACGTTGATGATCTAAAAAACTGAACAACAAAAATTGTAAAAAGTAAAAGACTTTCTAAAATAATATGTGGGAAAAAAAGAAGTATTTTTTAATGTGCAAAAATATTACACGTAACATTTAATTGTTTAAAATACAAAAAAAAAAATACCAGAAAAATCAATAAATACCAAAAAAAAAATAGCTCATTTGAGTTTCATTATGTATTTGGTATTTTCTGATTTTTTTAAAATTATTTTTGTATTCAATTAACGATTTTCAATATAATCGACAAATTTTCTATGTACAAAATATTTAAAACTGTGCATAAAAAAACTGCGTTCATACAGACGGACGGACAGGCGGACGGACGGACATTTCACAAACCCAATATACTCTTTTTTTTTTTAATTATAAAAGAAAAGGGTATAAAAAGTAAAGTCTTTTATTAGACTATCGCTTTTAATTCTCAAATAGTTAAAGCAAACACTGGGTGTAGTACCCGACTGAATCCAATGTGTAGGCAATGTTTTTCTTATATCTTTTTTATTTTATACATCTTTTTTCTTATTTTCATTACTTCTTTCTTTGTTTAAAAGCGCGTTCTTTGCCATTTCCGAATGTGGCAAATTGTAATTCGCTTGTAATTTTCAAATAGTTAAAGCACACACTGGGTGTAGTACCCGACTGAATCCAATGTGTAGGCAATGTTTTTCTTATTTCTTTTTTATTTTACACATCTTTTTTCTTATTTTCATTACTTCTTTCTTTGTTTAATAGCGCGTTCTTTGCCATTTCCGAATGTGGCAAATTGTTATTCGCTTGTAATTCTCAAATAGTTAAAGCACACATAAGAAGGCAATCGTAGAATACAATCGTTCAAGATAATATCCACAGTTGTGGATGACTGCCTGGGAAAAGAACATCTCATTCCAGCCAGAAACCAATCCAAAAGAATGATTAGCCTTAGAAAAATTGATCTGGCGAATCGTCATGCCTTATCTAACAGGACACTGTACTGCAGTTTAAAACATCACTTAAGAAATTGAACAAAAAAGCTTTAAACTATTATGAGTTATCTCTGCTATCTTACAGGCTGTTGAGGAGAACAACAAATAGAGCATCGGAAGTGGTATTTTCTTAACCCATAATTTGAATTCGGCGCGTGTCCTTTTTTGGCGGCTCCTAAATCGCTGGGGCTGTTTTCGGGTCTCGCGGCTCCTCATAACTTATCCACTTGGCAAGCAAGCAAACAAACAACAACCACAACAGCAGCCATCGTCATTTCGCTAGACATCATACCCTGTAACCATGAAATTGATATTTGGGGTATACCTTACAAAAGCAAAAGAAAACATCTCCGAATTTAAAGTAGGTATGAATTTTATTTTCTTATGTCGACTTTGAACTTTCGAAAAGATAAAAATTAAAATAAATTGTAGATTAAAAATCAAAAATATCATTTCATTTTTAATGTTATATAATTTTCAAATCAATAATTCACAGATGGTGCTTACATTGAAAAATGTATGCAATGTTTGCTGCAAGGATTAGGAAAAAAACCCATACAAAATAAGCCCAAGAATTAAAGATAATAAAAGTGCAACAAGTTGGTATAAATTAAAATGCAAAAAAAAGTTAGCTGTTAGTTAGAAAGCACCGTTTTTTCACCCGAAAATTGTTGTTCTTTTATTGAAACATAAAGTACACATGATAGCGTTATGTATCGCGAAAGCGACTTTCAATCAGCAGCAAATGAAACATTTAAACTTTAAAATACAAAAATGCTTTAAGTGTTTTATATCTTTTTGGGAACTTTGCCAACTGTGAAAATGTTAAATGATATCTTATACTTATAGAGCATTTGCTCGACAAGCACTCTCTACTCAAGTACTCTAACTTGTTTGTTTTGTGTGTTACATTGAGGCGAAAGTGATTTGTGAAGGATTTCTCATGAACAAAACTAATTTTTCTTGTTTGCCATCGTCGTTTTCATCGCCACCAACGCTAAGCATTCATTATTTTTGGTGTGACGGATATCCGTCATGACTTGGCTCGTCTCCTCTTCATTTCTTGGGCTTAAGGTAAGGACACGCTTGGACCTTCAGACAGCTTTCAGGCGCCCAAATGTGTCCAAGCGATATATTTTGATGGGCAATTCCTGGGGGGTTCTGTTGCCAATCAGTAAGGCAAATACGAATCACAACACAATTCACACACCCATCCACCCACACATACACACACAATACACCAGCCAAGTGTTGCCCAAAATGTGGCATGCAACAGGCGAGGCCTGTTGGCTTGTTCTTAAAAAACACTTTATATGCGCAATAAATCGCAAATCGTATTTTGATTGCTACTAAAATATCAGCTGTAGCAAGGAAGCCCTTTGCTCTCAGTACACTTGATTTGTTTGACAGCTTTCCATTTACCCATAAACATTGTTATCAAAATGACGTCCTCATAACTCAAATACAAACATGGGAATTGTCCTTGCCAAGGCTGTAGGAAGGCTGCCTAAATCAAATATGGTAAAATGGTAAATCATCAAGGGCAAATAGATTCATCGATTTTATTCGTTAAACTGCGTTTATGTTCAATAGAAGAATAATTTAGGATGCCAAATATAAGGTTCGCTCGCCTGGCCACATATGTACGTAGAAGCTTTGGAAAAGCAATAAGTTCTGAATATATTAAACTTCGATACCTAACACTTAGTCAAATAACATCACAACATTTAATTAAAACAGGAAAGAAATGTTATCTTCAGCGTGCCGAAGACATATACCTTTACAGAAAAGATTCGCATAAGAAAACTTATTTTTCAACCGATCGTTCCTATGGCAGCTATAAGATATAGTGGTCCGATTTTGTTAAAATTTTGTCAACATATGTGGATAGCGTTTAAACTAAGACAAAGTGAGTTTGGTCGGGTTATTTTGAAAAACGAAAAAGTTATAAGATATAGTGGTACGATTTCGATGAAAAATTGTCAACATGTGTGAAAACTGCTTAAATTTAGACATAGTGAGTACGGTTGAGTTATGTTTAAAAATGAAAAAAGTTTTTCATACAAAAACTTATTTTTCAATCGTGGTCGGATCTGGCCGATTCTGACATATGAATCTGTGCCAAGTTTCATCACGATATCTCTAGCTATCGCTAGCCTAGCTTTAATCGCTTGTCCGCGATTTTTAACTTGAAGAGTTTACTCTAAAAATCGCAGTAACACGTTAGAAAATATAAATGGAAAAGACAAAATATCTTATTATATATAATCGATTATGGACTCGTTTAAAAGTACATGTTTTCAACTCTTAGGACAAAAAAAAAAAAATTATGGTTCATTTCGATATGAATCACGATAGGTTTTATAAAAAAATTGTCTGTTGTACGATGAAATTTTGGCATTAGGTCATAACGCTCTAAGTCTTTAGGCCCAAATCACAGTACATTCAACATTATCCTAAAAAGATCCTTAATAAAAAAAAACCAAATATGTTATAAGGCCCAAACTCAACATGATATCGCCTGTTAATTCCAATCGATAAAATAGTGCATTTGTGAATAAACACTTGCCTTAAAGTTATTTGAAACTCAGCAACAAAGCTGACCTTGATTAAAAGTTAAGAATTTAAGATGCTTCTCCTGTAATTTTAAAGACTTTTCATAATGATTAAGTTTTTAATTTCCTTTGATCGCTAGCAAGTCCTCGCCTTGAGTACACCCGTTTCATAGCAAGGCTTTCATATCCTTTAACTGAAACGCTGCTGCCTGACAGTCGTACAGTTTGAGCGGCACTTTGACGTCAGTGGCAATTGTTTGCCGTTGTTTTTGTTGCTGTTGTTGCCGTTTGGCTTCTTGTTGTTGTCATAAAAAGGAAATCAGCCAAGCTTGCCAGCGCGAAATTTTACGCTGTCAGCAACGTGGACGCCATTCGTTTATTTTGCTGTCTGCCTGTCTGGCATACTTTGATGCCAAACGACTTAAACAAACATAAAGTGGCAAACAAGCTATACGCATGCACACACACACACACACACACACACACACACACACACACACGCACACACGCACACATACACACACTTACTTAGACAAAGTTGTATGTAAGAGCACAGGGTCGGATTGGGAAAGTTAAAGAAACAGAGTAGCTTATATTATTGAAATTCGTTTCAAAATTCAACTACCTTTTGAGTTAGGCACTTTCATTTATTTTATACAAAAACTAATTTTTTAATCAATCGATCTTATAACCGCTATTAGATTCAGTAATTAGATTTTGATTTAATTTGGCTAACTTTTAAGGAGCATAATGAAGCCTTAAACTGCCTAATTTAATTGAGATATCTTGGACACAAACCATTTTTCTATTGACTGTTTCTCTGAGTGCTTTAAAACGTATTTGTCCAATGGTTTTTAAGTAAATGTCATTCTAATTTTCAAACATTCAAAATGAATCGGAATAAAAGAAAAGACGCGATAATAGGAACTTGTGTATTTCAAATTGTAAACAGTATCAAAACACGAAACAAATCATGAAGTAATTTCAAAAACGACCTAAAAACTTTTTGGTTCCATAAAGCAATAGGTACCTATAGTTGAATTGCACAGATCGGACCACAATAACATATAGCTGCCATAGGAAAGATCGGTTGAAAATAAGTTTTTGTATGAAAATCTTTTCTGTTTTTCAAAATAACTGCATTTAAGTTAGAGGGCGTTCTACATATGTTGACAAAATTTTATCAAAATCGGACTGCTATATCTTATAGCTGCCGATCGGTTTGATATCAGTTTTTGTATGAAAAACTTTTTTGTTTTCCAAAATAACTCGACCAAACTCACTACATCCTAATTTAAGCACTACCCACATAAGTTGACAAAATTTCATCGAAATCAGACTTCTATATCTTATAGCTACCATAGGACAAATTTTTTGAAAAATAAGATTTCCTATGCAAAACTTTTCTGCAAGGATATTTATCTTCGGCACGCCGAAGATAACATTTCTTTATTGATTTTTTTGACAATCATTCGACTTTTTTGGGTGTATTATGAACTAATTCTATCCAGCAGATCTCTTAAGATTCTGTATAATTTTTATGTAATGAAAAAGAGTCAGTTGTCCTGTGTGCAACTCCGCTCCTGCAACCGCACACACATATAAATAGTTGATTATACATAATGTGTTTGTTGTTGTTTACGAGCTACGCACTTTTCTATAATTGAAAACAAAAATGTTGGTTGGTATATTTGTTGTTTTTGATGTTTTTGCCTGGGCACCATGGTCCCAAAACCGATTAATATTTTTGAATAGACTTTTTTTTAAATATATATATTTGGGTGTTAGTTTGGAAATCAATTGTCAATGTTTCTACTGTATATTACATTCATTAAATGTTAATACATTTATTTGCTATTGGCGCTTATGGCGGAAATAATGAATAACAAATTTAATAATTTAAAAAAGTTTTATTAAATTAAATATGCTTTCTCACAACATTTCTGTTGAGTATACGCGTAATATAGCAAGTATTTCTCTCTGAACGATTCAGACATGAAAACCGATTGCATTTGAAGAAAGCATCTGTACTTCATTTGCGCAGTATGGTTTTAAAGCTTCTGTTCGATCTGAATGTATGCGAAGACTGAACAACATTCAACTATGAATCAAAATTGTTCGAATTTCTGACAAGAAACATCGATTTTCCGACCATAGTGCTCTAACACTAAAAGTGATGCGAGCGCCTAAAAGATGCCATAAATAAGCGCTTTAAGCAGTCATAGCTGCCTGACTGACTGTCGTGCCTGTCTGTATGTCAATGTGTCTGTTTGTTGGTCTGTGTATATGTGGAGATCGCAGTCATTGTCTGCTTATGCTCATAAGTTTTTAACTTGGCCGTGTCTATGTCCATGTCAACGATTCGAATTGTTATTCATTGTAGCCGGCATATGCAAAGCAAAAGTCGCATAAATCAAATTGGCCTGGCCAGGATGGGAAACTGGCAAAGCGACAAAAACTTGACACTGACTAACTGTTGGAATTACCGATGACGATGCCGATGCCGTTGCCAAGTCCTGTTTATGCCATGGCAAGGTCAGTTGACAGGCATAGCAGACCTAGCCCTGAATGCCACGCAAATTGGTCAAGGTCTGCTGAGCTCCAATAAGGTCGGCTTAGATCCGATGAGCTCTGTTGTTTGGTGTCTGATATAAGTCGCCAACTTTTATTTTGTGCCTGCCAACAACAAAAGCTTTAGGCACAGGACGCATCACCCCAGCCAGATGAAGAACCGGAAACAGTAGCTGTATTTATACTCTGTTTTCCAAAATGGAAAAAAAGAGTATATTGGGTTTGTGAAATGTCCGTCCGTCCGTCTGTCTGTCCGTATGAACGCAGTTTTTTTCTACAGTTTTGAAGCTAGAGCATCCAAACTTGGCATACATGTTGGTATATACCATAGTCAGACAAATTGTCAAGATCTCCCCCTCACCCCTTCCCCCACAAACCGACAAAAACCTATATCTTCCACAGTTTTACAGCTAGAGTAACCAAATTTGACACAAAGACTACTGACCACATCCTTGACCAACCTGCCAAAAAAATATATGCCACGCACACTACCGCCCCCGCAAATGAGCTAAACCTGAATCTCCTACACCCTTATAGCTAGAAACCCCAAATTTTGCAGTATGACTCTATTTGAACTCTTCGATAGATCGGAGAAAAAAAATTTGACACGGCCACCCCCGCCCCAGTAAACGAGCGATCATTTTGCCAAGCACCCGTCTCGATCTGCTTTGGGCGTTTGCAGCGTTCTGCACTTAGTACAGAAAACAGAGTATATCGCAATCGGGTGAGCCCGACTGCAACGTTATTACTTGTTTTATATTATTAATATTAAAATATTATTGACCAAACCTTAAATTGGGCCAACAATTTGTTAAAATTTATGTGTTGCCCATTAATTAATTAAGCATGGTTAACAAAACAATGTTTAATTGATTTATATTTCATAAATTACTTGTAAAATACCTTTGCTATATTACAATACTTGGAAATATCAGGAAAAAAACAGGTGGCTGGTAGGTGGCTGGTTTGAAGGATACAGGGTATTTGAAAGGAAAAAACGCCGCTTGTTGGCTCGTAGAATAACAATTTTTGGTCAGGCCATTGAGATGGCTAGTAGGTAGCTGGTAGGTGGCTGGTAATATTACATTTATATACTATTTTTTTTATTTTTTATAAAAACGAAAAAAGAGTATATTGGGTTTGTGAAATGTCCGTCCGTCCGTCCGTCTATCACTTTGGACTGGAGCGCAACCTGGCTTGTGTTGCGCAAGAATCAGCGGCGTCTCATCTTTGTCAGCGACCAATGGATTTGAGAAAGGCCCGCTGCATCGGTGAGTTGCCGGTTTGGATACCTGAGCAACCAGAATTCGCAGCGTCCATACTTTTTTCAATTAAAAAATTTCCAATTTTGTTTTATTTTTATTTATTAATTTCTAACTTGTCACGGTTGCTGCCTTTACTGCAGAGATGTAGTAAATGATTCTTTTTGCAAATGAATCTGCGAATCATTTAGGCAATTAATTGTTAAAATCTTATTAATTCAGTTAAACAAATAAAAGAATTGAATTATATTTTAAATGAATTCAGATTATACGTATGAGATTGAATCATACTTATTTTTAATTCACAAAGGATTTAAGATGAATCATTCTTTAGCTTATGATAAAAAAATTGAATTGAAATTAAGAATAATTTCTCAAGAATTAAGTATTTCGGGAATCATTAACAGTTAACAGTGATTGCTAGTCGCGTTTTGCACTTTTCGTGATGCTTAATCACCAGCGTGGACCGCCGTAAACATCAATTGCTAGTCACTCTTCGTTATGCTTCGTCACTAGCGTGGACTTCCACATTTAGTTTAACGAAAGTGCTTTTGAAGTTTAGTTTAAACTTTTTTAACTTAACAAAATTCTGAACTTTATTTTCTTAGTTAATTTCAACAACTTTTTGGCTTACCCTCGCTGTTCTGTCACCAAATGCATTTAACAAAGTCCCACCCACTCCCACTTATGCTGCTGCCTGTAGTCAGTTGTACTTATTGTTGAAACCCTTTTGCCGCTGGCACCCTTCTCGTTTGGTTTTAATTAACTTTCCAAACACATTATCAATATGTGTGTGTGTGTGTCTGTATGTGTCTGTGTGCGTGTGTGAATGGATTTGGTAATTTTCAGTGCATTTTCGTGTCCTTGTTTTGGCTGCTGCACCGTTGTTGTGGTTATTGTCAAAATAAATGGCAAACATCGTTAAATTTGTTGCTAAAATCCAGTGTATTGTAATTAGTTATAACAGACCCACCCGTTTGCATAATTATGTAAATTTATTTCTGTATAAATCAACTAATCCTAAACGGATTTTAAATCAGCAACTAATTTGATTGCATCTATTTCTCACTTGTACATAGGTGTAGATTAAACGTGCAACTGCACAGGGACTTTTTTTGTGGTTTTTGCTATAAAGATAGCGTATTTGAACTTAAATCCGGTTTCTTCAAGTTGACAGTTAGTTATGAATTCGACCCAACCTTTCAGCATGATCACGTGACAATGCCAACGATATCACACATTCAGGCTTGTGCTTAATTCCGAGAGCTTTTCTTTCCGAGTCATTTTCGATTTTATGTTTTAATTTTCGAATGAAATAGGATTGTTCTTCCTTTCTAAAGATAAGTTTTCATATCTTTTTCCACTTTCCCAGAAGCAAAACATTTAAAAACGTCTTTTTTATCGATATTCGAATTTCGAATGTTTGGATTGGAATGAAATTAGTAATATTTTGAACCATAAAAATTACAAAATGAATTGTGCTGTTGAAAAGTCACCAAGTCATGTGTATATTATTTCTTAATTAAAGTATAAAAAACATTATAAATCAAAGCAAACTTTAAGATAAAGACTAAGTCATTATCATTAATCCAGTTGATAGGGCATTCTGCGCTCTGATTGACACCTTACAACAAAATACAAATTTAAATAATAATAAAATTTAGATGTTTTATGTTTTTATTTGATAAGCATTAAGGATAGTGCAATGCTACATTGTAAATGATGTAAAATTCGTGAGTAAATTTAGTGTGTCCTAATGGATGTTTTAATTAAATCTTCTTCTGGACAATTGGCAGTCAAGTGAGTTATAAAAGAAGTGCCCAAAAGGAACCCAAGAGTGTTTCGACTGACAATTGCCCAAGTTTCTTGTTAACTGGCACATCAACATGCATACAAACATCAACATACACACATACACTTAAAAAAAAACTCAAACACACACAAACACATGGACACGGCGAGGAACTACAAAATTTGCAAGGCATGCCAAAAAGGCAAAAAACGCACCAACAATAAAAAAATAAAAAAAATACAACTTGCCTTAAAAGAGAACAAAACTGCACTGAGAGAAAACATTCTTTCAAAAATAAGCGAAATAACTATCAAGATACCGGTGTGGACAAATGTAAGTTGAATTTGGTTTCCTAGAATCGTTTTTTTTTTTTTTTCCAGAGTGTAATATCCTTTAACAAAGCAGCTGCATGGAGACGCACATGGAGTATATTCTCATAGTGTCCAATGCAAGCAACAAAATGAACCCTTCAGACATGAGATGAAACAACAACACCAGCAGCAACCGTAACAACAACAACACGAATTAAATTGCAATGCAAGTGCAGTGGAATTTTGTAAAAGGATGTATGTTTGGGTATGTTTGAGTTTGTGCAATGTCCTTCTGTCGGTTTTGAACACTATTAAAGCAATCTTGGCTTGCATTATTTTAATAAACAAAACTATTACACTGCAACTAGAGTATATAGTAGTCAGAACTTAATGTTCTTAACATACTTCTTAGTTTTCTTTTCAGCGCGTTTGTTAGCGTGTTCTGCGAAAAAGCTCATTCAGTCTGTTGTTTCAACTATCTAACTATAACAGTTGGCTTTTGTGTCTGCTTGTGTGTTGTGTTTGTGGCTTTTGCGTTACACACACGAACAATAACGTCAATACCATCAAGTTGAACATATTTATACAAATGGTTACACCCATACAAAGCATCCCAGCGGGACCTGACTGCACTACAGAAGTACTTTGCAAAACCATTTTTAGATCTTAAGACGGACAGACAGATAGATGAACATTTCACAAACCGAATGTACTCTTTTTATAGTGGCTTTTAAATATATGGGAAAAGAAGAGTATATTCGGTTTGTGAAATTTTTGTCTGTTGTCCGTCCGTCTTAACGGCTCTTCGTATTAACCTCTTCGTAGAGCTGGAGATATCAAATTTAAATTGATGGCCACTTATGATCTTTTTGACCAAAAATATGCTTGCCTACTTCCAACTGCGCAAAGATGGCAAAAAAGAGTATATCAAAGAATACGACTGAAACGTTCTTACTTATTTTTTACATTTTATTTCCAAATTCGGGCTAAAACCAAGATAAATTTAAAAATTTCAGAATTGAAAAAAACTACTTGAATCAAGTTTTGGCTAGAATTTACGAGAAAAATCCGGTTTTTTTTTTGTGTATCTCACTTGAATGAAATCAAGTCTCATTCAGCTTAGACCAACTGGAAACACACTTCAGGATGTCAAGCATTCACACGAAAGCATTAACATTTATATTTATTTATACATCATAAAAGAATTGGCAACAAATATGGTGTCAGCTAAACATTTTATTTTGTGAAAAGCGCACTGCACAACATTATCGATACAAGAACCAACTAACAAACACACACACACACTCACACCCACAACACACAAAACTGAGTGTGTGTGCTTTCGCATGAAACAGAAATCAAGTTCCGAGTCCCAAAAAACTTTAATTGGCTTTGATATTTATACATATGACAACTGAGAGCCGAGACCAACAGCGACATTGTTGGAGGGTCGCTCCTCAGCTCCTCATCTTCACTTTTGCTCACAGCAACACAATTTGAGACACAATTTAATTTCCATTCTCAGCTTCAGTTCCACCCTCATATTTGCACAGAAATCTCAACAGTCTATTGCCAGGCATTGCTCTATGACAGCCGAAGGCTTTTTCACATTTTTTCTTTTCTTATAGAGACAAATCTACAATGTGCATTAAAGAAAATTACCTCACTGACTGACATACAATAAACTCCTATGAGTTTATTTTAATTAAAATATTGACGAAACGTGAGGGAAAAAACATTAAAAAAAATGGGTTAAATTTCAGTTTTTTCGACATATTGGCTATAAGGACACCCAAAACATTGATTTTGGGGTTTACAGTCTTCAAAAAACTTAAAGACGGACTTATTCTGAGAAGCTTTGCCAAAGAAAGTTTACCAAAAAAGTCAACATTAAAAAAGTTAGAGACCGAAGAAAAATGTGCCTTTCTCTTACAATGGGCCACTTTTATGAAAAACTTCAACAAAAAATGTGGTCCGATTTTGATAAAATTTTGTCAACATATGTAGAACACCCTTTAACTTAGATGAGTTTGGTTGAGTTATTTTGAAAAACACAAAAGTTTATTATACAGAATCTTATTTTCAACGATCGTTCCTATGGCAGCTATATGTTGTAGTGCTCCGACTTGGCCAATTCAACTATAGATACTAGCTGCAGAAAGAAGAACCATCTGTGCCAAGTTTCATCAAGATAGCTCTAGAACAAATTCCTGAAAACAAATATAAACAGACAGACAGACGGACAGATGCTGTAATGTACATGTTATTATTTACCAAAGACAGACAAAGTGTTAAGGGCCTCAAAGTTGGTAAGAGTCTTAAGAACGCTTTTTTTCATTTTCTTACGCTTGGTTTTTTAAAATATTATCAAAGCCCCACTAAAAAGATAATTTCAAATGTGGATCACCTGTTAAGAAAAATCATCTTCAAGGACGAGCAATGGTGGTCAAGGTTAAATACTTGACTGGGCAACGCCGGGTCAGACCAGCTAGTACTTATATAAATATTGTAGGATACATTTAGGAGAATGCGCGTGTTGGCATGCAGACTGACTGCAAAGGATTGGAACGAGTAAAGTTTGCCAGTTTCATCAATGACGCACATTTGATTTAAACAGAAAATCTAATTTAAATAGAAAACTTTAATTACAATTTAATTTTGTTTACAGTGTGTGGAGACAGTGTTTTTGTAAAAATTCAGGGGCCATTGATTTCATTTACATATAATAACAACATTTATTGGTAAATTTTCACAAATTTCATTATACCAATTATACCATAAGTACATACATAAGTATTTTCTAGCCAGATCAGCTGCAACATTTTTATACTGTTTTTCAAAAATTAACAAAAATTAATATTTTGGGTTTGAGAAATGTTCGTCTGTCTGTGCGTCCGTCAATAGATAAATCGTAATTTTCAATTTTAGTCTAAGCACAAAAATATTGCTAGATTTGCCGACATAGTGTAATTAGGAAATTCAAATTTTGTTCAACAACTTTTTTGTTTTAAACAGCTTTCCGCAATCTACTTAAAAGAAAAGCCCTATTTAATAGTAAGCATGAGAGATTATCTCAACCCACAAGCTTATGTTTCTGGTTCTGCGTGAACGCATCGTCGCCCAACGCCCCCTAACTGAGGACTCTTGCACCATAGGGTATCCTTTAAGTCCTTACAATCTGATTCACGAACATTTTTATGCGCTGTCAAATTTTTTTCTTGCTTCATTTTATTTTATGTATCTATTTTAATACTCTGTGTATAATTAGTCGATAAATGGGTTCTGCAAATGTGTACTGGCAGAATGAGAGCTTGGATACTTAATATAATCAAATTTGACCAAACTATAAAAAGTATAATTAGAATTTCAATTATTAATCAACACCTTAAGATAATTGTTGCATAAAAGTTAAGTAATTATTCGACTATATGAAAGCCCGATGCCAGTTGCATTAGCTATTTGAAATGTTATCAGTTGCTCTAAAAAAGTATCACAGACACGGTATCCACTCTAAGAAAAAATTTTTAACAAAAAATTCACCATTTTTAATAAAAAAGTAGAAACATTTTCGATGCTAAGTTTTTAATGCTTTTAAATTATTTACATTAAACATTTATCTTAAACGAAATGAAATGGGAATGAATAAAATTCGGCATAGTGAAATTTGATCGAAAAATCTTGAAAAAAATACTTGGTAAATTGTTAAATAAAATAAAACAACATTTTTCAATATCAAAATATTGGAATAGTCTTATTTAGCACATTCTCAACTATTCTAATAGTTTCGATTAGTTTTGTGTTAATCACAAAATGATTTCAGTGTTATTTAGGACTTTACAAAATTTTTATTAACATATGAATACCAAAGAAAATGTACCATTTTGTTAAAAAGACTCCCAATGTACCAAAGACTTGCTAATGTACCCGTTTTGATACACTTGTACCAAGTGTGGCAACCGTGATTACAGAGTATATTTTTAAACATCTTTGGTATTTTGTTGTTGTTATCGGAGTCTGTCACGACCGGTTGCCCTGTTGTTGTGGTTGGAGCTAAAAACTATGCACTTTTAAGTCAAAGCCACAAGCTTTTAGACACACTCCCCTCACCATCGCCACACGAACACCCCTTGGCTATTCACCTAGCCTGCGTCAGAAGTGGCTTTGCCGTTTGAAAGGATGCACTCTCAGTTAGTCCACTGACGGGATCTTTGGATTCAGAGTGCCGCGGGCTGCTTTGGCCTCACTTCTTTGAATTTGTTGTTCTTTTTTTGCTGTTGCTGTTGTCACTGTTTGTATTGTTATGCCAACATTATCCGACCGTTTCTGCACAGCTGCCTCTGAATAGCCACAACGCGATAGTCTTACTGTGGTTGCCTATTGTTGGCCGTGTTTATATAGCTGTTAAGCTGCCAAGTGACACCCCATCACCACCCTCACCAACACTTCACACTACCTCAACCATCTCGCTCCTGTTTCACGCCCTCGCACACAATATACAGAGTCGCGTAGATCCAAACTTATCTGCGATTGCCATGTAAATTAAATAATACGGACAAAAAATTTAAGCACTGAACTGAAATGGCGGGTTTTTTAAACCCAGACCAGTTCTACAGGCAAACGTGTCGATTGAAAAATTGTATAAAATACGTAAATGAATTGGAGCAGCACACGTATCCTTAAAGTTTGACATAAAAACGAATAACCGAAAAGTTTTCCCATTCATCAGCAACAACAAGTGGAAATGCTTAAGTCAAGTGTGCCCGACTATAAGACACCCTGTACCCAGCACTGAAAGCAATAAATACATTATTATACTCATGTCCAGGTAGAAACAGAACACTGCTTGCACGCCAAATTCATATTTATACTCTGTTTTCCAAAATGGAAAAAAAGAGTATATTGGGTTTGTGAAATGTCCGTCTGTCCGTCTGTCCGTCTGTCTGTCCGTCTGTCTGTCCGTATGAACGCAGGTTTTTTCCACAATTTTGAAGCTAGAGCAACCAAACTTGGTATACATGTTGGTATATACCATAGGCAGACAAAGTGTCAAGATCTCCCCCCCACCCCCACCCCTTCCCCCACAAACCGCAAAAACCTATATCTTCCACAGTTTTACAGCTAGAGTAACCAAATTTGACATAAAGACTAGTGACCACACCCTTGACCGACCTGCCAAAAAAAAATATGCCACGCCCACTACCACCCCCGCAAATGAGCTAAACCTGTATCTCCTACACCCTTATAGCTAGAAACCCCAAATTTTGCAGTATGACTCCATTTGAACTCTTCGATAGATTGGAGAAAAAAATTTTTACGTACAGAAAACAGAGTATATCGCAGTCGGGTGAGCCCGACTGCAACGTTCTTACTTGTTTCATAAGCAAATTCTAAAAAATTACAATCTATTCGTTAAAGGACATGTTGTTATACTAAATATTTATAGAAAACAATATAATTTAATGGCATTTTCCTATACAAAAAAACCTCATATTTTCTGAATTATTATTAAAACTAATTTAGTTCAAAAAATTTGCTTGAGAATAATATGTTTCCGAAAAAAAAATATATAAATATCGATAGTGAAAAAAACAGTTTGAAATTTTTCGAAAAAAAAAAATTATCTTAAACTTTTATATTACTTAATACAAATCTTTCTTTTGAGGCCTATATTTATTTTTATGCACACCCACTATAAAGTAATGATATTTAAAAAAATATCATTCATATCAAATTTATCTAGTTAAATGAATTTTTAATTACAAGCCAACTTTTAAATATTCACTTAGAAAATCTAAAGAACAGAATAAGTATCCAGCTTAATTAAAAAAGGCAATAAGTGTTCTCTTTTTTTTGGTAGAATCGACGCTTTTATCCAATTAGTCGGACAGACAGACATGGCTGGATCATATTGTATATAGTAGCGAATCAAAAAATGTTCTATAGAAACAAAAATGTCTACTTGGGAACAGTTCTCAACTATTTTCACAGCTTTAATATAACTTGTATCCATTTTATATGTATTTAGAAGTGGGAGGTATGATAACATGACATTAGAAGCCCACAGCTGGAAAAATAATACCAAGTTTTTGCCCTTGACATTTTAACAATTTGACTTACTGGTTGCAATTTTAGGCGAAAATTTTATTTTTTTTTTTAATTCGAGCACGTATTTTGGTAAGCCCGTGTGAATAATGTTGAATCCTGGCTGGTACATCTCTTTTTGGCCCGTTGGCTACTTAATTAAAGCTGTAAAATTACGTAAACACGAAAGGCAACTGAAAATGGTAAAAGTGATTCAATTAGCGGGCAAACTTGAACGCAGATGTTATTGCTCATACGCCCAGTAGAACACGACAGAACAGAAGAGAACAGGACAGTATACAACGGCATAGAACATAGACAGGACTGAATACAACAGTTGAAGCGTTTGTATTGTAACAGCAGCAGCTGCAGCATCCACCTCGCTGCCAGCCTCAAAAATGTTAATTACAAAACCAAATTATGTTTCAGCATATTTGAAGCGCTTAATGAATTTATAAAATTCTTCCTTGTCGTTGTCGGCTTGCGTTGACGAGCTTGCTTCTCGCAGGACGTGCTGGAGTTGGCCAGAATTGAGTGAAGTGAAACTCTTTACGGGGAGCCGTCGTTAAGTTGCAACGCCCCTGTTCCCTCAACAAGTTGAGCACTCGTTGTACTCGCATGTTGCCTACTTTTCAGGATAATGCATTAATATAGTCTACTTTTGAGGCTGGGCGGTATTGCCATTTCTTTGGCACAAACCCAACATCATTTTTAATAAAATATTTATTTACTTGAACAATGTATTTACTAGACGTGACAAAGTATCAAAGTTTATGCCATCGATTGTTTTTAAAAGTGACAGTCGAAAACATCGATATTATCGATATCAACAACATTTTTATGAACTAAATTAAAATTAACAATATATTGTAAAATACTTATGAAAAAATGTAAACATTTATCAACTGTGTTCTCATTTCCACTTTCGAAACAATTGCACAAAAAAAAGTAATCAACATAGAATAAATAAACTTACTTTTCTTGTTTTTTTGTTTTGTTTATTTGATATATAGCCTACTGTTACTATTTTTAATAACTTATACTATAGTGATTCAATATTTCAACAAAATACATACAGAGGTTGTATAAATATTTAAACCTAGATAATAGGGTGAATACAGTACTGCAAATGTATGTAACAGGCAGAAGGAGGCATATTTCCGACTATATAAAGTATATATATTCTTGATCAGCATCAACAGTCGAGTCGATATAGCCATGTCCGTCTGTCTGTCTTTCTGTCCGTATGAACACACAGATATCGGAGACTACAAAAGTTAGAGACACCAAACTTGGCATGCAGGTTCCTGTACCATACGCAGATCAAGTTTCAAATATCGGATGCAAATCGAAAAGAACTCCCACAAGGCATGTCTTTGATTTTCGGTACACATATATGTTTAATCAATGTTGATTGGTTGCGTAAATTTCATTACGATCGGATAAAAAGCACAACAGTTATGTACGAATCTATTACCCTCGTCTCAGCACGCAGAAACAAACGTTTGAAGGGCACTGGACAAGTTAAGCGCGCTGCTTGCTTGTGTTGCCGCTGAACTGCTTGAAGTGCAAGTTGGGAGCAGGGATTCTCATAGTCGGGCATACTCGACTAGAGCATTCTTACTTGTTTCTTATACGTTCATATCATTTTTAAAGACTCCTAAAAGTATACTTTACTTCATTCGAAATTGAAATTCGGAACAAGCCTATATTTAATTTGAATAAATAACAATAATTTTGTTTATAATAAAAAAATGCATGAAAAGTTAAGCAAATAATATAGATATACTTTAACTGAATTTTTTTTTTTAAAACAAATAATTTCAAGATATTTTCTCATAAAGAACATTTTATCCATTTATAAAGGCTACACGTAGTAAAAATATATGACGTTCTTTAAATTTACGTTACACATTCTGTGACAAAATTAAGAGTATTAAAATGGAAACAGCGACTGCGACAAATTGTTTGAAAAAACAAGATCAAAAACAATATGCGTAAACAAAATTCGCTGCAAAAATAAATTTTTCGCAGAGACGTTCGTTAAAAATGAAAGCGATTATACTATATACTTGGAGCTGTACACACGAATTTCAGTGAAAAATAAAGTATTCATAACAAAAATTGCTAGATAGAAAAATATGTGAAAAACAAGTTCATTAGAAACTCGGTTGTACTTGGAAATGCTGAATGCCTTATTCAATTCTAGCTGCTGCAGCTCAGTTCTCAGAGACACATTCTGATAACGTTATTAAAATACTAGGTAATGTATTGACTGCTACCGTTTTTCTTAGAATTAGTTATACAAGATTTACTATTAAGCTTGCAACATTCGTAGTTATGGTATGCAGCCATCTGTGTTGTATGTGTCGCTTTGTTGAACTTTGTTTGCAGTGTGATGCCCACGGAATGCGCATAAAAAACAGTCAAGAGTCGCACTTGCTTGGCCATTTGGATATAAATCAAAAGCCATGCAACTTTTGCCTCCAGCTGCCTCATCGTTGTGGCCATAAAAATGAGTAGCGTTGCGCCTAAAAGCAGGCAACACAACCAACTGTGGCAAGGCACAAGGCGACAGAGCAAGTGCTATAAATCTAATGATAATTTGATGCGCGACATTTAAGGACGCTTTAGCGTGCAAACGCCAACCCCACTCATTATTCCATCTAGCTAAAGGTCAACAAACTCCGCAACGTTTTTCGCTATTTAAATCCAAACTTAAGCTGCTCTTAAGCCAATTATATTAGACAAATGCGGCAAAGCTGTTGCATGAAGCAGTCTATTAACAGCGTTGTAAGTTCTACTAAAAGATGTCCTTGTTTTTCAATGAGCAACTGAATGCGAAAATGTTTTGCAACTTTTTTTGTAAGCCATTTGCAGTTTTTCTTTTCGCCAGGTGGCGCAAGTTTTACTCAGCGCTATGCATTTTTCATGGCTTCGCTGCCTCTCCACCCCATCAAGCTGCAGTTGCATGCTCATCATGAGGCAATATGAGACGTTTATCTGCCTCGCACGGCTGATTTGGCAAACATTATGCAACTGCAGCAGTTCCTGATAAACGAACCCAATCAGTCCCTGCCTGACAACAGTACAATTCACATGACAATTCCACCTGACAGAGCCACTCAAAGTGGCTCACAAGGCTAACCCGTATAACACACACATTTCAAATATGTATAAGTAGTCATGAAGTTCATGATATTTTTGCACCTTCACAAACATTTGAGAATGTTGCAGTAAACAAAATCTCGACTGCGTCATACTCTGCTCACAGTTTGAGATTCATATGTTCATTCATTGAAAGGAGTTGTCTCCGAGCACATAAATATATACAATAAAGTTTTTCATGCAATAATACGTTTTTCAACAGATAATTCCTATCACAGCAGTAAGATATAGTCGTCCGATTTTGATCAAATCTGGTAAAAGCTTTTCATACAACTCCCTTTTCAACCCATTTCGTCTAGGGCAGCTATAAGATAACGCAGACAAACAGAAGAACATTTCCAACTCAATACACAGAAACCAGACTGTTACCTGTTTTCAATTCCGCGAACTGATATAATCAAGCGTGTTGTCAGAATTTTACTTTGAACTCAATTCCAGAGAAGCTTTAAGTGTAAAAGTTTACTTTAAAACTCAAATGATTGTACAACAAAACTAAGGTTTTAGAACGGACTTAAAGATTCAGTTAGAAAAGATTCGAAACAAAACGTTTTTCAAAAATGAGAATAAGCTTTGGGGCACAAAGGATGTGTCTAACAGCATATATACTGAGACGTATTTCGGCAAATTGATCAGTGGCCCAGTTGCATTGACCGCGCTGTATAAAATTTATGTGTCAACTAAAATTGTTAGTATCAAATGGCTGAAGTTTGGCCATAGAATTATATAATATAAGCAACATAAAGTGTCAAATGTATTATCCAAGACAGAGGTATGGCAAATTGATGTGAAAGATTCATTATAATGGCATTAAAGTGTTTACGCAGCGTATACTTGATTTCGTTTTGTTTTTTTTTTTATACCATTGCAGAGGGTATTATAATTTTGTCACGAAATGTGTAACGCATTAAAGGAGACTACTTAAAAAAAAAAAATTGTATATTCGTGATCAGCATCAACAGCCGAGTCACATCACATTGTGTTTTTCAAAATATCTCGACCAAACTCACTGTATCTAAATTAAAGCACGTTCTACACATGTTAACCAAATTTTTTCAAAATCGGATCACTCTAACTTATAGCTGCCATAGGAACAATCAGTTGAAAAATAAGTTTTCTAATGCAAATCTTTTCTGCAAGGGTATAAGTATATCTTCGGCCGAAAATAACATTTCTTTCCTGTATTTTTTTTTAAATACCGCAACCAAACTCGTTTTATATATGTATGCTGATTAAATTTGATCAGAATTGGACCACTATATCTTATAGCTGCCTTAGGAACAAACGGTTGAATAATTAGTTTTTGTAAGAAAATCTTGGTTGTTTCTCAAGCTGACTTTATCAAATTTACCCATTCTGTGTTTTAATATGTTTTTGTCATGCTGACCAAATTTTCTCAAAATCGGGCGACTATATCTCATAGCTGTCTTAAGTTTTCATATGAACAACTTTTCTACAAGGGTATACTATATATCCTCGGCATGCCGAAGATAACTTTTCTTTCTTGTTTTTGGTTCTTTTTTAAATTGTCATGCAAAGTGTGTTTGCCACAGGACTTTGAGATAAATAATAAATCAAACATGCCACATGGGGTGCTCGTACAGGCGTCAAAGATTACAGGCTTGTGGATGTCAAAAATGCCAAAAAAAAAAAAGTCAAAATATGCGGACAAAAGGATATTGCAACATAGACCTATGACAAATGAGCTGAGCTGAGCTGATGTTGCTAAAACAATTTGCAAGTTAATGGACGCATTATTACAACAGCATTGAATATGAATATGCCAAAGGCAGGATACTTACGCCAAGTGTAAATAAAATCCAGATGTAATCGCTTGTGTTAAGCACTTTGAACTTGGTACTGCGATAATAAAAATGATGACTGCTAAAAGGAGCTGCCTCAAATGGTCTCTGCGTGTGCTAAGGCAACGCCTTTGATGAATTCGCTTTCAAATTTGCAACTGAAATTTACGTAGAGCAGGCTGCTTTTTAAGTGCTGCTTGAACAGGACCGACAACAACCTGCCACTGGGCGAGACAAAAGCGAACTGAATCAAGTCGCCGCTGATGCTGCTGTTGCCCCAAACAACGAAGCATGCCGCACGATGGCTGCCGAGATGATAGTCGTAGGTGCGACCAGGCTAAAGTCACCCTGCACCCAGCTCCATTCCGAGTGCAACATTACTGCCGTTTAACTGTGCCACAAATGCTGAATTGTGTTGAATATCAATAAAAAAATATATAAACATATATATTCATAATCAATTGTAATAACAAAACTTACAAGCTATAATCACTGTTATAGCAACAATAACCGTAAAACTTGCATCAACCTTCCTTGTTTTTGTCGGTTATGCCGGCTGCTTAATCACCTGCCAGCCACTCTGAACTCGAATCTGCATATAATTTGCTGAATGTCTTCAGTGGCGGTTCTAGAAATCCACTTTGGAGGAGGTCTATATTTTCTAAAAAAATCTTTTTTATTTTTTTTTATTACATCATTGATAACACTTTTCAACACTGAAAATGGCACAAAGTTAAACATAATTTTTTCTGACGCAAATAACTTTTTTTTAAAGCAGAACTTTTTTTTAAAGAATTTTCCCAGTATTTTTTTTTTAAATAAGTTTAAATATTTCTCCATAACTTGCGTATAGCATTACCGACTTACAAAAATCATTTTGCAAGTGAAATGCAATATAATGGCCTACAAATAAAAGCCTATAAATAGTACAATTGCAGTCAACATTCCAAAATTGTTCTTTTATTTAAAGTAAATGTTTTTCAGCGCTGATTGCTAAAAACGAAAAATGTTGCAGTCTGTGCAAAAACTTTTGTTTACGGCAAATATATTACTCTTTTGGAAGGGAAGGGGGCTTCAACCCCTATAGCCCCACCCCTGGACACGCCACTGAATGTTATCATCTTTTGTATTCATCAAATTTAATGCCAAGCTAAGCCCGGCTAAGCCCGAATTTACATCTGGCTGCATAAGGCAGCGACTTTGAGTGGCACAATGGTTTCTGCGTATTGTTTTTGGTGCATGCAACAGGATACACACATTATTGCTAGCCAATTTGCCAGAAATATGTTGTTGAGCACGTATTTAATGCCTTCTGTTGAGTGTCTAGAACAGAAGCAGCCAAATGTGCATTTTAAACAGTACGCTGTACCAGTTTTTAATTTAGATAATTTAACATACAGTTAGGGAGAAATTTGCTTAGAATAATGACTAGTAGCATACATTATAGACTGAGATGTCTTATTGAGCAGCTCGGTACGGTTATGGAAGAATATCACTGAGAAGGGCAGTCCACTCTAGAGACGAAGCATCACAAAGTATCCTTTCGCATTCACGACAGTCCAATCAGATCGAGTTATGCACATTCCGATCGATAGGTAGTACTTTATTTATTAATTCATTTGATGTGGGGATGCTGGTGCAAGGTAAATTTAAAAATATTGGAACTAATGAGATCGTTCATCCCAATCTGACAACCCGTTCAAAAGTTATGAATATTTTGAAAAGACACTCAGTTTGTTTGTCTGTTTGCAGTATGAAAGAGTTGTGATGGCTTTCAGAATTTTTTGGACTTGTTCCCTATCATAAGCCAAGAAATGTCTGTTCTATCACATTTACTAAAAAGCCTCTAGTTTAGAGAGAAAACGTTAAAAGCCGCTCAAAAAAAAATGCAGTTTGTAAACCAAAGAAGCTACACACTCGTTCTACATATTTTTGTATTTTAAATAATAAAACTAATTTTGCATTTGGCATACTGCAAAATGTTATTTAGATACAAGGAAGTTGAACCTATTTGCACAATGATATTGCTACACAATTCAAAAAAAAATTTGAGCTAGAGTAGTTCGACCAAAGAGTATAGAAGTACCATCTCTTTACTCTATGGTTAGACTATATTTCTTAATATAATTCAAAAACCAAGTAGACTGTAACTTTGAATTAGAGAAGTTCAACAGTTTTTCTAAACGTTACCTTAATGACTTTTCTGTATTTGCATTAGAGCTATTTTGATCAGGCCTGTTCCGAATTCGTATTCCGTTCGAAATTTGCGGAAACCGAATTGCTTGCTGTTCTGAAGTACTCAAAACGTCAAAACGGCGGCTTGAAAAGCAATTGTCAGATTACACAAGGATTTAAAAAAAAGAGCTTAAACTCAATTTTCATATATTCTTTTTCATATTTGGAAAAGAATTAGTCAATTTATTCATTAGATTAAAGTCGAATAACTTTTAAAATATTAAATTGAAAAACTGTCTGTAAAACAGAAGCGAAAACCAGCAAGAAAACGGAGCTGTTCTCAATTCAGCAAATTCCTACTAGTCAGTTTGAGAACTCAGTTTTTAACTCGGTTTCGAAAAAGAGAAAACAACACTATTCCGATCGGAAATCAGAACCGTAATTCGTAAATCGTTCGAAATTCATTCGTTTTTACCTTTCAAAAACGTATTGAACTCCGAACAGTCCTGAATGTATAGTTAAATTGAACATATGTTAAATTAAATATATTTTGTCACTAACTTTGATATTAGAAGTCTTGGGGCTTGAATAAACATTGTCACTAGACTTTTACTTCGTATAGCTGCCATGGTAACGATCAATCGTAAGATTTGTTTTTGTAATAAAAACTTGTTTGTTTCTCAATCTTAACAAAATAGTTTTATTTTTTAAAATGAACTTAGTCCCTTTCGTCTAATAGCTTGCATAGTTAGTGTGACCATATTTAATTACAGTTTGGCAGTCACTGTGTGTCACTTAATTGGCATGCAATGCAAACACCTGCTTCCTGTCCGCTCTGCTTTTAAACAATAGCTTCATACATACCTGTATATATGTATAGTAGCATTTATTTATTGTTTTCAGTTGCGCGTTGTGCTATTGCCAAAAACCACAAAACTCAACAATAACAAAAAGCTAAAAATAAAAAGCCAAAATATTTAATTGGCGCTCAAGTGGCGTACCTCGACCTCGTCTCTGTATATATGTTGTATCTGCAACAGTTTCGCTACCTTTTTGTGACTTTCTTTCCGCAATAAACGTAAAAAGCGACACCCACAGCCCCATTGGCATACAAATGAAGAGTTCGCGCGCTCATCATTGCTGCCAAGATCTCTTCTTCCTCCCCGCCTTCACCCCTTCTCTCGATCCCTGCTGCTATGGCAAGTGTCTGGTCGGATCTGGTCAACAAAATTCAAATTCGCATTGCGCAAAACGAGCTAAAGAAAACAAAAGAAATGCACAAATGATGTGAGAAAGAAATAAATAAAAACAATTAAACAAATTACATTTTGAGCAAATATTTGGTATAATTGTTGTCATTGCACTGCAATTGAGCCAAGACTTCAGTGCAAAACATAGCAACAAAAAACAACAACAACAAAAACAAATAAATTAAATAATTAAATAATTTGGCCTGCCCCGTTGACCACACAAAAACAACAACAACAACAACAACAGCAACATCAACAACTCAAAATTATATAATTTTTGCCGGATTATGACCGGTGTTATTGTTTTTTTTGTAGCAACATTGCTAAAATTGCTTCACCGTTTCTTTTCTTTCTCTGTACCTATGAAAAATGAGCAATAGGGTATATTGCACTGCAGCAGAAGTATGTAACATGTTTACATCTTCGATACATTTGTGATCGGTATCAACATGCGTTTCGTTTCCCCAATTTCCGTCTGTCGGTCTGACTGTCTGTCTATAATATATATGGTTGAATCTTTTTTATATTTAGGTCTTAATGAAATAACATTTTTTTGCTTCAATTCTATTTTCAATTAAAAAATATGAATTTAAAGTTGATTTCATTCAATTTGAAGGAGATTTATCAAATTTGACATTAAGCTCTTTACTTTAAAAAAGAATTGTGTTGAAATTTGATTCAACTCTTGATTTTAATAAATAAATGTATTAAATTTGATTTTGGTTTTTACTTCGAAAATGATGTGTGATAAAAATTTATTTGACATTAAGCTCTTTACTTTAAAGTTTAAAAACAAACAAATTGAAACATGGATCCGGATGAGTCTGGATGTCTATATTAACACTTTTATTTAAGAAATTGAGCTAAAATTTTTAACTTTGATTTCTATATGCCGATCATAGATAAAGTCGATGTCAAATATCATATACTCGCTCCAGCGCACTGTAATCGATATAAAGTTTACATTGTAAACCGATTTACAGTGCCAATATTGTATATCATTGGTATTATTGGCTCTTTCAACGGAATTCCAGTACTTAGGTATGATAGAAATCTTTTTGGATTGATTTCAAAGCTCTCCTCTCCAGAGATTTGAGGAAAAAAACGCCCCCAAAAACACATTTTTCAAAAGCACGATTTTCCATGGAAACAACATATTTTTCTGAATAATCAGCATCGAAGTTATTAACTTTTTATTTGTTTAAGTTATTTATATTGTTTTTATTTTTCAAAATCTCTAGTAAAATATTGAAAAGCGCAAACTAACCGAGCATAGTGTTATATACTTGCTTCAAATGAAAACAGAGTTGTCATACAGATACTTTAATTTGGCGATTTCTGTGACACCATGTATATAGCTTTTTTGCACTGTTCATCTACCGTGTATATTTCAGAACGATCGAATGATGTTGCTTAGTGTGCAATTAGTTTACTGCTTAGGCTATGTTTGTGGAATTTAAAGTTGACGACAGGGTATTTCGTAGTCAAGCATTCATACATTCTGCCTTGTATTTTTTGTGGCATTATTAGTTTTTCGCTGCGTGAACATTGCAACATTTGGTTGAACCGTGTCGCACAACATTTATTGCCATGAAAATTCAACACTTTTGCTTTCTGCGTAGGCGATTAAGAAATTACGCGATCAATTTTGAGCAGAAAGAATACTAAGTTACGCAAATAATTATTAAATATTTTATTATAATTAAGTAATTTTAAAAATTAACTTTTCATCAATTTGCACACAGCATTTAAAGAGCATAAATTTGACTTGCATGAAAAAGTTTTCCAGCCTCAAAGTTTATGCCACGGATTTAGAGTACAAAAAACAACTCCCCATCTCGGTTCAAATGAACAAAAATGTAATACACAGATATGAACTCGAAAAGTTTAGTGTTGTTGTGAAAGCATTTTCATTCATGACGAAAGTTTGAGTTTTAAAACACACAAGTAATTAGTAAAAGTGCGAACAAACATGAAGTTAAAAAGCTTAACGAAATACTGGTTTATTATAAATTAGTTGACCTTGACCACAATTTCTAGCCCGTGGGCGAACACGCGTAATGATTTTAAGGCAGAGCTGCAAAACTGAGTTTGAATCAGTGATGGGAATGAGAAGAAAATGCGAAATCTGAAATTTATTGTCCCGTCCCGCCCGTCATCAAACTTTATCCAGCGGCTCTCACATTCCGCTCATTTTTCTTACCGGAACCCACGGGAATCTTAAGAATTATTTGTTTCGAAAACCAAAAGATTAGCTATCAAACTTTTACACACATTTTTTTACAGTTGAGGTGCATTTTTGAAAATCGAGGATACACGTGTCAAATTATTTTTCGTCAAAAGTTTTGAAAATATGTTTAAACCTGATCGCACTTAAATTATACTTGCCTCCATATGACCGCCACATTTTTCAATTAGGGAATGGAAACGATTTTCCGAAATCGGTGAAATATGTGTCGAATGATTTTGCGCATTGTTATTCAAAAATGAATTTAAGGTCGTTTGGGTGACCAAAGGAAAAATGATATACAGCGCTTTTACGACCATGTAGGTGGACGTTGGGGTCACCAAAATTGACATTAAGACTACTTGGCTACGAAAAGAGGCTAAAAAAAGAGCATATGGCTGTGGGGAGCATCCAACTGCAACTTTCTTATTTGTTTTTATACTTTTTTTCGAAAATTGAGCAAAAAGAGTATCAGGTCTGTTCCTTTTTCCGAGATCTTTGTAAAATCAAAGCCATATGTTTTATTCTTGAGCGCGTTATCCAAAAAAAGAAGAAATGTTCATTTGTAAATTATTTAAATAAATTAAATTTTATTTGAGAAATGCTTTAAATTGATCCTTTAAGAACAAGTTACATATCCATGTAAAACTATGGAAACGTAGATCATATATACATTTCAACTTTTGTGATGTGTCATACATTTACAATTTTTAAAATAAAAATTGAAAAATAACGCTTATTTATTATTTTCAATGTAATGAAAAAAATCAATCATAAAACCAATATAATATTAAAAATTATCATCGCTACGATCCCTGATGCAAACCAAACTCTTGTCTAATAATGTTTTTACGATGTTGACCATGTCGCCGCATACTTGCCACATGGCTTGCTTAACGTGTTTAAAAATTTTGAATATAAATTTAAATTTAAATTCAATTGTCAATTTAGTTAAATAAAAAATTGCGCTACGTTATTGCCAAAATTTTACATATTACAAATTGAAAGCAAACATTGTGTTGCCGTTGAAATTTTAACATAAAATTGATCAATCTCAAGATGTCCAACGAGAGCGTAGCCCGAAAGTCAAATCTAACGGCTGGCACCCAGGCTGGCAGCCTGCCACCAGATCTCAAGCCCTGGCAGCGTTTCGACTGGCCACCTTGCACCCAGTCGCGTATATTTCGAGAATGGGGCGATTATTACGCACGCCGGCTACTCAATCAGAAGGCCGTGGAGTGTTTTGGACAGGCCTTGGCCGCCTGCAAGAATCAGGGGGAGGACAATTGCTGTACGGCGATGCCAAAGCAAACGGGTTATATGCAAAAGTGTCGATTAATTGAAGGTGGCATTTGCCACCAGGCATTTAACTTGCTGCATAAACGCAGCAAGTGTAAGCGTTATATTGCAGAGCCGGAGGAGGCGGTACTGGACTCAAAGGAGGCTCAAACGTTGATGGAGCTCGATGGTAATGCCAACTGCAGCGTGATACTTGGCAAATGTGATGCAGTTTTCGACTGCAATCAATTTGAGGATAATCTGGTACTGCTTCATACCGAGGCACGCAAGTTCCAAGGCCAATCTATTAAGAATCACTTTCAGCTGCGCACTACTCGTGTGAGTTTGACTGGATTGCTCCCGAGTGGCAAGTGTGAAGAAATTAACTTATTTAAATTGCATTTATTTAGGCACTTAGTGTACTGCAGGACTCACTTGGCGATGCCTATCATCCTTTTATGCTGCAAAATTGGCCATTGATTACGGATGCTGCACTTCTTCGGCGATCGAATGTTGCCTTCATGCCACGCCCATTGTGGCAACAGCTAAGAGAGAATCAGCATTGTGATGTCGAAAGCATACTCAACAAAAAGAAGGCATCTCTGTCTCCACTTGAACGTGCTCGTCGACGGGCTTGTGAAAATGTGTACAACTTCCAGTACCTAGGTAAAACAAGTAAGAACGCTGCAGTCGGATGCTCCCGACTGCGATATACTCTTTATTGCCCTCTTTGCGGAAACGGTAATCTGCTTATAATATTTACCAACATGTATGCCAAGTTTGCTTACTCTAGCTTCAAAACTGTGGATAGGACAGACAGACGAACATTTCACAAATGCAATATGGTCTTTGTTTTTAAATTTATGAAAAAATTATTGTAAAAAGTTAAAAAAAAAAAACAAAAGATCTTATAAGGGGGTGTCACGAACATCTCTTCCAACCTAATTCCAACTCATAGATGCCACTAAAATCTTAAGAGATTTTCATTTTAGCGTTGCCACCACACAGAAATAGTTTTGCTTTAAACTTATTTGCACTTTTGTTATTCTTTTTGATAAACAAATTTATATAAATAATTGTGAATTAAAGTATTAGCACGCTAACTTATTTTTGCCATTATTATTTTGAACTTTTAAGCAAAACACTTTCAAAATTTTTGCCCGCCAAGTTTAACAAATTGTATGGCAACTCTTTTCTGTAGCAATCAATTTCAAGCAAGTTGGCAGCTCCCGTGTTCGGTTGGTTTGGTTGACTGCATTTTTCTAATGGAGATTTTTTAAAATGTAAAATTAATAACCTAAACAAGTCAAATGTTTATAAAATATAATGCAGATAATTCAGAAAAAACATTTGTGTTTCCATTACAAATATTTTTTTTATTTTTTAAATTGATTTTGGTGGTGTTCTCAACCAAATCTCTAGTAATTTTTGCTGTAGCTTTGAAATCACGCGAAAGATTGTTCTTTTTTATATATGTACATATATATTTGATATTTACAATTAAAAATGCAAACCAACCGAAAATCTCTAGACATTTCCTTGGCGCCCGTGATAGTAACCGATTTCTTATCTGGTTTCTATTGTGTCAGAAATCAACTAACATAGCAAGTTGTGTTATTTTTGGTTACTGAACAAAATTTGTTCCTTTGAGTTCCCTTCTTGATTTTTGTTCGTTTGATTGATATTACTTCTTATTCGATTTGAAAATTTGAATCAGATGCATGCTGAGGGACTAGTTCCCATATAAACAGATAGACGGACAGACGGACATGACTCGGCTGTTCATACTGATTTGTTTTTTCTGAGACGTCTCCTTTAATGCGTTACACATTTCTTGACAAAATTATAATACTCTATGCAAGGATATAAAAATAGTAAAGTAGGAAAGTTTTTTCTTTTATTTTAAATTTTAACTCAAACTAAAATAAACTTCTTTAAAAAGTGTTTTTTAAAAAACTATATGACAATTGATAGAATGCACGAGAAAGGAACTCAAACGATCAAATTAAACGAACGATAATAATATTTAAAGTTCGTTTGTTCCATTTGTTGATCCATTTTCTACAAAATTCGAAACTCTACTAGGAAACGGTGCCTCTGATGTAAATATGCTACGTCAGCTGAGAAACGATAAAAACTTTCTCAATCCACTGTCTCGTGAGGCGACACCCTATATGTCTGAGCTAAGCAACGGGCTGTATACAATCGTTAGAAAGTTTATGGTAGGTTTTCCAATTGTGTACACCTAGAGCATATTTTATAATATTCTTGTTAAGAAAATGATGCATTGTCGTAAGCCGCTGTATCAACGAACGCAGGAGAAATGTCGTTACACAAAAATTTGTGAAAAGAATCGAGAAAACTATCTTTATCGGGTGGAGTATCAAACTCGTCGCGATTGCTTCCGAATGCTGCGTGAGGTTCGCCGGCGGCGTGATGAGAAGAATATCGAGCAATTGACCAATTATGTAGAGCACATTATGTCCACCAATATTGTCTTAAAAACGCATCGCACTCTGCCCTGGAAGTGGGAGTTTGTCACCGAAGTGTACAACATATTGGCTTTGGCCCATGTCGATCGATGCGCGGTGCCGAAAAATATCGATTTTCTAGATCTGAAAAATCATGCTGTGCTCTATTTGCTACCAATGGATCGCTACAGGGAACCACTTCCAGAATTTGGTGGACGCAATGTCTATGCTGAAATTGACAAGGACGAAGCGCGACACAATCTCGTCAAGTAAGTTACAGCAAATCTGATTTACATATATTTTGATTTGGGTTAAAGGACTCTGGGCTTATTATTTTTATGACGGAACATCCTATGTACTGCAAGAATTTTTATTAAATTCGAGCTCCTGCATCCCCAGATACCAATTTATTGTCTAGGATGGACAGTGACAAATCAAGTTTAAAAGTTAATCCACTATGGTTATAATTTTAAATTCAAATTTGATTCCAAATTTGGAATCGATTTAAAACCTTGTTGGTTTTCATTTTAAGCGAAAATAGGAGCAAAAAACAAGTAAGAATGCTCTAGTCGATCCTTACTCCCAACTTGCATTTCAAGCAGTTCAGCAGCAACGCAAGCAAGCAGCGCACTTAACTTGTGCAGTTCCCGTCAACCGCTGAACTGCTTGAAATGCAAAATGGGAGCAGAGTGTCTCGTAGTCGGGCACACTCGACTATAGCATTCTTACTTGTTTTTTGTAAGATACCAAATTTTGCATTTAAGAAAAGAATTTTCTTTCATATGTAGAATTTTGTAGCCAAATTGAATAATTTTGCTTACTAAAGCTTTAGTCTTCCTCTATTTTGACATTGTTAAACTCGTATTTAGCATTATTTCAGCATACTCACGTAACACTTACTGCTCTGTTTTTTTAATTGAAGCCAGAAAATAGAAAGTCTAGAAGAACGTTTAATACACTCCCGATATGCCATCGAACGGACCTATCTACTCTTCGAAATAGCACGCTGTCACTTCAAGGAAAGTCGCTTCGACAAGTCCATGGTCATGGCACAAAAGGCCGTTCACGGTGAGTGATCAGCGTTTGATACGCACAACAACAACAACAACAACACAGCATAGTGATCACTAATTATTAATTGAGTAATACCAAGCAGAGGCACGTAGCTGCAACAGCATCATTTGGCGCTTTAATAGCACCTTTCTGATCTGTCAAGTGCATGCAGCATTTAATCGCTATGAACGCCTGAGGGAATCGCTGAACAAGGCAAGGATACTAGCCGAAAGGTTGAAGTCCATTAAGCTGCAGGCCTATTTAGCACTATGCAAGGCGGTCAATGATTATGAGCTGGATTATCATAGAAGGCGGCACTCGGAGTTTAGTTTACGGAGACATCGCAGGCGCAAAGGACGCCCCTCGCAGAGCTCAGCGGATTCTGGTGACAACACTTGGTCAAGCGGGGCAGGTCGATGAACTGTGCAGCAAGCTACCAACATCAACATCATCATCATCATCATTAACAGCAGCAGCAGCAGCAGCAGTAGCAGCAGCAATAGTAGCAATTGCTGCAGTTGCTCTTAACTTGCTTGGCAGCTGCTGTTGATGCTGCTGCTGCTGCTAATGTAGCTGCTGCTGTTGGATGTTGTTTGTGGCCTTTTGTCTAAACGCCCTCAAAAGTCTTGAGCACAAATTGCAAGTAGTTTTGTTTTTTTTTTTTTTTTTTAAAAAAAAAGGTTTTTCGTTTTTTGTTGTTGTTATTTCGCTCAGTAGTCTTTTATTTGTTGGCTTTGTCTATGATATCAAATAAATAAGTATTAATTAACAAGCATTAAGCATTAACAATTCATTAACAATTAAATATAATAAATTAACAAGCAGCTGATATTGCTGATATTTAAACGCCGCTGCGCAGTCGCAAACGCAAACGACGACGTCGCTGCTGCTGCTGTTGTTGCTGCTGCTGCTGTTGTTGCTGATGCTGCTGCTGTTGTTGCTTCTGTTGTTGCTGCTGTTGTTGTTGCTGCTGCTGCTGCTGGTTAACCTCAACGCCATTAGCATTGTCATCAACAGGTTGGCGGCTTGACTCATTGGTAATGCTGCTATTGTTGCTATTGTAGCTATTGCTGGTAGGCCTCAGCGCGCTTTCATTGCTATTAGCTGGTGACGCCTCCTGGGCTAGCTCCACCTCGTCATTGCTTTTATTATCTTCTGCTGCATCATCAACACCATCATCATCCTCACCATCATCTTCATCATTATCATCATCATTATCTTCAGCAGCATCATCATTATGATCAGTCTCTGGCTCTGTTGCTGCCACCTCAGTCTCCTGCTGCTCTTCTGTCTGCAACAATTGCTCATCGTTTGCCTCTGTTGAACTAACCAAAGCCTGCTGCTGCTGCTGCTGCTCTAACTCTGCATCATCTGCTTCTTCCTCTTCATTAGCTTCATCTTCTCCTTCTCCTTCGTCATCCACATTCACTTCATTGTCACTGTCGTTTTCTATTTGTGCAATCTCAGTTGCAATCTCCTCCGTCTTTGAATGTTGCTCCTGCTGCTGCTCCTCATCGCTCGCCTTCTCCACTTGCTCTTCTGCTTGAGGCTTTGCCTGCTCAATGCTTGGCTTTGCTGTTGTTGTGCTTGTTGTTGTTGTTGTCGTCGTTGACGTTGTCGTTGTCGTTGCTGCTGGCGCCTCGTTGGCTGTTATTGAATTGGTAATTGTTTCAATTACTTCGTTTTGCTTTAGGTCGCTCTCGCCAACATTGTCATCAGCCAGCTGTGGCGCCACCGCCTCCGCCAACGTCTGCTCCTCCAGCTGCCCCTGACTTTGCGGTTCCTCAACTCCACAGCCAGCTGGTGACATTGCCACCTCTTGATCGCCAGCCACAAGCATTTCACTTTCAATTGGCAGTGGTTCAGGCTCCGACTCGGACTCGGATTCCGTCTCGGACTCAAATTCGGATTCGGATTCAGACTCAGCGTCTGTTTCGATCTCAGTTTCGGTCTCGCTTTCAGGCAGCTCCGTTTTTTGTTCATCCAAATCCAACTGTTGTTGCTCTAGTTGTTCGCCCTCCAGCAGCTCCGCATAGTCATACTCAGCAGTGTCCTTATTATCCTGCAACTCCGTCTCCATTTCCGAATCTGTCTCATCATTATTGTCATCTTCTAGTGTATCGCGTGGCGGCAGCACTGGCTTACCAGTCTTGTCCACATACTGCACACCATCGAGTCCCATGCGCATGCACTGGAAATGCATCTCAAAGAGATCCGTTGTGGCCAGACGCACTACAAAATCCATACACATGTTGAGATTGTTGCCCACCATTGCCACATCGGTCATTTGGACGCACATCGCCATCGGCACACCCATCATGACGGGTATGCAGAAGGGTGAGGGATTTCGCACCGAGATGCCATATTTGGAAGAGGGCCGCTCGTTTAGATATACCTCCAGCTGTGCCTCCTCCAGTTGTGGCACAAATGTGAGATTGGCACAAACTGCAACAGACAGACAATAAGAAAGAAAGCAAGTTAGAGAGAAAGAAAGAGAGAGAGAGATACAGAGAGAGAGAGAGAGAGAGAGAGAGAGAAGGGGAGTGTGTGTAAGACAGTTGGCTATGAATGAAAGTTGCGGGTGGAAGTTTGCAGTTACAATTGGAATCCAAAGCTCCAAGCGCCAAAACTTTTCAGATGCATGCAAAAACGCCAACAATTTGTGGCATTTTGATTGGCAAATGCAACCAAGTCACGTGATGTGGTTTTTTGTTGTTGTTGGCTGTCTGTCCAACTGTCTGTGGAACTCGGCCTGTTTGATGGGTCATTGCAACAGTTGCAACAATTGATGCCCCAAACAAAGAATTCGAACAAAATAATCACACAAACACTGAAAAACAGCAACGAGCCTAACTTTGGAATGGGCAACATTTTTTTTAATTTGTTTTTTAAATATTTTTATTGATTAATACATATGTATGAATTCTGGTCGTTGATAAAAACACTGGTTTGACTTTTAGGCATTGGTAATAGATATACAACGATTTTTTTTTTTTGACTGGGTATCGAACTCGAGGTTTGGTGTGTCAGAGCGGAATGCGTGATATATGGATTACAGTCGTTCACATGTTAAAAATTTTGAAATAATCTTGTTTACAAATTTGGTTTACACTTCTGCTAAAAACAGCATGCGGCATTGAGGACTCGGAAAAGTAAAAGCACACCATTCTCTTGCTGGTTACCTACCCTTCTGATCAAACTTGTATTGATCCACTTTGAGGCCGGCACAGCAGCCACAGATCGCACCGCGACACTCGCAAGGCTGTCCAAATGTGGACCAAATGGAGCCCTTGTCCGAGTATTTGACACTTGCCAAATTGCGTCCACGCGACACGCTCACCGTTGGCGGCAAGTAGGGTGTGTGTGTGGCCAGCTCGTAGAATATAAGACCGTTATTGTAGCTGCGTGCCACAGCCAACGGCAGCAGCGACGCTGCGCAGGCGCAAACGCAAGCAAACAATGCAGTCGAGCTTAACATTTTACACTTGAAATATCCTTGCTTAGTTATTAGAAAACAAACCAAAAAATATGCAAAAAAAAAGTATGTATTTATTTGTATATTTTATATTCAAATACACTGCACAAAAGGAAGACGCGCGTTTGACGCATGTGGCGTTGGTTCAACGTTTAACGGTATGTTATTCACAATTGCAACCGTTCGCGAGCAATGACAATTAAATATTAAAGCGCTGAACGCGTTGAACGTTTGCTTAAAAATGAAATGGAAACTGCCAGCCAAGACAGACAGCGCGGCAGCAGCAACAGTAGCAGCGACGTCAGCTGAGGCAGCGACAACAAAAACAGCAGTAACAATTGTTGCTACTGCTGTCGCTGTTGTTTCTGTTACTGTTGCTATTGTTGCTGATTTTGCTGCTGCTGTTGTTGCTGCTGCTGCTGTGGCTGCTACTGCTGCTGTTGTTGCTGTTGCCTCTTCTGCTGCTACTGCTGCTGTTGTTGCTGTTGCTGCTGTTGCTGCTGCCGCTTCTGCTGCTGCTGCTGTTGCTACTGCTGCTGCTATTGCTGCTGTTGTTTTTTTGCAAGGTAGAGAACAATAGGTATTTAAACTGTGTCATTTTTCTATCGTAAATTTAGAATACACATTCATAAATAGATGTTATGTTTTTGAGACCAACTTCAAGACAGTTTGGAAACAATTTTCAATTAAAGTTGTATATCATTTTCGTATTAACAGCTCAAATATCATAGTAAGCCATGCTCCGATTTTCAGAATCGCCAAATTTGTACGATTTAAATTCCAATGATGCTGAGCATACGATTTGAAAAGTAAATTTGCAATTTTCCTATAAATAAGCAACAGATTAAAACTAATAAATGTATTTACTTTATTTCTCGATGTTTTCAAATGAATGATCTAAATTTTTCAAGATTTCTGCCTTCGTTTAAAGAGTTTGGAAAAGTAAATGTTTTTTAACGTTTAGTTCCATTTCATTCATCCGGATCAACTTCTTCGTATTATAATCGGCTCAATTCTGATACCCAACATTTAATAATCATAAACGAATTTTACGAAACCAATAAAAACGTAGAGTGAATCGAACAATCAGGTACGTTTCCATTTACGATTCCGATCAAAACATTCGTAATCGGAATTAGTAGCTTTTCTGCATTCCGAATATCGATCAAATTATACTATTATAAATTTAAAAATGTTATACTTTTGAGATAGTGGAATGAGAAGTATTCAAAGTTATCTTCAAAATGGAATAATGATGGCTAGTTGTTTCAAGAATAGCAACACACAATCGAAAACGATTCGAAATGAATCGTACTCTGAAAGGGAAACGGCCTGTTCTGAATTCCTTACTTTTGAAAAGTCCAACGAGATCGATAGGTATTTGTTTCGTAAAGAGGTGTTTTATAGTAATCGATTTCGACACATCGTAAACTATAAGTTCGAAAGAGATTCAAAACACCAAAATGAAGGCTCTTCGAAATTGATGCTGGACTACTTTCCTTAAAGTACATGAAATTGAAAACAGAGTGGATCTTTTACGTTGATAGCAGGCTGAGAGTATTGCAAATGCGGCTTAATTAAAAATCGATTTTTTTTTTTTTTTGTTATCAGCGCGCTGCAATTGAAGTCGCTGGCGCTGCTGCTGCCGACGGCGACGCAGAAGTTGCTGACAGTACAGCTGTTGTTGTTGTTATTGTTGGTTGTCTTTTGACTTTTGGCTGCTGCCGCTTTTTGTTATTTGTTTGTCGTCTTGGCTGCTGTTGCTGGTTCGTTTTGTTGCGTGTGCCGCGTTTCGGGTGACAGTGACAAGAAAATTGCGACGGTCGTGACTCGCTGGGAAAGCCAAAAAACAACAAAAATGCTGCCACATGAACCTCTGCTGCTGCTGCTGCTGTCGCTGCCCCATTGTTGCTGCTGTTATGCAAAACGTTGAGCTTGGGGCAGGTCAGGGTGCGGGCAATGCTGTTGGTTACGGGTTCTGCAAAGCGCCTAACTTGAAGCAGACTCCCACCAAAAAAAAAAAAAAATAACAAAAAAACAAAAAAACACAAAACAAAAGCAAAAAGCAATTGGTAAAAGCGTCTGATTTGTGGCCAAGCTATGACCGTATACATTGCTGATTTATCAATGGAAAGCAGCGCAATTGTTTGAGCCATTTTTGCCAGCCAACCAGCTAAAAGGGTCTACCAACTTCAATCGCATTAAGCGCAACGTTGCTCGGTTGCATAATGAGTCAGCTGCTGCCACTAAATTCCTCCCCCTACCACAACCCCCTCTACTCCTCTGCACGCCAGCTACTGGCAATCTTGTTAAGCGTTCGGGGCGAGGTTCGGAAAAATTGTCGCCGCTTCTCAGACCTGCAACAATTAACGTTAATTCGACGTCGTCATCGTCGGTGACTGCGGCTGCGACTGCGACTGCGACTGCGACACACTGCGCCTGCGCCAATTGCTAGGCATTTGGTACACTTTAACAAATTGTATACCACTTCCATTCACAAAACAAAGAGGTGTTAAATATATAGATTTGATTGATTACTTCATGACATCTATTAGGTATAGTTGCCTGTTTTTAATGAAATGTTACCAATCTATATAAAGTATAGTAGAACTTGCAATTTCTGAACTTATTTGAAATATCTACAAAAACAAACAATTTAGAATGCTTTAGTCGAGTGAAAATCCAAACAACACATCTGTATACAAAAACACATACAAGCAGTGCATAACAATCAGTTCAGGGGCAAGGTAAGAGCAGCGCCCTTTACGTTTGTAGTGCCTGTCAAACTGTTTCTTCTGCCTACTGACTCGGGGGGATAGAGATTTTTCAATAACTTTGGTGTTTATTACCCGATCGAATAAAATTCACGCAACTGATTGACATTGATAAAAGAAATATGTTTACCAAAAATCAAAGCTAAGTCTTCAAAATTGTAGTTGTAGTTTTTTTCGATTTGCGGGGGTGCAAAATGTACCCAAAATTTGAAATAAACTTGATCTGTGTATGTTATACAGGAACCTGCATGCCAAGTTTGGTGTCTCTAGCTCTTATAGTCTTTGAGATCACAGTGTTCATACAGACAGACGGACATGGCTAGATCATCTCGGCTGTTGATGCTGATCAAGAATATATACTTTATATAGTCGGAAATGCCTCCTTCTGCCTGTTACACACATTTGCAGTACTTTATAACTCCCTTTTTCCCATTTTAATGGGAAAAGTTAGTAAAAAATGGAAAATTAAATGATTTTCTTGATTAGGAGCCTCTAATGAATAATAATTTTCAGTTTCAGTTTCAATACATCTTTTTGTCACATAGACATTGTATTAGACATTAAAGAAACTTTTTGAAAAATTTGAAATTCTTAGGCTGAAACTCGACTGCAGTCCAGAAGTCGATAAAAAGTGGAGGGATGCCAAGGAAATGGGAAAGATGAAATTGAAATGGTATTATGCATTTTGATGATCATTGTCAATCGATCATTTTTGTGAGTGTAGCAGATAAGAGCGCTGGGGCAGTGGTTGGCGGAGGGGAAGCAATCATTGGTGCAATGCGCCCGTTTATGTAATGAGCATCAAAGCCGTTGTTGACCATTGTCATAGAAATAGACGCCACATCGCATTGCCACGTTATTAGGCATTATTATTCATTATTCATTACTGATAATATCAATTTTGAATGCGGCCTCTTTCTCTCTTTCTTCACCTCTATTATGGGACGTCATTAGTTGTGGAATTGCGCTCCAAATTATCAATTGAGCAGGTGGACGGTTAGATTGTCAAACAGTTGAACATTTGAACAGTTGACCATTGCATCTGGGTCAAGTAATGAACGCATAACTCAGTCGAGCCGATTATAACGCATTTGAAGAGACCTAAATGATTTACAGTTTAAATAATCCCAAAGTTGACTATTTACATGACATTTTCATGACGGAACTATCAGGCCTGTTCCGAATTCAGTACGTTTTTGAAAAGTAATTACGGTTCTGATTTTTCGAAACCGAGTTCGAACCCAAATTTTTTACAGTAAAAAGTTATTACTTTATATTCCGCAGGCAAAAAAAAGTAAAACTTTTAAAAATGTAAACGTTTGACGTTTGACAGCAAGCGATTCCGTTTCCGCAAATTTTCAACGGAATACGAATACGGAACAGGCCTGTATGAAAATTATTGATTACAAACACTTAGTGAAAACAGAATTTAGGGACAATTCTAAGAAAATTTGCTCATGAAATTTGCTCTAAAATCAAAATCGAGCCAGCGGTTTTTAACTTAAAGATATGCATGTACTTTATACTCAAAATCGAAAATATATTTGGAAAATCTGAATATCATCGATTTTAGACTCGATCAAAATGCAATTTATTATTTATACATAAAAAATTACATAAAAAGAAATTGTCTGCTGAAATTTATTAGTTTTTTTTTTAAACTAAAATTGAGTCTTATCAAAAGAGTCTAGGTATCTAGGTATTCCGGTACGGCTGTCTATTACATCATTGCTGTATTAAAACATTGTTTTGCGTGTTCCAAAATAAGCCAAATTTACTTCAGAATGAGCTGGGTTTTCTTCGATTTGATCTTAGCAGATTATTTGGATTTCCTGCCCAGTATAAAGCTCAGGTACTTGACAGTTTGAGCGGTATTTATTTATTTTATTAACTTATTCATAATTTAATCCTAGCTTTTTAAATTATCGCAAACATCAAGTTAACAACAAAAAATAGGCTATTATTATACATAATTTAAGTTATTTTATGGTCAAAAAAACTTTTGAAAAGTAACAACTAAAAATATTAAACATTGTATATTAGTTAAATAAAAATAATAAAAAACAAGTAGAGAATAAAAATCAAAAACTAAGAAATTAAATAGGTTCGAATTTATGAAAAAACTCGGGTTCGAATCTCTGGGGAATCTAAAGTTTCGGTTTGCGAGTCTATAATATTAATTACAGATTTTTTGTATAAAATGTATTCGTTAAATTTAATGGATTTCAGAAACTTTTCTTCAATTCATAGAGACTTAAAATCACTTGAGGTAGAATTTTGAACACTTTCATTCAGAAACATTCGGGAGATTCAAAATAACTATTTGAGATACACTGTAAATTATGGTAGAACTCATAAAATATTTATTTTACTTATGCATATAACTATCGAATGTCATCACTCTCGATAGTTTTGCAGCTCTAGCTTGATTTGAAATGAATGAACATTAATTGTCTTTCATTTTGAAAATTAGTTAGTATATTAATCAAACATTCAATGCAGAGTAAAAACTCAACTGAACGCAACAAAAACGAATAAAAGGTGCTTTAAAATGAACGAGTACTCGTAACTACTACTGCGAATAACTACGAGTACCCATGAATATTGCAGTTCGCATAAATCTGTAACATTTGCAAACGCTTCCTAGAGCCAGCCGGGCGTGCAGATATGCGACATAAATCAACATTGAAGTCCACCCAAGCCAAGTTACCAGCCAAGTCCAAAATGTATCACAACGGAGCGTTGGCTGTTTCAATTCACAATGCAACTGGTTTGAGCCAACAGCGCCTGTCCAGATAACTTGGCCCACGCTTGTGGCTATAACAACACAAACAATAACAAGAAGTTGAGAGTGCTTCACTTGGAGATACCCTATCAAAGAAGATTTCGATAGAGTCATCAAAGCTTATCTTCTTAAGCTGTCGATAGAAGAGTTATGAAAACATCGATGGATCGATTCTTTAATGATTAAATTTGACTTTATACAACTAACTTCTTCAAAAATATAGTACGATCTCAATAAAAAATTTGATTTCGAGTTAGAGGGATTTCCGCATGTCACTCAAAAAGTTGCCAGACGGAAAGGATTTGAAAATTTTTTTATGTTTCGTTAATTCCCACAAAACATTATAAGCATAAAATTATAATCGTTTTGATCCCTGGTTTTTATCTAAACTAGTATTCGCCCATTAATTGAAATTCACTCCAGGAAAGTGTTTGAAGGAGCAGTGTTGGTCAACGCGTTCCTGTCTTTGCACTGTCTTGCTTTTGTGCATGCAATGTTCTCTCTGCACTCACTACTCTGCGCTCTCGTCTCTTAAGAGATTCTGCTATCTTTTTTCTCTTTTGCTAATTAACTTATTAATGTTAAATCATAAAAAAATATATATAGTTAAATTTTGTAATACAAATAATACGCTTAAACTTTTAACACTGGGTATCGCAATAAATATATAAAACAAGTAATAATGCGCTAGTCGAGTGTGCCCGACTACGGGACTCCCTGCTCCCAACTTGCATTTCAAGCAGTCCAGCGGCAACACAAGCAAGCAGCGCGCTTAAGTTGTCCAGTGCCCGTCAAACTGTTATTTCTGCGTGCTGAGACGAGGGTAATAGATTCTTCCATAACTTTGGTGATATTTATCCGATCGTAATGAAATTTACGCAACCGATCAACATTGATTAAACGTTTATGTGTACCAAAAATCAAAGACATGCCTTCAAAAGTGTGGCTGTGGGAGTTTTTTTCGGTTTGCGGGGGTGTGGAGGGTGTATCCGAAATTTGAAATAAAAATCTGTGTGTTTATACGGACAGACGGACAGACAGGGAGTAAAAATAATACTCACGTCTATGCAATTTGATTAAACTTAAAAAAGGAATGCCGAAATGTAATTCGAAAAGTAAAATATCCAAAATTACTTTTTCATGAAAATCCTTGGGTTAGGTCAGTAAATTTCTGGTTCGGAACAATTCTCTATTCCCGTTCTCTACCTAGTATTTGCCATTATATTGCCTTCTACAAACATAACTCTGATACTACCCTTTATATCAATTTTGTTTGGGTACAGAGTATTAAAAAGTGGTTCGCAGACAGGTTGGAGATGTAACGTGGACTTGGACTTGGGCACTAGCTGATTACAAATTTGGGTCCGCAAGTTGTGCGTGGATTAGAGTGACCGTTTGGTCATTTCCACAACCAGTTCACCCGCTGCTTTATGCGTGCGCTTCCGTTTTCCGGTCCAGACAAAAACAACAAAACTGGATCACAAGCGATACAAAAATATGTATAAAAGTGGACAACGCCTTGCAGCGTACTAGCATACGTGTATCAACCAGCGCACAATGTCAACGACAAGGCTCCTGTGGCTGCTCCTGCTGCTGTGTGGCGGAATTGAAGGCCAACAGATGCACTACGCGCGTGACGAGCGTTCGCTTTATGGAGCACCACCATTGGGATGGAATAGCATTAGTAGTTTTAGTCCTACAATTGGACTGGGTCACATGACCAAGGATGAGCTACTGACGCTGCTGGAGGCCTGGCAAGAAGTCGATGAAGATAGCCAGAAACTGCCAGAACCGGAGCCAGCTGATCATGCACCATTGCCTACAACACCACCTCCTCCACCAGCAACTCAGCGACCAACAAAACGGCCAACACAGCGACCAGCACAGCGACCTGCACAGCGCCCTGCACCACCAGTGTTGCCACCACGTCCTGTATTGCCATCACGTCCTCCTGCCGCTCCCGGCACACCGCTGGCCGTGCAACTGCCCGCCTTTGTGCCCATTCAGTTGACAGCCATGTACACGCCCCAATCGGCTCGACCAGGTGGCTCATCAGCTGCTGGACCAGGTTTTGGACCAGGTATTGGACCAGGTTTTGGACCAGGTTTTGGGCCAGGTTTTGGGCCAGTTGCTGGACCGGGTGGTGCGCTGGGCGCTGGTGTTGGCATGGTCATTGATAATGGCGAAGCACCGGACTTAGTCGAGGAAGCCTCGCCTCTCTTCTTCCAACCGCCCCTGCTCGCCGCTCAGCAAAGACCGCGTGCACCACGGCAGCAGGTGGTCCGAAACACGCTTGAAAGCGTCGACACTGGCATTGCGCCCCTGGACAATCTCGTCCAGGCTAAATCGAAAAGTGCAAGTGTTAGAGCTCCAGTGAATCCAATGCTGGCATCTTATCAAGCGCCACCTTCGCGTCCCAGGTAAGAAATAATCAACTTTCCCGCCAATCTCGAAATATTTATGCTAATCTCAATGCGTTTTTAAAGATTTGTGCCGCCTCCACCGCCATTTTATGGCAATGCGCCTGGATCCCTGGAACTTGTGCCCTCATCACACATCATTGGCGATTGGCGGGAGTAAACCAAAGCTTATAGGGTTTTTTTTTAGGTTTTTTATAACCTTCTAATGAACATTATACATAAGTACACCTAAGTCAGTTTTAGTTGTATTTACTAACATATCTATCTTTAATAATTTGTAAATATAAAAAAGTATGCACATAAATATACTCCAAAATTGATATATTAATATCTTTTACTCGGGCCCGAAGTCATATTCCCTTGCAGAAAAGTTTTGCACATAAAAGTTTTAGTTTTCCACCGATTGTTCCCATGTTAGCTTTAAGATATAAACACCTGATTTTGATAAAACTTAGTCATCATATGTGGAACATAATTAAATTGAGTACTAGCGAGTTTTGTCGGAAAATCTGCATAAACAAAAAAGTTGTTCATAAAATTGTTCAAAAAACTCAAATACGCATCCGATTTTGATCAAATTTTATCTGCCTGCCACGAACAAAGCGTAGAAAAAGTAAATTTGGTTAAGATAACATGGGAAACAAAAAATTTAAAAGTTAAAAAAGTAACGTAAAACAAGTAAGAATACTCTAGTCGAGTGTGCCCGACTACGAGACTCCCTGCTCCCAACTAGCATTTCAAACAGTTCAGCGGCAACACAAGCAAGCAGTGCACTTAACTCGTAAACTGCTTGTCAAACTGTTGTTGCTGCCTACTGAGACGGGCGTAATAGATTCTTCTATAACTTTTGTGCTATTTATCCGATCGTGTTGAAATTTACACATCCGAAAGACATTGATTAAACATACATGTGTACCAAAAATTAAAGCTTGCTGGGGTGCGGGGGGGTGTATCCGAAATTTGAAATAAACTTGATCTGCGTATGGTATACACGAACCTTCATGCCAAGTTTGGTGTCTCTAGCTCTTATAGTCTCTGAGATCTGTGTGTTCATACGGACAGACGGACAGACAGACGGACATGGCTAGTTCGTCTCGGCTGTTGATCCTGATCAAGAATATATATAGTTTATATAGTCGGAAATGCCTCCTTCTGTCTGTTACACACATTTGCAGTACTTTATAACTCCCTTTTTCCCATTTTTAATGGGAACAGGGAGTAAAGAGTGGCAAAACTGCTCCACTCGCTACCCTGTTAACGTTAACAGCACTGTTAAGGAACTTTTTATTGTTTTTATCATATGTTCCTGCAATAAAGTAAGCCTCTGTCACCGGAAACGGCATTCTTTAAATTTTCAGAATTTTTGGATTGATTTTGGCGTGGAGGACATCAAGTAAAGAATTACCACAATTGTTTGAAAAATGGCGTAAAAACCAACAGTTCTAATACTCTGTTAACTTAAACAGCACTATTAACGATAACAGGACTCGGTTTGCATACGTTTGGACAACTTAAACTAAGTTTTCTGAATTAACTATGCACAAAAGTCAACAGGAATGCGCATTCGTAAATTTTGTAAGCCCAAAACTCGATGTTTTTGAACACGCTTAATTTACGGGCCACCAAACGAAGTATTTTTCACACGTCTATTTTCAGCTTTAGTTTAGTGTGGAGTAGTTTGCTTTAGTGTGGAGTAACATTTACTGTTAATTAACATAAAGTGCTGCCATATCAATTGAAAACACAATGTTGACAAGAGTTGGCAGCGAGCAGCTTACGATAGCAGAGTACTCGATACTTTCGATAGCAAAACAATAAAAATTTCGAAACTACTGACGATGACGAACTTTTAATGAGCAATATTTAAACAAATTAAATAATTCATTAACATCTTTTGTGGTGTGCAAACTGGTGCTGCGTGTGTCTGTGTGTGTTTGAAACTATAACAGTTATCTTGGCGACGCTTGCTCAGACCGTCGACGCAGACGTTGCGTACGGAAGCCAACAGACAGTTGGACACCGTTGGAGGCGTAAAGATGACCGCCTCGGACAAGTACACGTATCAGCGTACTGTGCTCTGCTTAGCGCGTGTATTGGCTGGCATACAGCCCACGCCATGGGACAAGGTCGGTGTAGCGGTTGGGCTGGTGGGAGAGAAGCTGTGGGCTTGGGTGGCAATGAGGCGAGGGGGAGGTATACACAGTAGACTATGGCTGCAAATTAAAAATCGAATTTTCATATGACCTTGAACGCAACAGACATGCGTACGGCAAGAGAGGCGGGGACTTGATGCTTATGTTGTTATTATGACATGCCACACCCCCCCACTGACCTTTAATATATTTCTTAATCCGTATTTCCTACACAGGTGCAAACACTCTTCCGTTATTGCCCGCAGGAGAATGCGTCTGGAGTGTTTTGCTTGGACGCACGGGGACAGGATGCGGTAATTGCATTGGGCATTTACTTTCTGGAAGGCGGTTGCCAGCATGAATCACAGATTGTGCCATATCTGCTGCGGCTGGCCAAGAGTCTGCCCAAAGCCAGAATACACGATGAGCGTGGCAACAAAGTAGAACGTAAATTAAAGTCAATGCACATTTCTTATAAACGAATTGAAATTCACTTTCATTTTAAACTTTGGCAGGTGTGCGCATACCCGCGGCAGAGAAGTTTAGCTTCTGTCTGAACACGCTGCTATCAGATATAGCAGCCAAATGTCCAGAGTCGCGTGAGGAGATCATACTAAGTCAGGTGGAGACGCTGGGTACGCTGGCGCATATTGTTAAACCCAGTAAGGATAACAATACGACACCATCGCCCATTGTGCTGTGCAATGCGACGGTGCCGCTGCTTTTTGGCCTGGCGCGCAGCATGGGTCGCTATGCTAGCCATGATCCACCGCTGCTGTGCCGCATCTTTCCGCCCGAACAGCTACCCATACAGCGATCTAGCGTCAATGGCAGCAACGGCAACTGCAGCGGCTCCTTTAGCAGCAGCGAAAAACTGGCACCCACACAGTTTCGGCCCATCATTCCACGCTCCATGTCCGGCAGTTTAGCGCATAGTCATACGACAGCTGATGATTATCGCATGCGTCCATTAGGCAGCAAGTTGAAACCATCGCTACACAGCTACTTCTCGGTGCCGTACGATCCACGTACGCATTTTTTTACTCGATACGGCTCTAGCTTCAATCAATTTCCACATATGCGCGTCAACATGTGCGAATCGCCCACCAAGGGCGGCCCAAAGCCAATATATCGTGTGCCACCGTTTCCCATACAGCATTTGCAGACCATTTTTGCGGTGTCCAAAAAACTGCTGACCAAGGATACGCTTGAGTATTTGGATGAGCATGGCAGCGATATATTCTCATTGCATTTGAACAATGGCAATTGCTACAAGAGCTTCTCGGAGATGTTAAATTTGGTGCTGGTGACATTGTTGCGGGAACTGTTGCAGCATCAGGTCGATCTGCCCACACCATTTACTAAGGATGTACAGGAGTTCGTCAAGCGACTCTTTCTCAATGGCCAAACGGAACTGCAAAACAAACAGCAGGATCAGGAGCGCGAACGTCGCGAAGAAAACGGCATTGCAGTCGTCAACAAATATAAGATCAATGTTATGGCCAATGCCGCCTGCGTGGATCTTCTGGTTTGGGCTATACGAGATGAGACAGGTACGTCCATCAACAACAGGCGGCTAGTTTTGATAAGATTATAATTTGAATATTTTGTATTTATTTTTAATGTAATTCTTATAATTCTGCAGTTGGCATTTGTCTCTGTCCGTATATGATCTGATCCCGTTTTAAGAAATGCAGATTTTTGTAGAACACGATTATGATCAATCTTAGAATGACATGATCCTTAAGAAGCAATCGATTTTTGTAGCAAAACAACTTTTTTTCGTAACTTCCCACTTGACTAGGAGCATACTCTACATCATTCATCAAAAATACTCTTTTCGCCCAATATATTGTAGAGAATTTCATTTAATCATTTCATAATTTAATACTTCAATTTTTGTTAAATTTTCAAACCCTGCAGAAGTACCTATCATAAAATACAAAAAAAAAATCCATCAAACCATCATTCGATACAAATTTCACCAATTTCGGAAAATGCACACCCCTGTGCGGAAAATGTGTGGGCAAAGTGTAATTTTAGTGCAATGATGTGGAAACTCATTTTCAAAGCTCTCTTGACAAAAAATAATTCAAAACGTGTTTCACCGATTTTGGAAAATTCAAGCCCAAGTTAATTTTTTTTCACCCGAAAAATTCAAATTCATTAACAGAAATCTATATGAAAACTCATTCGAAAACATATTTTACCGATTTCTTCGCACACTGGCGGAAAATTGTGATCAAGATCAAATACTAAGAATTTAATTACTATCTATAAAAAAAAAAAACAACTTAATAATATCAGCCTAACCATTTAACCTAAAGAACAGAAAGTCAAATGATGTCCAAAGTACAACTTTGAATTACTTTTTAATTATTTAATCATTATCAAGTATAAAAATATGAATTGAGAATTTCTAATGTCATACTGCCTGGGTATATAAAGCTTCGGGTTTTGGCCGAAGGTTAGCTTTAATATAAGTTTTTACACTTCTTAGTTGTTTTTTGAGTTGATATATTTTTTTTTTTTGCCAAAACGAAATATTTTTACAGTTGATGTCGACTATAACGTGCCATCCTTGCAAAATGGCTTGCATTTTTTATTGAAAAAAGGTCAAGAGCAGTTCCTTTTACCCTTTCAGTTCCATTCTATATTATTATTATTTGTATAATTTCATTTGATTTCTGATTACTTTCCGTTGCCGTTATTGTTTCGTTTTCGTGTTCGTTGCTCTCACGGCATGTTAGCGAGAATCATTTCTCAGCGGGAATCGCCCAGGATTCCACATGCCATTTGTTCATTAAGCTGCATGATGCTCTCTCCCGTTTTGTTGAGGTTGCCGTTAATGTTTCTGGTTTTCCTTTCACTTGTCCAACCATCAACTTTCGTTTTTTTATACGCTTTCTAATCGATTTCTAATCACTTCACAGAAGCGGACAAACTGTGCGGACGCTTGTCGCAAAAGCTCAATCTGGTGCTCAGCCATAAAATCGTGATGGATCATATGCCACTACTGATGGTCTGCCTGGAAGGTCTCGGCAAGCTGGCCAAGAAGTTTCCCAACATTGCCGGCACATCGATATCGTATTTGCGTGATTTTCTTGTCGATCCCAGTCCCATTTTGGGCAAGTTGCATGCGCATGCAATGCAAACGCTGGCGCTACAGAAAAAGGAGAAGGAGCTGACACCGTTTAAGATTGTTGTTCAACATTCCGATTCGCGTTCTGTTGTTGATATCTTTGGCGATAACCAGAAACAGCCTGGCACCGGACGCAGCGGTCATGCCGCCTTCGAGGCTCTACGCGATGCTGCCATTGAGAATCTATCGATTGCTCTTCGTGCTGCCCATACGCTCGACCAGTTCTGTGTGCCCGCCCTGGTGGCCAATGTATCAAATCGCCTTTTTACCGCCGAGAAGCACGAGAGGTGAGCGTTTAGAATCACAATCAGTATATCATAATAGATATAAGTTGTTAAAGTAGAGCTGGAATCATTCATCGTTACGGAAATTTCTTACAACCGAATTAAAGTTCTTAGCTTTCACAGAAACCTGTAGAGATTTTGACTATAAAGCTGTCAGCACACAAAATCATTTTGTTTTATATTTAAACAAATTTGTTTGCACATATTTAGACCATTTTTGATATTATTAATTTAAAATTTTTGAACAGAAAACTTTTGAAATTTTTTGACGTCCAAGTTGAAAGATTTTGTGAACTGTACAATTAGTAAGCTAACCAAATCAAATGTTTATCAAATGCAATGCTGACAGTTCAGAAAAACAAATTTAGTTTCCATTGCAAATATTGATTTTGTTATTCAAATTTGTTTTGAAGAGCTTTGAAAGCAATCCAAAGCCCTTTTTGGTGACAACTAAAATTGGTTTTTGCTATGTTAGAATAACTTTAACGATACTTATTAAAAAAGACTACCTGTTGACAATTCCGAGAACTTTTCATTCCGAATCGTTTTCGATTTTATTATTTTCTAAACAGTTTAACTTTATAAATCAAAACATGTAATGAAGACATTTGTTCTTTGAACTATCAATAAAATCAAACTAATTCAATATGTTGAATGAATATTTTCTAAATAATATCAATCGATTAAAGATACCGAGAGTGGCGATAGTTTTCAATCTTTAAGATTCATAAAGCTAAAGACTTATCTAATCAAAACTTTACTCTTCTGCAGCGAATCAACGCTAGTCAGTTTGAACATCATTGTGATGCTGGGTCATGTCGCCGTTGCACTGAAGGACACCTCGAAGACAACACAGAACATACTGCAGTTCTTTATACAGCGATTCTGCAAGGTGCCATCGGAGCAGAATGCGCTAATTGTTGATCAGCTGGGCTGCATGATTATCTCGCAATGCGAGACGCATATCTTTGATGAGATTATGAAAATGTTTTCACGCGTAACCGTACAGTCGGCATCGCTGGCATATAACTCAGATCCCGAACATCGTAAGCAATTTCATCATGTATCGGATGCAGTAGTCAATGCGCTTGGCAACATTGCGGCCAATATACAGGGTGATTCGGAGATGCTGGAGCTGCTGGGCAAGCTGCTCGAGCTGTTTGTGCAAATTGGACTAGATGGTGAGCGATCGTATGACAATACACCGGGCGCACAGAAGGCCAGCTCACGTGCCGGCAATCTGGGCATGCTAATACCCGTTATTGCTGTACTTATGCGACGCCTGCCACCCATTAAGAATCCACGCCAGCGGCTACACAAGCTCTTCAAGGACTTCTGGGCATACTGTGTCGTGATGGGCTTTACAAATGCTCGCCTTTGGCCAGCTGATTGGTATCAGGGTGTACAGCAAATAGCAGCCAAATCACCGCTACTTATCTCACAGACGGCACACAAATCGGATATGCGGGAACTCAACTATACGCTGGCCATCAAAAGTGATTCGGTGAACGAACTACGCAGCCAAATTCTCGTTTTGCTCGAGCACTCCACCGACAACGTCGCGGCTTCCATCAACAAGCTTAGCTTTGCCCAGTGCACCTATCTGCTCAGTGTCTATTGGCTGGAGATGCTGCGCGTCGAGAATGCAGATGAGCCCAGTCTGGAGCCTATTATGAGCTACCTTTGCGACACGGCACTCCAAAAGGACAAAACAGGCATTTGGCAATGCGTCAAATGGTGAGCACGATAATTCTTATAAATTTAGAGATATATATTTAAAATTAGAAATTTGATTTTCTTGGCAGTGTGGCAGATCAGGTATTTGAAAAGTTCCGCAATGTGCTGTATGCCCACGATGAGATCCGAGAGAAGGTATTGGAATCACAGGCAACGCTGCTATTGGTCTACTTCAATCATATACACAAACAGATCCAACTAGTTGCGGATCAGTATCTGTCGCAGCTGGTGGATCGCTTTCCGCATCTGCTATGGAATCGACGTGTGCTTTGGTGCATGCTGGACATATTACAGCTGCTGGCATATTCACTATCGCTCGATCCAAATGAGGAGACACCAACGCTGCGCGTTGTATCCACACCATATACGCTGCAGCTGATGGATTCGCTGCCAGCACGTGAACTGCGACTTAAGGACTTTGCTGATCGCTGTCAGGGCATTGTGAACGAGGCTATGAAGTGGGCACCACGCTCGACCCGCTCCCATCTACAGGAGTATCCCAATCAGATACCCACACCAGTGCTAGCCCATCACAGCGGCCTGGCGCTTGCCTTCGATTCGGTGGTTAACAGCGGCACACTCAATCCGGGCAATACGCTGAGCACGCTGAGCAAACGACCCAGCTGCGTCAACTCGGATACGCCACGTTTTGTGTCCGTGCTGTGCCTGCGCAGCAAATATGCCGGTGAGATAAGCGGCTTACTCTCGGTGCTCAGTGAACAGGACAAGGTCGGACTGGCTGATCGTTTGGTTAGCGATGTGTGGGGCGCCTGTGCCGAGAAGAGCGATGCTCGGCATCGTGGTGCATTGTGGCGTGCCACCGCCTATTTGATCATTTGCGCCGATATCGATAGAAAGCTGCTGCATGCGGTGGCCAGCTCACAGCTGGAACTGTTCACCGAATCAGCAATGGAGACGGCTGTCGAGTGCTGGCAATGGGTGCTAACGGCTCGCCAGGATCTTGAGCTGTGTTTTATACAGGAAATGGTGAGCGCCTGGCAGACAACATTTGAGAAGCGTATGGGTCTATTTGCATGGGAAATTGAAATCACGCATCCATTGGCCGCCTACGAGGGCTGCAAGCTTGTCAGCAAGCCCATACTTATAACGCCACACCTGATCTGGCTGCAGTTGCTCTCCGAAATGGTTGACACGGCCAAATACTGCAATCGGGACAAGGTGGAAATGTTTTGCCTGCTTTTGCATCGCTGCCTGCCCATACTAAAGAGCAGTCGTCAGAATCGACAGGTGACTACCGTTGGCTGTCGCTTCAAGCTGCTACAATGCGGCCTGTCTCTGCTCCAGGGCAATACCATACCCAAATCCCTGGCACGCAACATTCTGCGCGAGCGTATCTACTCGAATGCTCTCGACTATTTTTGTGGTCCACCCACATGCCCCAATCAAAGTCGAGAGCAGCTACTGGAGGATATATTAATATTGCTCAAGTTCTGGCAGACAATGCGCAGCGAGAAGAAGCATTTGGTTACTTCGGAAGTGGGTGATTATGATATTACCAGCGCCTCGGTTAGCTCCACACAAATGCTGGCGGTGCGCAATAATCCAGAGACGGCATCGCTCATCAGCGGCGGTGCTGACTATGGACGTTCGATGAGCGCAACTGGGAATACGGGTGGCTGGTATAATACCATACCGCACTCAACGTCCACGTTGTCAAAGCGTTCCAATCGCTCCAAGCGTTTGCAATACCAAAAGGACTCATACGACAAGGATTATATGAAGAAACGCAGTCTAATACTCGAGCTGCTTGCTGTTGAGCTAGAGTTCCTCATTACCTGGTATAATCCCAACAGTCTGCCCGATCTTATAGTGCCAGGTGAGTAATTGAATGTTAAACTATAATAATTCCGATTACGAATGTTTGAAAAATCAAACCCACGAAATAGAATCGTAAATCAAAACAAGTAAGCATGCTCTAGTCGAGTGTGTCCGACTACGAGACTCCCTGCTCCCCACTTGCAGTTTAAGCAGCTCAGCGGCAACACAAGCAAGCAGCGCACTTAACTTGTCCAGTGCATGTCAAACTGTTGTTTCTGCCTGCTGACAGCATCAACAGCCGAGTCATGTCCGTCTGTCTGTCTGTTTATATGCGAATCGGTCAGATCGGACCACTATAACATATTTGTTTTTCCAGATAACTCAACCAAACTCACTTAAGCTAAGTTTAAGGACAGTTTATACATGATGACAGAATTTAATGGAAATCGAACTTCTATATCTTATAGCTGCCATAGCAACGATCGGTTGAAAATAAGTTTCTGTGTGTTTTGTGTTTTTCAAAATATCTCAACCAAACTCACTATATCTATATATTTAACACATTTTGACCAAGTTTTATCAAAATCGGATGACTATAACTTATATCTGCCATAGGAACAATCAGTTGAAAAATAAGTTTTGAGTTTTACCCAAATCCTTGCAATAAATGTTGGATCATTTTTTTTTTAGAAGTTTAAACCCCCAAAGCTAATTTTGTTTCCTTTCGCAGGTGAGGAACAGATCACAGAATGGCGCAATCGTCCATATAAGCCCAATGTTTGGCGTGATTATGCGCGCCTCGCCTGGTGCTATAATCCTGCACTGGCCGTATTCCTGCCGCAGCGTATCAAGAATGCGGAGACCATTGACGAGGAGGTATCACGCCTGGTATGCTCCGATCCAATTGCCGTTTGTCATATACCCGAAGCACTGAAATATTTGTGCACCACAAGAAATTTGCTGCAGGAGAGTCCGGATCTGGTCTACATACTTTCTTGGTCAGCGGTAACGCCCATTCAGGCGCTATCCTACTTTTCGCGCCAATATCCATCGCATCCACTGACCGCACAGTATGCAGTCAAGACATTAAGCTCATTCCCAGCAGAATCCGTGCTGCCGTATATACCACAATTGGTGCAAGCGTTGCGACATGATACGATGGGCTATGTGGTGGAGTTTATTAAGAATATATCGAAGCGTTCGCAAATAGTGGCCCATCAGCTGATCTGGAACATGCAAACGAATATGTATATGGACGAGGATCAGCAGCATCGTGATCCCAATTTGTATGAGGCATTGGATTTGCTATCGCAAAGCATTATTGGTTCCTTTTCCGGCGCCGCGAAACGTTTCTATGAGCGTGAATTTGATTTCTTTGGCAAGATAACAGCTGTTTCCGGCGAGATACGCTCCTTTCCCAAAGGCATTGAGCGTAAGAATGCTTGCCTAGCGGCGCTAAGCCGCATCAAGGTGCAATCCGGCTGCTACTTGCCCTCCAATCCAGAGGCAATGGTCCTAGACATTGAATATAGCAGCGGTACGCCGATGCAGAGCGCTGCCAAGGCGCCGTATTTGGCACGTTTTCGTGTCTATCGCTGTGGCATCACCGAGCTGGAGACACGCGCCATGGAGGTGTCCAATAATCCAGTAAGTCGTAGCTTCCTTCTCTTTCTCACACACACACACACTCATTCTCGCTCTGTCTTATGCATGCGCAGAACTCACAGGAGGATGCACACATGACGCTAGGCGTTGAGTCCTGGCAGGCAGCCATATTCAAGGTGGGTGACGATGTGCGTCAGGATATGCTCGCCCTGCAGGTCATCACAATATTCAAGAATATCTTCCAACAAGTGGGCCTGGATCTGTTTCTATTTCCCTATCGTGTCGTAGCCACCGCACCAGGCGTATGTTATCCACACCATATTCAACTGCATCCACGTCTCTTATTTATTCTATACCTATTCACAGTGCGGCGTCATTGAGTGTGTGCCCAATGCCAAGTCACGTGACCAGCTGGGCAGGCAAACAGATTCCGGCCTATCCGAGTACTTCCAGCATCAGTATGGCGATGAGAGCTCCAAAGAGTTTCAGGCGGCACGCGCCAATTTTGTCAAGTCAATGGCCGCCTATTCCTTAATTGGCTATCTGCTGCAAATCAAGGATCGACACAATGGCAACATCATGATTGACAAGGATGGCCACATCATACACATAGGTATTAATATATATGCTATATATAGCAAACTTTTTATCCCGACTGATTCTCTAAAATCTCAATAGTTGGTAAAGTTAAAAAACGTTTGTATGAAACCTTTTGCATCCAAACTCATTTCCCAAAATATTTACAGCAAAACTTTATGATACGCAAGTACATAATAGATTTGAAAAGATTGTCGATTAGTTTTCATCTGATAAGCTTTAAACAGTTTTTTTAACAAAAATGATTTCGACTCGTGCTTCAGCGATTCCAAAGAAATTCATATTCTTTTTTGAAAAAAGGGCTACACGTTGTTTGCAAAAATAGCAAATGTTTATCATAACAGCTTCAAACTTATTTTGAAAGCTCTTCATATAAATTTAGTCGATACATGTTTTTTTTACAGATTTTCGTATTTTCTTATTCAAGCTGAACTTTTACAGAAAATAATTGAATAAGTTATTTCAAAAACCGCTCAAGTCAAATCCTTTTCGAAAATGCTTTTTTGTTCCTTCGACAAAAAAAAAACAAGTAACAACATTGCAGTCGGATGCACCCGACTGCGATATACTCTTTTTTAGCCTCTTTGCGGAGTCAGAAGTGGGCGTGGCAATTGTATTTTTGCTCAAATCTTTTAAGTTTTACCATCAATTTAAGTTTGGTTGGGTCCGTTCTACAGGTTTGGTAGAAACAAACATTGCTCGATTGCAAGGGCGGGGGTGGGCGTGGCAAAATTATTTGTATACAATCTATTTAATAGGGCAATAGAATTCAACTTGCAAAATTTGGGGACTCTAGCTAAAGGGGTGGGGGAGATACAGGCTTTGCTTATTTGTGGGGGCGGGGGTGGGCGTGGCCAAATTTTTTTTAGTCAGATCAATCTAGGATTGGTTACTCTAGCTTTAAGACTGTGGAAGATATAGGTTTTTGCTGTTTGTGGGGGAAGGGGTGAGGGGGAGATCTTGACAATTTGTCTGCCTATGGTATATACCAACGTGTATACCAAGTTTGGTTGCTCTAGCTTCAAAATTGTGGAAAAAACCTGCTTTCATACGGACAGACAGACGGATAGACGGACATTTCACAAACCCAATATACTCTTTTTTAATTTTTTGGAAAAAAAAAGAAAAAAAAAAAAGTTATAGAAAATTCAAAATCTAATGAATGTCAAATTTTTTGTTTTTGAATGTAAGATTGTGGACTTGGGTGGTTTTTGAAACAACTGCTTCAAATATTGGACCCGTAACTGGATAGTTTCGCTAGTTATACCTGCTAGTTATAATTAATTTTTTATTAGTTAATAGCAATTCATACAACTACTAAAATTATAAAGCATTTCCATTTCCAATACCAATCAAAATGTTATGAGAGAATTCGAACAAATATTTAAAAAGAAGAATCGTATATATACATTTCATAAACTCAAGAAAACCCAGACAAGGTTTCTTATCAACTCAACTTATTGGCGTATGTCTATATATAAACAAAGAAAAAATAGTTTTTCTGACCTCGTTTGTAATTATAGCTAATATTTTTCCTTTCTTTCTTTCACATAGATTTTGGCTTCATGTTTGAGTCGTCGCCTGGCGGCAACATTGGTTTTGAGCCGGATATGAAACTCACCGACGAGATGGTCATGATAATGGGCGGCAAAATGGAGGCGCCCGCCTTCAAATGGTTCTGCGAGCTGTGTGTCCAGGCATTTTTAGCGGTACGGCCATATCAGGATGCGATTGTGTCTCTTGTCTCGCTAATGTTGGACACTGGTCTGCCCTGTTTTCGCGGTCAGACGATTAATCTGCTGAAGCAGCGATTTGTGGCCACGAAGAACAACAAGGAGGCAGCTGCTCACATGCTCGCCGTAATCCGTAACTCGTATCAGAATTTCCGAACGCGTACCTACGACATGATCCAGTACTATCAGAACCAGATACCCTACTAGATACCAAACATTGGGTGTACTTTTGGGCTTGGGGATTGGGCTTTTTGGTTTTGGGTTCATTGTTAACCAAATGCTGTATTATTACGATTATTATTATTAACTATTATTATTTTTTTTCAGTTTTATGTTTGTTTTTTTTTTGTGTTCACTGTTTTGTATTTAATAGCTGTTAAATTTTTCGAAGATTTTACGACGCATACTAAATCAATTATAGGGCAATATATTGTACAATGTATTTGTTACCTACATATATACGTATACAAACATACATATTACTTATACATATATACGGTACTTTCGATAAGAACGGACGCAATTTGCAAGACGCCCGAAAATAATTCCAAACATAAAACAAACGTACTTATTTATCTACTTGTAATCATAACCAATGTGTAATATCCATATACAAATATTTCTTCTCCACGTTTCGAACGAACTAATGTTGAAATATACAAAATAATTTACATTGTTGGACAAAAACAAAAAAAAAACCCAAAAACTATTTTTGTTGCGTTTAAATTTGGGCGCAAACATTTGGTGCTGCTACTTGACAGAGCTGCTCCGCCGCTTAACAGCGATGACTCCACATTTGGCAGAATGACTGTCAAATGCTGTTAACGCAATTTTGCGTTAACGTTCAGTGCTGTGAAACGTCAAGCATCAAAAAGAAGAAGCATTCGGGTTGACAGAAAGAATAAAGCAGGAAAGAAGCTAAAAAGTACGCCTACAATATCGAATAATTATCGTGCAATGTTCTACTCATTATCATTCGTTTGCTTTGGCACTTCATTCGTCGATTAGTTGCTTCTCATACACGAACGAACGTGAACGTGAACGTGGAACGCGCGGCGCATATTATTTTTCGTTTAGTGAAAGTGTAAGTAGTGTTGTTGGCTTGCTGTGCTTGTTGTTGTCGTTGTTGTTGTTTCAGCAGCAGACCAAGCAGTAGCAACGTTTTGTGCACAATACACACACGGCCGCCATATTAAAATGGCAAAAAAAGGTAGTCGATAAAAAACGCATACGCATAATACACAATACTCTTGATTCTAGTCTAAAAGGGCTAAATATTAATATATGTATATATATATAACTACTAAATGAGCCAAGCAACGCTTGTGTGTGAGAACAGCGAAAGTAATTAGAACAAAAACGAAGCAAATCGCAAAATGAATTCAATTGTACGAGAATGAAGCAAAAACCCAATAGCAATAGCAGCGAGAAGTGTTGAGCGTTAAGAAGCAGCAGCGCATAGGTAGAGCGAATAAAAAAAAGAAAGAAACTCAAACAAAGCAAAACCCAACGAAAAGTGCCATTGATTCAAAAAAAAAAAAACTGCAAAAAAAGAAAGAAATTCTGTGCTACAGTGCCGCCAAACATATGTACATTTGTATGTATTAACAAAAAAAAATCTTGTACAATTTGTGTTGTACAAACAGCGATTCTTTTTTTTCTCTCGCAACGACACAACGAATAAAAAGTATATACGGAAGCAAGGTGTATAGCGAAAGACGAAACGAAACGAAAAAAAAAAGGCAGCGGGTCGTGCTCCCTGTGAGTGTGCGTGTGTGTGTGTATGTATGCATGCGTATGTGTTGCGTCTGTGTGTATCGCTACGTGTAGCTGTGTGCGTGTGCGTGAGGCGGCGGCGACAGCAGTAGCTAAAAGAAAGCAGTGAAGAAATATATATGTGAAAAGAAAGAAAGAAATGATAGCAGCGCAAAAACGAAAGAAAAGTTATACATACTTACATACATGCGCATATACACATATATATATATATATATATATATATATATATATATATATATATATGTATGTATGTATGTATGTCGTACATGTATATGCATACATGCATATGTAAATGAAAAGCAATTTTTATATTTTTTTTCTATTTTATTTTGTGGTCAGTGAACAGCCCGCTGAGCAGAACATTCAAATTAAAACGCACACATATTTCTGCTAATGCAAAAAAGAAGAAATTGCGTTACACAAGCGCCCCTTTTGCCGCTGCCGCCCGCCACCACAACCTACTTAGCGAGTGTGTATGTATGTGTGTGTGTGTGTGTGTGTGTGTGTGGTGAGAACAAGTGCCTTAATCAGTGTGTGAGTGAGTATCCGTGTGCGTGCGGGTGCGGGAGTGTGTTTGTGTATGCTACTATTTAATTAAAGTTTTCAACATATTTATTTAATATTATGCGCTCCCCCCTTCATTGTTTAAGAAACTAAAAAAAGAAGTCAAAAATTGTTAAAAATAAAAATTGATTCTTAGTTGGCGCGCCGCTCTATTAATCTACGTCATTGTTGCCCATTGCACAGTGCTGCCAAAGCAGTTAAAGCTGGCACGAATTACACATATAAAGTCAATTTGGCATGGAAGCAGTAAATCAGCTGTTTATCACTCACTAAAGTCTTGTAAAACATAATTTATAAAAATATTATTTTCAAATTTATGTATATTGCTGTAAAATATATATGTATATTCGAATTAAAAAAGTTATGCGATATGATTTTGATTCGAATTTTAATTTTGTTATTAATTTGAAGCTTAAGCTCAAGGTTGTAGCAGGGCGTGACATATGCAGTTGGAACCACTGTGCAACGTTCTGCGCACCCGCTGGATTAACGTGCTGCACAGCCGGTCGGTCAAAGGCATTTCAATTTGTGAAATATAACGAAAATTGTGCAAAATTTGGTCGCTGTCAACGCTGTCATCGTTGTCAAAGTGCAGCAATGACATACACACACACATGCACATGCACACATGCAGAAACACGCACATGCAAAGCACGCGTTGATAACTTGCAGTGCACGTGTGCAAAGGTAAGAGCGAGAACGGGAGCAAGAGACCAAGTGACCCCTCTGCCTAGCAACGGCGTCGTTCCGACATTTTTTTTTTTTTTTTTGTATTTGTTCTAAACAAAACTTGCGCCTTGCCACAGCTGTTTCCATGCACGTTTACTCAGTAGGCGTGTGAGTGTATTAGTGTGTAGGCTGGCAGCACTTTTACGCCTGCGTTGTCCTTTGGCTGCGCCTGACATTCCGATATACTTTGTATACAATTTATCGATTAATCAACCAGAACAGACACTGCGAGTGTATGTGTATAGTGTATGAAAGGAATGACTAGTTTTGTTTGCTGTTTCATATACTACGTTTATACATGCGAATTCATGAATTCATCAATTCACAAGTTTTAAAAAAAGAACAATACATTTGCAGTACTTTATAACTGCCTTTTTCTCATTTTTAACGGGAACAGGGAGTAAAAAAGCAAAATTAAAAATTGCAGAATGTTACTTTATTTAACAATACTGGGGATATATATATTTATATATTTTGCAGCAAGAAACAGCTGTTTATTGAAATGACAAAGTTCCTACACTTTTGAGTGTGCCTTTAAAAATTCTGGTTTTGGTCTCAAAAAATGCGGACAAACTAAAAAAAAAATTTTGAAATCTAGGGGCGGAGCTCCAGTTATTTTGCAGAAATATTTAAGAAAACTTCGTTTAAAATTGTCAAATCCCATTACAAACCGAGGGTAGTTTTAGTTATACTTTAACAGAGGAGTAGTAACAGCAATTTTGCTACAATGTTAACGTTTACAGCACTGTTAAGGACCTTTTTATTGTTTTGATCATATATACCTGCCAAAAAAGTCGAATTCTACCATTGGATTTCGCATTCTTAAACGTTTCCGCATTTTTTTTTTAGACCAAAACCAGAATTTTTGCCCATTTTAAGACTGTAACGCTACTCTAATCTAAAATAAGATTTATGTTGTTTTACAACTACCTTACATGGTAAAAAAAACATCTGGTAAAAAAAAAAAAAATTCAAACATGAATTCATAAATGTTGTTAGCGTATAAACGTAGTAATAGTTGCCTAAGCGTCAGCGTCAGTGTTGTAAAGCAGCACTAGTTGCGCGCATTGCAGCACTGCCAACTAACTGCAGGCAGAGAAGGAATCCCAAGCACATACCCCCTCCCCCCCAAACATGAACAGAAGCGCAAGCAAAGGCAAATATGAAACTCGAGCGTTCGTTCAGTCAACGCTGACGCCGCCTTGACGTTGGCGTCCTGTGCTCCGCGTCCTGCTTCTCGTTAATTTCGTTAATTTTTTTTGTACGTCTCTCTGAGCATCAAAAGGTCTCCAATTAGATTTTGGAAATCCATGTAAATTGAGCACAATTTGATTCGTATTAGACTTTTTTTATTGATTTGTTGCTGGCTCGGTTGGTCAAACAGTTAGTCAGCTGCTGCTACAAAAGCTTACATAATTGCTGCATTACATATATATTTATATATATGTATAAATGTGTGTGTGTGTGTGTGTGTGCTGTAAGTGTCACGTGCATAGTTTGTGGTACAAAACACACGCTCAGAAGCTAAACAGCTGACTTTTAATTAAATTTTTTTTTCTTTATTTTTTCCTTTCCAATAAGCGAAAATCTGCCGGTTTCTTTCATTTGCAACGTGTGAACGCAGCACAATAGTAAAAGATGCAACAAAAGAGTTACAACTTTAACTTAAGAGAGGAAAGTAGCGCTTGAAAGAGAGCAAAGTAAAGTTGTGGATCATGGAAATACTGCGCCATATTTATTAATCAGCTGTTTGCTACTTAAATATTCTAAAAACATATTCAATAAAAACAAAACAGAATAACAAAGAATAAGTTGCCACATTGTTTTCAAATGTGCACCCCCCCGTCTTATCAATAAGAATTTAGCTTGATATCTGCTGATAAAAAGCACTCAACTCGTTGTTGTTCCCCACCTTTCGCTTACCACCCCCTCCCCCCACCCCAAAAAAAGTTAAGATTTAAATTTAAAAACATCGTCACAGTAAATAAACTCACGCACAATATTCTCAGCGATAAGATTATGCTTACCAATTTTCCTACATGTTTCTTTGTCGTTTAAAACAAAGATACTATTATATATATGTATATGTATATATATTATATGTTTGTTAGTTACTTGTTAGTAAAAGAAAGCTTAAAATTGTCATTTTTTTGCATACATTTCTACGCTTTTGAATTATTGATATTTTTAAAAGCAACATTTCTAATAAAAATAATCTTAAATTGAATTAATCCGCAATCCAAACTTACCTTATTGCTGTTCATGTTTTGAATTGTAAGTGAATTCAGTCCGCAAAACTTTACCAAAAGTGAATTCAATTCGCAAAAGCGATCATTCAGTTTCGCAGGTGAAAACCAGAACAAACCTGCATTTATTAATAAGATATTTTTGCTACAATTTTGAAATATTTAATATTTAAATTATCGAACATCAATAACAAACGCGCTAACGCATGGAAAACGGCTTTATTTGCGTAGCTTGCTTTTCGGCGCTTTGACTACCCAGCAAACAAAATAAGTTTGAAATCTAGCTACTTCTCTGTTGCCGCTTCGTTGCGCAAAAGTAGTGTTCATTGGGTTAAATGGCACGCAAACGTTTTTCGTTTCGTTTCGCGCGTGTATCAATAAATAAAGTGACTAAAAATACGTGCAAAGAAGAAGAAGAATTCAAATATAATAACAGCAACACAAAGCGAAGCGATGAACAAATTGAAAATATGACGCGCACGCGAGAAGGGGGTGGGGATGGGGACTTACCCCGCTACTCCTAGGCCACCAAAAAAAGAGAAAAAAAAAAACCACAATCGGCGACAACATGAAACACACACAGAAAGTAGAGAATGCGGAGAGCGAGAGAGAGAGCAACATAACAGTTAATCTTCGTTTGTGAATTTGTTCCGTTTTAAATTCAATTAAGCAACTTAAGTAAATCGAGCCAAATTGAAAGGCTATCGAATACAACACAAATACAGGCACATCTCGCTCTCTCTCTATCTCTCTCTCTGTTTGTCTTTTTCGCTCTCTCACGTTGTATTTGTATCAGTTGACGCTGCCAAAATGTTTGCTATGACGCTTTTAACCTTGATGGATTTGCTTCTTGTGCCTCCCATTTTTTCGGCAAAATGTAAAGAGAGTGAGGCAGAGACAGAGAGAGAGAGAGAGAGTCAGTGGATGAGGATGGGAAGAAGAGATTGCCCGCAAAATGGCGTAGCACACTTTTTGGAGTATTCCATTCCCTCCATTCTTACCGCCTTTGTCTGCGAATTGATTTTATTTTGGCGCCCGGACGACCAAGTTGACTGAAATTGATCTAATAATCGATATTCGAGTTGGCAATCTAAACACACAAGAATGTAGTTCTATGTTTTCCAGACTGATTCAATTATTACCGTTAAAGTCTCCAGTAATGTCATTATACTCACCTGTTTACTAAATTAATTTCATTGATCTGAATCTTCCAGCTAGATTTTTACTTATATTGCGCCAAAATTAGTTCAAACTTCAGAGTTGTTGAAATAAAGTACTCGTTAGAAAAAATTATTTTCTTGAATTCGCATAGTTTCAAGGAAATGCCGAGTCAGTTGTTGGTTGACTTGAAGATCAGATCTGACTATGATCTACAAATCGAACATCTGTTTAATCCAAGTTCTGTTGAGACACAAAAATTAAACTGTAGTTTCTTGGTTTTGCACATATTATAATATTATTGTCAAAGGAAATCGAAAGTTTCCACATAAAAGTTAAAAATAATAAATAGGACGAAGATTGTGGCAAAACTCTCGTTTGCCAAGAAATTGATTAGAAATATGAGTATATTATTAAATTTGTATGAACTCTTGCATAAAAAAAACATGAATAAGTTTCGTAAGGTTTCCGTGACACAACTGTCACAACCTCGTTTACAATAGCAATCGAAGATTTTTAAAGGTCATTTTTTAATTGATTAGAAATTGGAAATGTACAATTTGAAATATGAGTACATTATTTAATTTGTATTAACTCTTGTAAGAATGATAAGATTTTTAAAGGAAATTTGTTTTGCTAATTTTCTGTTGAAAATGAGCTCATAACAGCGACAGCGGCATGATGGCGTTATTGTTGACACAACAAATATACAAACAAACAAACACACACACACACACACACACACACATAGCCACTTGTAATTGTTTGTGGGTCAAATAGCTGCCGCATTACAACCACACAGGCAACGTTGACAACGGATGTCTCCTGCTGCTAAGGGGCCATGGCAAGTATTGTAATCATTCTTGCGACTGACAGTTTGATGCGCTTAAAAGAAGTATGACTCGCTCCCTACCCCCCTTCACCCCCCCTCCAAAGCAGTCTGGCATTTATTACAAATATATATTGCATGCGGATAAGTCATAAATTTAGAACGTTTTATTGATGCTCTAGTTCATTTTCAAATGGTGTCATTGTCAGGCCAGCTTAACCTCACCTCGCTCTCCTTATCTCTCTGTCTCTCACTGTCACTGTCTCTGTCACTGACTGCTTGTCCCCTTTTTGTGTGTGCTGACATTTAAAAGCATTCGAATGCAGCCACTCAATTACCTTAATTCGATTTGAGACGGGCTAAAACATTTTTTATACAAATTCAATCAGTCCAAACTTCATTGCATACGCACAGGCGCAGGGCTCGGCTTGGCTTTGGCTGCAGCGAGAGACATGCCGGCGTCGCCAGCTGTCAACGGCAGCCACTTTAAATGGGGTCAATCAGTGTGGCTATTCAGGACAGCCACGCCCAATCCAGGCTACCAAATAATTTATATGCATGCGAACATATATGAACTGACCTAAACCAACCCACTCTGGCCCAATTTTTGTCGCTTCGAGCGGTTGTGAAACAACCGAAAACATCATTGACTGCCCTCGCTTTGTAACGCTCTCTTGTTTGCTCCTTTCTTTGTTGCTCTTTCATACTAACTTTCTCGCTTGCTGCAGTAAAGTTGAGGTGCTGCCAATAATAAGAAACAATCAAAGAAAAACAAACAACAACGTCAGTGTGTGCGAGGTGTGTCCGCTTTATATATGTATGTATGTGTGTGTGTTCAGTACTTCAGTTTTTGCTCAACGAACTAATTGGTGATATACAAGTTCGTTTAGTTCGTTCAGTCGTTCAGTCGTTTAGTTCGTTTGATGCTATTGCATGCAAGCATGTACTTAACGAAAGAAATTCATGACGGAACTAAATCCCACTCCCAGTCTGCATTTAGACGAAGACGTTTTGTCGTTAAGTTCTTGTTTGTCGGAGAGAGGTGTAGAGGGGTTGCCTGCTCCGCTTCAGCGAGAAATCCTATAAACGACAAAAACGACATATCTCCGTTTTTTCATGACGTTTTTTCGTTAAGTTCTCCTTTTTTGGAAAGGGACTGTCTGCTCCGCTACATCTCTATTCCACAAGCAAGAATTAAGCAAAGAATCGTCATGACGTCATATAAATGAGCAACAAGAAGAAACGAACTAGATTAAGGAGATAGTTTGTTCGTTCAGTTAAGTGCATCGTTCAATCGAACTGATGCTGAACGTTGCAATACAACACTAGTGTGTGTGTGTGTGCTTGTGTATGTTTTGAATGAACTTTTCAACAGGCAAGCAAGACATATGCAATAATCAACGTGTGCTCGTGTGCCTGCAGTAATTGTTTTTGCGTGAGATTAAAATATTTTGGGGTACTAGCACGACACAATGAAATCACGCTCAAGCTGTTTTGGTGTGATGCACTTTGCTGCTACTGTTAAGTGGCCCATTCACGACAATGATGCGTTTTGCGTGATTGCGATCATATTAAGTCCAAAATGAAATTGACTTTAATTTTTGTATTTTATTTATTTTTTGAATTTATGATTATGATTTACTATGCCAATTTATATAGTTGAATTCCAAGTTTAGTTGCTTAAAAACTGTCTAAAAGACGGACATGTCACAAAAACCCAACATAATTTAGTTGTTCAACTTTTACAGCTAAGCAGCTAAATTTGGTCCGCATTTAGATGATGATTTAACGTGATGATGTATTTTTTTATTCTGTTTTAAAACGTCTCGCATTTAGACAGTGATTTTTTTCTGTTGTTTTGACATACATATTTTGCAAAGACACAAAGCAAAATGTAAAAAGTACATCAAGGCCAAGTAGGTCTTGACGTTTTTCTCGCCTCTACTTGGCTTCACCTCTGCCTTACAAGCACGCACGTCATGACCTAGTGGCATGACGTTAAGTCATCGTCTAAATGTTTACTTGCATGTTGATATATTGTTACATTGGCAAAGTGCTGTTAAAATAAGTACGAACTGAACATCATCATCGTGAATGGGCTGCTTAACAGTAGCAGCAAACAGCAACACACATATGCATCATTGTCGTGAATGGGCTGCTAAACAGTCGCAGCAAAGAGCAACACACACGTGCATCATTATCGTGAATGGGCTGCTTAACAGTTGCAGCAAACAGCAACACACATATGCATCATTGTCGTGAATGGGCTGCTTAACAGTCGCAGCAAAGAGCAACACACACATGCATCATTGTCGTGAATGGGCTGCTTAACAGTCGCAGCAAACAGCAAGAGCGCAACGGAGAAGGAAGCTGTAAAAACACGTGACGCTGCTACATTTTTTTTTTTATGTATTTATTTGTGTTTTATTTTCTTTTTTTGTTTTTTTATTTTTATAAGTATGTATGTAGACATGTGTATTATATTTGTTTTTGTTTCCTTGCTGTCTGGCACTGTTAATGAAAATTTTCAATTCTTTATCGATTGTTTGCAGCCGTTTAACAGTTACAATTTTGAACATATTGACGAGTGTTGTGTCTGTGTGTGTTACCAACAAAAAAGAAGCGTATGCCAAGCAACAATTTGACCACCACATCTTCATAATCAGCAGCAGCAGTGAGGAAGCAACATAAGCAATTCAATTCGAAGAAACTTTTACAACAGAAACAACAGAAATCAAAAACCATATAACAATCACAATCAGCAAGAACAACAATAATCAAAACATAAATACAAATCAGCTGTGAAAACAACGTATGTGTGTTTTTCTATGATTTTTTTTTTTTTAAACAAAAAGAAAATAACTGAAAGAAAAAAAGAAATAAGTAAGAATTCTTCCACACGCGCTTCCAAGTGTGCTTTGTTGGTACAAAAGGACAAGTTATCAAAATTATTATTGCTAAACAAAAAAAGTTAAAGCGACAATAGTAATATCAACTAAGAGAGACACAGGCAATAAAGAAGCATAGCGTTGGAGTGACCGCTAGATAAGGAGAGAGCGTGAGAGGAAGAGGAAGCAGCAGCAGCAACGTCGTCATCATGAGCGGTCGTCCAAGAACATCCTCCTTCGCTGAAGGCAACAAACAGTCACCAAGTCTAGTGCTAGGCGGCGTTAAAACATGCAGTAAGTATCTAACTTGATCTAAATATTTTCTATTTTATAGAACTTACAATTCCGTACAGAAAGAAACCGCCTCTTTTCCGCGGAGACATGTCGTTTCTAGGTCGGCGGAGATGTGTCGTTTTGAAACGACATAAGTCCGAGCAGAGATATGTAGTTTGTAGAACGGTGGAGAAATGACGTTCTGAAACGACATAACTCCGCGATGATTCGTGTCGTTTGTAGAACGTCATATTCGCCAGGAGCATAGCGACATAACTCCGCCGACCAAGCCAAGAGATCGCAGCATAGCGTCATATCTCCGCCGATATATCTCCACCCAGTATATCATAGCATCCAGACAGACAAACGAACGTACATAATCCAATCGATTTGGATATTTAAGTGTATATATATATGCTTTATGATCTTAACCACACATTTTCCAACAATGAATTTGCATTTTCCGGAACATTTTGTATACTGATCTCTGAAAATGAATTTGAGCCTTTCGGGTAAGGTTCAGGCAAAAAGTATATAAGTTTAAAGAGAAGTAACTACGAACAATAATATGTGGCGTTGGCAGCTGTTTTGTTGTACAACGATCAAAAAATTGACACGATGTAGCTGAAATGACGAGATGGCCATCATGTATTGCCTGCGTTCCAAAAATAGAACGCACGCTTTGTGTCCCTTTCACAGTTCATCTGTCTCTGTCTACAAGTTGGTCGCGCAGCCAAATCAATTTTGTCAACTTCTGACTTCAGCCGCAAATTGTAATCTTTGCCAAATGAAGTACTTTAGTTTAGGTAAACGTTCTGCCGCAACATATTTGTTTACTGAATAAAACTATATATTTAATGTTAAATATACAATTTTTTTTTTTTTTTATTAGTTTGGGGGAATATGTTTCTTATAATATTCAACTAAGTTTGTCATACTTTAATGGCACAAATATGTTGTATTATTATCAAGTCAAAAACTATAAAAGTCTTGCTAAAGGGTTTGCTGACTTTTGGCGAGTGTTCGAGCGAGACAGAAAAGCTATGAAAGAGACCGAGTACGAAATCACATGCTCAGATCTTAAGCAAAAACCGAAAAACCAAACGAAAGACAGGCTGAAAATGATGGCTCGTATTGAAATGTATGCTCATGATCCCTTTTGATATCTATACTCTTTGGTTCAGCAGTACCTTCTGCTGAGAGTTCTGAGAGTTTTCGCCAGAGGTGACGTCAAGGTGTCTCTTCCAAGTTTTCAAACCTGAGAATGTTGTGATTAAGGTGGTGTGATGAAGGTTAGGCTACACTTCGATGTGCTCCTGAAAGTTCAAAAATTGATTTATGATCAAGAGAGGGATTTATGAGAATCGTTGTCGTTTGTTATCAGCCACAATCGATTTGCAATAACAGCTGATTGCACTGCATCAACTTGCCTGATAGCGCCTGCACCTTGGAACACTCACCTCTCTCTCTTCCAGCCGCAATCAATATGTTTCGATTAAACCAACTCATAATCATTTATAGCGCAGCAAAGACAGGCGCCTTTTTAAGAGAGCACAAGGAAGAGTAAAGCCGGCAAACATAGCACAGACCCAGAGCGAGAAAGAGAGTTTATTTAAAAGAGAACGTTTCTTTTAATTTGCACTTTGTTTTGAAGTGAATCGTTAACTCAAATCTGTAGAGTCGACTCTTATAAGGTATCAGTGTTTTAATACTAAATACGTTTGAACAAACGTAGCTAAACTTAAAAAACTTATGTAGATATTCGAGGGGTCTTTGAAGTGTCCAGATCCGATAAAAATATTCTGCTTTTTATACTCTGTTTTCCAAAATAGAAACGATCGGTTGAAAAATAAGTTTTTGTTTGAAAAACTTTTTTTGTTTTTTTTAAATAACTCAATCAAACTCACTTTACCTAAGTTTAAGGACAGTTTATAAGTAAATATTGTAATTAGTTTTTACAAAAATTTAATTTATTAAACGAACAGAAAACAGAGTATATCGCAGTCAGGGGAACCCGACTGCAGCGTTCTTACTTGTTAATTATTAATCTGGTATCGGGAAAGTAATCGATTACATAAATTAAACGCGATAATTTAATTTCTGTTTCCACTAGAATTATAGAAAACTTTCTTCATATTTCTCTTCAAACCTGGAATAAGCCTTTTCGGATCTATAAGTAATGCTGTCTATTCCATCACTAAGAACTTTATTCTTTTCTTATCTATCTAATTTGTAGTTTTATTATTTTGTATTTTTAGTGTTATTTTTATTTTTTTTTTACCTAAAATTTGACTTTTTGCCTACTAATCCCCACCAACTTCTTAATCTGATTGGAGTTTTCGCCAGCTCCAGTTAATTTTTGTTTCTTTTTTTCTAATTTTTATTTTTATTGTTTAAAAATATTTTGAATTTTAACTATTGTAAATTTCAATTGTTTTTTATTGTTAATTAAATAAATAAATACTTAAACACTAAAATAAATTAAAAAACAATTTATAACCCACTGTATCCGCCTCTTCATATTAAACGCCTCTGTGAAGTAAGCATTTATCAGTGGTCCCGTTCCGTTCATCATTGCCAGCAGTGGGTCGTCATTGACTAAGCAAATTGCTCCTCTTTCTCTGAAACTCAGTGCCCCCACTTCCCTTGTAACTGCCCCCAGCAGCTGTCGGAATATTCATTTGCTGCAGCGCCAGCGAGAAGTTCAATCGATTTCACACTCAGACTATAACCAACACACACACACACACAAGCAAATTGCTTACTCACCACAGTTGCACACATACATAGAAACATACGTCTCTCCCAGTTGCAAATTTGGCTTGCGTGTGGCACAGTGGTGCAATGCAGTGGCCGCGCCGGTCACGTAACTGAGCGACCGCGACCCCACTGTACACAAAGGTGATGGCGCGCAGCGACTGCGACGTCGAGTGCCGCTGTTCTGTCTGTTGCGCACCAACAGCAAAAAAAAAACCGAATTTGTATTCCAACACACATACTCACACAGATACGAAGCTCGCTGCTGCTGTAGCCGCTGTCGCCGTTGTCGCCGCCACCACATGGCGAGTGTGACGCGCATGCCAGCACAGCGAATTTGCACACGGATACACACAACAACAACACACACACACACACTCGTCGGCAGCATTGCCAATTCAGCCATTTTCACGTCAGATCTAGCTATTAAGTAAAATAATACCGGGAGACTTCTGCATCTAGCAGTTACGTGTAAATCTGACTTTTTATACTCTTTTTTTAATTTTTTGGAAAAAACAGAAAAAAGAGTATATTGGCTTTGTGAAATGTCCGACTGTCTGTATGAACGCAGCTATTTTCCAGAGTCAATTTAGCTATTTTTTATTTATGGACAGTTGGCAACACTGCTCGTCAGTTTCACCTCATTCGACCTGGCTCTCTTTGCCTTGGCTCTCTCTCTCTCTCTCCGCCCGCCCGTTGGTCGCTCTCACAGAGCGCTGCCAACTCGCTCGCTTGCTGTTGAATGATTTTTTTGTTCGCCACAACAATATTCTATTCGCCGCTGCTGCCGCGGTCAATGCAATACAGTTGTGTGACGAGTTGAATTGTCGCTGCTCATGTTTTTATTCGCTCTGGCTTTCAGTAGCACCAAATTCGTCGAAGTAACGCTGAGAACAACGCAGAAACGCGCGCGCGTTATAAACTTCACTTTACTTTTGTTCACTGTTCGCATTTGTTTTTTTTTTGTTTTTTGTTTAAATTGTGTGTGCGTGTGTGTGTGTGTGTGGATTCATGTGCTTGCAAACAAAAAATGTAATGAAAAATTGGCAGTGAAAAGCGCAGCGCAGAACGTGGAAATTGCCAGCGCCCAATGTTTGCAATCTTCTTTACTTTTAATACTCTCTCATCAATCTGCATACTCTATTTGCGGCCTAATATTTTGTAGTTGTTCTCGTACGTGTGTAAACTAAAAATTTTGCCATCATTTGTGTGCGTGCCGTTACACGTTAACTGCACTGTCAGCAGCGGCAACGGCGACGGCGATTGACGACTGACGTTGTGCCGCCCGTCACCACCCCCCGCAACGAAAGTTCTTGGCTTGTAACAGCAACAACAACAACAACAGCACTCAAGTTATAAGAAGGTCAGCAGCGACGCTGCCGCTCTTGCTACGCTCTCTCCACGCTTACTGCGCGCTCTCTCTGCGACAACAGCAAAAGCGCAGCAGTGGCGGCGCTGCACAGCGTTTTTCTCTTTTTTCGCTTCTACTGTTGGCTTTTGAAGGCGACGAGCATGTTGATCAATCGCGGTTCACTACTCGAAGGTAATAACAAATAAAAACAAAAAAAAAAATTACAAAAAAATCCTGTAAAAATAATTACTTTTTAATTGTAGCAAAAACACACACACACACACACATACAATCGCAGCGACAGAAAGTGTGCTTTACAGCAACTTTACCTGTTGAAATTAGCGCTCTCGCGCCCAATATTCTGCATGTCTCTCTCTCGCTCTCTTTCTGGAAACATGTGTTTGAGCGTGCTTGTGTATGGGTGTGTGTGTGTGTTTGCTCTGCTTTGACTGTCATTCGCGCAATTTCTTTAACCTGCTCTCACTATGGCGATCGGCTGTAAGAGAGAGTGAGAGGTCAATAACTAAATTCAATTAATACTTATTATGAGCTTTCAAATGTGCACATCTGCATGTGTATGTGTGTGTGTATTTGTATTAGCTGAACGTCTTAATTCAATTTACACACATAAGCGCAATGACTTTACAAAAAATGTGTACAGAGGAGGCGGCAATTAGAAAAAAATTGAACTACTGTTATTCAATTGAAATTTAATTAAGTTTTTTTTTTTAAGAGAAAGACGAAAGAAAAAGTCAAAATAAGTTTGTATAGAAAATTTCTAGAGATTTGTCTTCGGTAGGGTTGCAAGTTTGCTCAAATAATTTTTGTTTAATATTTAATCTCACTTTAATTATACTTTTTGATAAACTAGTTCAATTTTTATTCAATTTTGAGTGAGCTAATTTATTTCTCCTATTGTTCATTTGAACTTATAAGCCAAAAAACTTTGAAAATTTGCTGCCCGCCAAGTTTAACAAATTGTATGGCAACTCCGAAATTTTCAAACAAGTGGGCATACCCATGACTATTATGTGAAACAAGTTAGCATCCCCTATATTTGGTTGCTTTGGGCTGTTGAAAATTAATGCATTTTAACTCTCTGTTCATATTAAAAATGTGAAAAAGGGAGCTAGAAAGTACTGCAAATGTATGGCATTTCCGAATATAAACTATATATATTCTTGATCAGCATCAACAGCCGAGTCGATCTAGCCATGTCCATCTGTCTGTCCGTCCGTCTGTCTATATGAACACTGTGATCTCAGAGACTAGAAGAGCTGGAGACACCAAACATGGCATGCAGGAACAGAAGGAACAAGTGATTTTAAAAATTATGTTTTATTTTAAAACTGAAAAAAATAAAAAAATAATACAAAAATCCACCGTCATAAGCAATTCTTTCAGAGTTTAAGAAACTTAGGAACAAATTTTTAAAAGTAGAAAACTTCAAAAGTTAAGAAAGCAAAAGTATTCATAATTTCATATATCGTTTTCAACGTATTTAAGAAATTTTATGAGAAATTATGTAAATTAAAAAAAAAAAAACAACTAAATATGAACCTAAAATTATAAAAAAAGAGAAATAAATAAGAACTACATTACTTGACTCTGGAACGTCATCCTTATTTTTTGTGCACTAAGGTCATCGTTCGTCATTTTGACTTCAAACAATTTTAAAACGCTTTCGAAATTTTGGGGAGCAAAATACTAAACTAAAATGGATTTTTATTATTTTCTTTATTCTATTTTTAATCATTAAGAAACGAAATTCATTCATATTTTAAATTCCTTGAACTTAAAATAATTGTTTTACACCCTTCTTTTATTTGGTTTTCAATCGAATTTAAAACCGCGCGTTTTCGTTTTGACGAAGGATGACTGAGCAGGGTTAATTATAATTGTATACCTAAGTACCAAGTACCTAAGTAATACCACCATTCATTAGGTCTTTGGTTTGGCTTTTAAACATTGACAATGATATGTTGTCAATATACAATGATTTGCTTGGCTGGGAATCAAACTCTTTTGAATGTGTCTTCAAGAAAATGTACCCCCAGGAAAAACTTCCCCGAAAAATGGGCAGAAAACTGTTGTATGTAACCATACTTTTGTTTAAAACGCAACTCGGAAAATTCCATTTTCGGGAAAAGTGATTGGCGTTCTTTTGATTTTACTTCGATTGGCTTCTAAACTCACTTTAAAACTTCGATTTCGAAATTCTATCAGAATCTATATCTTTCAAGATTACACTTTTTTTTTAGGTGCGCAACGCCGGATAAAACCTGCCTAACGCTCTTCAACTCTCTCTGAACTGCCTCTCTTTCACAATTTCTCTCTCTTTTTGTTGAGAAGCTAGTGTATTGTGCTCTGTTCTCGCTCTGCTTGAGCGCTGCTGCGTCATCGGCAATGCTGTCGCAGTCGCAGTCGACGTTGGCGTCTTTTGGCGTAAACAAGATAATGACCCACATAGACAGACGGGGGCGCATACCGAGCGTTAAGGCAAGCGTAATTTGTGTAGTTAGTTGTTGTTGTTGTTGTTGCCTTTTCATAAATATTTATTTGTATTTATTTATGTATTTCATTTCATTTCGTTTGTTGTTGGCGATCGGCGATCGGCGACCCCCAAAAATGCGTTTGTCTACTCCAATTGTGATTTTATTCAGCTGTTTCAATTGGCATTAAGCCAAATGAATGAATATTATTTTCATTTATGGAACATTCAACAAAAAAGTTCAATCAAAAATGAATATTCTGCGTTCATTTTTGCAACAAAGCGCCGTTTTGCTGTCAGAACACTCGTCTTTGTATTAGTCGGTCTTTAGACGATGCAAGAATTTCGTGCAACTAACTTTATTCAAATTGATTTTTGAGAAATGCAACTTCAAGTATGGAAATTCTGAAAACTTATTGGAAAAGCTTTACATAAGAAATAATTAATTTTGTTTCGAAAATGATTTTCGGGTTTTAGGGACCTCTAATGCATCCTTAGATTTCAATTTCAGCCTTACTGCAGGAAAAAATCAATATTGAATTATGAATGCTATTTTCATGACTTGCGTAGTCTTTTATCCCAGCTAACCAAATACGAAACGTTCCGAATGTGGAGTGAAAAGGGACTCCTATAGCAACTCCTTAAAGTAGAGTTTCCGGAGCGCTCCAAAGGTGGAGTGAAAAGGAACTCCCATACAAACTCCTCAAAGGAGAGTTTCCTGAGCGTTTTGAATGTGGAGTGAAAATTGACTCCTACAGCAACTCCTCAAAGGAGCGTTTCTGGAGGACTCCCATACAAGCTCTTCAAAGGAGAGTTTCCTAAACGTTTCGAATGTGAAGTTAAAAGGGACTCTTACAGCAACTCCTCAAAGGAGCGTTTCTGGAGCGTTCCGAATGTGGAGTGAAAAGGAACTTCTACAGCAACTCCTCAAAGGAGCGTTTCTGGAGCGTTCCGAATGTGAAGTGAAAAGGGACAAAGTCGCCAAAGGGAGTTTAGAATCACTAAAATTCTCTTTGTGCTATCAT